>OX411880.1:59474355-60674355 GCA_948293265.1 Cheilosia impressa
TTTATCTTCGTTAGGTCAGTAGTTAAAATGGGATATGTCGGTCAAGTAGTTCTGGTACCTCCCATACAAAATCAATATTAGACTCATGTGTCTCTCTTTCCGTTGAAAACACGATAGCGTCCAAAGAAATCAACATAAGCAAATGAAGTTTGGTGAAAGGACTTCTTTTTATCTTCGTTAGGTCAGTATTAAAAATGGGATATGTCGGTCGAGTAGTTCTGGTACCTCCCATACAAAATCAATATTAGACTCATGTGTCTCTCTTTCCGTTGAAAACCCGATAGCGTCCAAAGAAATGAACATAAGCAAATGAAGTTTGGTGAAAGGACTTGTTTTTATCTTCGTTAGGTCAGTAGTTAAAATGGGATATGTCGGTCAAGTACTTCTGGTACCTCCCATACAAAACAAATATTGGACCTATGTGCCTCTCTGTCTGTTGGAAGCACGATAGCGCCCAAAGCAATCGACGTAGGTGAATGAAATTCGGTGAAAGGGCTTCTTTTTATCAGCGTCAGGTTGGTATTGAAAATGGGCTATGTCGGTCAAGTAGTTCTGGTACCTCCCATACAAAACCAATATTGGACCCAAGTGTCTCTCTGTCTGTTGAAAGCACGATAGTGCACAAAGCAATTGACATAGGCGAATGAAATTTGGTGAAAGGACTTATTTTTATAGTCGGTAGGTTGGTATTAAAAATGGGCTATGTCGGTCAAGTAGTCCTGATACCTCTCATACAAAATCGATTTTGGACCCATGTGTCTCTCAGTCTATTGAAGATACGATAGCGTCAAAAGCAAATAATCTAAGCAAATGAAGTTTGGTGAAAGGACTTATTTTTATCGTCGTCAGGTTGGTATTGAAAACGGGCTATGTCGGTCAAGTAGTTCTGGTACCTTCCATACAAAATCAATATTGGACCCATGTGTCTCTCCGTCTATTGATGATACGATAGCGTCCAAAGGTAACAACCTAAGCAAATGTTGGGTGAAAGGACTTCTTTCTATCTCCGTTAGGTCAGTATTAAAAATGGGATATGTCGTCAAGTAGTTCTGGTTCGTCCAATACAAAATCAATATTGGACCCATGTGTCTCTCTTTCCGTTGAAAACACGTTAGCGTCCAAGGGAATCAACCTAGTCGGATGAAGTCTTGTGAAAGGACTTCTTTTTATCTTCGTTAGGTCAGTATTAAAAATGGGATGTGTCGGTCAAGTAGTTCTGGTACCTCCCATACAAAATCAATATTGGACCCATGTGTCTCTCCGTCTATTGATGATACGATAGCGTCCAAAGGTAACAACCTAAGCAAATGTTTTGTGAAAGGACTTCTTTCTATCTCCGTTAGGTCAATTCAATTCAATTCAATTCAATTTATTTAATTTAAACATTGTACAAATAAGACTTGGTCTTTTATAGTACTTAAATTAGCAGATAATTTATAACAGTAATGAAAACTAGGACTAAAATAACTATGAACATTAGATACTTAAAAATAAGAAGCTATAATTAGAAAAAGAAAGGATTATGAAGAGAAGATGGTGAAATAGAGAGTAGTACAAGAACAGTAAAAAGATTAGAAGTGAGTATTTGTTGCTTTTTTATTATTCAAAGTATTCCATTACGGCGTTTTTGAACTTAGTAGCCCCAATTATTTGTTTTATTGTTGCCGGTAACGAGTTCCAAAGCCTGGTGACATACACAAAGAAAAGACGCGAAGAGTTCAGATAGCTAGAGGAAGGCATTATAAGATTATGTGTTCTAGAGGACTGACCAAATTGAAGTTTTTCAAAAAGATACATGGGGGATCTGCTGTTAATAACTTTGTGCATAAATACAAGACATTTAATATCGAGAAACTGCTGAAACGTACAATCAAGAACCAGTTTGTGATAGTGTGAAATGTGTTCATATCGACGTAGCCCATACACGTACCTAATCAAATCATTGAACGCAACAAGCAACTTGTGCTGAGAATGGGAATCAAGCTTACAGTAAACTAAAGTAGCATAATCAATAATAGGCATAAATAACGTTTTTATTAACCTAAGCTTAGTGTCAACTGGAGTAAAACTTGAGGATAACCTAAGTTTACGCAGCCCAGAATATATTCGCCCAATAACGTAGTTTGTATGGTCGACGGCGGAAAGAGAGCGATTTAACTTGAAACCCAGGTTGGTGACAGTGTCTACAAATTTAAGTTGATTATTATTTAAGAATACAGGCTGCATTTGGTCGGTATCGCAATGTTTCTTAGAGATAAGAATAAGTTGGGATTTGTTAGGATTTAGATCGAGTCCATTACAGACTGACCAGTTGAATATTGCCGACAGATCTTCGTTTATTCTAACAATAAGATCCTCAACGAGCCCTATTGGTCGCGACAAGTAAATCTGAGCATCATCAGCGTAGAGATGAATGTTCACATTCGAGCATACTTTAGGCAGGTCGTTGATGAAGATGCAAAAGAGTATAGGTCCCAAAACTGATCCCTGTGGTACTCCTGCAACCAATGATCTAAACCGTGAAGTTTTGCCATCATGACAAACCCTTTGGAAGCGATTTTCTAAATAGGTCTTTATCAAATGCACAGATCTTTCACTAAATCCAAAATATAACCTTAGCTTGTGACATAGTATTTTATGATCCACGCTGTCAAAGGCCTTAGAAAAATCAAGCAAACAAAGCACCGTTATATTGTTTTTATCATATTCGACCCTTATATCGTCAAGAATTTTAATCATAGCCGACGAGCAACTATGATGTGCTCGAAAACCAGATTGAACAGGGGATAGCAAACAGTGTTGATTTAAGTAGCTTGAAATTTGGTGTGCAAGAATTTTCTCCAAAACCTTTGACAAACAAGGTAGGATACTAATTGGGCGAAAGTCGGTTGCGGCAGATGGCTGAGGTTTTTTCGGAACAGGAATGACTTTAGCGACCTTCCAAATATCAGGGAAAGTAGAGCACGTAATACAGAAATTAATGATATGTGTGAGACAGCTTAAGATATGGGGTAATATCATCTTCACAAAACGAAGAGGTACTCCATCCTCACCTACAGCATTGGACTTTAGAGAACAGATGGTATTTATAACATCAATTTCTGAGACGACTTCAAAGTTAAAGTCAGAGCTAAAAGATAGTTGGCTATCCGGAGTAAAACACGTACTATTTACAGATCTGGTAAGAAAAACATCGTTAAGGTCATTTACATTCGGCACGCTATCAATATATAAGTTTCTTAGAGGTTTGGTCAGTACTCAGTTTTGATAGAAAATATCTTTTTTTTGCTCTTCTTGTAACGAACGTTGAGTAGTTACGTGCGCGACAAAAAATCTCCCAATTTAGAGTCAAGGGCCTAAGCTTCCATCTGGCGTATAATTTGTTACGTATTGCAACAGTTTTTAATGGCACGTGCCTGTTAAAGAGATCAACCAACAGGGTTTGCAAATGATCTACTTTTTCATTAGCATTTGAGGAATAATAGCAGTCACGCCACGGGAGAAGGCTAGCATTCAATTGCAAAATATTGTTATCTACAGAGGAAAAGTCTCTAAATTGGAAAGATGATGGTTTAGGGGAACGGGATAAGTCAACATTGTATGCGCAATATATTAAATCATGGTCAGATATGCCGACTAAGGACAGCTGATCGTGAAGTAAGACATTAGATCGATTTGACACCATGAGAACGTCAAGCAGACTGGGAGGAGCATCTGGAGCAAATCGAGTAGCAAAGGAGTTAACTATCGACAGCCCGGTCACAGCCGCATAATCTAAGAGCCGACGTGCTCTGCTGTCATTTTTAAGTAGATCAGCATTAAGATCACCGCAGATAATAATATCCTCATACAGAGCAGTGAAATCGAGGATTGCCGAAAACAGCGGCTCTGGAGAGTGACACTGGTTTGGGTTGTACGCAACACCTATCAGACACTTCGAGTTGCAGTCACTAACTTCAAGCAGCAGATATTCTACAACACTTCCTTCAGATTTCCTTAGTATTTTATACTTAAGAGAGGTACTGCAGTACACAGCAACTCCTCCACCAGTGGTGTCAGTCACCCTATCATTACGTATGAGTTTATACCCCGGGATGTCATACAAGTCAGTAGCTTGATTTGGATCTGTTTTCAGCCAAGTCTCTGTAACACATATAATATAATATCAACCCCCGCATCATTGAAAATATATTTTAAATAATCAAGTTTGTTTAAGCTTAAGTTTCTAGCGTTTAGATAACATACTTTGATACCCTGACGAGCAGAGGATAAAATATTGACTACTGATCGCACCGCAACTCCACCAGTAACATCACCAACAATGGTAGATCGTTCCACCATCACCACAATACTAAATAAACAAACAAATGGGGCACAGTGTAATTAAATAAAAAACAAATCATTATAACTAAAGAAGCAACAACAGCAGAAACGTATAAAGGAATAAGAGATAAGGAAGAAGTAAAGTGAATAGAGAAATAAGAAGAGGGAATAAAAGAGAAAAAATGAGAATACAGTATTTTAGTATGTTTGTAATTTCTGTTAAATAAATACGAATCCATTCCATATGATTATGCTCCGGTCCAGATCAGTGTTGAAAATAGCGGGTTAAGTTGAGGTGTAGACTTGGAGAGGCAGGCAAAGTTCTTAAGAGAGTTTCGTTGTCGAAAGAATTTTCGTCTCAGTATCATCCTTACTCTTTCTCACATAGACCAAACCATTGCGCGTTCTTGCAGAGAACAGTAAACCCTCTCTGCGCAACCGAAGTGCATATCTTAATATGGAGCTATTCTCTGGCGTTAAGCTCTCGTTGATATATCTGCGTGTTCGTGAAGCAGAAGACGTACTGACATCAGGCACCTGAGATATGTTCTCCAGTTGTTGCAGTGACAGCCCTTTGTTTGCTCGAAATGCAGCTAGTAGTGCACTTTGTTCTGTATGCGATGATAGTCTGACGAGCAGCGGGCTGTGACCATCAGCGGTTTTGGTGTTAAGACGAAATGCATCGAAGTGCGGGGAAATCTGGTGGCATAGTTTCGCAGCGATGCCTCGTACCACTTCAATAGGGTTTTCGTTAGGTGTCCGTGGAATACCGCGGACAATCACATCACACAGCCGCTCTTTACGCTGTATGTCCGCTAGTTCCTCTCTAAGCTTTCGATTTTCATCTCGAAGGTCAGATAGACTGCTCTCAAATTGTTGCACTTTGGTATCGAGGCAAGCAATGGCATCGCTTAATTTTTTGTTAAAATTGCATTCAAATTCAGAAAGCAACGATTTGAATTTTTTCACTAAGCTGGTTTCAAGATCCCGAAGCTGGTCTGATAAGGACGATTTTTTATCTGACGTGCTCGATTTAACTGCTGGCGATTTAACTGCTGGTGATTTATCTGGGTTCGATGCGGAGGTAGTAGCGGATTTCTCTCTGAGCACTTGTTGACGTGTGGTGGACATAATGATGAACAAATAAATAAAGAGCAGAGACAAAACGAGGATTTTCTTTTTGGTTTTATGTGTTTCTGGCTGAGAAATTTAATCACTAGTGTTCAAAACTATTTGACTTGAAAACGTTGACTTAAAAACTTTGACTTTCAGTGTTATATTTAAAGAGCTGGTTAAAACGACCAGGAGCGAACTACAAACACGTCTATTCACTACACATAGTGCTTTTCATTCAGTATTAAAAATGGGATATGTCGTCAAGTAGTTCTGGTTCGTCCTATACAAAATCAATATTGGACCCATGTGTCTCTCTTTCCGTTGAAAACACGTTAGCGTCCAAGGGAATCAACCTAGTCGGATGAAGTCTTGTGAAAGGACTTCTTTTTATCTTCGTTAGGTCAGTATTAAAAATGGGCTATGTCGGTCAAGTAGTTCTGGTACCTCCCATACAAAATCAATATTGGACCCAAGTGTCTCTCCGTCTATTGATGATACGATAGCGTCCAAAGGTAACAACCTAAGCAAATGTTGGGTGAAAGGACTTCTTTCTATCTCCGTTAGGTCAGTATTAAAAATGGGATATGTCGTCAAGTAGTTCTGG
This sequence comes from Cheilosia impressa, assembly GCA_948293265.1. Taxonomy (NCBI): domain Eukaryota; kingdom Metazoa; phylum Arthropoda; class Insecta; order Diptera; family Syrphidae; genus Cheilosia; species Cheilosia impressa. The sequence goes on from OX411880.1 coordinate 59,480,399, forward strand.
TTCGTCCTATACAAAATCAATATTGGACCCATGTGTCTCTCTTTCCGTTGAAAACACGTTGGCGTCCAAGGGAATCAACCTAGTCGGATGAAGTCTTGTGAAAGGACTTCTTTTTATCTTCGTTAGGGCAGTATTAGAAATGGGATATGTTTTCTATCTTCGTTAGGTCAGTATTAAAAATGGGATATGTCGTCAAGTAGTTCTGGTACGTCCTATACAAAATCAATATTGGACCCATGTGTCTCTCTTTCCGTTGAAAACACGTTGGCGTCCAAGGGAATCAACCTAGTCGGATGAAGTCTTGTGAAAGGACTTCTTTTTATCTTCGTTAGGTCAGTATTAGAAATGGGATATGTCGGTCAAGTACTTCTGGTACCTCCCATACAAAACAAATATTGGACCTATGTGCCTCTCTGTCTGTTGGAAGCACGATAGCGCCCAAAGCAATCGACGTAGGTGAATGAAATTCGGTGAAAGGGCTTCTTTTTATCAGCGTCAGGTTGGTATTGAAAATGGGCTATGTCGGTCAAGTAGTTCTGCTACCTCCCATACAAAACCAATATTGGACCCAAGTGTCTCTCTTTCCGTTGAAAACACGATAGCGTCCAAAGAAATCAACATAAGCAAATGAAGTTTGGTGAAACGACTTATTTTTATCTTCGTTACGTCAGTAGTTCAAATGGGATATGTCGGTCAAGTAGTTCTGGTACCTCCCATACAAAACCAATATTGGACCCATATGTCTCTCTGTCTGTTGAAAGCACGATAGCGCCCAAAGCAATAGACATAGGCGAATGAAATTTGGTGAAAGGACTTATTTTTATCTTCGTTAGGTCAGTATTAAAAATGGGATATGTCGGTCAAGTAGTTCTGGTACCTCCCATACAAAACCAATATTGGACCCATATGTCTCTCTGTCTGTTGAAAGCACGATAGCGCCCAAAGCAATAGACATAGGCGAATGAAATTTGGTGAAAGGACTTATTTTTATCTTCGTTAGGTCAGTATTAAAAATGGGATATGTCGGTCAAGTAGTTCTGGTACCTCCCATACAAAATCAATATTGGACCCATGTGTCTCTCCTTCTATTGAAGATACGATAGCGTCCGAAGGAAACAATCTAAGCAAATGAAGTTTGGTGAAAGGACTTATTTTTATCTTCGTTAGGTCAGTATTAAAAATGGAATATGTCGGTCAAGTAGTTCTGGTACCTCCCATACAAAACCAATATTGGACCCATATGTCTCTCTGTCTGTTGAAAGCACGATAGCGCTAAAAGCAATAGACATAGGCGAATGAAATTTGGTGAAAGGACTTATTTTTATCTTCGTTAGGTCAGTGTTAAAAATGGGATATGTCGGTCAAGTAGTTCTGGTACCTCCCATACAAAATCAATATTGGACCCATGTGTCTCTCCTTCTATTGAAGATACGATAGCGTCCAAAGGAAACAATCTAAGCAAATGAAGTTTGGTGAAAGGACTTATTTTTATCTTCGTTAGGTCAGTATTAGAAATTAGATATGTCGGTCAAGTAGTTCTGGTACCTCCAATACAAAATCAATATTAGACCCATGTGTCTCTCTTTCCAATGAAAACACGATAACGTCCAAAGGAATCAACCTTAGCAAATAAAGTTTGGTAAAAGGAGTTCTTTTTATCTTCGTTAGGTCAGTATTAAAAATGGGATATGTCGGTCAAGTAGTTCTGGTACCTCCCATACAAAATCAATATTGGACCCATGTGTCTCTCCTTCTATTGAAGATACGATAGCGTCCAAAGGAAACAATCTAAGCAAATGAAGTTTGGTGAAAGGACTTCTTTCTATCTTCGTTAGGTCAGTATTAAAAATGGGATATGTCGTCAAGTAGTTCTGGTACGTCCTATACAAAATCAATATTGGACCCATGTGTCTCTCTTTCCGTTGAAAACACGATAGCGTCCAAGGGAATCAACCTAAGCAAATAAAGTTTGGTGAAAGGAGTTCTTTTTATCTTCGTTAGGTCAGTATTTAAAATGGGATATGTCGGTCAAGTACTTCTGGTACCTCCCATACAAAACAAATATTGGACCTATGTGCCTCTCTGTCTGTTGGAAGCACGATAGCGCCCAAAGCAATTGACGTAGGTGAATGAAATTCGGTGAAAGGGCTTCTCTTTATCAGCGTCAGGTTGGTATTGAAAATGGGCTATGTCGGTCAAGTAGTTCTGCTACCTCCCATACAAAACCAATATTGGACCCATGTGTCTCTGTCTGTTGAAAGCACGATAGCGCCCAAAGCAATTGACATAGGCGAATGAAATTTGGTGAAAGGACTTATTTTTATAGTCGGTATGTTGGTATTAAAAATGGGCTATGTCGGTCAAGTAGTCCTGGTACCTCTCATACAAAATCGATATTGGACCCATGTGTCTCTCCCTCTATTGAAGATACGATAGCGTCAAAAGAAAATAATCTAAGCAAATGAAGATTGGTGAAAGGACTTATTTTTATCTTCGTTAGGTCAGTATTAAAAATGGGATATGTCGGTCAAGTAGTTCTGGTACGTCCCATACAAAATCAATATTGGACCCATGTGTCTCTCCATCTATTGAAGATACGATAGCATCCAAAGGAAACAACCTTAGTAAATGAAGTTTGGTGAAAGGACTTCTTTTTATCTTCGTTAGGTCAGTAGTTAAAATGGGATATGTCGGTCAAGTAGTTCTGGTACCTCCCATACAAAATCAATATTAGACTCATGTGTCTCTCTTTCCGTTGAAAACACGATAGCGTCCAAAGAAATCAACATAAGCAAATGAAGTTTGGTGAAAGGACTTCTTTTTATCTTCGTTAGGTCAGTAGTTAAAATGGGATATGTCGGTCAAGTAGTCCTGGTACCTCTCATACAAAATCGATATTGGACCCATGTGTCTCTCCCTCTATTGAAGATACGATAGCGTCAAAAGAAAATAATCTAAGCAAATGAAGATTGGTGAAAGGACTTCTTTTTATCTTCGTTAGGTCAGTATTAAAAATGGGATATGTCGGTCAAGTAGTTCTGGTACCTCCCATACAAAATCAATATTAGACTAATGTGTCTCTCTTTCCGTTGAAAACACGATAGCGTCCAAAGAAATCAACATAAGCAAATGAAGTTTGGTGAAAGGACTTCTTTTTATCTTCGTTAGGTCAGTAGTTAAAATGGGATATGTCGGTTAAGTAGTCCTGGTACCTCTCATACAAAATCGATATTGGACCCATGTGTCTCTCCCTCTATTGAAGATACGATAGCGTCCAAAGGAAACAATCTAAGCAAATGAAATTTGGTGAAAGGACTTATTTTTATCGTCGTCAGGTTGGTATTGAAAACGGGCTATGTCGGTCAAGTAGTCCTGGTACCTCTCATACAAAATCGATTTTGGACCCATGTGTCTCTCAGTCTATTGGAGATACGATAGCGTCAAAAGAAAATAATCTAAGCAAATGAAGTTTGGTGAAAGGACTTATTTTTATCTTCGTTAGGTCAGTATTAAAAATGGGATATGTCGGTCAAGTAGTTCTGGTAAGTCCCATACAAAATCAATATTGGACCCATGTGTCTCTCCGTCTATTGAAGATACGATAGCATCCAAAGGAAACAACCTTAGCAAATGAAGTTTGGTGAAAGGACTTCTTTTTATCTTCGTTAGGTCAGTATTAAAAATGGGATATGTCGGTCGAGTAGTTCTGGTACCTCCCATACAAAATCAATATTAGACTCATATGTCTCTCTTTCCGTTGAAAACACGATAGCGTCCAAAGAAATTAACATAAGCAAATTAAGTTTGGTGAAAGGACTTCTTTTTATCTTCGTTAGGTCAGTATTAAAAATAGGATATGTCGGTCAAGTAGTTCTGGTACGTCCCATACAAAATCAATATTGGACCCATGTGTCTCTCCGTCTATTGAAGATACGATAGCGTCCAAAGGAAACAATCTAAGCAAATGAAATTTGGTGAAAGGACTTATTTTTATCGTCGTCAGGTTGGTATTGAAAACGGGCTATGTCGGTCAAGTAGTTCTGGTACCTTCCATACAAAATTAATATTGGACCCAAGTGTCTCTCCGTCTATTGAAGATACGATAGCATCCAAAGAAAACAACCTTAGCAAATGAAGTTTGGTGAAAGGACTTCTTTTTATCTTCGTTAGGTCAGTATTAAAAATAGGATATGTCGGTCAAGTAGTTCTGGTACGTCCCATACAAAATCAATATTGGACCCATGTGTCTCTCCGTCTATTGAAGATACGATAGCATCCAAAAAAAACAACCTTAGCAAAAGAAGTTTGGTGAAAGGACATCTTTTTATCTTCGTTAGGTCAGTATTAAAAATGGGATATGTCGGTCAAGTAGTTCTGGTACCTCCCATACAAAATCAATATTGGACCCAAGTGTCTCTCCGTCTATTGATGATACGATAGCGTCCAAAGGTAACAACCTAAGCAAATGTTGGGTGAAAGGACTTCTTTCTATCTCCGTTAGGTCAGTATTAAAAATGGGATATGTCGTCAAGTAGTTCTGGTACGTCCTATACAAAATCAATATTGGACCCATGTGTCTCTCTTTCCGTTGAAAACACGATAGCGTCCAAGGGAATCAACCTAGTCGGATGAAGTCTTGTGAAAGGACTTCTTTTTATCTTCGTTAGGTCAGTATTAGAAATGGGATATGTCGGTCAAGTAGTTCTGGTACCTCCAATACAAAATCAATATTAGACCCATGTGTCTCTCTTTCCAATGAAAACACGATAGCGTCCAAAGGAATCAACCTAAGCAAATAAAGTTTGGTGAAAGGAGTTCTTTTTATCTTCGTTAGGTCAGTATTTAAAATGGGATATATCGGTCAAGTACTTCTGGTACCTCCCATACAAAACAAATATTGGACCTATGTGCCTCTCTGTCTGTTGGAAGCACGATAGCGCCCAAAGCAATCGACGTAGGTGAATGAAATTCGGTGAAAGGGCTTCTTTTTATCAGCGTCAGGTTGGTATTGAAAATGGGCTATGTCGGTCAACTAGTTCTGGTACCTCCCACACAAAATCAATATTAGACCCATGTGTCTCTCTTTCCGTTGAAAACTCGATAGCGTCCAAAGGAAACAACCTAAGCAAATGAAATTTGGTGAAAGGAGTTCCTTTTATCTTCGTTAGGTCTGTATTAAAAATGGGATTTGTCTGTCGAGTAGTTCTGGTACCTCCCATACAAAACCAATATTGGACCCATGTGTCTCTCTGTCTGTTGAAAGCACGATAGCGCCTAAAGCAATTGACATAGGCGAATGAAATTTGGTGAAAGGACTTATTTTTATAGTCGGTACGTTGGTATTAAAAATGGGCTATGTCGGTCAAGTAGTCCTGGTACCTCTCATACAAAATCGATTTTGGACCCATGTGTCTCTCAGTCTATTGAAAATACGATAGCGTCAAAAGAAAATAATCTAAGCAAATGAAGTTTGGTGAAAGGACTTATTTTTATCTTCGTTAGGTCAGTATTAAAAATGGGATATGTCGGTCAAGTAGTTCTGGTACGTCCCATACAAAATCGATATTGGACCCATGTGTCTCTCCGTCTATTGAAGATACGATAGCATCCAAAGAAAACAACCTTAGCAAATGAAGTTTGGTGAAATGACTTCTTTTTATCTTCGTTAGGTCAGTATTAAAAATGGGCTATGTCGGTCAAGTACTTCTGCTACCTCCCATACAAAATCAATATTAGACTCATGTGTCTCTCTTTCCGTTGAAAACACGATAGCGTCCAAAGAAATCAACATAAGCAAATGCAGTTTGGTGAAATGACTTCTTTTTATCTTCGTTAGGTCAGAAGTTAAAATGGGATATGTCGGTCAAGTAGTTCTGGTACCTCCCATACAAAATCAATATTAGACTCATGTGTCTCTCTTTCCGTTGAAAACACGATAGCGTCCAAAGAAATCAACATAAGCAAATGCAGTTTGGTGAAATGACTTCTTTTTATCTTCGTTAGGTCAGTAGTTAAAATGGGATATGTCGGTCGAGTAGTTCTGGTACCTCCCATACAAAATCAATATTAGACTCATGTGTCTCTCTTTCCGTTGAAAACACGATAGCGTCCAAAGAAATCAACATAAGCAAATGCAGTTTGGTGAAATGACTTCTTTTTATCTTCGTTAGGTCAGTAGTTAAAATGGGATATGTCGGTCAAGTACTTCTGGTACCTCCCATACAAAACAAATATTGGACCTATGTGCCTCTCTGTCTGTTGGAAGCACGATAGCGCCCAAAGCAATCGACGTAGGTGAATGAAATTCGGTGAAAGGGCTTCTTTTTATCAGCGTCAGGTTGGTATTGAAAATGGGCTATGTCGGTCAAGAAGTTCTGGTACCTCCCATACAAAACCAATATTGGACCCATGTGTCTCTCTGTCTGTTGAAAGCACGATAGCGCCCAAAGCAATAGACATAGGCGAATGAAATTTGGTGAAAGGACTTATTTTTATAGTCGGTAGGTTGGTATTAAAAATGGGCTATGTCGGTCAAGTAGTCCTGGTACCTCTCATACAAAATCGATTTTGGACCCATGTGTCTCTCAGTCTATTGAAGATATGATAGCGCCAAAAGAAAATAATCTAAGCAAATGAAGTTTGGTGAAAGGACTTATTTTTATCTTCGTTAGGTCAGTATTAAAAATGGGCTATGTCGGTCAAGTAGTTCTGGTACCTCCCATACAAAATCAATATTACACTCATGTGTCTCTCTTTCCGTTGAAAACACGATAGCGTCCAAAGAAATCAACATAAGCAACTGAAGTTTGGTGAAAGGACTTCTTTTTATCTTCGTTACGTCGGTAGTTAAAATGGGATATGTCGGTGAAGTAGTTCTGGTACCTCCCATACAAAATCAATATTGGACCCATGTGTCTCTCCGTCTATTGAAGATACGATAGCATCCAAAGGAAACAACCTTAGCAAATGAAGTTTGGTGAAAGACTTCTTTTTATCTTCGTTAGGTCAGTATTAAAAATGGGATATGTCGGTGAAGTAGTTCTGGTACCTCCCATACAAAATCAATATTGGACCCATGTGTCTCTCCGTCTATTGAAGATACGATAGCATCCAAAGGAAACAACCTTAGCAAATGAAGTTTGGTGAAAGACTTCTTTTTATCTTCGTTAGGTCAGTATTAAAAATGGGATATGTCGGTCAAGTAGTTCTGGTACCTCCCATACAAAATCTATTGATGATATGATAGCGCCAAAAGAAAATAATCTAAGCAAATGAAGTTTGGTGAAGGACTTCTTTTTATCTTCGTTAGGTCAGTATTAAAAATGGGATATGTCGGTCGAGTAGTTCTGGTACCTCTCATACAAAATCAATTTTAGACTCATGTGTCTCTCTTTCCGTTGAAAACACGATAGCGTCCAAAGAAATCAACATAAGCAAATGAAGTTTGGTGAAAGGACTTCTTTTTATCTTCGTTAGGTCAGTAGTTAAAATGGGATATGTCGGTCAAGTAGTTCTGGTACGTCCCATACAAAATCAATATTAGACCCATGTGTCTCTCTTTCCAATGAAAACACGATAGCGTCCAAAGAAATCAACATAAGCAAATGAAGTTTGGTGAAAGGACTTCTTTTTATCTTCGTTAGGTCAGTAGTAAAAATGGGATATGTCGGTCAAGTAGTCCTGGTACCTCCCATACAAAATCAATATTGGACCCAAGTGTCTCTCCGTCTATTGATGATACGATAGCGTCCAAAGGTAACAACCTAAGCAAATGTTGGGTGAAAGGACTTCTTTCTATCTCCGTTAGGTCAGTATTAAAAATGGGATATGTCGTCAAGTAGTTCTGGTTCGTCCTATACAAAATCAATATTGGACCCATGTGTCTCACGTTAGCGTCCAAGGGAATCAACCTAGTCGGATGAAGTCTTGTGAAAGGACTTCTTTTTATCTTCGTTAGGTCAGTATTAGAAATGGGATATGTTTTCTATCTTCGTTAGGTCAGTATTAAAAATGGGATATGTCGTCAAGTAGTTCTGGTACGTCCTATACAAAATCAATATTGGACCCATGTGTCTCTCTTTCCGTTGAAAACACGATAGCGTCCAAGGGAATCAACCTAGTCGGATGAAGTCTTGTGAAAGGACTTCTTTTTATCTTCGTTAGGTCAGTATTAGAAATGGGATATGTCGGTCAAGTACTTCTGGTACCTCCCATATCCATGACCCATGTGTCTCTCTTTCCGTTGAAAACACGATAGCGTCCAAGGGAATCAACCTAGTCGGATGAAGTCTTGTGAAAGGACTTCTTTTTATCTTCGTTAGGTCAGTATTAGAAATGGGATATGTCGGTCAAGTACTTCTGGTACCTCCCATACAAAACAAATATTGGACCTAGGTGCCTCTCTGTCTGTTGGAAGCACGATAGCGCCCAAAGCAATCGACGTAGGTGAATGAAATTCGGTGAAAGGGCTTCTTTTTATCAGCGTCAGGTTGGTATTGAAAATGGGCTATGTCGGTCAAGTAGTTCTGCTACCTCCCATACAAAACCAATATTGGACCCATGTGTCTCTCTTTCCGTTGAAAACACGATAGCGTCCAAAGAAATCAACATAAGCAAATGAAGTTTGGTGAAACGACTTCTTTTTATCTTCGTTACGTCAGTAGTTAAAATGGGATATGTCGGTCAAGTAGTTCTGGTACCTCCCATACAAAACCAATATTGGACCCATATGTCTCTCTGTCTGTTGAAGATACGATAGCGTCCAAAGGAAACAATCTAAGCAAATGAAGTTTGGTGAAAGGACTTATTTTTATCTTCGTTAGGTCAGTATTAAAAATGGGATATGTCGGTCAAGTAGTTCTGGTACCTCCAATACAAAATCAATATTGGACCCAAGTGTCTCTCCGTCTATTGAAGATACGATAGCATCCAAAGGAAACAACCTTAGCAAATGAAGTTTGGTGAAAGACTTCTTTTTATCTTCGTTAGGTCAGTATTAGAAATGGGATATGTCGGTCAAGTACTTCTGGTACCTCCCATACAAAACAAATATTGGACCTAGGTGCCTCTCTGTCTGTTGGAAGCACGATAGCGCCCAAAGCAATCGACGTAGGTGAATGAAATTCGGTGAAAGGGCTTCTTTTTATCAGCGTCAGGTTGGTATTGAAAATGGGCTATGTCGGTCAAGTAGTTCTGCTACCTCCCATACAAAACCAATATTGGACCCATGTGTCTCTCTTTCCGTTGAAAACACGATAGCGTCCAAAGAAATCAACATAAGCAAATGAAGTTTGGTGAAACGACTTCTTTTTATCTTCGTTAGGTCAGTATTGAAAATGGGCTATGTCGGTCAAGTACTTCTGCTACCTCCCATACAAAACCAATATTGGACCCATGTGTCTCTGTCTGTTGAAAGCACGATAGCGCCCAAAGCAATAGACATAGGCGAATGAAATTTGGTGAAAGGACTTATTTTTATCGTCGTCAGGTTGGTATTGAAAACGGGCTAGGTCGGTCAAGTAGTTCTGGTACCTCCCATACAAAACCAATATTGGACCCATATGTCTCTCTGTCTGTTGAAGATACGATAGCGTCCAAAGGAAACAATCTAAGCAAATGAAGTTTGGTGAAAGGACTTATTTTTATCTTCGTTAGGTCAGTATTAAAAATGGGATATGTCGGTCAAGTAGTTCTGGTACCTCCCATACAAAATCAATATTGGACCCATGTGTCTCTCTTTCCGTTGAAAACACGATAGCGTCCAAGGGAATCAACCTAGTCGGATGAAGTCTTGTGAAAGGACTTCTTTTTATCTTCGTTAGGTCAGTATTGAAAATGGGCTATGTCGGTCAAGTACTTCTGCTACCTCCCATACAAAACCAATATTGGACCCATGTGTCTCTGTCTGTTGAAAGCACGATAGCGCCCAAAGCAATAGACATAGGCGAATGAAATTTGGTGAAAGGACTTATTTTTATCGTCGTCAGGTTGGTATTGAAAACGGGCTAGGTCGGTCAAGTAGTTCTGGTACCTTCCATACAAAATCAATATTGGACCCAAGTGTCTCTCCGTCTATTGATGATACGATAGCGTCCAAAGGTAACAACCTAAGCAAATGTTGGGTGAAAGGACTTCTTTCTATCTCCGTTAGGTCAGTATTAAAAATGGGATATGTCGTCAAGTAGTTCTGGTACGTCCTATACAAAATCAATATTGGACCCATGTGTCTCTCTTTCCGCTGAAAACACGATAGCGTCCAAAGGAATCAACCTACTCGGATGAAGTCTTGTGAAAGGACTTCGTTTTATCTTCGTTAGGTCAGTATTAGAAATGGGATATGTCGGTCAAGTAGTTCTGGTACCTCCAATACAAAATCAATATTAGACCCATGTGTCTCTCTTTCCAATGAAAACACGATAACGTCCAAAGGAATCAACCTTAGCAAATAAAGTTTGGTAAAAGGAGTTCTTTTTATCTTCGTTAGGTCAGTATTTAAAATGGGATATGTCGGTCAAGTACTTCTGGTACCTCCAATACAAAATCAATATTAGACCCATGTGTCTCTCTTTCCAATGAAAACACGATAACGTCCAAAGGAATCAACCTTAGCAAATAAAGTTTGGTAAAAGGAGTTCTTTTTATCTTCGTTAGGTCAGTATTGAAAATGGGCTATGTCGGTCAAGTACTTCTGCTACCTCCCATACAAAACCAATATTGGACCCATGTGTCTCTGTCTGTTGAAAGCACGATAGCGCCCAAAGCAATTGACATAGGCGAATGAAATTTGGTGAAAGGACTTATTTTTATAGTTGGTAGGTTGGTATTAAAAATGGGCTATGTCGGTCAAGTAGTCCTGGTACCTCTCATACAAAATCGATATTGGACCCATGTGTCTCTCCCTCTATTGAAGATACGATAGCGTCAAAAGAAAATAATCTAAGCAAATGAAGATTGGTGAAAGAACTTCTTTTTATCTTCGTTAGGTCAGTATTAAAAATGGGATATGTCGGTCGAGTAGTTCTGGTACCTCCCATACAAAATCAATATTAGACTCATGTGTCTCTCTTTCCGTTGAAAACACGATAGCGTCCAAAGAAATCAACATAAGCAAATGCAGTTTGGTGAAATGACTTCTTTTTATCTTCGTTAGGTCAGTAGTTAAAATGGGATATGTCGGTCAAGTAGTTCTGGTACCTCCCATACAAAATCAATATTAGACTCATGTGTCTCTCTTTCCGTTGAAAACACGATAGCGTCCAAAGAAATCAACATAAGCAAATGAAGTTTGGTGAAAGGACTTGTTTTTATCTTCGTTAGGTCAGTAGTTAAAATGGGATATGTCGGTCAAGCACTTCTGGTACCTCCCATACAAAACAAATATTGGACCTATGTGCCTCTCTGTCTGTTGGAAGCACGATAGCGCCCAAAGCAATTGACGTAGGTGAATGAAATTCGGTGAAAGGGCTTCTTTTTATAGTCGGTAGGTTGGTATTAAAAATGGGCTATGTCGGTCAAGTAGTCCTGGTACCTCGCATACAAAATCGATTTTGGACCCATGTGTCTCTCAGTCTATTGAAGATATGATAGCGCCAAAAGAAAATAATCTAAGCAAATGAAGTTTGGTGAAAGACTTCTTTTTATCTTCGTTAGGTCAGTATTAAAAATGGGATATGTCGGTCAAGTAGTTCTGGTACCTCCCATACAAAATCAATATTGGACCCAAGTATCTCTCCGTCTATTGATGATACGATAGCGTCCAAAGGTAACAACCTAAGCAAATGTTGGGTGAAAGGACTTTTTTCTATCTCCGTTAGGTCAGTATTAAAAATGGGATATGTCGTCAAGTAGTTCTGGTACGTCCTATACAAAATCAATATTGGACCCATGTGTCTCTCTTTCCGTTGAAAACACGATAGCGTCCAAGGGAATCAACCTAGTCGGATGAAGTCTTGTGAAAGGACTTCCTTTTATCTTCGTTAGGTCAGTATTAGAAATGGGATATGTCGGTCAAGTAGTTCTGGTACCTCCAATACAAAATCAATATTAGACCCATGTGTCTCTCTTTCCAATGAAAACACGATAGCGTCCAAAGGAATCAACCTAAGCAAATAAAGTTTGGTGAAAGGAGTTCTTTTTATCTTCGTTAGGTCAGTATTTAAAATGGGATATATCGGTAAAGTACTTCTGGTACCTCCCATACAAAACAAATATTGGACCAAAGCAATCGACGTAGGTGAATGAAATTCGGTGAAAGGGCTTCTTTTTATCAGCGTCAGGTTGGTATTGAAAATGGGCTATGTCGGTCAACTAGTTCTGGTACCTCCCACACAAAATCAATATTAGACCCATGTGTCTCTCTTTCCGTTGAAAACTCGATAGCGTCCAAAGGAAACAACCTAAGCAAATGAAATTTGGTGAAAGGAGTTCCTTTTATCTTCGTTAGGTCTGTATTAAAAATGGGATTTGTCTGTCGAGTAGTTCTGGTACCTCCCATACAAAACCAATATTGGACCCATGTGTCTCTCTTTCCGTTGAAAACACGATAGCGTCCAAAGAAATCAACATAAGCAAATGAAGTTTGGTGAAACGACTTCTTTTTATCTTCGTTACGTCAGTAGTTAAAATGGGATATGTCGGTCAAGTAGTTCTGCTACCTCCCATACAAAACAAATATTGGACCTATGTGCCTCTCTGTCTGTTGGAAGCACGATAGCGCCCAAAGCAATCGACGTAGGTGAATGAAATTCGGTGAAAGGGCTTCTTTTTATCAGCGTCAGGTTGGTATTGAAAATGGGTTATGTCGGTCGAGTAGTTCTGGTACCTCCCATACAAAACCAATATTGGACCCATGTGTCTCTCTGTCTATTGAAAGCACGATAGCGCCCAAAGCAATAGACATAGGCGAATGAAATTTGGTGAAAGGACTTATTTTTATAGTCGGTAGGTTGGTATTAAAAATGGGCTATGTCGGTCAAGTAGTCCTGGTACCTCGCATACAAAATCGATTTTGGACCCATGTGTCTCTCAGTCTATTGAAGATATGATAGCGCCAAAAGAAAATAATCTAAGCAAATGAAGTTTGGTGAAAGGACTTATTTTTATCTTCGTCAGGTCAGTATTAAAAATGGGATATGTCGGTCAAGTAGTTCTGGTACCTCCCATACAAAACAAATATTGGACCTATGTGCCTCTCTGTCTGTTGGAAGCACGATAGCGCCCAAAGCAATTGACGTAGGTGAATGAAAATCGGTGAAAGGGCTTCTTCTTATCAGCGTCAGGTTGGTATTGAAAATGGGTTATGTCGGTCGAGTAGTTCTGGTACCTCCCATACAAAACCAATATTGGACCCATGTGTCTCTCTGTCTATTGAAAGCACGATAGCGCCCAAAGCAATAGACATAGGCGAATGAAATTTGGTGAAAGGACTTATTTTTATAGTCGGTAGGTTGGTATTAAAAATGGGCTATGTCGGTCAAGTAGTCCTGGTACCTCGCATACAAAATCGATTTTGGACCCATGTGTCTCTCAGTCTATTGAAGATATGATAGCGCCAAAAGAAAATAATCTAAGCAAATGAAGTTAGGTGAAAGGACTTCTTTTTATCTTCGTTAGGTCAGTATTAAAAATGGGATATGTCGGTCGAGTAGTTCTGGTACCTCCCATACAAAATCAATATTAGACTCATGTGTCTCTCTTTCCGTTGAAAACACGATAGCGTCCAAAGAAATCAACATAAGCAACTGAAGTTTGGTGAAAGGACTTCTTTTTATCTTCGTTACGTCGGTAGTTAAAATGGGATATGTCGGTGAAGTAGTTCTGGTACCTCCCATACAAAATCAATATTGGACCCATGTGTCTCTCCGTCTATTGAAGATACGATAGCATCCAAAGGAAACAACCTTAGCAAATGAAGTTTGGTGAAAGACTTCTTTTTATCTTCGTTAGGTCAGTATTAAAAATGGGATATGTCGGTCAAGTAGTTCTGGTACCTCCCATACAAAATCAATATTGGACCCAAGTGTCTCTCCGTCTATTGATGATACGATAGCGTCCAAAGGTAACAACCTAAGCAAATGTTGGGTGAAAGGACTTTTTTCTATCTCCGTTAGGTCAGTATTAAAAATGGGATATGTCGTCAAGTAGTTCTGGTACGTCCTATACAAAATCAATATTGGACCCATGTGTCTCTCTTTCCGTTGAAAACACGATAGCGTCCAAGGGAATCAACCTAGTCGGATGAAGTCTTGTGAAAGGACTTCCTTTTATCTTCGTTAGGTCAGTATTAGAAATGGGATATGTCGGTCAAGTAGTTCTGGTACCTCCAATACAAAATCAATATTAGACCCATGTGTCTCTCTTTCCAATGAAAACACGATAGCGTCCAAAGGAATCAACCTAAGCAAATAAAGTTTGGTGAAAGGAGTTCTTTTTATCTTCGTTAGGTCAGTATTTAAAATGGGATATATCGGTAAAGTACTTCTGGTACCTCCCATACAAAACAAATATTGGACCAAAGCAATCGACATAGGTGAATGAAATTCGGTGAAAGGGCTTCTTTTTATCAGCGTCAGGTTGGTATTGAAAATGGGCTATGTCGGTCAACTAGTTCTGGTACCTCCCACACAAAATCAATATTAGACCCATGTGTCTCTCTTTCCGTTGAAAACTCGATAGCGTCCAAAGGAAACAACCTAAGCAAATGAAATTTGGTGAAAGGAGTTCCTTTTATCTTCGTTAGGTCTGTATTAAAAATGGGATTTGTCTGTCGAGTAGTTCTGGTACCTATCATACAAAACCAATATTGGACACATGTGTCTCTCTTTCCGTTGAAAACACGATAGCGTCCAAAGAAATCAACATAAGCAAATGAAGTTTGGTGAAACGACTTCTTTTTATCTTCGTTACGTCAGTAGTTAAAATGGGATATGTCGGTGAAGTAGTTCTGGTACCTCCCATACAAAATCAATATTGGACCCATGTGTCTCTCCGTCTATTGAAGATATGATAGCGCCAAAAGAAAATAATCTAAGCAAATGAAGTTTGGTGAAAGGACTTATTTTTATCTTCGTTAGGTCAGTATTAAAAATGGGATATGTCGGTCAAGTAGTTCTGGTACCTCCCATACAAAACAAATATTGGACCTATGTGCCTCTCTGTCTGTTGGAAGCACGATAGCGCCCAAAGCAATCGACGTAGGTGAATGAAATTCGGTGAAAGGGCTTCTTTTTATCAGCGTCAGGTTGGTATTGAAAATGGGCTATGTCGGTCAACTAGTTCTGGTACCTCCCATACAAAACAAATATTGGACCAAAGCAATCGACATAGGTGAATGAAATTCGGTGAAAGGGCTTCTTTTTATCAGCGTCAGGTTGGTATTGAAAATGGGCTATGTCGGTCAACTAGTTCTGGTACCTCCCACACAAAATCAATATTAGACCCATGTGTCTCTCTTTCCGTTGAAAACACGATAGCGTCCAAAGAAATCAACATAAGCAAATGAAGTTTGGTGAAACGACTTCTTTTTATCTTCGTTACGTCAGTAGTTAAAATGGGATATGTCGGTGAAGTAGTTCTGGTACCTCCCATACAAAATCAATATTGGACCCATGTGTCTCTCCGTCTATTGAAGATATGATAGCGCCAAAAGAAAATAATCTAAGCAAATGAAGTTTGGTGAAAGGACTTATTTTTATCTTCGTTAGGTCAGTATTAAAAATGGGATATGTCGGTCAAGTAGTTCTGGTACCTCCCATACAAAACAAATATTGGACCTATGTGCCTCTCTGTCTGTTGGAAGCACGATAGCGCCCAAAGCAATCGACGTAGGTGAATGAAATTCGGTGAAAGGGCTTCTTTTTATCAGCGTCAGGTTGGTATTGAAAATGGGCTATGTCGGTCAACTAGTTCTGGTACCTCCTACACAAAATCAATATTGGACCCATGTGTCTCTCCCTCTATTGAAGATACGATAGCGTCAAAAGAAAATAATCTAAGCAAATGAAGATTGGTGAAAGGACTTCTTTTTATCTTCGTTAGGTCAGTATTAAAAATGGGATATGTCGGTCGAGTAGTTCTGGTACCTCCCATACAAAATCAATATTAGACTCATGTGTCTCTCTTTCCGTTGAAAACACGATAGCGTCCAAAGAAATCAACATAAGCAAATGCAGTTTGGTGAAATGACTTCTTTTTATCTTCGTTAGGTCAGTAGTTAAAATGGGATATGTCGGTCAAGTAGTTCTGGTACCTCCCATACAAAATCAATATTAGACTCATGTGTCTCTCTTTCCGTTGAAAACACGATAGCGTCCAAAAAATCAACATAAGCAAATGAAGTTTGGTGAAAGGACTTGTTTTTATCTTCGTTAGGTCAGTAGTTAAAATGGGATATGTCGGTCAAGTACTTCTGGTACCTCCCATACAAAACAAATATTGGACCTATGTGCCTCTCTGTCTGTTGGAAGCACGATAGCGCCCAAAGCAATCGACGTAGGTGAATGAAATTCGGTGAAAGGGCTTCTTTTTATCAGCGTCAGGTTGGTATTGAAAATGGGCTATGTCGGTCAAGTAGTTCTGGTACCTCCCATACAAAACCAATATTGGACCCATGTGTCTCTCTGTCTGTTGAAAGCACGATAGCGCCCAAAGCAATAGACATAGGCGAATGAAATTTGGTGAAAGGACCTATTTTTATAGTCGGTAGGTTGCTATTAAAAATGGGCTATGTCGGTCAAGTAGTCCTGGTACCTCTCATACAAAATCGATTTTGGACCCATGTGTCTCTCAGTCTATTGAAGATATGATAGCGCCAAAAGAAAATAATCTAAGCAAATGAAGTTTGGTGAAAGGACTTATTTTTATCTTCGTTAGGTCAGTATTAAAAATGGGATATGTCGGTCAAGTAGTTCTGGTACGTCCCATACAAAATCAATATTGGACCCATGTGTCTCTCCGTCTATTGAAGATACGATAGCATCCAAAGGAAACAACCTTAGCAAATGAAGTTTGGTGAAAGGACTTCTTTTTATCTTCGTTAGGTCAGTATTAAAAATGGGATATGTCGGTCGAGTAGTTCTGGTACCTCCCATACAAAATCAATATTAGACTCATGTGTCTCTCTTTCCGTTGAAAACACGATAGCGTCCAAAGAAATCAACATAAGCAACTGAAGTTTGGTGAAAGGACTTCTTTTTATCTTCGTTACGTCGGTAGTTAAAATGGGATATGTCGGTGAAGTAGTTCTGGTACCTCCCATACAAAATCAATATTGGACCCATGTGTCTCTCCGTCTATTGAAGATACGATAGCATGCAAAGGAAACAACCTTAGCAAATGAAGTTTGGTGAAAGACTTCTTTCTATCTCCGTTAGGTCAGTATTAAAAATTGGATATGTCGTCAAGTAGTTCCGGTATGTCCTATACAAAATCAATATTGGACCCATGTGTCTCTCTTTCCGTTGAAAACACGATAGCGTCCAAGGGAATCAACCTAAGCAAATGAAATTTGGTGAAAGGAGTTCCTTTTATCTTCGTTAGGTCTGTATTAAAAATGGGATTTGTCTGTCGAGTAGTTCTGGTACCTCCCATACAAAACCAATATTGGACACATGTGTCTCTCTTTCCGTTGAAAACACGATAGCGTCCAAAGAAATCAACATAAGCAAATGAAGTTTGGTGAAACGACTTCTTTTTATCTTCGTTACGTCAGTAGTTAAAATGGGATATGTCGGTCAAGTAGTTCTGCTACCTCCCATACAAAACAAATATTGGACCTATGTGCCTCTCTGTCTGTTGGAAGCACGATAGCGCCCAAAGCAATCGACGTAGGTGAATGAAATTCGGTGAAAGGGCTTCTATTTATCAGCGTCAGGTTGGTATTGAAAATGGGCTATGTCGGTCAACTAGTTCTGGTACCTCCCACACAAAATCAATATTAGACCCATGTGTCTCTCTTTCCGTTGAAAACTCGATAGCGTCCAAAGGAAACAACCTAAGCAAATGAAATTTGGTGAAAGGAGTTCCTTTTATCTTCGTTAGGTCTGTATTAAAAATGGGATTTGTCTGTCGAGTAGTTCTGGTACCTCCCATACAAAACCAATATTGGACCCAAGTGTCTCTCTTTCCATTGAAAGCACGATAGCGTCCAAAGAAATCAACATAAGCAAATGAAGTTTGGTGAAACGACTTCTTTTTATCCTCGTTACGTTAGTAGTTAAAATGGGATATGTCGGTCAAGTAGTTCTGCTACCTCCCATACAAAACAAATATTGGACCTATGTGCCTCTCTGTCTGTTGGAAGCACGATAGCGCCCAAAGCAATCGACGTAGGTGAATGAAATTCGGTGAAAGGGCTTCTTTTTATCAGCGTCAGGTTGGTATTGAAAATGGGCTATGTCGGTCAACTAGTTCTGGTACCTCCCACACAAAATCAATATTAGACCCATGTGTCTCTCTTTCCGTTGAAAACACGATAGCGTCCAAGGGAATCAACCTAGTCGGATGAAGTCTTGTGAAAGGACTTCCTTTTATCTTCGTTAGGTCAGTAGTAAAAATGGGATATGTCGGTCAAGCAGTCCTGGTACCTCTCATACAAAATCGATATTGGACCCATGTGTCTCTCCGTCTATTGAAGATACGATAGCATCCAAAGGAAACAACCTTAGCAAATGAAGTTTGGTGAAAGGACTTCTTTTTATCTTCGTTAGGTCAGTATTAAAAATGGGATATGTCGGTCGAGTAGTTCTGGTACCTCCCATACAAAATCAATATTAGACTCATGTGTCTCTCTTTCCGTTGAAAACACGATAGCGTCCAAAGAAATCAACATAAGCAACTGAAGTTTGGTGAAAGGACTTCTTTTTATCTTCGTTACGTCGGTAGTTAAAATGGGATATGTCGGTGAAGTAGTTCTGGTACCTCCCATACAAAATCAATATTGGACCCATGTGTCTCTCCGTCTATTGAAGATACGATAGCATGCAAAGGAAACAACCTTAGCAAATGAAGTTTGGTGAAAGACTTCTTTCTATCTCCGTTAGGTCAGTATTAAAAATTGGATATGTCGTCAAGTAGTTCCGGTATGTCCTATACAAAATCAATATTGGACCCATGTGTCTCTCTTTCCGTTGAAAACACGATAGCGTCCAAGGGAATCAACCTAAGCAAATGAAATTTGGTGAAAGGAGTTCCTTTTATCTTCGTTAGGTCTGTATTAAAAATGGGATTTGTCTGTCGAGTAGTTCTGGTACCTCCCATACAAAACCAATATTGGACACATGTGTCTCTCTTTCCGTTGAAAACACGATAGCGTCCAAAGAAATCAACATAAGCAAATGAAGTTTGGTGAAACGACTTCTTTTTATCTTCGTTACGTCAGTAGTTAAAATGGGATATGTCGGTCAAGTAGTTCTGCTACCTCCCATACAAAACAAATATTGGACCTATGTGCCTCTCTGTCTGTTGGAAGCACGATAGCGCCCAAAGCAATCGACGTAGGTGAATGAAATTCGGTGAAAGGGCTTCTATTTATCAGCGTCAGGTTGGTATTGAAAATGGGCTATGTCGGTCAACTAGTTCTGGTACCTCCCACACAAAATCAATATTAGACCCATGTGTCTCTCTTTCCGTTGAAAACTCGATAGCGTCCAAAGGAAACAACCTAAGCAAATGAAATTTGGTGAAAGGAGTTCCTTTTATCTTCGTTAGGTCTGTATTAAAAATGGGATTTGTCTGTCGAGTAGTTCTGGTACCTCCCATACAAAACCAATATTGGACCCAAGTGTCTCTCTTTCCATTGAAAGCACGATAGCGTCCAAAGAAATCAACATAAGCAAATGAAGTTTGGTGAAACGACTTCTTTTTATCCTCGTTACGTTAGTAGTTAAAATGGGATATGTCGGTCAAGTAGTTCTGCTACCTCCCATACAAAACAAATATTGGACCTATGTGCCTCTCTGTCTGTTGGAAGCACGATAGCGCCCAAAGCAATCGACGTAGGTGAATGAAATTCGGTGAAAGGGCTTCTTTTTATCAGCGTCAGGTTGGTATTGAAAATGGGCTATGTCGGTCAACTAGTTCTGGTACCTCCCACACAAAATCAATATTAGACCCATGTGTCTCTCTTTCCGTTGAAAACACGATAGCGTCCAAGGGAATCAACCTAGTCGGATGAAGTCTTGTGAAAGGACTTCCTTTTATCTTCGTTAGGTCAGTAGTAAAAATGGGATATGTCGGTCAAGCAGTCCTGGTACCTCTCATACAAAATCGATATTGGACCCATGTGTCTCTCCGTCTATTGAAGATACGATAGCATCCAAAGGAAACAACCTTAGCAAATGAAGTTTGGTGAAAGGACTTCTTTTTATCTTCGTTAGGTCAGTATTAAAAATGGGATATGTCGGTCGAGTAGTTCTGGTACCTCCCATACAAAATCAATATTAGACTCATGTGTCTCTCTTTCCGTTGAAAACACGATAGCGTCCAAGGGAATCAACCTAGTCGGATGAAGTCTTGTGAAAGGACTTCCTTTTATCTTCGTTAGGTCAGTAGTAAAAATGGGATATGTCGGTGAAGTAGTTCTGGTACCTCCCATACAAAATCAATATTGGACCCATGTGTCTCTCCGTCTATTGAAGATACGATAGCATCCAAAGGAAACAACCTTAGCAAATGAAGTTTGGTGAAAGGACTTCGTTTTATCTTCGTTAGGTCAGTATTAAAAATGGGATATGTCGGTCGAGTAGTTCTGGTACCTTCCATACAAAATCAATATTGGACCCATGTGTCTCTCCGTCTATTGAAGATACGATAGCATCCAAAGGAAACAACCTTAGCAAATGAAGTTTGGTGAAAGGACTTCGTTTTATCTTCGTTAGGTCAGTATTAAAAATGGGATATGTCGGTCGAGTAGTTCTGGTACCTTCCATACAAAATCAATATTGGACCCATGTGTCTCTCCGTATATTGAAGATACGATAGCATCCAAAGGAAACAACCTTAGCAAATGAAGTTTGGTGAAAGGACTTCGTTTTATCTTCGTTAGGTCAGTATTAAAAATGGGATATGTCGGTCGAGTAGTTCTGGTACCTTCCATACAAAATCAATATTGGACCCATGTGTCTCTCTTTCCAATGAAAACACGATAACGTCCAAAGGAATCAACCTTAGCAAATAAAGTTTGGTAAAAGGAGTTCTTTTTATCTTCGTTAGGTCAGTATTGAAAATGGGCTATGTCGGTCAAGTACTTCTGCTACCTCCCATACAAAACCAATATTGGACCCATGTGTCTCTGTCTGTTGAAAGCACGATAGCGCCCAAAGCAATTGACATAGGCGAATGAAATTTGGTGAAAGGACTTATTTTTATAGTTGGTAGGTTGGTATTAAAAATGGGCTATGTCGGTCAAGTAGTCCTGGTACCTCTCATACAAAATCGATATTGGACCCATGTGTCTCTCCCTCTATTGAAGATACGATAGCGTCAAAAGAAAATAATCTAAGCAAATGAAGATTGGTGAAAGAACTTCTTTTTATCTTCGTTAGGTCAGTATTAAAAATGGGATATGTCGGTCGAGTAGTTCTGGTACCTCCCATACAAAATCAATATTAGACTCATGTGTCTCTCTTTCCGTTGAAAACACGATAGCGTCCAAAGAAATCAACATAAGCAAATGCAGTTTGGTGAAATGACTTCTTTTTATCTTCGTTAGGTCAGTAGTTAAAATGGGATATGTCGGTCAAGTAGTTCTGGTACCTCCCATACAAAATCAATATTAGACTCATGTGTCTCTCTTTCCGTTGAAAACACGATAGCGTCCAAAGAAATCAACATAAGCAAATGAAGTTTGGTGAAAGGACTTGTTTTTATCTTCGTTAGGTCAGTAGTTAAAATGGGATATGTCGGTCAAGTACTTCTGGTACCTCCCATACAAAACAAATATTGGACCTATGTGCCTCTCTGTCTGTTGGAAGCACGATAGCGCCCAAAGCAATTGACGTAGGTGAATGAAATTCGGTGAAAGGGCTTCTTTTTATCAGCGTCAGGTCAGTATTAAAAATGGGATATGTCGGTCAAGTAGTTCTGGTACGTCCCATACAAAATCAATATTGGACCCATGTGTCTCTCCGTCTATTGAAGATACGATAGCATCCAAAGGAAACAACCTTAGCAAATGAAGTTTGGTGAAAGGACTTCTTTTTATCTTCGTTAGGTCAGTATTAAAAATGGGATATGTCGGTCGAGTAGTTCTGGTACCTCCCATACAAAATCAATATTAGACTCATGTGTCTCTCTTTCCGTTGAAAACACGATAGCGTCCAAAGAAATCAACATAAGCAACTGAAGTTTGGTGAAAGGACTTCTTTTTATCTTCGTTACGTCGGTAGTTAAAATGGGATATGTCGGTGAAGTAGTTCTGGTACCTCCCATACAAAATCAATATTGGACCCATGTGTCTCTCCGTCTATTGAAGATACGATAGCATGCAAAGGAAACAACCTTAGCAAATGAAGTTTGGTGAAAGACTTCTTTCTATCTCCGTTAGGTCAGTATTAAAAATTGGATATGTCGTCAAGTAGTTCCGGTATGTCCTATACAAAATCAATATTGGACCCATGTGTCTCTCTTTCCGTTGAAAACACGATAGCGTCCAAGGGAATCAACCTAAGCAAATGAAATTTGGTGAAAGGAGTTCCTTTTATATTCGTTAGGTCTGTATTAAAAATGGGATTTGTCTGTCGAGTAGTTCTGGTACCTCCCATACAAAACCAATATTGGACACATGTGTCTCTCTTTCCGTTGAAAACACGATAGCGTCCAAAGAAATCAACATAAGCAAATGAAGTTTGGTGAAACGACTTCTTTTTATCTTCGTTACGTCAGTAGTTAAAATGGGATATGTCGGTCAAGTAGTTCTGCTACCTCCCATACAAAACAAATATTGGACCTATGTGCCTCTCTGTCTGTTGGAAGCACGATAGCGCCCAAAGCAATCGACGTAGGTGAATGAAATTCGGTGAAAGGGCTTCTATTTATCAGCGTCAGGTTGGTATTGAAAATGGGCTATGTCGGTCAACTAGTTCTGGTACCTCCCACACAAAATCAATATTAGACCCATGTGTCTCTCTTTCCGTTGAAAACTCGATAGCGTCCAAAGGAAACAACCTAAGCAAATGAAATTTGGTGAAAGGAGTTCCTTTTATCTTCGTTAGGTCTGTATTAAAAATGGGATTTGTCTGTCGAGTAGTTCTGGTACCTCCCATACAAAACCAATATTGGACCCAAGTGTCTCTCTTTCCATTGAAAGCACGATAGCGTCCAAAGAAATCAACATAAGCAAATGAAGTTTGGTGAAACGACTTCTTTTTATCCTCGTTACGTTAGTAGTTAAAATGGGATATGTCGGTCAAGTAGTTCTGCTACCTCCCATACAAAACAAATATTGGACCTATGTGCCTCTCTGTCTGTTGGAAGCACGATAGCGCCCAAAGCAATCGACGTAGGTGAATGAAATTCGGTGAAAGGGCTTCTTTTTATCAGCGTCAGGTTGATATTGAAAATGGGCTATGTCGGTCAACTAGTTCTGGTACCTCCCACACAAAATCAATATTAGACCCATGTGTCTCTCTTTCCGTTGAAAACACGATAGCGTCCAAGGGAATCAACCTAGTCGGATGAAGTCTTGTGAAAGGACTTCCTTTTATCTTCGTTAGGTCAGTAGTAAAAATGGGATATGTCGGTCAAGCAGTCCTGGTACCTCTCATACAAAATCGATATTGGACCCATGTGTCTCTCCGTCTATTGAAGATACGATAGCATCCAAAGGAAATAACCTTAGCAAATGAAGTTTGGTGAAAGGACTTCTTTTTATCTTCGTTAGGTCAGTATTAAAAATGGGATATGTCGGTCGAGTAGTTCTGGTACCTCCCATACAAAATCAATATTAGACTCATGTGTCTCTCTTTCCGTTGAAAACACGATAGCGTCCAAAGAAATCAACATAAGCAACTGAAGTTTGGTGAAAGGACTTCTTTTTATCTTCGTTACGTCGGTAGTTAAAATGGGATATGTCGGTGAAGTAGTTCTGGTACCTCCCATACAAAATCAATATTGGACCCATGTGTCTCTCCGTCTATTGAAGATACGATAGCATCCAAAGGAAACAACCTTAGCAAATGAAGTTTGGTGAAAGGACTTCGTTTTATCTTCGTTAGGTCAGTATTAAAAATGGGATATGTCGGTCGAGTAGTTCTGGTACCTTCCATACAAAATCAATATTGGACCCATGTGTCTCTCCGTCTATTGAAGATACGATAGCATCCAAAGGAAACAACCTTAGCAAATGAAGTTTGGTGAAAGGACTTCGTTTTATCTTCGTTAGGTCAGTATTAAAAATGGGATATGTCGGTCGAGTAGTTCTGGTACCTTCCATACAAAATCAATATTGGACCCATGTGTCTCTCCGTATATTGAAGATACGATAGCATCCAAAGGAAACAACCTTAGCAAATGAAGTTTGGTGAAAGGACTTCGTTTTATCTTCGTTAGGTCAGTATTAAAAATGGGATATGTCGGTCGAGTAGTTCTGGTACCTTCCATACAAAATCAATATTGGACCCATGTGTCTCTCTTTCCAATGAAAACACGATAACGTCCAAAGGAATCAACCTTAGCAAATAAAGTTTGGTAAAAGGAGTTCTTTTTATCTTCGTTAGGTCAGTATTGAAAATGGGCTATGTCGGTCAAGTACTTCTGCTACCTCCCATACAAAACCAATATTGGACCCATGTGTCTCTGTCTGTTGAAAGCACGATAGCGCCCAAAGCAATTGACATAGGCGAATGAAATTTGGTGAAAGGACTTATTTTTATAGTTGGTAGGTTGGTATTAAAAATGGGCTATGTCGGTCAAGTAGTCCTGGTACCTCTCATACAAAATCGATATTGGACCCATGTGTCTCTCCCTCTATTGAAGATACGATAGCGTCAAAAGAAAATAATCTAAGCAAATGAAGATTGGTGAAAGAACTTCTTTTTATCTTCGTTAGGTCAGTATTAAAAATGGGATATGTCGGTCGAGTAGTTCTGGTACCTCCCATACAAAATCAATATTAGACTCATGTGTCTCTCGTTCCGTTGAAAACACGATAGCGTCCAAAGAAATCAACATAAGCAAATGCAGTTTGGTGAAATGACTTCTTTTTATCTTCGTTAGGTCAGTAGTTAAAATGGGATATGTCGGTCAAGTAGTTCTGGTACCTCCCATACAAAATCAATATTAGACTCATGTGTCTCTCTTTCCGTTGAAAACACGATAGCGTCCAAAGAAATCAACATAAGCAAATGAAGTTTGGTGAAAGGACTTGTTTTTATCTTCGTTAGGTCAGTAGTTAAAATGGGATATGTCGGTCAAGTACTTCTGGTACCTCCCATACAAAACAAATATTGGACCTATGTGCCTCTCTGTCTGTTGGAAGCACGATAGCGCCCAAAGCAATTGACGTAGGTGAATGAAATTCGGTGAAAGGGCTTCTTTTTATCAGCGTCAGGTTGGTATTGAAAATGGGTTATGTCGGTCGAGTAGTTCTGGTACCTCCCATACAAAACCAATATTGGACCCATGTGTCTCTCTGTCTGTTGAAAGCACGATAGCGCCCAAAGCAATAGACATAGGCGAATGAAATTTGGTGAAAGGACTTATTTTTATAGTCGGTAGGTTGGTATTAAAAATGGGCTATGTCGGTCAAGTAGTCCTGGTACCTCGCATACAAAATCGATTTTGGACCCATGTGTCTCTCAGTCTATTGAAGATATGATAGCGCCAAAAGAAAATAATCTAAGCAAATGAAGTTTGGTGAAAGGACTTATTTTTATCTTCGTCAGGTCAGTATTAAAAATGGGATATGTCGGTCAAGTAGTTCTGGTACCTCCCATACAAAACAAATATTGGACCTATGTGCCTCTCTGTCTGTTGGAAGCACGATAGCGCCCAAAGCAATTGACGTAGGTGAATGCAATTCGGTGAAAGGGCTTCTTTTTATCAGCGTCAGGTTGGTATTAAAAATGGGCTATGTCGGTCAAGTAGTCCTGGTACCTCTCATACAAAATCGATATTGGACCCATGTGTCTCTCCGTCTATTGAAGATACGATAGCATACAAAGGAAACAACCTTAGCAAATGAAGTTTGGTGAAAGGACTTCTTTTTATCTTCGTTAGGTCAGTATTAAAAATGGGATATGTCGGTCGAGTAGTTCTGGTACCTCCCATACAAAATCAATATTAGACTCATGTGTCTCTCTTTCCGTTGAAAACACGATAGCGTCCAAAGAAATCAACAGAAGCAACTGAAGTTTGGTGAAAGGACTTCTTTTTATCTTCGTTACGTCGGTAGTTAAAATGGGATATGTCGGTGAAGTAGTTCTGGTACCTCCCATACAAAATCAATATTGGACCCATGTGTCTCTCCGTCTATTGAAGATACGATAGCATCCAAAGGAAACAACCTTAGCAAATGAAGTTTGGTGAAAGACTTCTTTTTATCTTCGTTAGGTCAGTATTAAAAATGGGATATGTCGGTCAAGTAGTTCTGGTACCTCTCATACAAAATCAATATTGGACCCAAGTGTCTCTCCGTCTATTGATGATACGATAGCGTCCAAAGGTAACAACCTAAGCAAATGTTGGGTGAAAGGACTTCTTTCTATCTCCGTTAGGTCAGTATTAAAAATGGGATATGTCGTCAAGTAGTTCTGGTACGTCCTATACAAAATCAATATTGGACCCATGTGTCTCTCTTTCCGTTGAAAACACGATAGCGTCCAAGGGAATCAACCTAGTCGGATGAAGTCTTGTGAAAGGACTTCTTTTTATCTTCGTTAGTTCAGTATTAGAAATGGGATATGTCGGTCAAGTAGTTCTGGTACCTCCAATACAAAATCAATATTAGACCCATGTGTCTCTCTTTCCAATGAAAACACGATAGCGTCCAAAGGAATCAACCTAAGCAAATAAAGTTTGGTGAAAGGAGTTCTTTTTATCTTCGTTAGGTCAGTATTTAAAATGGGATATATCGGTAAAGTACTTCTGGTACCTCCCATACAAAACAAATATTGGACCAAAGCAATCGACGTAGGTGAATGAAATTCGGTGAAAGGGCTTCTTTTTATCAGCGTCAGGTTGGTATTGAAAATGGGCTATGTCGGTCAACTAGTTCTGGTACCTCCCACACAAAATCAATATTAGACCCATATGTCTCTCTTTCCGTTGAAAACTCGATAGCGTCCAAAGGAAACAACCTAAGCAAATGAAATTTGGTGAAAGGAGTTCCTTTTATCTTCGTTAGGTCTGTATTAAAAATGGGATTTGTCTGTCGAGTAGTTCTGGTACCTCCCATACAAAACCAATATTGGACACATGTGTCTCTCTTTCCGTTGAAAACACGATAGCGTCCAAAGAAATCAACATAAGCAAATGAAGTTTGGTGAAACGACTTCTTTTTATCTTCGTTACGTCAGTAGTTAAAATGGGATATGTCGGTCAAGTAGTTCTGCTACCTCCCATACAAAACAAATATTGGACCTATGTGCCTCTCTGTCTGTTGGAAGCACGATAGCGCCCAAAGCAATCGACGTAGGTGAATGAAATTCGGTGAAAGGGCTTCTTTTTATCAGCGTCAGGTTGGTATTGAAAATGGGCTATGTCGGTCAACTAGTTCTGGTACCTCCCACACAAAATCAATATTAGACCCATGTGTCTCTCTTTCCGTTGAAAACTCGATAGCGTCCAAAGGAAACAACCTAAGCAAATGAAATTTGGTGAAAGGAGTTCCTTTTATCTTCGTTAGGTCTGTATTAAAAATGGGATTTGTCTGTCGAGTAGTTCTGGTACCTCCCATACAAAACCAATATTGGACCCATGTGTCTCTCTTTCCGTTGAAAACACGATAGCGTCCAAAGAAATCAACATAAGCAAATGAAGTTTGGTGAAACGACTTCTTTTTATCTTCGTTACGTCAGTAGTTAAAATGGGATATGTCGGTCAAGTAGTTCTGCTACCTCCCATACAAAACAAATATTGGACCTATGTGCCTCTCTGTCTGTTGGAAGCACGATAGCGCCCAAAGCAATCGACGTAGGTGAATGAAATTCGGTGAAAGGGCTTCTTTTTATCAGCGTCAGGTTGGTATTGAAAATGGGCTATGTCGGTCAACTAGTTCTGGTACCTCCCACACAAAATCAATATTGGACCCAAGTGTCTCTCCGTCTATTGATGATACGATAGCGTCCAAAGGTAACAACCTAAGCAAATGTTGGGTGAAAGGACTTCTTTCTATCTCCGTTAGGTCAGTATTAAAAATGGGATATGTCGGTCAAGTAGTCCTGGTACCTCTCATACAAAATCGATATTGGACCCATGTGTCTCTCCCTCTATTGAAGATACGATAGCGTCAAAAGAAAATAATCTAAGCAAATGAAGATGGGTGAAAGGACTTCTTTTTATCTTCGTTAGGTCAGTATTAAAAATGGGATATGTCGGTCGAGTAGTTCTGGTACCTCCCATACAAAATCAATATTAGACTCATGTGTCTCTCTTTCCGTTGAAAACACGATAGCGTCCAAAGAAATCAACATAAGCAAATGCAGTTTGGTGAAATGACTTCTTTTTATCTTCGTTAGGTCAGTAGTTAAAATGGGATATGTCGGTCAAGTAGTTCTGGTACCTCCCATACAAAATCAATATTAGACTCATGTGTCTCTCTTTCCGTTGAAAACACGATAGCGTCCAAAGAAATCAACATAAGCAAATGAAGTTTGGTGAAAGGACTTGTTTTTATCTTCGTTAGGTCAGTAGTTAAAATGGGATATGTCGGTCAAGTACTTCTGGTACCTCCCATACAAAACAAATATTGGACCTATGTGCCTCTCTGTCTGTTGGAAGCACGATAGCGCCCAAAGCAATCGACGTAGGTGAATGAAATTCGGTGAAAGGGCTTCTTTTTATCAGCGTCAGGTTGGTATTGAAAATGGGCTATGTCGGTCAAGTAGTTCTGGTACCTCCCATACAAAACCAATATTGGACCCATGTGTCTCTCTGTCTGTTGAAAGCACGATAGCGCCCAAAGCAATAGACATAGGCGAATGAAATTTGGTGAAAGGACCTATTTTTATAGTCGGTAGGTTGCTATTAAAAATGGGCTATGTCGGTCAAGTAGTCCTGGTACCTCTCATACAAAATCGATTTTGGACCCATGTGTCTCTCAGTCTATTGAAGATATGATAGCGCCAAAAGAAAATAATCTAAGCAAATGAAGTTTGGTGAAAGGACTTATTTTTATCTTCGTTAGGTCAGTATTAAAAATGGGATATGTCGGTCAAGTAGTTCTGGTACGTCCCATACAAAATCAATATTGGACCCATGTGTCTCTCCGTCTATTGAAGATACGATAGCATCCAAAGGAAACAACCTTAGCAAATGAAGTTTGGTGAAAGGACTTCTTTTTATCTTCGTTAGGTCAGTATTAAAAATGGGATATGTCGGTCGAGTAGTTCTGGTACCTCCCATACAAAATCAATATTAGACTCATGTGTCTCTCTTTCCGTTGAAAACACGATAGCGTCCAAAGAAATCAACATAAGCAACTGAAGTTTGGTGAAAGGACTTCTTTTTATCTTCGTTACGTCGGTAGTTAAAATGGGATATGTCGGTGAAGTAGTTCTGGTACCTCCCATACAAAATCAACATTGGACCCATGTGTCTCTCCGTCTATTGAAGATACGATAGCATCCAAAGGAAACAACCTTAGCAAATGAAGTTTGGTGAAAGACTTCTTTTTATCTTCGTTAGGTCAGTATTAAAAATGGGATATGTCGGTCAAGTAGTTCTGGTACCTCCCATACAAAATCAATATTGGACCCAAGTGTCTCTCCGTCTATTGATGATACGATAGCGTCCAAAGGTAACAACCTAAGCAAATGTTGGGTGAAAGGACTTCTTTCTATCTCCGTTAGGTCAGTATTAAAAATTGGATATGTCGTCAAGTAGTTCTGGTATGTCCTATACAAAATCAATATTGGACCCATGTGTCTCTCTTTCCGTTGAAAACACGATAGCGTCCAAGGGAATCAACCTAAGCAAATGAAATTTGGTGAAAGGAGTTCCTTTTATCTTCGTTAGGTCTGTATTAAAAATGGGATTTGTCTGTCGAGTAGTTCTGGTACCTCCCATACAAAACCAATATTGGACACATGTGTCTCTCTTTCCGTTGAAAACACGATAGCGTCCAAAGAAATCAACATAAGCAAATGAAGTTTGGTGAAACGACTTCTTTTTATCTTCGTTACGTCAGTAGTTAAAATGGGATATGTCGGTCAAGTAGTTCTGCTACCTCCCATACAAAACAAATATTGGACCTATGTGCCTCTCTGTCTGTTGGAAGCACGATAGCGCCCAAAGCAATCGACGTAGGTGAATGAAATTCGGTGAAAGGGCTTCTTTTTATCAGCGTCAGGTTGGTATTGAAAATGGGCTATGTCGGTCAACTAGTTCTGGTACCTCCCACACAAAATCAATATTAGACCCATGTGTCTCTCTTTCCGTTGAAAACTCGATAGCGTCCAAAGGAAACAACCTAAGCAAATGAAATTTGGTGAAAGGAGTTCCTTTTATCTTCGTTAGGTCTGTATTAAAAATGGGATTTGTCTGTCGAGTAGTTCTGGTACCTCCCATACAAAACCAATATTGGACCCATGTGTCTCTCTTTCCGTTGAAAACACGATAGCGTCCAAAGAAATCAACATAAGCAAATGAAGTTTGGTGAAACGACTTCTTTTTATCTTCGTTACGTTAGTAGTTAAAATGGGATATGTCGGTCAAGTAGTTCTGCTACCTCCCATACAAAACAAATATTGGACCTATGTGCCTCTCTGTCTGTTGGAAGCACGATAGCGCCCAAAGCAATCGACGTAGGTGAATGAAATTCGGTGAAAGGGCTTCTTTTTATCAGCGTCAGGTTGGTATTGAAAATGGGCTATGTCGGTCAACTAGTTCTGGTACCTCCCACACAAAATCAATATTAGACCCATGTGTCTCTCTTTCCGTTGAAAACACGATAGCGTCCAAGGGAATCAACCTAGTCGGATGAAGTCTTGTGAAAGGACTTCCTTTTATCTTCGTTAGGTCAGTAGTAAAAATGGGATATGTCGGTCAAGTAGTCCTGGTACCTCTCATACAAAATCGATATTGGACCCATGTGTCTCTCCGTCTATTGAAGATACGATAGCATCCAAAGGAAACAACCTTAGCAAATGAAGTTTGGTGAAAGGACTTCTTTTTATCTTCGTTAGGTCAGTATTAAAAATGGGATATGTCGGTCGAGTAGTTCTGGTACCTCCCATACAAAATCAATATTAGACTCATGTGTCTCTCTTTCCGTTGAAAACACGATAGCGTCCAAAGAAATCAACATAAGCAACTGAAGTTTGGTGAAAGGACTTCTTTTTATCTTCGTTACGTCGGTAGTTAAAATGGGATATGTCGGTGAAGTAGTTCTGGTACCTCCCATACAAAATCAATATTGGACCAATGTGTCTCTCCGTCTATTGAAGATACGATAGCATCCAAAGGAAACAACCTTAGCAAATGAAGTTTGGTGAAAGGACTTCGTTTTATCTTCGTTAGGTCAGTATTAAAAATGGGATATGTCGGTCGAGTAGTTCTGGTACCTTCCATACAAAATCAATATTGGACCCATGTGTCTCTCCGTCTATTGAAGATACGATAGCATCCAAAGGAAACAACCTTAGCAAATGAAGTTTGGTGAAAGGACTTCGTTTTATCTTCGTTAGGTCAGTATTAAAAATGGGATATGTCGGTCGAGTAGTTCTGGTACCTTCCATACAAAATCAATATTGGACCCATGTGTCTCTCCGTCTATTGAAGATACGATAGCATCCAAAGGAAACAACCTTAGCAAATGAAGTTTGGTGAAAGGACTTCGTTTTATCTTCGTTAGGTCAGTATTAAAAATGGGATATGTCGGTCGAGTAGTTCTGGTACCTTCCATACAAAATCAATATTGGACCCATGTGTCTCTCCGTCTATTGAAGATACGATAGCATCCAAAGGAAACAACCTTAGCAAATGAAGTTTGGTGAAAGGACTTCGTTTTATCTTCGTTAGGTCAGTATTAAAAATGGGATATGTCGGTCGAGTAGTTCTGGTACCTCCCATACAAAATCAATATTAGACTCATGTGTCTCTCTTTCCGTTGAAAACACGATAGCGTCCAAAGAAATCAACATAAGCAACTGAAGTTTGGTGAAAGGACTTCTTTTTATCTTCGTTACGTCGGTAGTTAAAATGGGATATGTCGGTGAAGTAGTTCTGGTACCTTCCATACAAAATCGATATTGGACCCATGTGTCTCTCTGTCTGTTGAAAGCACGATAGCGCCCAAAGGAAACAACCTTAGCAAATGAAGTTTGGTGAAAGGACTTCTTTTTATCTTCGTTAGGTCAGTATTAAAAATGGGATATGTCGGTCGAGTAGTTCTGGTACCTTCCATACAAAATCAATATTGGACCCATGTGTCTCTCCGTCTATTGAAGATACGATAGCATCCAAAGGAAACAACCTTAGCAAATGAAGTTTGGTGAAAGGACTTCGTTTTATCTTCGTTAGGTCAGTATTAAAAATGGGATATGTCGGTCGAGTAGTTCTGGTACCTCCCATACAAAATCAATATTAGACTCATGTGTCTCTCTTTCCGTTGAAAACACGATAGCGTCCAAAGAAATCAACATAAGCAACTGAAGTTTGGTGAAAGGACTTCTTTTTATCTTCGTTATGTCGGTAGTTAAAATGGGATATGTCGGTGAAGTAGTTCTGGTACCTCCCATACAAAATCAATATTAGACTCATGTGTCTCTCTTTCCGTTGAAAACACGATAGCGTCCAAAGAAATCAACATAAGCAAATGAAGTTTGGTGAAAGGACTTGTTTTTATCTTCGTTAGGTCAGTAGTTAAAATGCGATATGTCGGTCAAGTAGTTCTGGTACGTCCCATACAAAATCAATATTGGACCCATGTGTCTCTCTGTCTATTAAAGATACGATAGCATCCAAAGGAAACAACTTTAGCAAATGAAGTTTGGTGAAAGGACTTCTTTTTATCTTCGTTAGGTCAGTATTAAAAATGGGATATGTCGGTCGAGTATTTCTGGTACCTCCCATACAAAATCAATATTAGACTCATGTGTCTCTCTTTCCGTTTAAAACACGATAGCGTCCAAAGAAATCAACATAAGCAAATGAAGTTTGGTGAAAGGACTTCTTTTTATCTTCGTTAGGTCAGTAGTAAAAATGGGATATGTCGGTCAAGTAGTCCTGGTACCTCTCATACAAAATCGATATTGGACCCATGTGTCTCTCCCTCTATTGAAGATACGATAGCGTCAAAAGAAAATAATCTAAGCAAATGAAGATTGGTGAAAGGACCTCTTTTTATCTTCGTTAGGTCAGTATTAAAAATGGGATATGTCGGTCGAGTAGTTCTGGTACCTCCCATACAAAATCAATATTAGACTCATGTGTCTCTCTTTCCGTTGAAAACACGATAGCGTCCAAAGAAATCAACATAAGCAAATGAAGTTTGGTGAAAGGACTTGTTTTTATCTTCGTTAGGTCAGTAGTTAAAATGGGATATGTCGGTCAAGTAGTTCTGGTACCTCCCATACAAAATCAATATTAGACTCATGTGTCTCTCTTTCCGTTGAAAACACGATAGCGTCCAAAGAAATCAACATAAGCAAATGAAGTTTGGTGAAAGAACTTCTTTTTATCTTCGTTAGGTCAGTAGTTAAAATGGGATATGTCGGTCGAATAGTTCTGGTACCTCCCATACAAAACCAATATTGGACCCAAGTGTCTCTCTGTCTGTTGAAAGCACGATAGTGCCCAAAGCAATTGACATAGGCGAATGAAATTTGGTGAAAGGACTTCTTTTTATCAGCGTCAGGTTGGTATTGAAAATGGGCTATGTCGGTCAAGTAGTTCTGGTACCTCCCATACAAAACCAATATTGGACCCAAGTGTCTCTCTGTCTGTTGAAAGCACGATAGTGCCCAAAGCAATTGACATAGGCGAATGAAATTTGGTGAAAGGACTTCTTTCTATCTCCGTTAGGTCAGTATTAAAAATGGGATATGTCGTCAAGTAGTTCTGGTTCGTCCTATACAAAATCAATATTGGACCCATGTGTCTCTCTTTCCGTTGAAAACACGTTAGCGTCCAAGGGAATCAACCTAGTCGGATGAAGTCTTGTGAAAGGACTTCTTTTTATCTTCGTTAGGTCAGTATTAGAAATGGGATATGTTTTCTATCTTCGTTAGGTCAGTATTAAAAATGGGATATGTCGTCAAGTAGTTCTGGTACGTCCTATACAAAATCAATATTGGACCCATGTGTCTCTCTTTCCGTTGAAAACACGATAGCGTCCAAGGAAATCAACCTAGTCGGATGAAGTCTTGTGAAAGGACTTCTTTTTATCTTCGTTAGGTCAGTATTAGAAATGGGATATGTCGGTCAAGTACTTCTGGTACCTCCCATACAAAACAAATATTGGACCTATGTGCCTCTCTGTCTGTTGGAAGCACGATAGCGCCCAAAGCAATCGACGTAGGTGAATGAAATTCGGTGAAAGGGCTTCTTTTTATCAGCGTCAGGTTGGCATTGAAAATGGGCTATGTCGGTCCAGTAGTTCTGCTACCTCCCATACAAAACCAATATTGGACCCATGTGTCTCTCTTTCCGTTGAAAACACGATAGCGTCCAAAGAAATCAACATAAGCAAATGAAGTTCGGTGAAAGGACTTGTTTTTATCTTCGTTAGGTCAGTAGTTAAAATGGGATATGTCGGTCAAGTAGTTCTGGTACCTCCCATACAAAATCAATATTAGACTCATGTGTCTCTCTTTCCGTTGAAAACACGATAGCGTCCAAAGAAATCAACATAAGCAAATGAAGTTTGGTGAAAGAACTTCTTTTTATCTTCGTTAGGTCAGTAGTTAAAATGGGATATGTCGGTCGAATAGTTCTGGTACCTCCCATACAAAACCAATATTGGACCCAAGTGTCTCTCTGTCTGTTGAAAGCACGATAGTGCCCAAAGCAATTGACATAGGCGAATGAAATTTGGTGAAAGGACTTCTTTTTATCAGCGTCAGGTTGGTATTGAAAATGGGCTATGTCGGTCAAGTAGTTCTGGTACCTCCCATACAAAACCAATATTGGACCCAAGTGTCTCTCTGTCTGTTGAAAGCACGATAGTGCCCAAAGCAATTGACATAGGCGAATGAAATTTGGTGAAAGGACTTCTTTCTATCTCCGTTAGGTCAGTATTAAAAATGGGATATGTCGTCAAGTAGTTCTGGTTCGTCCTATACAAAATCAATATTGGACCCATGTGTCTCTCTTTCCGTTGAAAACACGTTAGCGTCCAAGGGAATCAACCTAGTCGGATGAAGTCTTGTGAAAGGACTTCTTTTTATCTTCGTTAGGTCAGTATTAGAAATGGGATATGTTTTCTATCTTCGTTAGGTCAGTATTAAAAATGGGATATGTCGTCAAGTAGTTCTGGTACGTCCTATACAAAATCAATATTGGACCCATGTGTCTCTCTTTCCGTTGAAAACACGATAGCGTCCAAGGAAATCAACCTAGTCGGATGAAGTCTTGTGAAAGGACTTCTTTTTATCTTCGTTAGGTCAGTATTAGAAATGGGATATGTCGGTCAAGTACTTCTGGTACCTCCCATACAAAACAAATATTGGACCTATGTGCCTCTCTGTCTGTTGGAAGCACGATAGCGCCCAAAGCAATCGACGTAGGTGAATGAAATTCGGTGAAAGGGCTTCTTTTTATCAGCGTCAGGTTGGCATTGAAAATGGGCTATGTCGGTCCAGTAGTTCTGCTACCTCCCATACAAAACCAATATTGGACCCATGTGTCTCTCTTTCCGTTGAAAACACGATAGCGTCCAAAGAAATCAACATAAGCAAATGAAGTTCGGTGAAACGACTTCTTTTTATCTTCGTTACGTCAGTAGTTAAAATGGGATATGTCGGTCAAGTAGTTCTGGTACCTCCCATACAAAACCAATATTGGACCCATATGTCTCTCCGTCTATTGATGATACGATAGCGTCCAAAGGTAACAACCTAAGCAAATGTTGGGTGAAAGGACTTCTTTCTATCTCCGTTAGGTCAGTATTAAAAATGGGATATGTCGGTCAAGTAGTTCTGGTACGTCCCATACAAAATCAATATTGGACCCATGTGTCTCTCCGTCTATTGAAGATACGATAGCGTCAAAAGAAAATAATCTAAGCAAATGAAGATTGGTGAAAGGACTTCTTTTTATCTTCGTTAGGTCAGTATTAAAAATGGGATATGTCGGTCGAGTAGTTCTGGTACCTCCCATACAAAATAAATATTAGACTCATGTGTCTCTCTTTCCGTTGAAAACACGATAGCGTCCAAAGAAATCAACATAAGCAAATGAAGTTTGGTGAAAGGACTTCTTTTTATCTTCGTTAGGTCAGTAGTTAAAATGGGATATGTCGGTCAAGTAGTCCTGGTACCTCTCATACAAAATCGATATTGGACCCATGTGTCTCTCCCTCTATTGAAGATACGATAGCGTCAAAAGAAAATAATCTAAGCAAATGAAGATTGGTGAAATGACTTCTTTTTATCTTCGTTAGGTCAGTATTAAAAATGGGATATGTCGGTCGAGTAGTTCTGGTACCTCCCATACAAAACAAAAATTGGACCTATGTGCCTCTCTGTCTGTTGAAAGCACGATGGCGCCCAAAGCAATTGACATAGGCGCATGAAATTTGGTGAAAGGACTTATTTTTATAGTCGGTAGGTTGGCATTAAAAATGGGCTATGTCGGAAAAGTAGTCCTGGTACCTCTCATACAAAATCGATTTTGGACCCATGTGTCTCTCAGTCTATTGGAGATACGATAGCGTCAAAAGAAAATAATCTAAGCAAATGAAGTTTGGTGAAAGGACTTTTTTTTATCTTCGTTAGGTCAGTATTAAAAATGGGATATGTCGGCCAAGTAGTTCTGGTACGTCCCATACAAAATCAATATTGGACCCATGTGTCTCTCCGTCTATTGAAGATACGATAGCATCCAAAGGAAACAACCTTAGCAAATGAAGTTTGGTGAAAGGACTTCTTTTTATCTTCGTTAGGTCAGTATTAAAAATGGGATATGTCGGTCGAGTAGTTCTGGTACCTCCCATACAAAATCAATATTAGACTCATGTGTCTCTCTTTCCGTTGAAAACACGATAGCGTCCAAAGAAATCAACATAAGCAACTGAAGTTTGGTGAAAGGACTTCTTTTTATCTTCGTTACATCAGTAGTTAAAATGGGATATGTCGGTGAAATAGTTCTGGTACCTCCCATACAAAATCAATATTGGACCCATGTTGCTCTCCGTCTATTGAAGATACGATAGCATCCAAAGAAAACAACCTTAGCAAATGAAGTTTGGTGAAAGGACTTCTTTTTATCTTCGTTAGGTCAGTATTAAAAATGGGATATGTCGGTCGAGTAGTTCTGGTACCTCCCATACAAAATCAATATTGGACCCAAGTGTCTCTCCGTCTATTGATGATACGATAGCGTCCAAAGGAAACAACCTAAGCAAATGTTGGGTGAAAGGACTTCTTTCTATCTCCGTTAGGTCAGTATTAAAAATGGGATATGTCGTCAAGTAGTTCTGGTACGTCCTATACAAAATCAATATTGGACCCATGTGTCTCTCTTTCCGTTGAAAACACGATAGCGTCCAAGGGAATCAACCTAGTCGGATGAAGTCTTGTGAAAGGGCTTCTTTTTATCTTCGTTAGGTCAGTATTAGAAATGGGATATGTCGGTCAAGAAGTTCTGGTACCTCCAATACAAAATCAATATTAGACCCATGTGTCTCTCTTTCCAATGAAAACACGATAGCGTCCAAAGGAATCAACCTAAGCAAATAAAGTTTGGTGAAAGGAGTTCTTTTTATCTTCGTTAGGTCTGTATTTAAAATGGGATATATCGGTCAAGTACTTCTGGTACCTCCCATACAAAACAAATATTGGACCTATGTGCCTCTCTGTCTGTTGGAAGCACGATAGCGCCCAAAGCAATCGACGTAGGTGAATGAAATTCGGTGAAAGGGCTTCTTTTTATCAGCGTCAGGTTGGTATTGAAAATGGGCTATGTCGGTCAACTAGTTCTGGTACCTCCCACACAAAATCAATATTAGACCCATGTGTCTCTCTTTCCGTTGAAAACTTGATAGCGTCCAAAGGAAACAACCTAAGCAAATTAAATTTGGTGAAAGGAGTTCCTTTTATCTTCGTTAGGTCTGTATTAAAAATGGGATTTGTCTGTCGAGTAGTTCTGGTACCTCCCATACAAATCCAATATTGGACCCATGTGTCTCTCTGTCTGTTGAAAGCACGATAGCGCCTAAAGCAATTGACATAGGCGAATGAAATTTGGTGAAAGGACTTATTTTTATAGTCGGTAGGTTGGTATTAAAATTGGGCTATGTCGGTCAAGTAGTCCTGGTACCTCTCATGCAAAATCGATTTTGGACCCATGTGTCTCTCAGTCTATTGAAGATACGATAGCGTCAAAAGAAAATAATCTTAGCAAATGAAGTTTGGTGAAAGGACTTATTTTTATCTTCGTTAGGTCAGTATTAAAAATGGGATATGTCGGTCAAGTAGTTCTGGTACGTCCCATACAAAATCAATATTGGACCCATGTGTCTCTCCGTCTATTGAAGATACGATAGCATCCAAAGGAAACAACCTTAGCAAATGAAGTTGGGTGAAATGACTTCTTTTTATCTTCGTTAGGTCAGTATTAAAAATGGGATATGTCGGTCGAGTAGTTCTGGTACCTCCCATACAAAATCAATATAAGACTCATGTGTCTCTCTTTCCGTTGAAAACACGATAGCGTCCAAAGAAATCAACATAAGCAAATGAAGTTTGGTGAAAGGACTTCTTTTTATCTTCGTTAGGTCAGTAGTAAAAATGGGATATGTCGGTCAAGTAGTCCTGGTACCTCTCATACAAAATCGATATTGGACCCATGTGTCTCTCCCTCTATTGAAGATACGATAGCGTCAAAAGAAAATAATCTAAGCAAATGAAGATTAATGAAAGGACTTCTTTTTATCTTCGTTAGGTCAGTATTAAAAATGCGATATGTCGGTCGAGTAGTTCTGGTACCTCCCATACAAAATCAATATTAGACTCATGTGTCTCTCTTTCCGTTGAAAACACGATAGCGTCCAAAGAAATCAACATAAGCAAATGAAGTTTGGTGAAAGGACTTCTTTTTATCTTCGTCAGGTTGGTATTGAAAATGGGATATGTCGGTCAAGTAGTTCTGGTACCTCCCAAACAAAACCAATATTGGACCCATGTGTCTCTCTGTCTGTTGAAGATACGATAGCGTCCAAAGGAAACAATCTAAGCAAATGAAGTTTGGTGAAAGGACTTATTTGTATCTTCGTTAGGTCAGTATTAAAAATGGGATATGTCGGTCAAGTAGCTCTGGTACCTCCCATACAAAATCAATATT
This sequence comes from Cheilosia impressa, assembly GCA_948293265.1. Taxonomy (NCBI): domain Eukaryota; kingdom Metazoa; phylum Arthropoda; class Insecta; order Diptera; family Syrphidae; genus Cheilosia; species Cheilosia impressa. The sequence goes on from OX411880.1 coordinate 59,520,053, forward strand.
GGACCCAAGTGTCTCTCTGTCTATTGATGATACGATAGCGTCCAAAGGTAACAACCTAAGCAAATGTTGGGTGAAAGAACTTCTTTCTATCTCCGTTAGGTCAGTATTAAAAATGGGATATGTCGTCAAGTAGTTCTGGTTCGTCCTATACAAAATCAATATTGGACCCATGTGTCTCTATTTCCGTTGAAAGCACGATAGCGCCCAAAGCAATAGACATAGGCGAATGAAATTTGGTGAAAGGACTTATTTTTATCGTCGTCAGGTTGGTATTGAAAACGGGCTATGTCGGTCAAGTAGTTCTGGTACCTTCCATACAAAATCAATATTGGACCCATGTGTCTCTCCGTCTATTGAAGATACGATAGCGTCCAAAGGAAACAATCTAAGCAAATGAAGTTTGGTGAAAGGACTTATTTTTATCTTCGTTAGGTCAGTATTAAAAATGGGATATGTCGGTCAAGTAGTTCTGGTACCTCCCATACAAAATCAATATTGGACCCAAGTGTCTCTCCGTCTATTGATGATACGATAGCGTCCAAAGGTAACAACCTAAGCAAATGTTGGGTGAAAGGACTTCTTTCTATCTCCGTTAGGTCAGTATTAAAAATGGGATATGTCGTCAAGTAGTTCTGGTTCGTCCTATACAAAATCAATATTGGACCCATGTGTCTCTCTTTCCGTTGAAAACACGTTAGCGTCCAAGGGAATCAACCTAGTCGGATGAAGTCTTGTGAAAGGACTTCTTTTTATCTTCGTTAGATCAGTATTAGAAATGGGATATGTTTTCTATCTTCGTTAGGTCAGTATTAAAAATGGGATATGTCGTCAAGTAGTTCTGGTACGTCCTATACAAAATCAATATTGGACCCATGTGTCTCTCTTTCCGTTGAAAACACGATAGCGTCCAAGGGAATCAACCTATTCGGATGAAGTCTTGTGAAAGGACTTCTTTTTATCTTCGTTAGGTCAGTATTAGAAATGGGATATGTCGGTCAAGTACTTCTGGTACCTCCCATACAAAACAAATATTTGACCTATGTGCCTCTCTGTCTGTTGGAAGCACGATAGCGCCCAAAGCAATCGACGTAGGTGAATGAAATTCGGTGAAAGGGCTTCTTTTTATCAGCGTCAGGTTGGTATTGAAAATGGGCTATGTCGGTCAAGTAGTTCTGCTACCTCCCATACAAAACTAATATTGGACCCATGTGTCTCTCTTTCCGTTGAAAACACGATAGCGTCCAAAGAAATCAACATAAGCAAATGAAGTTTGGTGAAACGACTTCTTTTTATCTTCGTTACGTCAGTAGTTAAAATGGGATAAGTCGGTCAAGTAGTTCTGGTACCTCCCATACAAAACCAATATTGGACCCATATGTCTCTCTGTCTGTTGAAAGCACGATAGCGCCCAAAGCAATAGACATAGGCGAATGAAATTTGGTGAAAGGACTTATTTTTATCGTCGTCAGGTTGGTATTGAAAACGGGCTATGTCGGTCGAGTAGTTCTGGTACCTTCCATACAAAATTAATATTGGACCCATGTGTCTCTCCGTCTATTGAAGATACGATAGCGTCCAAAGGAAACAATCTAAGCAAATGAAGTTTGGTGAAAGGACTTATTTTTATCTTCGTTAGGTCAGTATTAAAAATGGGATATGTCGGTCAAGTAGTTCTGGTACCTCCCATACAAAATCAATATTGGACCCAAGTGTCTCTCCGTCTATTGATGATACGATAGCGTCCAAAGGTAACAACCTAAGCAAATGTTGGGTGAAAGGACTTCTTTCTATCTCCGTTAGGTCAGTATTAAAAATGGGATATGTCGTCAAGTAGTTCTGGTACGTCCTATACAAAATCAATATTGGACCCAAGTGTCTCTCCGTCTATTGATGATACGATAGCGTCCAAAGGTAACAACCTAAGCAAATGTTGGGTGAAAGGACTTCTTTCTATCTCCGTTAGGTCAGTATTAAAAATGGGATATGTCGTCAAGTAGTTCTGGTACGTCCTATACAAAATCAATATTGGACCCAAGTGTCTCTCCGTCTATTGATGATACGATAGCGTCCAAAGGTAACAACCTAAGCAAATGTTGGGTGAAAGGACTTCTTTCTATCTCCGTTAGGTCAGTATTAAAAATGGGATATGTCGTCAAGTAGTTCTGGTACTTCCTATACAAAACAAATATTGGACCTATGTGCCTCTCCGTCTGTTGGAAGCACGATAGCGCCCAAAGCAATCGACGTAGGTGAATGAAATTCGGTGAAAGGGCTTCTTTTTATCAGCGTCAGGTTGGTATTGAAAATGGGCTATGTCGGTCAAGTAGTTCTGGTACGTCCTATACAAAATCAATATTGGACCCATGTGTCTCTCTTTCCGTTGAAAACACGATAGCGTCCAAGGGAATCAACCTACTCGGATGAAGTCTTGTGAAAGGACTTCTTTTTATCTTCGTTAGGTCAGTATTAAAAATGGGATATGTCGGTAAAGTAGTTCTGGTACGTCCTATACAAAATCAATATTAGACCCATGTGTCTCTCTTTCCGTTGGAAACACGATAGCGTCCAAAGGAATCAACCTAAGCAAATAAAGTTTGGTGAAAGGAGTTCTTTTTATCTTCGTTAGGTCAGTATTTAAAATGTGATATGTCGGTCAAGTACTTCTGGTACCTCTCATACAAAATTGATATTGGACCCATATGTCTCTCTGTCTGTTGAAAACACGATAGCGTCCAAGGGAATCAACCTACTCGGATGAAGTCTTGTGAAAGGACTTCTTTTTATCTTCGTTAGGTCAGTATTAGAAATGGGATATGTCGGTCAAGTAGTTCTGGTACCTCCAATACAAAATCAATATTAGACCCATGTGTCTCTCTTTCCAATGAAAACACGATAACGTCCAAAGGAATCAACCTAAGCAAATAAAGTTTGGTGAAAGGACTTATTTTTATCTTCGTTAGGTCAGTATTAAAAATGGGATATGTCGGTCAAGTAGTTCTGGTACCTCCCATACAAAATCAATATTGGACCCAAGTGTCTCTCCGTCTATTGATGATACGATAGCGTCCAAAGGTAACAACCTAAGCAAATGTTGGGTGAAAGGACTTCTTTTTATCTTCGTTAGGTCAGTATTAGAAATGGGATATGTCGGTCAAGTAGTTCTGGTACCTCCAATACAAAATCAATATTAGACCCATGTGTCTCTCTTTCCAATGAAAACACGATAACGTCCAACGGAATCAACCTAAGCAAATAAAGTTTGGTGAAAGGAGTTCTTTTTATCTTCGTTAGGTCAGTATTTAAAATGGGATATGTCGGTCAAGTACTTCTGGTACCTCCCATACAAAACAAATATTGGACCTATGTGCCTCTCCGTCTGTTGGAAGCACGATAGCGCCCAAAGCAATCGACGTAGGTGAATGAAATTCGGTGAAAGGGCTTCTTTTTATCAGCGTCAGGTTGGTATTGAAAATGGGCTATGTCGGTCAAGTAGTTCTGCTACCTCCCATACAAAACCAATATTGGACCCATGTGTCTCTCTTTCCGTTGAAAACACGATAGCGTCCAAAGAAATCAACATAAGCAAATGAAGTTTGGTGAAACGACTTCCTTTTATCTTCGTTACGTCAGTAGTTAAAATGGGATATGTCGGTCAAGTACTTCTGGTACCTCCCATACAAAACAAATATTGGACCTATGTGCCTCTCCGTCTGTTGGAAGCACGATAGCGCCCAAAGCAATCGACGTAGGTGAATGAAATTTGGTGAAAGGACTTATTTTTATAGTCGGTAGGTTGGTATTAAAAATGGGCTATGTCGGTCAAGTAGTCCTGGTACCTCTCATACAAAATCGATATTGGACCCATGTGTCTCTCCCTCTATTGAAGATACGATAGCGTCAAAAGAAAATAATCTAAGCAAATGAAGATTGGTGAAAGGACTTATTTTTATCTTCGTTAGGTCAGTATTAAAAATGGGATATGTCGGTCAAGTAGTTCTGGTACGTCCCATACAAAATCGATATTGGACCCATCAACTCTCCCTCTATTGAAGATACGATAGCGTCAAAAGAAAATAATCTAAGCAAATGAAGTTTGGTGAAAGGACTTATTTTTATCTTCGTTAGGTCAGTATTAAAAATTTGATATGTCGGTCAAGTAGTTCTGGTACGTCCCATACAAAATCGATATTGGACCCATCAACTCTCCCTCTATTGAAGATACGATAGCGTCAAAAGAAAATAATCTAAGCAAATGAAGTTTGGTGAAAGGACTTCTTTTTATCTTCGTTAGGTCAGTAGTTAAAATAGGATATGTCGGTCAAGTAGTCCTGGTACCTCTCATACAAAATCGATATTGGACCCATGTGTCTCTCCCTCTATTGAAGATACGATAGCGTCAAAAGAAAATAATCTAAGCAAATGAAGTTGGGTGAAAGGACTTATTTTTATCTTCGTTAGGTCAGTATTAAAAATGGGATATGTCGGTCAAGTAGTTCTGGTACCTCTCATACAAAATCGATTTTGGACCCATGTGTCTCTCCGTCTATTGAAGATACGATAGCATCCAAAGGAAACAACCTTAGCAAATGAAGTTTGGTGAAAGGACTTCTTTTTATCTTCGTTAGGTCAGTATTAAAAATGGGATATGTCGGTCGAGTAGTTCTGGTACCTCCCATACAAAATCAATATTAGACTCATGTGTCTCTCTTTCCGTTGAAAACACGATAGCGTCCAAAGAAATCAACATAAGCAAATGAAGTTTGGTGAAAGGACTTCTTTTTATCTTCGTTACGTCAGTAGTTAAAATGGGATATGTCGGTGAAGTAGTTCTGGTACCTCCCATACAAAATCAATATTGGACCCAAGTGTCGCTCCGTCTATTGAAGATACGATAGCGTCCAAAGGAAACAATCTAAGCAAATGAAATTTGGTGAAAGGACTTATTTTTATCGTCGTCAGGTTGGTATTGACAACGGGCTATGTCGGTCAAGTAGTTCTGGTACCTTCCATACAAAATTAATATTGGACCCATGTGTCTCTCCGTCTATTGAAGATACGATAGCATCCAAAGGAAACAACCTTAGCAAATGAAGTTTGGTGAAAGGACTTCTTTTTATCTTCGTTAGGTCAGTATTAAAAATGGGATATGTCGGTCAAGTAGTTCTGGTACGTCCCATACAAAATCAATATTGGACCCATGTGTCTCTCCGTCTATTGAAGATACGATAGCATCCAAAGGAAACAACCTTAGCAAATGAAGTTTGGTGAAAGGACTTCTTTTTATCTTCGTTAGGTCAGTATTAAAAATGGGATATGTCGGTCAAGTAGTTCTGGTACCTCCCATACAAAATCAACATTGGATCCAAGTGTCTCTTCGTCTATTGATGATACGATAGCGTCCAAAGGTAACAACCTAAGCAAATGTTGGGTGAAAGGACTTCTTTCTATCTCCGTTAGGTCAGTATTAAAAATGGGATATGTCGTCAAGTATTTCTGGTACGTCCTATACAAAATCAATATTGGACCCATGTGTCTCTCTTTCCGTTGAAAACACGATAGCGTCCAAGGGAATCAACCTAGTCGGATGAAGTCTTGTGAAAGGACTTCTTTTTATCTTCGTTAGGTCAGTATTAGAAATGGGATATGTCGGTCAAGTAGTTGTGGTACCTCCAATACAAAATCAATATTAGACCCATGTGTCTCTCTTTCCAATGAAAACACGATAGCGTCCAAAGGAATCAACCTAAGCAAATAAAGTTTGGTGAAAGGAGTTCTTTTTATCTTCGTTAGGTCAGTATTTAAAATGGGATATATCGGTCAAGTACTTCTGGTACCTCCCATACAAAACAAATATTGGACCTATGTGCCTCTCTGTCTGTTGGAAGCACGATAGCGCCCAAAGCAATCGACGTAGGTGAATGAAATTCGGTGAAAGGGCTTCTTTTTATCAGCGTCAGGTTGGTATTGAAAATGGGCTATGTCGGTCAACTAGTTCTGGTACCTCCCACACAAAATCAATATTAGACCCATGTGTCTCTCTTTCCGTTGAAAACACGATAGCGTCCAAGGGAATCAACCTAGTCGGATGAAGTCTTGTGAAAGGACTTCCTTTTATCTTCGTTAGGTCAGTAGTAAAAATGGGATATGTCGGTCAAGTAGTCCTGGTACCTCTCATACAAAATCGATATTGGACCCATGTGTCTCTCCGTCTATTGAAGATACGATAGCATCCAAAGGAAACAACCTTAGCAAATGAAGTTTGGTGAAAGGACTTCTTTTTATCTTCGTTAGGTCAGTATTAAAAATGGGATATGTCGGTCGAGTAGTTCTGGTACCTCCCATACAAAATCAATATTAGACTCATGTGTCTCTCTTTCCGTTGAAAACACGATAGCGTCCAAAGAAATCAACATAAGCAACTGAAGTTTGGTGAAAGGACTTCTTTTTATCTTCGTTACGTCGGTAGTTAAAATGGGATATGTCGGTGAAGTAGTTCTGGTACCTCCCATACAAAATCAATATTGGACCCATGTGTCTCTCCGTCTATTGAAGATACGATAGCATCCAAAGGAAACAACCTTAGCAAATGAAGTTTGGTGAAAGGACTTCTTTTTATCTTCGTTAGGTCAGTATTAAAAATGGGATATGTCGGTCGAGTAGTTCTGGTACCTCCCATACAAAATCAATATTAGACTCATGTGTCTCTCTTTCCGTTGAAAACACGATAGCGTCCAAAGAAATCAACATAAGCAACTGAAGTTTGGTGAAAGGACTTCTTTTTATCTTCGTTACGTCGGTAGTTAAAATGGGATATGTCGGTCAACTAGTTCTGGTACCTCCCACACAAAATCAATATTAGACCCATGTGTCTCTCTTTCCGTTGAAAACTCGATAGCGTCCAAAGGAAACAACCTAAGCAAATGAAATTTGGTGAAAGGAGTTCCTTTTATCTTCGTTAGGTCTGTATTAAAAATGGGATTTGTCTGTCGAGTAGTTCTGGTACCTCCCACACAAAATCAATATTAGACCCATGTGTCTCTCTTTCCGTTGAAAACACGATAGCGTCCAAAGGAAACAACCTAAGCAAATGAAGTTTGGTGAAAGGTGTTCTTTTTATCTTCGTTAGGTCAGTATTTAAATTGGGATATGTCAAGTACTTCTGGTACCTCCCATACAAAACCAATATTGGACCCATGTGTCTCTCTGTCTGTTGAAAGCACGATAGCGCCCAAAGCAATTGACATAGGCGAATGAAATTTGGTGAAAGGACTTATTTTTATAGTCGGTAGGTTGGTATTAAAAATGGGCTATGTCGGTCGAGTAGTTCTGGTACCTCCCATACAAAATCAATATTAGACTCATGTGTCTCTCTTTCCGTTGAAAACACGATAGCGTCCAAAGAAATCAACATAAGCAACTGAAGTTTGGTGAAAGGACTTCTTTTTATCTTCGTTACGTCGGTAGTTAAAATGGGATATGTCGGTCAACTAGTTCTGGTACCTCCCACACAAAATCAATATTAGACCCATGTGTCTCTCTTTCCGTTGAAAACTCGATAGCGTCCAAAGGAAACAACCTAAGCAAATGAAATTTGGTGAAAGGAGTTCCTTTTATCTTCGTTAGGTCTGTATTAAAAATGGGATTTGTCTGTCGAGTAGTTCTGGTACCTCCCACACAAAATCAATATTAGACCCATGTGTCTCTCTTTCCGTTGAAAACACGATAGCGTCCAAAGGAAACAACCTAAGCAAATGAAGTTTGGTGAAAGGTGTTCTTTTTATCTTCGTTAGGTCAGTATTTAAATTGGGATATGTCAAGTACTTCTGGTACCTCCCATACAAAACCAATATTGGACCCATGTGTCTCTCTGTCTGTTGAAAGCACGATAGCGCCCAAAGCAATTGACATAGGCGAATGAAATTTGGTGAAAGGACTTATTTTTATAGTCGGTAGGTTGGTATTAAAAATGGGCTATGTCGGTCAAGTAGTCCTGGTACCTCTCATACAAAATCGATTTTGGACCCATGTGTCTCTCAGTCTATTGAAGATACGATAGCGTCAAAAGAAAATAATCTAAGCAAATGAAGTTTGGTGAAAGGACTTACTTTTATCTTCGTTAGGTCAGTATTAAAAATGGGATATGTCGGTCAAGTAGTTCTGGTACGTCCAATACAAAATCAATATTGAACCCATGTGTCTCTCTGTCTATTGAAGATACGATAGCATCCAAAGGAAACAACCTTAGCAAATGAAGTTTGGTGAAAGGACTTCTTTTTATCTTCGTTAGGTCAGTATTAAAAATGGGATATGTCGGTCGAGTAGTTCTGGTACCTCCCATACAAAATCAATATTAGACTCATGTGTCTCTCTTTCCGTTGAAAACACGATAGCGTCCAAAGAAATCAACATAAGCAAATGAAGTTTGGTGAAAGGACTTCTTTTTATCTTCGTTACGTCAGTAGTTAAAATGGGATATGTCGGTGAAGTAGTTCTGGTACCTCCCATACAAAATCAATATTGGACCCAAGTGTCGCTCCGTCTATTGAAGATACGATAGCGTCCAAAGGAAACAACCTTAGCAAATGAAGTTTGGTGAAAGGACGAGTAGTTCTGGTACCTCCCATACAAAATCAATATTAGACTCATGTGTCTCTCTTTCCGTTGAAAACACGATAGCGTCCAAAGAAATCAATATAAGCAAATGAAGTTTGGTGAAAGGACTTCTTTTTATCTTCGTTAGGTCAGTATTAAAAATGGGATATGTCGGTGAAGTAGTTCTGGTACCTCCCATACAAAATCAATATTGGACCCAAGTGTCGCTCCGTCTATTGAAGATACGATAGCGTCCAAAGGAAACAACCTTAGCAAATGAAGTTTGGTGAAAGGACGAGTAGTTCTGGTACCTCCCATACAAAATCAATATTAGACTCATGTGTCTCTCTTTCCGTTGAAAACACGATAGCGTCCAAAGAAATCAATATAAGCAAATGAAGTTTGGTGAAAGGACTTCTTTTTATCTTCGTTAGGTCAGTATTAAAAATGGGATATGTCGGTCAAGTAGTTCTGGTACGTCCCATACAAAATCAATATTGGAGCCATGTGTCTCTCCGTCTATTGAAGATACGATAGCATCCAAAGGAAACAACCTTAGCAAATGAAGTTTGGTGAAAGGACTTCTTTTTATCTTCGTTAGGTCAGTATTAAAAATGGGATATGTCGGTCGAGTAGTTCTGGTACCTCCCATACAAAATCAACATTGGACCCAAGTGTCTCTCCGTCTATTGATGATACGATAGCGTCCAAAGGTAACAACGTAAGCAAATGTTGAGTGAAAGGACTTCTTTCTATCTCCGTTAGGTCAGTATTAAAAATGGGATATGTCGTCAAGTATTTCTGGTACGTCCTATACAAAATCAATATTGGACCCATGTGTCTCTCTTTCCGTTGAAAACACGATAGCGTCCAAGGGAATCAACCTAGTCGGATGAAGTCTTGTGAAAGGACTTCTTTTTATCTTCGTTAGGTCAGTATTAGAAATGGGATATGTCGGTCAAGTAGTTCTGGTACCTCCAATACAAAATCAATATTAGACCCATGTGTCTCTCTTTCCAATGAAAACACGATAGCGTCCAAAGGAATCAACCTAAGCAAATAAAGTTTGGTGAAAGGAGTTCTTTTTATCTTCGTTAGGTCAGTATTTAAAATGGGATATATCGGTCAAGTACTTCTGGTACCTCCCATACAAAACAAATATTGGACCTATGTGCCTCTCTGTCTGTTGGAAGCACGATAGCGCCCAAAGCAATCGACGTAGGTGAATGAAATTCGGTGAAAGGGCTTCTTTTTATCAGCGTCAGGTTGGTATTGAAAATGGGCTATGTCGGTCAACTAGTTCTGGTACCTCAAACACAAAATCAATATTAGACCCATGTGTCTCTCTTTCCGTTGAAAACTCGATAGCGTCCAAAGGAAACAACCTAAGCAAATGAAATTTGGTGAAAGGAGTTCCTTTTATCTTCGTTAGGTCTGTATTAAAAATGGGATTTGTCTGTCGAGTAGTTCTGGTACCTCCCACACAAAATCAATATTAGACAAATGTGTCTCTCTTTCCGTTGAAAACACGATAGCGTCCAAAGGAAACAACCTAAGCAAATGAAGTTTGGTGAAAGGTGTTCTTTTTATCTTCGTTAGGTCAGTATTTAAATTGGGATATGTCAAGTACTTCTGGTACCTCCCGTACAAAACCAATATTGGACCCATGTGTCTCTCTGTCTGTTGAAAGCACGATAGCGCCCAAAGCAATTGACATAGACGAATGAAATTTGGTGAAAGGACTTATTTTTATAGTCGGTAGGTTGGTATTAAAAATGGGCTATGTCGGTCAAGTAGTCCTGGTACCTCTCATACAAAATCGATTTTGGACCCATGTGTCTCTCAGTCTATTGAAGATACGATATCGTCAAAAGAAAATAATCTAAGCAAATGAAGTTTGGTGAAAGGACTTATTTTTATCTTCATTAGGTCAGTATTAAAAATGGGATATGTCGGTCAAGTAGTTCTGGTACGTCCAATACAAATCAATATTGAACCCATGTGTCTCTCTGTCTATTGAAGATACGATAGCATCCAAAGGAAACAACCTTAGCAAATGAAGTTTGGTGAAATGACTTCTTTTTATCTTCGTTAGGTCAGTATTAAAAATGGGATATGTCGGTCGAGTAGTTCTGGTACCTCCCATACAAAATCAATATTAGACTCATATGTCTCTCTTTCCGTTGAAAACACGATAGCGTCCAAAGAAATCAACATAAGCAAATGAAGTTTGGTGAAAGGACTTCTTTTTATCTTCGTTAGGTCAGTAGTAAAAATGGGCTATGTCGGTCAAGTAGTCCTGGTACCTCTCATACAAAATCGATTTTGGACACATGTGTCTCTCAGTCTATTCAAGATACGATAGTGTCAAAAGAAAATAATCTAAGCAAATGAAGTTTGGTGAAAGGACTTATTTTTATCTTCATTAGGTCAGTATTAAAAATGGGATATGTCGGTCAAGTAGTTCTGGTACGTCCAATACAAAATCAATATTGAACCCATGTGTCTCTCTGTCTATTGAAGATACGATAGCATCCAAAGGAAACAACCTTAGCAAATGAAGTTTGGTGAAATGACTTCTTTTTATCTTCGTTAGGTCAGTATTAAAAATGGGATATGTCGGTCGAGTAGTTCTGGTACCTCCCATACAAAATCAATATTAGACTCATGTGTCTCTCTTTCCGTTGAAAACACAATAGCGTCCAAAGAAATCAACATAAGCAAATGAAGTTTGGTGAAAGGACTTCTTTTTATCTTCGTTAGGTCAGTAGTAAAAATGGGATATGTCGGTCAAGTAGTCCTGGTACCTCTCATACAAAATCGATATTGGACCCATGTGTCTCTCCCTCTATTGAAGATACGATAGCGTCAAAAGAAAATAATCTAAGCAAATGAAGATTGGTGAAAGGACTTCTTTTTATCTTCGTTAGGTCAGTATTAAAAATGGGATATGTCGGTCGAGTAGTTCTGGTACCTCCCATACAAAATCAATATTAGACTCATGTGTCTCTCTTTCCGTTGAAAACACGATAGCGTCCAAAGAAATCAACATAAGCAAATGAAGTTTGGTGAAAGGACTTCTTTTTATCTTCGTTAGGTCAGTAGTTAAAATGGGATATGTCGGTCGAGTAGTTCTGGTACCTCCCATACAAAATCAATATTAGACTCCTGTGTCTCTCTTTCCGTTGAAAACACGATAGCGTCCAAAGAAATCAACATAAGCAAATGAAGTTTGGTGAAAGGACTTCTTTTTATCTTCGTTAGGTCAGTAGTTAAAATGGGATATGTCGGTCAAGTAGTTCTGGTACCTCCCATACAAAATCAATATTAGACTCATGTGTCTCTCTTTCCATTGAAAACATGATAGCGTCCAAGGGAATCAACATAAGCAAATGAAATTTGGTGAAAGGACTTATTTTTATCGTCGTCAGGTTGGTATTGAAAACGGGCTATGTCGGTCAAGTAGTTCTGGTACCTTCCATACAAAATTAATATTGGACCCATGTGTCTCTCCGTCTATTGAAGATACGATAGCATCCAAAGGAAAAAACCTTAGCAAATGAAGTTTGGTGAAAGGACTTCTTTTTATCTTCGTTAGGTCAGTATTAAAAATGGGATATGTCGGTCGAGTAGTTCTGGTACCTCCCATACAAAATCAATATTAGACTCATGTGTCTCTCTTTCCGTTGAAAACACGATAGCGTCCAAAGAAATCAACATAAGCAAATGAAGTTTGGTGAAAGGACTTCTTTTTATCTTCGTTAGGTCAGTATTAAAAATGGGATATGTCGGTCAAGTAGTTCTGGTACGTCCCATACAAAATCAATATTGGACCCATGTGTCTCTCCGTCTATTGAAGATACGATAGCATCCAAAGGAAACAACCTTAGCAAATGAAGTTTGGTGAAAGGACTTCTTTTTATCTTCGTTAGGTCAGTATTAAAAATGGGATATGTCGGTCAAGTAGTTCTGGTACCTCCCATACAAAATCAACATTGGACCCAAGTGTCTCTCCGTCTATTGATGATACGATAGCGTCCAAAGGTAACAACCTAAGCAAATGTTGGGTGAAAGGACTTCTTTCTATCTTCGTTAGGTCAGTATTAGAAATGGGATATGTCGGTCAAGTAGTTCTGGTACCTCCAATACAAAATCAATATTAGACCCATGTGTCTCTCTTTCCAATGAAAACACGATAGCGTCCAAAGGAATCAACCTAAGCAAATAAAGTTTGGTGAAAGGAGTTCTTTTTATCTTCGTTAGGTCAGTATTTAAAATGGGATATATCGGTCAAGTACTTCTGGTACCTCCCATACAAAATCAATATTAGACTCATGTGTCTCTCTTTCCGTTGAAAACACGATAGCGTCCAAAGAAATCAACATAAGCAAATGAAGTTTGGTGAAAGGACTTCTTTTTATCTTCGTTAGGTCAGTATTAAAAATGGGATATGTCGGTCAAGTAGTTCTGGTACGTCCCATACAAAATCAATATTGGACCCATGTGTCTCTCCGTCTATTGAAGATACGATAGCATCCAAAGGATACAACCTTAGCAAATGAAGTTTGGTGAAAGGACTTCTTTTTATCTTCGTTAGGTCAGTATTAAAAATGGGATATGTCGGTCAAGTAGTCCTGGTACCTCCCATACAAAATCAATATTGGACCCAAGTGTCTCTCCGGCTATTGAAGATACGATAGCGTCCAAAGGAAACAACCTAAGCAAATGAAGTTTGGTGAAAGGTGTTCTTTTTATCTTCGTTAGGTCAGTATTTAAATTGGGATATGTCAAGTACTTCTGGTACCTCCCATACAAAACCAATATTGGACCCATGTGTCTCTCTGTCTGTTGAAAGCACGATAGCGCCCAAAGCAATTGACATAGGCGAATGAAATTTGGTGAAAGGACTTATTTTTATAGTCGGTAGGTTGGTATTAAAAATGGGCTATGTCGGTCAAGTAGTCCTGGTACCTCTCATACAAAATCGATTTTGGACCCATGTGTCTCTCAGTCTATTGAAGATACGATAGCGTCAAAAGAAAATAATCTAGCAAATGAAGTTTGGTGAAAGGACTTATTTTTATCTTCGTTAGGTCAGTATTAAAAATGGGATATGTCGGTCAAGTAGTTCTGGTACGTCCAATACAAAATCAATATTGAACCCATGTGTCTCTCTGTCTATTGAAGATACGATAGCATCCAAAGGAAACAACCTTAGCAAATGAAGTTTGGTGAAATGACTTCTTTTTATCTTCGTTAGGTCAGTATTAAAAATGGGATATGTCGGTCGAGTAGTTCTGGTACCTCCCATACAAAATCAATATTAGACTCATGTGTCTCTCTTTCCGTTGAAAACACGATAGCGTCCAAAGAAATCAACATAAGCAAATGAAGTTTGGTGAAAGGACTTCTTTTTATCTTCGTTAGGTCAGTAGTAAAAATGGGATATGTCGGTCAAGTAGTCCTGGTACCTCTCATACAAAATCGATATTGGACCCATGTGTCTCTCCCTCTATTGAAGATACGATAGCGTCAAAAGAAAATAATCTAAGCAAATGAAGATTGGTGAAAGGACTTCTTTTTATCTTCGTTAGGTCAGTATTAAAAATGGGATATGTCGGTCGAGTAGTTCTGGTACCTCCCATACAAAATCAACATTGGACCCAAGTGTCTCTCCGTCTATTGATGATACGATAGCGTCCAAAGGTAACAACCTAAGCAAATGTTGGGTGAAAGGACTTCTTTCTATCTTCGTTAGGTCAGTATTAGAAATGGGATATGTCGGTCAAGTAGTTCTGGTACCTCCCATACAAAATCAATATTAGACTCATGTGTCTCTCTTTCCGTTGAAATCACGATAGCGTCCAAAGAAATCAACATAAGCAAATGAAGTTTGGTGAAAGGACTTCTTTTTATCTTCGTTAGGTCAGTAGTTAAAATGGGATATGTCGGTCAAGTAGTTCTGGTACCTCCCATACAAAATCAATATTAGACTCATGTGTCTCTCTTTCCGTTGAAAACACGATAGCGTCCAAGGGAATCAACATAAGCAAATGAAGTTTGGTGAAAGGACTTCTTTTTATCTTCGTTAGGTCAGTAGTTAAAATGGGATATGTCGGTCAAGTAGTTCTGGTACCTCCCATACAAAATCAATATTGGACCCAAGTGTCGCTCCGTCTATTGAAGATACGATAGCGTCCAAAGGAAACAATCTAAGCAAATGAAATTTGGTGAAAGGACTTATTTTTATCGTCGTCAGGTTGGTATTGAAAACGGGCTATGTCGGTCAAGTACTTCTGGTACCTCCCATACAAAACAAATATTGGACCTATGTGCCTCTCTGTCTGTTGGAAGCACGATAGCGCCCAAAGAAATCAACATAAGCAAATGAAGTTTGGTGAAAGGACTTCTTTTTATCTTCGTTAGTTCAGTATTAGAAATGGGATATGTCGGTCAAGTAGTTCTGGTACCTCCAATACAAAATCAATATTAGACCCATGTGTCTCTCTTTCCAATGAAAACACGATAGCGTCCAATGGAATCAACCTAAGCAAATAAAGTTTGTTGAAAGGAGTTCTTTTTATCTTCGTAAGGTCAGTATTTAAAATGGGATATGTCGGTCAAGTAGTTCTGGTACCTCCCATACAAAATCAATATTAGACTCATGTGTCTCTCTTTCCGTTGAAAACACGATAGCGTCCAAGGGAATCAACATAAGCAAATGAAGTTTGGTGAAAGGACTTCTTTTTATCTTCGTTACGTCAGTAGTTAAAATGGGATATGTCGGTGAAGTAGTTCTGGTACCTCCCATACAAAATCAATATTGGACCCAAGTGTCGCTCCGTCTATTGAAGATACGATAGCGTCCAAAGGAAACAATCTAAGCAAATGAAATTTGGTGAAAGGACTTATTTTTATCGTCGTCAGGTTGGTATTGAAAACGGGCTATGTCGGTCAAGTAGTTCTGGTACCTTCCATACAAAATTAATATTGGACCCATGTGTCTCTCCGTCTATTGAGGATACGATAGCATCCAAAGGAAACAACCTTAGCAAATGAAGTTTGGTGAAAGGACTTCTTTTTATCTTCGTTAGGTCAGTATTAAAAATGGGATATGTCGGTCGAGTAGTTCTGGTACCTCCCATACAAAATCAATATTAGACTCATGTGTCTCTCTTTCCGTTGAAAACACGATAGCGTCCAAAGAAATCAACATAAGCAAATGAAGTTTGGTGAAAGGACTTCTTTTTATCTTCGTTAGGTCAGTATTAAAAATGGGATATGTCGGTCAAGTAGTTCTGGTACGTCCCATACAAAAACAATATTGGACCCATGTGTCTCTCCGTCTATTGAAGATACGATAGCATCCAAAGGAAACAACCTTAGCAAATGAAGTTTGGTGAAAGGACTTCTTTTTATCTTCGTTAGGTCAGTATTAAAAATGGGATATGTCGGTCAAGTAGTTCTGGTACCTCCCATACAAAATCAACATTGGACCCAAGTGTCTCTCCGTCTATTGATGATACGATAGCGTCCAAAGGTAACAACCTAAGCAAATGTTGGGTGAAAGGACTTCTTTCTATCTCCGTTAGGTCAGTATTAAAAATGGGATATGTCGTCAAGTATTTCTGGTACGTCCTATACAAAATCAATATTGGACCCATGTGTCTCTCTTTCCGTTGAAAACACGATAGCGTCCAAGGGAATCAACCTAGTCGGATGAAGTCTTGTGAAACGACTTCTTTTTATCTTCGTTAGTTCAGTATTAGAAATGGGATATGTCGGTCAAGTAGTTCTGGTACCTCCAATACAAAATCAATATTAGACCCATGTGTCTCTCTTTCCAATGAAAACACGATAGCGTCCAAAGGAATCAACCTAAGCAAATAAAGTTTGGTGAAAGGAGTTCTTTTTATCTTCGTTAGGTCAGTATTTAAAATGGGATATATCGGTCAAGTACTTCTGGTACCTCCCATACAAAACAAATATTGGACCTATGTGCCTCTCTGTCTGTTGGAAGCACGATAGCGCCCAAAGCAATCGACGTAGGTGAATGAAATTCGGTGAAAGGGCTTCTTTTTATCAGCGTCAGGTTGGTATTGAAAATGGGCTATGTCGGTCAACTAGTTCTGGTACCTCCCACACAAAATCAATATTAGACCCATGTGTCTCTCTTTCCGTTGAAAACTCGATAGCGTCCAAAGGAAACAACCTAAGCAAATGAAATTTGGTGAAAGGAGTTCCTTTTATCTTCGTTAGGTCTGTATTAAAAATGGGATTTGTCTGTCGAGTAGTTCTGGTACCTCCCACACAAAATCAATATTAGACCCATGTGTCTCTCTTTCCGTTGAAAACACGATAGCGTCCAAAGAAAACAACCTAAGCAAATGAAGTTTGGTGAAAGGTGTTCTTTTTATCTTCGATACGATAGCGTCAAAAGAAAATAATCTAAGCAAATGAAGATTGGTGAAAGGACTTCTTTTTATCTTCGTTAGGTCAGTATTAAAAATGGGATATGTCGGTCGAGTAGTTCTGGTACCTCCCATACAAAATCAATATTAGACTCCTGTGTCTCTCTTTCCGTTGAAAACACGATAGCGTCCAAAGAAATCAACATAAGCAAATGCAGTTTGGTGAAAGGACTTCTTTTTATCTTCGTTACGTCAGTTGTTAAAATGGGATATGTCGGTGAAGTATTTCTGGTACCTCCCATACAAAATCAATATTGGACCCAAGTGTCGCTCCGTCTATTGAAGATACGATAGCGTCCAAAGGAAACAATCTAAGCAAATGAAATTTAGTGAAAGGACTTATTTTTATCGTCGTCAGGTTGGTATTGAAAACGGGCTATGTCGGTCAAGTAGTTCTGGTACCTTCCATACAAAATTAATATTGGACCCATGTGTCTCTCCGTCTATTGAAGATACGATAGCATCCAAAGGAAAAAGCCTTAGCAAATGAAGTTTGGTGAAAGGACTTCTTTTTATCTTCGTTAGGTCAGTATTAAAAATGGGATATGTCGGTCGAGTAGTTCTGGTACCTCCCATACAAAATCAACATTGGACCCAAGTGTCTCTCCGTCTATTGATGATACGATAGCGTCCAAAGGTAACAACCTAAGCAAATGTTGGGTGAAAGGACTTCTTTCTATCTTCGTTAGGTCAGTATTAGAAATGGGATATGTCGGTCAAGTAGTTCTGGTACCTCCAATACAAAATCAATATTAGACCCATGTGTCTCTCTTTCCAATGAAAACACGATAGCGTCCAAAGGAATCAACCTAAGCAAATAAAGTTTGGTGAAAGGAGTTCTTTTTATCTTCGTTAGGTCAGTATTTAAAATGGGATATATCGGTCAAGTACTTCTGGTACCTCCCATACAAAATCAATATTAGACTCATGTGTCTCTCTTTCCGTTGAAAACACGATAGCGTCCAAAGAAATCAACATAAGCAAATGAAGTTTGGTGAAAGGACTTCTTTTTATCTTCGTTAGGTCAGTGTTAAAAATGGGATATGTCGGTCAAGTAGTTCTGGTACGTCCCATACAAAATCAATATTGGACCCATGTGTCTCTCCGTCTATTGAAGATACGATAGCATCCAAAGGAAACAACCTTAGCAAATGAAGTTTGGTGAAAGGACTTCTTTTTATCTTCGTTAGGTCAGTATTAAAAATGGGATATGTCGTCAAGTATTTCTGGTACGTCCTATACAAAATCAATATTGGACCCATGTGTCTCTCTTTCCGTTGAAAACACTATAGCGTCCAAGGGAATCAACCTAGTCGGATGAAGTCTTGTGAAAGGACTTCTTTTTATCTTCGTTAGGTCAGTATTAGAAATGGGATATGTCGGTCAAGTAGTTCTGGTACCTCCAATACAAAATCAATATTAGACCCATGTGTCTCTCTTTCCAATGAAAACACGATAGCGTCCAAAGGAATCAACCTAAGCAAATAAAGTTTGGTGAAAGGAGTTCTTTTTATCTTCGTTAGGTCAGTATTTAAAATGGGATATATCGGTCAAGTACTTCTGGTACCTCCCATACAAAACAAATATTGGACCTATGTGCCTCTCTGTCTGTTGGAAGCACGATAGCGCCCAAAGCAATCGACGTAGGTGAATGAAATTCGGTGAAAGGGCTTCTTTTTATCAGCGTCAGGTTGGTATTGAAAATGGGCTATGTCGGTCAACTAGTTCGGGTACCTCCCACACAAAATCAATATTAGACCCATGTGTCTCTCTTTCCGTTGAAAACTCGATAGCGTCCAAAGGAAACAACCTAAGCAAATGAAATTTGGTGAAAGGAGTTCCTTTTATCTTCGTTAGGTCTGTATTAAAAATAGGATTTGTCTGTCGAGTAGTTCTGGTACCTCCCACACAAAATCAATATTAGACCCATGTGTCTCTCTTTCCGTTGAAAACACGATAGCGTCCAAAGGAAACAACCTAAGCAAATGAAGTTTGGTGAAAGGTGTTCTTTTTATCTTCGTTAGGTCAGTATTTAAATTGGGATATGTCAAGTACTTCTGGTACCTCCCATACAAAACCAATATTGGACCCATGTGTCTCTCTGTCTGTTGAAAGCACGATAGCGCCCAAAGCAATTGACATAGGCGAATGAAATTTGGTGAAAGGACTTATTTTTATAGTCGGTAGGTTGGTATTAAAAATGGGCTATGTCGGTCAAGTAGTCCTGGTACCTCTCATACAAAATCGATTTTGGACCCATGTGTCTCTCAGTCTATTGAAGATACGATAGCGTCAAAAGAAAATAATCTAAGCAAATGAAGTTTGGTGAAAGGACTTATTTTTATCTTCGTTAGGTCAGTATTAAAAATGGGATATGTCGGTCAAGTAGTTCTGGTACGTCCAATACAAAATCAATATTGAACCCATGTGTCTCTCTGTCTATTGAAGATACGATAGCATCCAAAGGAAACAACCTTAGCAAATGAAGTTTGGTGAAATGACTTCTTTTTATCTTCGTTAGGTCAGTATTAAAAATGGGATATGTCGGTCGAGTAGTTCTGGTACCTCCCATACAAAATCAATATTAGACTCATGTGACTCTCTTTCCGTTGAAAACACGATAGCGTCCAAAGAAATCAACATAAGCAAATGAAGTTTGGTGAAAGGACTTCTTTTTATCTTCGTTAGGTCAGTAGTAAAAATGGGATATGTCGGTCAAGTAGTCCTGGTACCTCTCATACAAAATCGATATTGGACCCATGTGTCTCTCCCTCTATTGAAGATACGATAGCGTCAAAAGAAAATAATCTAAGCAAATGAAGATTGGTGAAAGGACTTCTTTTTATCTTCGTTAGGTCAGTATTAAAAATGGGATATGTCGGTCGAGTAGTTCTGGTACCTCCCATACAAAATCAATATTAGACTCCTGTGTCTCTCTTTCCGTTGAAAACACGATAGCGTCCAAAGAAATCAACATAAGCAAATGAAGTTTGGTGAAAGGACTTCTTTTTATCTTCGTTAGGTCAGTAGTTAAAATGGGATATGTCGGTCAAGTAGTTCTGGTACCTCCCATACAAAATCAATATTAGACTCATGTGTCTCTCTTTCCGTTGAAAACACGATAGCGTCCAAGGGAATCAACATAAGCAAATGAAGTTTGGTGAAAGGACTTCTTTTTATCTTCGTTACGTCAGTAGTTAAAATGGGATATGTCGGTGAAGTAGTTCTGGTACCTCCCATACAAAATCAATATTGGACCCAAGTGTCTCTCTTTCCGTTGAAAACACGATAGCGTCCAAGGGAATCAACATAAGCAAATGAAGTTTGGTGAAAGGACTTCTTTTTATCTTCGTTAGGTCAGTAGTTAAAATGGGATATGTCGGTCAACTAGTTCTGGTACCTCCCACACAAAATCAATATTAGACCCATGTGTCTCTCTTTCCGTTGAAAACTCGATAGCGTCCAAAGGAAACAACCTAAGCAAATGAAATTTGGTGAAAGGAGTTCCTTTTATCTTCGTTAGGTCTGTATTAAAAATGGGATTTGTCTGTCGAGTAGTTCTGGTACCTCCCATACAAAATCAATATTAGACCCATATGTCTCTCTTTCCGTTAAAAACACGATAGCGTCCAAAGGAAACAACCTAAGCAAATGAAGTTTGCTGAAAGGTGTTCTTTTTATCTTCGATACGATAGCGTCAAAAGAAAATAATCTAAGCAAATGAAGATTGGTGAAAGGACTTCTTTTTATCTTCGTTAGGTCAGTATTAAAAATGGGATATGTCGGTCGAGTAGTTCTGGTACCTCCCATACAAAATCAATATTAGACTCCTGTGTCTCTCTTTCCGTTGAAAACACGATAGCGTCCAAAGAAATCAACATAAGCAAATGCAGTTTGGTGAAAGGACTTCTTTTTATCTTCGTTACTTCAGTTGTTAAAATGGGATATGTCGGTGAAGTATTTCTGGTACCTCCCATACAAAATCAATATTCTACCCAAGTGTCGCTCCGTCTATTGAAGATACGATAGCGTCCAAAGGAAACAATCTAAGCAAATGAAATTTGGTGAAAGGACTTATTTTTATCGTCGTCAGGTTGGTATTGAAAACGGGCTATGTCGGTCAAGTAGTTCTGGTACCTTCCATACAAAATTAATATTGGACCCATGTGTCTCTCCGTCTATTGAAGATACGATAGCATCCAAAGGAAAAAACCTTAGCAAATGAAGTTTGGTGAAAGGACTTCTTTTTATCTTCGTTAGGTCAGTATTAAAAATGGGATATGTCGGTCGAGTAGTTCTGGTACGTCCCATACAAAATCAATATTGGACCCATGTGTCTCTCCGTCTATTGAAGATACGATAGCATCCAAAGGAAACAACCTTAGCAAATGAAGTTTGGTGAAAGGACTTCTTTTTATCTTCGTTAGGTCAGTATTAAAAATGGGATATGTCGGTCAAGTAGTTCTGGTACCTCCCATACAAAATCAACATTGGACCCAAGTGTCTCTCCGTCTATTGATGATACGATAGCGTCCAAAGGTAACAACCTAAGCAAATGTTGGGTGAAAGGACTTCTTTCTATCTTCGTTAGGTCAGTATTAGAAATGGGATATGTCGGTCAAGTAGTTCTGGTACCTCCAATACAAAATCAATATTAGACCCATGTGTCTCTCTTTCCAATGAAAACACGATAGCGTCCAAAGGAATCAACCTAAGCAAATAAAGTTTGGTGAAAGGAGTTCTTTTTATCTTCGTTAGGTCAGTATTTAAAATGGGATATATCGGTCAAGTACTTCTGGTACCTCCCATACAAAATCAATATTAGACTCATGTGTCTCTCTTTCCGTTGAAAACACGATAGCGTCCAAAGAAATCAACATAAGCAAATGAAGTTTGGTGAAAGGACTTCTTTTTATCTTCGTTAGGTCAGTATTAAAAATGGGATATGTCGGTCAAGTAGTTCTGGTACGTCCCATACAAAATCAATATTGGACCCATGTGTCTCTCCGTCTATTGAAGATACGATAGCATCCAAAGGAAACAACCTTAGCAAATGAAGTTTGGTGAAAGGACTTCTTTTTATCTTCGTTAGGTCAGTATTAAAAATGGGATATGTCGTCAAGTATTTCTGGTACGTCCTATACAAAATCAATATTGGACCCATGTGTCTCTCTTTCCGTTGAAAACACTATAGCGTCCAAGGGAATCAACCTAGTCGGATGAAGTCTTGTGAAAGGACTTCTTTTTATCTTCGTTAGGTCAGTATTAGAAATGGGATATGTCGGTCAAGTAGTTCTGGTACCTCCAATACAAAATCAATATTAGACCCATGTGTCTCTCTTTCCAATGAAAACACGATAGCGTCCAAAGGAATCAACCTAAGCAAATAAAGTTTGGTGAAAGGAGTTCTTTTTATCTTCGTTAGGTCAGTATTTAAAATGGGATATATCGGTCAAGTACTTCTGGTACCTCCCATACAAAACAAATATTGGACCTATGTGCCTCTCTGTCTGTTGGAAGCACGATAGCGCCCAAAGCAATCGACGTAGGTGAATGAAATTCGGTGAAAGGGCTTCTTTTTATCAGCGTCAGCTTGGTATTGAAAATGGGCTATGTCGGTCAACTAGTTCTGGTACCTCCCACACAAAATCAATATTAGACCCATGTGTCTCTCTTTCCGTTGAAAACTCGATAGCGTCCAAAGGAAACAACCTAAGCAAATGAAATTTGGTGAAAGGAGTTCCTTTTATCTTCGTTAGGTCTGTATTAAAAATAGGATTTGTCTGTCGAGTAGTTCTGGTACCTCCCACACAAAATCAATATTAGACCCATGTGTCTCTCTTTCCGTTGAAAACACGATAGCGTCCAAAGGAAACAACCTAAGCAAATGAAGTTTGGTGAAAGGTGTTCTTTTTATCTTCGTTAGGTCAGTATTTAAATTGGGATATGTCAAGTACTTCTGGTACCTCCCATACAAAACCAATATTGGACCCATGTGTCTCTCTGTCTGTTGAAAGCACGATAGCGCCCAAAGCAATTGACATAGGCGAATGAAATTTGGTGAAAGGACTTATTTTTATAGTCGGTAGGTTGGTATTAAAAATGGGCTATGTCGGTCAAGTAGTCCTGGTACCTCTCATACAAAATCGATTTTGGACCCATGTGTCTCTCAGTCTATTGAAGATACGATAGCGTCAAAAGAAAATAATCTAAGCAAATGAAGTTTGGTGAAAGGACTTATTTTTATCTTCGTTAGGTCAGTATTAAAAATGGGATATGTCGGTCAAGTAGTTCTGGTACGTCCAATACAAAATCAATATTGAACCCATGTGTCTCTCTGTCTATTGAAGATACGATAGCATCCAAAGGAAACAACCTTAGCAAATGAAGTTTGGTGAAATGACTTCTTTTTATCTTCGTTAGGTCAGTATTAAAAATGGGATATGTCGGTTGAGTAGTTCTGGTACCTCCCATACAAAATCAATATTAGACTCATGTGACTCTCTTTCCGTTGAAAACACGATAGCGTCCAAAGAAATCAACATAAGCAAATGAAGTTTGGTGAAAGGACTTCTTTTTATCTTCGTTAGGTCAGTAGTAAAAATGGGATATGTCGGTCAAGTAGTCCTGGTACCTCTCATACAAAATCGATATTGGACCCATGTGTCTCTCCCTCTATTGAAGATACGATAGCGTCAAAAGAAAATAATCTAAGCAAATGAAGATTGGTGAAAGGACTTCTTTTTATCTTCGTTAGGTCAGTATTAAAAATGGGATATGTCGGTCGAGTAGTTCTGGTACCTCCCATACAAAATCAATATTAGACTCCTGTGTCTCTCTTTCCGTTGAAAACACGATAGCGTCCAAAGAAATCAACATAAGCAAATGAAGTTTGGTGAAAGGACTTCTTTTTATCTTCGTTAGGTCAGTAGTTAAAATGGGATATGTCGGTCAAGTAGTTCTGGTACCTCCCATACAAAATCAATATTAGACTCATGTGTTTCTCTTTCCGTTGAAAACACGATAGCGTCCAAGGGAATCAACATAAGCAAATGAAGTTTGGTGAAAGGACTTCTTTTTATCTTCGTTACGTCAGTAGTTAAAATGGGATATGTCGGTGAAGTAGTTCTGGTACCTCCCATACAAAATCAATATTGGACCCAAGTGTCGCTCCGTCTATTGAAGATACGATAGCGTCCAAAGGAAACAATCTAAGCAAATGAAATTTGGTGAAAGGACTTATTTTTATCGTCGTCAGGTTGGTATTGAAAACGGGCTATGTCGGTCAAGTAGTTCTGGTACCTTCCATACAAAATTAATATTGGACCCATGTGTCTCTCCGTCTATTGAAGATACGATAGCATCCAAAGGAAAAAACCTTACCAAATGAAGTTTGGTGAAAGGACTTCTTTTTATCTTCGTTAGGTCAGTATTAAAAATGGGATATGTCGGTCGAGTAGTTCTGGTACGTCCCATACAAAATCAATATTGGACCCATGTGTCTCTCCGTCTATTGAAGATACGATAGCATCCAAAGGAAACAACCTTAGCAAATGAAGTTTGGTGAAAGGACTTCTTTTTATCTTCGTTAGGTCAGTATTAAAAATGGGATATGTCGGTCAAGTAGTTCTGGTACCTCCCATACAAAATCAACATTGGACCCAAGTGTCTCTCCGTCTATTGATGATACGATAGCGTCCAAAGGTAACAACCTAAGCAAATGTTGGGTGAAAGGACTTCTTTCTATCTTCGTTAGGTCAGTATTAGAAATGGGATATGTCGGTCAAGTAGTTCTGGTACCTCCAATACAAAATCAATATTAGACCCATGTGTCTCTCTTTCCAATGAAAACACGATAGCGTCCAAAGGAATCAACCTAAGCAAATAAAGTTTGGTGAAAGGAGTTCTTTTTATCTTCGTTAGGTCAGTATTTAAAATGGGATATATCGGTCAAGTACTTCTGGTACCTCCCATACAAAATCAATATTAGACTCATGTGTCTCTCTTTCCGTTGAAAACACGATAGCGTCCAAAGAAATCAACATAAGCAAATGAAGTTTGGTGAAAGGACTTCTTTTTATCTTCGTTAGGTCAGTATTAAAAATGGGATATGTCGGTCAAGTAGTTCTGGTACGTCCCATACAAAATCAATATTGGACCCATGTGTCTCTCCGTCTATTGAAGATACGATAGCATCCAAAGGAAACAACCTTAGCAAATGAAGTTTGGTGAAAGGACTTCTTTTTATCTTCGTTAGGTCAGTATTAAAAATGGGATATGTCGTCAAGTATTTCTGGTACGTCCTATACAAAATCAATATTGGACCCATGTGTCTCTCTTTCCGTTGAAAACACTATAGCGTCCAAGGGAATCAACCTAGTCGGATGAAGTCTTGTGAAAGGACTTCTTTTTATCTTCGTTAGGTCAGTATTAGAAATGGGATATGTCGGTCAAGTAGTTCTGGTACCTCCAATACAAAATCAATATTAGACCCATGTGTCTCTCTTTCCAATGAAAACACGATAGCGTCCAAAGGAATCAACCTAAGCAAATAAAGTTTGGTGAAAGGAGTTCTTTTTATCTTCGTTAGGTCAGTATTTAAAATGGGATATATCGGTCAAGTACTTCTGGTACCTCCCATACAAAACAAATATTGGACCTATGTGCCTCTCTGTCTGTTGGAAGCACGATAGCGCCCAAAGCAATCGACGTAGGTGAATGAAATTCGGTGAAAGGGCTTCTTTTTATCAGCGTCAGCTTGGTATTGAAAATGGGCTATGTCGGTCAACTAGTTCTGGTACCTCCCACACAAAATCAATATTAGACCCATGTGTCTCTCTTTCCGTTGAAAACTCGATAGCGTCCAAAGGAAACAACCTAAGCAAATGAAATTTGGTGAAAGGAGTTCCTTTTATCTTCGTTAGGTCTGTATTAAAAATAGGATTTGTCTGTCGAGTAGTTCTGGTACCTCCCACACAAAATCAATATTAGACCCATGTGTCTCTCTTTCCGTTGAAAACACGATAGCGTCCAAAGGAAACAACCTAAGCAAATGAAGTTTGGTGAAAGTGTTCTTTTTATCTTCGTTAGGTCAGTATTTAAATTGGGATATGTCAAGTACTTCTGGTACCTCCCATACAAAACCAATATTGGACCCATGTGTCTCTCTGTCTGTTGAAAGCACGATAGCGCCCAAAGCAATTGACATAGGCGAATGAAATTTGGTGAAAGGACTTATTTTTATAGTCGGTAGGTTGGTATTAAAAATGGGCTATGTCGGTCAAGTAGTCCTGGTACCTCTCATACAAAATCGATTTTGGACCCATGTGTCTCTCAGTCTATTGAAGATACGATAGCGTCAAAAGAAAATAATCTAAGCAAATGAAGTTTGGTGAAAGGACTTATTTTTATCTTCGTTAGGTCAGTATTAAAAATGGGATATGTCGGTCAAGTAGTTCTGGTACGTCCAATACAAAATCAATATTGAACCCATGTGTCTCTCTGTCTATTGAAGATACGATAGCATCCAAAGGAAACAACCTTAGCAAATGAAGTTTGGTGAAATGACTTCTTTTTATCTTCGTTAGGTCAGTATTAAAAATGGGATATGTCGGTTGAGTAGTTCTGGTACCTCCCATACAAAATCAATATTAGACTCATGTGACTCTCTTTCCGTTGAAAACACGATAGCGTCCAAAGAAATCAACATAAGCAAATGAAGTTTGGTGAAAGGACTTCTTTTTATCTTCGTTAGGTCAGTAGTAAAAATGGGATATGTCGGTCAAGTAGTCCTGGTACCTCTCATACAAAATCGATATTGGACCCATGTGTCTCTCCCTCTATTGAAGATACGATAGCGTCAAAAGAAAATAATCTAAGCAAATGAAGATTGGTGAAAGGACTTCTTTTTATCTTCGTTAGGTCAGTATTAAAAATGGGATATGTCGGTCGAGTAGTTCTGGTACCTCCCATACAAAATCAATATTAGACTCCTGTGTCTCTCTTTCCGTTGAAAACACGATAGCGTCCAAAGAAATCAACATAAGCAAATGAAGTTTGGTGAAAGGACTTCTTTTTATCTTCGTTAGGTCAGTAGTTAAAATGGGATATGTCGGTCAAGTAGTTCTGGTACCTCCCATACAAAATCAATATTAGACTCATGTGTTTCTCTTTCCGTTGAAAACACGATAGCGTCCAAGGGAATCAACATAAGCAAATGAAGTTTGGTGAAAGGACTTCTTTTTATCTTCGTTACGTCAGTAGTTAAAATGGGATATGTCGGTGAAGTAGTTCTGGTACCTCCCATACAAAATCAATATTGGACCCAAGTGTCGCTCCGTCTATTGAAGATACGATAGCGTCCAAAGGAAACAATCTAAGCAAATGAAATTTGGTGAAAGGACTTATTTTTATCGTCGTCAGGTTGGTATTGAAAACGGGCTATGTCGGTCAAGTAGTTCTGGTACCTTCCATACAAAATTAATATTGGACCCATGTGTCTCTCCGTCTATTGAAGATACGATAGCATCCAAAGGAAAAAACCTTACCAAATGAAGTTTGGTGAAAGGACTTCTTTTTATCTTCGTTAGGTCAGTATTAAAAATGGGATATGTCGGTCGAGTAGTTCTGGTACCTCCCATACAAAATCAATATTAGACTCATGTGTCTCTCTTTCCGTTGAAAACACGATAGCGTCCAAAGAAATCAACATAAGCAAATGAAGTTTGGTGAAAGGACTTCTTTTTATCTTCGTTAGGTCAGTATTAAAAATGGGATATGTCGGTCAAGTAGTTCTGGTACGTCCCATACAAAATCAATATTGGACCCATGTGTCTCTCCGTCTATTGAAGATACGATAGCATCCAAAGGAAACAACCTTAGCAAATGAAGTTTGGTGAAAGGACTTCTTTTTATCTTCGTTAGGTCAGTATTAAAAATGGGATATGTCGGTCAAGTAGTTCTGGTACCTCCCATACAAAATCAACATTGGACCCAAGTGTCTCTCCGTCTATTGATGATACGATAGCGTCCAAAGGTAACAACCTAAGCAAATGTTGGGTGAAAGGACTTCTTTCTATCTCCGTTAGGTCAGTATTAAAAATGGGATATGTCGTCAAGTATTTCTGGTACGTCCTATACAAAATCAATATTGGACCCATGTGTCTCTCTTTCCGTTGAAAACACGATAGCGTCCAAGGGAATCAACCTAGTCGGATGAAGTCTTGTGAAAGGACTTCTTTTTATCTTCGTTAGGTCAGTATTAGAAATGGGATATGTCGGTCAAGTAGTTCTGGTACCTCCAATACAAAATCAATATTAGACCCATGTGTCTCTCTTTCCAATGAAAACACGATAGCGTCCAAAGGAATCAACCTAAGCAAATAAAGGTTGGTGAAAGGAGTTCTTTTTATCTTCGTTAGGTCAGTATTTAAAATGGGATATATCGGTCAAGTACTTCTGGTACCTCCCATACAAAACAAATATTGGACCTATGTGCCTCTCTGTCTGTTGGAAGCACGATAGCGCCCAAAGCAATCGACGTAGGTGAATGAAATTCCGTGAAAGGGCTTCTTTTTATCAGCGTCAGGTTGGTATTGAAAATGGGCTATGTCGGTCAACTAGTTCTGGTACCTCCCACACAAAATCAATATTAGACCCATGTGTCTCTCTTTCCGTTGAAAACTCGATAGCGTCCAAAGGAAACAACCTAAGCAAATGAAATTTGGTGAAAGGAGTTCCTTTTATCTTCGTTAGGTCTGTATTAAAAATGGGATTTGTCTGTCGAGTAGTTCTGGTACCTCCCACACAAAATCAATATTAGACCCATGTGTCTCTCTTTCCGTTGAAAACACGATAGCGTCCAAAGGAAACAACCTAAGCAAATGAAGTTTGGTGAAAGGTGTTCTTTTTATCTTCGTTAGGTCAGTATTTAAATTGGGATATGTCAAGTACTTCTGGTACCTCCCATACAAAACCAATATTGGACCCATGTGTCTCTCTGTCTGTTGAAAGCACGATAGCGCCCAAAGCAATTGACATAGGCGAATGAAATTTGGTGAAAGGACTTATTTTTATAGTCGGTAGGTTGGTATTAAAAATGGGCTATGTCGGTCAAGTAGTCCTGGTACCTCTCATACAAAATCGATTTTGGACCCATGTGTCTCTCAGTCTATTGAAGATACGATAGCGTCAAAAGAAAATAATCTAAGCAAATGAAGTTTGGTGAAAGGACTTATTTTTATCTTCGTTAGGTCAGTATTAAAAATGGGATATGTCGGTCAAGTAGTTCTGGTACGTCCAATACAAAATCAATATTGAACCCATGTGTCTCTCTGTCTATTGAAGATACTATAGCATCCAAAGGAAACAACCTTAGCAAATGAAGTTTGGTGAAAGGCGTTCTTTTTATCTTCGTTAGGTCAGTATTTAAATTGGGATATGTCAAGTACTTCTGGTACCTCCCATACAAAACCAATATTGGACCCATGTGTCTCTCTGTCTGTTGAAAGCACGATAGCGCCCAAAGCAATTGACATAGGCGAATGAAATTTGGTGAAAGGACTTATTTTTATAGTCGGTAGGTTGGTATTAAAAATGGGCTATGTCGGTCAAGTAGTCCTGGTACCTCTCATACAAAATCGATTTTGGACCCATGTGTCTCTCAGTCTATTGAAGATACGATAGCGTCAAAAGAAAATAATCTAAGCAAATGAAGTTTGGTGAAAGGACTTATTTTTATCTTCGTTAGGTCAGTATTAAAAATGGGATATGTCGTCAAGTAGTTCTGGTACGTCCTATACAAAATCAATATTGGACCCATGTGTCTCTCTTTCCGTTGAAAACACGATAGCGTCCAAGGGAATCAACCTAGTCGGATGAAGTCTTGTGACAGGACTTCTTTTTATCTTCGTTAGGTCAGTATTAGAAATGGGATATGTCGGTCGAGTAGTTCTGGTACCTCCAATACAAAATCAATATTAGACCCATGTGTCTCTCTTTCCAATGAAAACACGATAGCGTCCAAAGGAATCAACCTAAGCAAATAAAGTTTGGTGAAAGGAGTTCTTTTTATCTTCGTTAGGTCAGTATTTAAATTGGGATATATCGGTCAAGTACTTCTGGTACCTCCCATACAAAACAAATATTGGACCTATGTGCCTCTCTGTCTGTTGGAAGCACGATAGCGCCCAAAGCAATCGACGTAGGTGAATGAAATTCGGTGAAAGGGCTTCTTTTTATCAGCGTCAGGTTGGTATTGAAAATGGGCTATGTCGGTCAACTAGTTCTGGTACCTCCCACACAAAATCAATATTAGACCCATGTGTCTCTCTTTCCGTTGAAAACTCGATAGCGTCCAAAGGAAACAACCTAAGCAAATGAAATTTGGTGAAAGGAGTTCCTTTTATCTTCGTTAGGTCTGTATTAAAAATGGGATTTGTCTGTCGAGTAGTTCTGGTACCTCCCACACAAAATCAATATTAGACCCATGTGTCTCTCTTTCCGTTGAAAACACGATAGCGTCCAAAGGAAACAACCTAAGCAAATGAAGTTTGGTGAAAGGTGTTCTTTTTATCTTCGTTAGGTCTGTATTAAAAATGGGATTTGTCTGTCGAGTAGTTCTGGTACCTCCCACACAAAATCAATATTAGACCCATGTGTCTCTCTTTCCGTTGAAAACACGATAGCGTCCAAAGAAATCAACATAAGCAAATGAAGTTTGGTGAAAGGACTTCTTTTTATCTTCGTTAGGTCAGTAGTAAAAATGGGATATGTCGGTCAAGTAGTCCTGGTACCTCTCATACAAAATCGATATTGGACCCATGTGTCTCTCCCTCTATTGAAGATACGATAGCGTCAAAAGAAAATAATCTAAGCAAATGAAGATTGGTGAAAGGACTTCTTTTTATCTTCGTTAGGTCAGTATTAAAAATGGGATATGTCGGTCGAGTAGTTCTGGTACCTCCCATACAAAATCAATATTAGACTCCTGTGTCTCTCTTTCCGTTGAAAACACGATAGCGTCCAAAGAAATCAACATAAGCAAATGAAGTTTGGTGAAAGGACTTCTTTTTATCTTCGTTAGGTCAGTAGTTAAAATGGGATATGTCGGTCAAGTAGTTCTGGTACCTCCCATACAAAATCAATATTAGACTCATGTGTTTCTCTTTCCGTTGAAAACACGATAGCGTCCAAGGGAATCAACATAAGCAAATGAAGTTTGGTGAAAGGACTTCTTTTTATCTTCGTTACGTCAGTAGTTAAAATGGGATATGTCGGTGAAGTAGTTCTGGTACCTCCCATACAAAATCAATATTGGACCCAAGTGTCGCTCCGTCTATTGAAGATACGATAGCGTCCAAAGGAAACAATCTAAGCAAATGAAATTTGGTGAAAGGACTTATTTTTATCGTCGTCAGGTTGGTATTGAAAACGGGCTATGTCGGTCAAGTAGTTCTGGTACCTTCCATACAAAATTAATATTGGACCCATGTGTCTCTCCGTCTATTGAAGATACGATAGCATCCAAAGGAAAAAACCTTACCAAATGAAGTTTGGTGAAAGGACTTCTTTTTATCTTCGTTAGGTCAGTATTAAAAATGGGATATGTCGGTCGAGTAGTTCTGGTACGTCCCATACAAAATCAATATTGGACCCATGTGTCTCTCCGTCTATTGAAGATACGATAGCATCCAAAGGAAACAACCTTAGCAAATGAAGTTTGGTGAAAGGACTTCTTTTTATCTTCGTTAGGTCAGTATTAAAAATGGGATATGTCGGTCAAGTAGTTCTGGTACCTCCCATACAAAATCAACATTGGACCCAAGTGTCTCTCCGTCTATTGATGATACGATAGCGTCCAAAGGTAACAACCTAAGCAAATGTTGGGTGAAAGGACTTCTTTCTATCTTCGTTAGGTCAGTATTAGAAATGGGATATGTCGGTCAAGTAGTTCTGGTACCTCCAATACAAAATCAATATTAGACCCATGTGTCTCTCTTTCCAATGAAAACACGATAGCGTCCAAAGGAATCAACCTAAGCAAATAAAGTTTGGTGAAAGGAGTTCTTTTTATCTTCGTTAGGTCAGTATTTAAAATGGGATATATCGGTCAAGTACTTCTGGTACCTCCCATACAAAATCAATATTAGACTCATGTGTCTCTCTTTCCGTTGAAAACACGATAGCGTCCAAAGAAATCAACATAAGCAAATGAAGTTTGGTGAAAGGACTTCTTTTTATCTTCGTTAGGTCAGTATTAAAAATGGGATATGTCGGTCAAGTAGTTCTGGTACGTCCCATACAAAATCAATATTGGACCCATGTGTCTCTCCGTCTATTGAAGATACGATAGCATCCAAAGGAAACAACCTTAGCAAATGAAGTTTGGTGAAAGGACTTCTTTTTATCTTCGTTAGGTCAGTATTAAAAATGGGATATGTCGTCAAGTATTTCTGGTACGTCCTATACAAAATCAATATTGGACCCATGTGTCTCTCTTTCCGTTGAAAACACTATAGCGTCCAAGGGAATCAACCTAGTCGGATGAAGTCTTGTGAAAGGACTTCTTTTTATCTTCGTTAGGTCAGTATTAGAAATGGGATATGTCGGTCAAGTAGTTCTGGTACCTCCAATACAAAATCAATATTAGACCCATGTGTCTCTCTTTCCAATGAAAACACGATAGCGTCCAAAGGAATCAACCTAAGCAAATAAAGTTTGGTGAAAGGAGTTCTTTTTATCTTCGTTAGGTCAGTATTTAAAATGGGATATATCGGTCAAGTACTTCTGGTACCTCCCATACAAAACAAATATTGGACCTATGTGCCTCTCTGTCTGTTGGAAGCACGATAGCGCCCAAAGCAATCGACGTAGGTGAATGAAATTCGGTGAAAGGGCTTCTTTTTATCAGCGTCAGCTTGGTATTGAAAATGGGCTATGTCGGTCAACTAGTTCTGGTACCTCCCACACAAAATCAATATTAGACCCATGTGTCTCTCTTTCCGTTGAAAACTCGATAGCGTCCAAAGGAAACAACCTAAGCAAATGAAATTTGGTGAAAGGAGTTCCTTTTATCTTCGTTAGGTCTGTATTAAAAATAGGATTTGTCTGTCGAGTAGTTCTGGTACCTCCCACACAAAATCAATATTAGACCCATGTGTCTCTCTTTCCGTTGAAAACACGATAGCGTCCAAAGGAAACAACCTAAGCAAATGAAGTTTGGTGAAAGGTGTTCTTTTTATCTTCGTTAGGTCAGTATTTAAATTGGGATATGTCAAGTACTTCTGGTACCTCCCATACAAAACCAATATTGGACCCATGTGTCTCTCTGTCTGTTGAAAGCACGATAGCGCCCAAAGCAATTGACATAGGCGAATGAAATTTGGTGAAAGGACTTATTTTTATAGTCGGTAGGTTGGTATTAAAAATGGGCTATGTCGGTCAAGTAGTCCTGGTACCTCTCATACAAAATCAATATTAGACTCATGTGTCTCTCTTTCCGTTGAAAACACGATAGCGTCCAAAGAAATCAACATAAGCAAATGAAGTTTGGTGAAAGGACTTCTTTTTATCTTCGTTAGGTCAGTAGTAAAAATGGGATATGTCGGTCAAGTAGTCCTGGTACCTCTCATACAAAATCGATATTGGACCCATGTGTCTCTCCCTCTATTGAAGATACGATAGCGTCAAAAGAAAATAATCTAAGCAAATGAAGATTGGTGAAAGGACTTCTTTTTATCTTCGTTAGGTCAGTATTAAAAATGGGATATGTCGGTCGAGTAGTTCTGGTACCTCCCATACAAAATCAATATTAGACTCCTGTGTCTCTCTTTCCGTTGAAAACACGATAGCGTCCAAAGAAATCAACATAAGCAAATGAAGTTTGGTGAAAGGACTTCTTTTTATCTTCGTTAGGTCAGTAGTTAAAATGGGATATGTCGGTCAAGTAGTTCTGGTACCTCCCATACAAAATCAATATTAGACTCATGTGTTTCTCTTTCCGTTGAAAACACGATAGCGTCCAAGGGAATCAACATAAGCAAATGAAGTTTGGTGAAAGGACTTCTTTTTATCTTCGTTACGTCAGTAGTTAAAATGGGATATGTCGGTGAAGTAGTTCTGGTACCTCCCATACAAAATCAATATTGGACCCAAGTGTCGCTCCGTCTATTGAAGATACGATAGCGTCCAAAGGAAACAATCTAAGCAAATGAAATTTGGTGAAAGGACTTATTTTTATCGTCGTCAGGTTGGTATTGAAAACGGGCTATGTCGGTCAAGTAGTTCTGGTACCTTCCATACAAAATTAATATTGGACCCATGTGTCTCTCCGTCTATTGAAGATACGATAGCATCCAAAGGAAAAAACCTTACCAAATGAAGTTTGGTGAAAGGACTTCTTTTTATCTTCGTTAGGTCAGTATTAAAAATGGGATATGTCGGTCGAGTAGTTCTGGTACGTCCCATACAAAATCAATATTGGACCCATGTGTCTCTCCGTCTATTGAAGATACGATAGCATCCAAAGGAAACAACCTTAGCAAATGAAGTTTGGTGAAAGGACTTCTTTTTATCTTCGTTAGGTCAGTATTAAAAATGGGATATGTCGGTCAAGTAGTTCTGGTACCTCCCATACAAAATCAACATTGGACCCAAGTGTCTCTCCGTCTATTGATGATACGATAGCGTCCAAAGGTAACAACCTAAGCAAATGTTGGGTGAAAGGACTTCTTTCTATCTTCGTTAGGTCAGTATTAGAAATGGGATATGTCGGTCAAGTAGTTCTGGTACCTCCAATACAAAATCAATATTAGACCCATGTGTCTCTCTTTCCAATGAAAACACGATAGCGTCCAAAGGAATCAACCTAAGCAAATAAAGTTTGGTGAAAGGAGTTCTTTTTATCTTCGTTAGGTCAGTATTTAAAATGGGATATATCGGTCAAGTACTTCTGGTACCTCCCATACAAAATCAATATTAGACTCATGTGTCTCTCTTTCCGTTGAAAACACGATAGCGTCCAAAGAAATCAACATAAGCAAATGAAGTTTGGTGAAAGGACTTCTTTTTATCTTCGTTAGGTCAGTATTAAAAATGGGATATGTCGGTCAAGTAGTTCTGGTACGTCCCATACAAAATCAATATTGGACCCATGTGTCTCTCCGTCTATTGAAGATACGATAGCATCCAAAGGAAACAACCTTAGCAAATGAAGTTTGGTGAAAGGACTTCTTTTTATCTTCGTTAGGTCAGTATTAAAAATGGGATATGTCGTCAAGTATTTCTGGTACGTCCTATACAAAATCAATATTGGACCCATGTGTCTCTCTTTCCGTTGAAAACACTATAGCGTCCAAGGGAATCAACCTAGTCGGATGAAGTCTTGTGAAAGGACTTCTTTTTATCTTCGTTAGGTCAGTATTAGAAATGGGATATGTCGGTCAAGTAGTTCTGGTACCTCCAATACAAAATCAATATTAGACCCATGTGTCTCTCTTTCCAATGAAAACACGATAGCGTCCAAAGGAATCAACCTAAGCAAATAAAGTTTGGTGAAAGGAGTTCTTTTTATCTTCGTTAGGTCAGTATTTAAAATGGGATATATCGGTCAAGTACTTCTGGTACCTCCCATACAAAACAAATATTGGACCTATGTGCCTCTCTGTCTGTTGGAAGCACGATAGCGCCCAAAGCAATCGACGTAGGTGAATGAAATTCGGTGAAAGGGCTTCTTTTTATCAGCGTCAGCTTGGTATTGAAAATGGGCTATGTCGGTCAACTAGTTCTGGTACCTCCCACACAAAATCAATATTAGACCCATGTGTCTCTCTTTCCGTTGAAAACTCGATAGCGTCCAAAGGAAACAACCTAAGCAAATGAAATTTGGTGAAAGGAGTTCCTTTTATCTTCGTTAGGTCTGTATTAAAAATAGGATTTGTCTGTCGAGTAGTTCTGGTACCTCCCACACAAAATCAATATTAGACCCATGTGTCTCTCTTTCCGTTGAAAACACGATAGCGTCCAAAGGAAACAACCTAAGCAAATGAAGTTTGGTGAAAGGTGTTCTTTTTATCTTCGTTAGGTCAGTATTTAAATTGGGATATGTCAAGTACTTCTGGTACCTCCCATACAAAACCAATATTGGACCCATGTGTCTCTCTGTCTGTTGAAAGCACGATAGCGCCCAAAGCAATTGACATAGGCGAATGAAATTTGGTGAAAGGACTTATTTTTATAGTCGGTAGGTTGGTATTAAAAATGGGCTATGTCGGTCAAGTAGTCCTGGTACCTCTCATACAAAATCGATTTTGGACCCATGTGTCTCTCAGTCTATTGAAGATACGATAGCGTCAAAAGAAAATAATCTAAGCAAATGAAGTTTGGTGAAAGGACTTATTTTTATCTTCGTTAGGTCAGTATTAAAAATGGGATATGTCGGTCAAGTAGTTCTGGTACGTCCAATACAAAATCAATATTGAACCCATGTGTCTCTCTGTCTATTGAAGATACGATAGCATCCAAAGGAAACAACCTTAGCAAATGAAGTTTGGTGAAATGACTTCTTTTTATCTTCGTTAGGTCAGTATTAAAAATGGGATATGTCGGTTGAGTAGTTCTGGTACCTCCCATACAAAATCAATATTAGACTCATGTGACTCTCTTTCCGTTGAAAACACGATAGCGTCCAAAGAAATCAACATAAGCAAATGAAGTTTGGTGAAAGGACTTCTTTTTATCTTCGTTAGGTCAGTAGTAAAAATGGGATATGTCGGTCAAGTAGTCCTGGTACCTCTCATACAAAATCGATATTGGACCCATGTGTCTCTCCCTCTATTGAAGATACGATAGCGTCAAAAGAAAATAATCTAAGCAAATGAAGATTGGTGAAAGGACTTCTTTTTATCTTCGTTAGGTCAGTATTAAAAATGGGATATGTCGGTCGAGTAGTTCTGGTACCTCCCATACAAAATCAATATTAGACTCCTGTGTCTCTCTTTCCGTTGAAAACACGATAGCGTCCAAAGAAATCAACATAAGCAAATGAAGTTTGGTGAAAGGACTTCTTTTTATCTTCGTTAGGTCAGTAGTTAAAATGGGATATGTCGGTCAAGTAGTTCTGGTACCTCCCATACAAAATCAATATTAGACTCATGTGTTTCTCTTTCCGTTGAAAACACGATAGCGTCCAAGGGAATCAACATAAGCAAATGAAGTTTGGTGAAAGGACTTCTTTTTATCTTCGTTACGTCAGTAGTTAAAATGGGATATGTCGGTGAAGTAGTTCTGGTACCTCCCATACAAAATCAATATTGGACCCAAGTGTCGCTCCGTCTATTGAAGATACGATAGCGTCCAAAGGAAACAATCTAAGCAAATGAAATTTGGTGAAAGGACTTATTTTTATCGTCGTCAGGTTGGTATTGAAAACGGGCTATGTCGGTCAAGTAGTTCTGGTACCTTCCATACAAAATTAATATTGGACCCATGTGTCTCTCCGTCTATTGAAGATACGATAGCATCCAAAGGAAAAAACCTTACCAAATGAAGTTTGGTGAAAGGACTTCTTTTTATCTTCGTTAGGTCAGTATTAAAAATGGGATATGTCGGTCGAGTAGTTCTGGTACCTCCCATACAAAATCAATATTAGACTCATGTGTCTCTCTTTCCGTTGAAAACACGATAGCGTCCAAAGAAATCAACATAAGCAAATGAAGTTTGGTGAAAGGACTTCTTTTTATCTTCGTTAGGTCAGTATTAAAAATGGGATATGTCGGTCAAGTAGTTCTGGTACGTCCCATACAAAATCAATATTGGACCCATGTGTCTCTCCGTCTATTGAAGATACGATAGCATCCAAAGGAAACAACCTTAGCAAATGAAGTTTGGTGAAAGGACTTCTTTTTATCTTCGTTAGGTCAGTATTAAAAATGGGATATGTCGGTCAAGTAGTTCTGGTACCTCCCATACAAAATCAACATTGGACCCAAGTGTCTCTCCGTCTATTGATGATACGATAGCGTCCAAAGGTAACAACCTAAGCAAATGTTGGGTGAAAGGACTTCTTTCTATCTCCGTTAGGTCAGTATTAAAAATGGGATATGTCGTCAAGTATTTCTGGTACGTCCTATACAAAATCAATATTGGACCCATGTGTCTCTCTTTCCGTTGAAAACACGATAGCGTCCAAGGGAATCAACCTAGTCGGATGAAGTCTTGTGAAAGGACTTCTTTTTATCTTCGTTAGGTCAGTATTAGAAATGGGATATGTCGGTCAAGTAGTTCTGGTACCTCCAATACAAAATCAATATTAGACCCATGTGTCTCTCTTTCCAATGAAAACACGATAGCGTCCAAAGGAATCAACCTAAGCAAATAAAGTTTGGTGAAAGGAGTTCTTTTTATCTTCGTTAGGTCAGTATTTAAAATGGGATATATCGGTCAAGTACTTCTGGTACCTCCCATACAAAACAAATATTGGACCTATGTGCCTCTCTGTCTGTTGGAAGCACGATAGCGCCCAAAGCAATCGACGTAGGTGAATGAAATTCCGTGAAAGGGCTTCTTTTTATCAGCGTCAGGTTGGTATTGAAAATGGGCTATGTCGGTCAACTAGTTCTGGTACCTCCCACACAAAATCAATATTAGACCCATGTGTCTCTCTTTCCGTTGAAAACTCGATAGCGTCCAAAGGAAACAACCTAAGCAAATGAAATTTGGTGAAAGGAGTTCCTTTTATCTTCGTTAGGTCTGTATTAAAAATGGGATTTGTCTGTCGAGTAGTTCTGGTACCTCCCACACAAAATCAATATTAGACCCATGTGTCTCTCTTTCCGTTGAAAACACGATAGCGTCCAAAGGAAACAACCTAAGCAAATGAAGTTTGGTGAAAGGTGTTCTTTTTATCTTCGTTAGGTCAGTATTTAAATTGGGATATGTCAAGTACTTCTGGTACCTCCCATACAAAACCAATATTGGACCCATGTGTCTCTCTGTCTGTTGAAAGCACGATAGCGCCCAAAGCAATTGACATAGGCGAATGAAATTTGGTGAAAGGACTTATTTTTATAGTCGGTAGGTTGGTATTAAAAATGGGCTATGTCGGTCAAGTAGTCCTGGTACCTCTCATACAAAATCGATTTTGGACCCATGTGTCTCTCAGTCTATTGAAGATACGATAGCGTCAAAAGAAAATAATCTAAGCAAATGAAGTTTGGTGAAAGGACTTATTTTTATCTTCGTTAGGTCAGTATTAAAAATGGGATATGTCGGTCAAGTAGTTCTGGTACGTCCAATACAAAATCAATATTGAACCCATGTGTCTCTCTGTCTATTGAAGATACTATAGCATCCAAAGGAAACAACCTTAGCAAATGAAGTTTGGTGAAAGGCGTTCTTTTTATCTTCGTTAGGTCAGTATTTAAATTGGGATATGTCAAGTACTTCTGGTACCTCCCATACAAAACCAATATTGGACCCATGTGTCTCTCTGTCTGTTGAAAGCACGATAGCGCCCAAAGCAATTGACATAGGCGAATGAAATTTGGTGAAAGGACTTATTTTTATAGTCGGTAGGTTGGTATTAAAAATGGGCTATGTCGGTCAAGTAGTCCTGGTACCTCTCATACAAAATCGATTTTGGACCCATGTGTCTCTCAGTCTATTGAAGATACGATAGCGTCAAAAGAAAATAATCTAAGCAAATGAAGTTTGGTGAAAGGACTTATTTTTATCTTCGTTAGGTCAGTATTAAAAATGGGATATGTCGTCAAGTAGTTCTGGTACGTCCTATACAAAATCAATATTGGACCCATGTGTCTCTCTTTCCGTTGAAAACACGATAGCGTCCAAGGGAATCAACCTAGTCGGATGAAGTCTTGTGACAGGACTTCTTTTTATCTTCGTTAGGTCAGTATTAGAAATGGGATATGTCGGTCGAGTAGTTCTGGTACCTCCAATACAAAATCAATATTAGACCCATGTGTCTCTCTTTCCAATGAAAACACGATAGCGTCCAAAGGAATCAACCTAAGCAAATAAAGTTTGGTGAAAGGAGTTCTTTTTATCTTCGTTAGGTCAGTATTTAAATTGGGATATATCGGTCAAGTACTTCTGGTACCTCCCATACAAAACAAATATTGGACCTATGTGCCTCTCTGTCTGTTGGAAGCACGATAGCGCCCAAAGCAATCGACGTAGGTGAATGAAATTCGGTGAAAGGGCTTCTTTTTATCAGCGTCAGGTTGGTATTGAAAATGGGCTATGTCGGTCAACTAGTTCTGGTACCTCCCACACAAAATCAATATTAGACCCATGTGTCTCTCTTTCCGTTGAAAACTCGATAGCGTCCAAAGGAAACAACCTAAGCAAATGAAATTTGGTGAAAGGAGTTCCTTTTATCTTCGTTAGGTCTGTATTAAAAATGGGATTTGTCTGTCGAGTAGTTCTGGTACCTCCCACACAAAATCAATATTAGACCCATGTGTCTCTCTTTCCGTTGAAAACACGATAGCGTCCAAAGGAAACAACCTAAGCAAATGAAGTTTGGTGAAAGGTGTTCTTTTTATCTTCGTTAGGTCAGTATTTAAATTGGGATATGTCAAGTACTTCTGGTACCTCCCATACAAAACCAATATTGGACCCATGTGTCTCTCTGTCTGTTGAAAGCACGATAGCGCCCAAAGCAATTGACATAGGCGAATGAAATTTGGTGAAAGGACTTATTTTTATAGT
Source organism: Cheilosia impressa (assembly GCA_948293265.1). Classification (NCBI taxonomy): domain Eukaryota; kingdom Metazoa; phylum Arthropoda; class Insecta; order Diptera; family Syrphidae; genus Cheilosia; species Cheilosia impressa. The sequence continues at coordinate 59,560,846 of OX411880.1, forward strand.
CGGTAGGTTGGTATTAAAAATGGGCTATGTCGGTCAAGTAGTCCTGGTACCTCTCATACAAAATCGATTTTGGACCCATGTGTCTCTCAGTCTATTGAAGATACGATAGCGTCAAAAGAAAATAATCTAAGCAAATGAAGTTTGGTGAAAGGACTTATTTTTATCTTCGTTAGGTCAGTATTAAAAATGGGATATGTCGGTCAAGTAGTTCTGGTACGTCCAATACAAAATCAATATTGAACCCATGTGTCTCTCCGTCTATTGAAGATACGATAGCATCCAAAGGAAACAACCTTAGCAAATGAAGTTTGGTGAAATGACTTCTTTTTATCTTCGTTAGGTCAGTATTAAAAATGGGATATGTCGGTCGAGTAGTTCTGGTACCTCCCATACAAAATCAATATTAGACTCATGTGTCTCTCTTTCCGTTGAAAACACGATAGCGTCCAAAGAAATCAACATAAGCAAATGAAGTTTGGTGAAAGGACTTCTTTTTATCTTCGTTAGGTCAGTAGTAAAAATGGGATATGTCGGTCAAGTAGTCCTGGTACCTCTCATACAAAATCGATATTGGACCCATGTGTCTCTCCCTCTATTGAAGATACGATAGCGTCAAAAGAAAATAATCTAAGCAAATGAAGATTGGTGAAAGGACTTCTTTTTATCTTCTTTAGGTCAGTATTAAAAATGGGATATGTCGGTCGAGTAGTTCTGGTACCTCCCATACAAAATCAATATTAGACTCATGTGTCTCTCTTTCCGTTGAAAACACGATAGCGTCCAAAGAAATCAACATAAGCAAATGAAGTTTGGTGAAAGGACTTCTTTTTATCTTCGTTAGGTCAGTAGTTAAAATGGGATATGTCGGTCAAGTAGTTCTGGTACCTCCCATACAAAATCAATATTAGACTCATGTGTCTCTCTTTCCGTTGAAAACACGATAGCGTCCAAAGAAATCAACATAAGCAAATGAAGTTTGGTGAAAGGACTTGTTTTTATCTTCGTTAGGTCAGTAGTTAAAATGGGATATGTCGGTCAAGTACTTCTGGTACCTCCCATACAAAACAAATATTGGACCTATGTGCCTCTCTGTCTGTTGGAAGCACGATAGCGCCCAAAGCAATCGACGTAGGTGAATGAAATTCGGTGAAAGAGCTTCTTTTTATCAGCGTCAGGTTGGTATTGAAAATGGGCTATGTCGGTCAAGTAGTTCTGGTACCTCCCATACAAAACCAATATTGGACCCATGTGTCTCTCTGTCTGTTGAAAGCACGATAGCGCCCAAAGCAATAGACATAGGCGAATGAAATTTGGTGAAAGGACTTATTTTTATAGTCGGTAGGTTGGTATTAAAAATAGGCTATGTCGGTCAAGTAGTCCTCGTACCTCTCATACAAAATCGATTTTGGACCCATGTGTCTCTCAGTCTATTGAAGATATGATAGCGCCAAAAGAAAATAATCTAAGCAAATGAAGTTTGGTGAAAGGACTTATTTTTATCTTCGTTAGGTCAGTATTAAAAATGGGATATGTCGGTCAAGTAGTTCTGGTACGTCCCATACAAAATCAATATTGGACCCATGTGTCTCTCCGTCTATTGAAGATGCGATAGCATCCAAAGGAAACAACCTTAGCAAATGAAGTTTGGTGAAAGGACTTCTTTTTATCTTCGTTAGGTCAGTATTAAAAATGGGATATGTCCGTCGAGTAGTTCTGGTACCTCCCATACAAAATCAATATTAGACTCATGTGTCTCTCTTTCCGTTGAAAACACGATAGCGTCCAAGGGAATCAACCTAGTCGGATGAAGTCTTGTGAAAGGACTTCCTTTTATCTTCGTTAGGTCAGTATTAGAAATGGGATATGTCGGTCAAGTAGTTCTGGTACGTCCCATACAAAATCAATATTGGACCCATGTGTCTCTCCGTCTATTGAAGATGCGATAGCATCCAAAGGAAACAACCTTAGCAAATGAAGTTTGGTGAAAGGACTTATTTTTATCTTCGTTAGGTCAGTATTAAAAATGGGATATGTCGGTCAAGTAGTTCTGGTACGTCCAATACAAAATCAATATTGAACCCATGTGTCTCTCCGTCTATTGAAGATACGATAGCATCCAAAGGAAACAACCTTAGCAAATGAAGTTTGGTGAAATGACTTCTTTTTATCTTTGTTAGGTCAGTATTAAAAATGGGATATGTCGGTCGAGTAGTTCTGGTACCTCCCATACAAAATCAATATTAGACTCATGTGTCTCTCTTTCCGTTGAAAACACGATAGCGTCCAAAGAAATCAACATAAGCAAATGAAGTTTGGTGAAAGGACTTCTTTTTATCTTCGTTAGGTCAGTAGTAAAAATGGGATATGTCGGTCAAGTAGTCCTGGTACCTCTCATACAAAATCGATATTGGACCCATGTGTCTCTCCCTCTATTGAAGATACGATAGCGTCAAAAGAAAATAATCTAAGCAAATGAAGATTGGTGAAAGGACTTCTTTTTATCTTCTTTAGGTCAGTATTAAAAATGGGATATGTCGGTCGAGTAGTTCTGGTACCTCCCATACAAAATCAATATTAGACTCATGTGTCTCTCTTTCCGTTGAAAACACGATAGCGTCCAAAGAAATCAACATAAGCAAATGAAGTTTGGTGAAAGGACTTCTTTTTATCTTCGTTAGGTCAGTAGTTAAAATGGGATATGTCGGTCAAGTAGTTCTGGTACCTCCCATACAAAATCAATATTAGACTCATGTGTCTCTCTTTCCGTTGAAAACACGATAGCGTCCAAAGAAATCAACATAAGCAAATGAAGTTTGGTGAAAGGACTTGTTTTTATCTTCGTTAGGTCAGTAGTTAAAATGGGATATGTCGGTCAAGTACTTCTGGTACCTCCCATACAAAACAAATATTGGACCTATGTGCCTCTCTGTCTGTTGGAAGCACGATAGCGCCCAAAGCAATCGACGTAGGTGAATGAAATTCGGTGAAAGAGCTTCTTTTTATCAGCGTCAGGTTGGTATTGAAAATGGGCTATGTCGGTCAAGTAGTTCTGGTACCTCCCATACAAAACCAATATTGGACCCATGTGTCTCTCTGTCTGTTGAAAGCACGATAGCGCCCAAAGCAATAGACATAGGCGAATGAAATTTGGTGAAAGGACTTATTTTTATAGTCGGTAGGTTGGTATTAAAAATAGGCTATGTCGGTCAAGTAGTCCTCGTACCTCTCATACAAAATCGATTTTGGACCCATGTGTCTCTCAGTCTATTGAAGATATGATAGCGCCAAAAGAAAATAATCTAAGCAAATGAAGTTTGGTGAAAGGACTTATTTTTATCTTCGTTAGGTCAGTATTAAAAATGGGATATGTCGGTCAAGTAGTTCTGGTACGTCCCATACAAAATCAATATTGGACCCATGTGTCTCTCCGTCTATTGAAGATGCGATAGCATCCAAAGGAAACAACCTTAGCAAATGAAGTTTGGTGAAAGGACTTCTTTTTATCTTCGTTAGGTCAGTATTAAAAATGGGATATGTCCGTCGAGTAGTTCTGGTACCTCCCATACAAAATCAATATTAGACTCATGTGTCTCTCTTTCCGTTGAAAACACGATAGCGTCCAAGGGAATCAACCTAGTCGGATGAAGTCTTGTGAAAGGACTTCCTTTTATCTTCGTTAGGTCAGTATTAGAAATGGGATATGTCGGTCAAGTAGTTCTGGTACGTCCCATACAAAATCAATATTGGACCCATGTGTCTCTCCGTCTATTGAAGATGCGATAGCATCCAAAGGAAACAACCTTAGCAAATGAAGTTTGGTGAAAGGACTTATTTTTATCTTCGTTAGGTCAGTATTAAAAATGGGATATGTCGGTCAAGTAGTTCTGGTACGTCCAATACAAAATCAATATTGAACCCATGTGTCTCTCCGTCTATTGAAGATACGATAGCATCCAAAGGAAACAACCTTAGCAAATGAAGTTTGGTGAAATGACTTCTTTTTATCTTCGTTAGGTCAGTATTAAAAATGGGATATGTCGGTCGAGTAGTTCTGGTACCTCCCATACAAAATCAATATTAGACTCATGTGTCTCTCTTTCCGTTGAAAACACGATAGCGTCCAAAGAAATCAACATAAGCAAATGAAGTTTGGTGAAAGGACTTCTTTTTATCTTCGTTAGGTCAGTAGTAAAAATGGGATATGTCGGTCAAGTAGTCCTGGTACCTCTCATACAAAATCGATATTGGACCCATGTGTCTCTCCCTCTATTGAAGATACGATAGCGTCAAAAGAAAATAATCTAAGCAAATGAAGATTGGTGAAAGGACTTCTTTTTATCTTCTTTAGGTCAGTATTAAAAATGGGATATGTCGGTCGAGTAGTTCTGGTACCTCCCATACAAAATCAATATTAGACTCATGTGTCTCTCTTTCCGTTGAAAACACGATAGCGTCCAAAGAAATCAACATAAGCAAATGAAGTTTGGTGAAAGGACTTCTTTTTATCTTCGTTAGGTCAGTAGTAAAAATGGGATATGTCGGTCAAGTAGTCCTGGTACCTCTCATACAAAATCGATATTGGACCCATGTGTCTCTCCCTCTATTGAAGATGCGATAGCGTCAAAAGAAAATAATCTAAGCAAATGAAGTTTGGTGAAAGGACTTATTTTTATCTTCGTTAGGTCAGTATTAAAAATGGGATATGTCGGTCAAGTAGTTCTGGTACGTCCAATACAAAATCAATATTGAACCCATGTGTCTCTCTGTCTATTGAAGATACTATAGCATCCAAAGGAAACAACCTTAGCAAATGTAGTTTGGTGAAATGACTTCTTTTTATCTTTGTTAGGTCATTATTAAAATTGGGATATGTCGGTCGAGTAGTTCTGGTACCTCCCATACAAAATCAATATTAGACTCATGTGTCTCTCTTTCCGTTGAAAACACGATAGCGTCCAAAGAAATCAACATAAGCAAATGAAGTTTGGTGAAAGGACTTCTTTTTATCTTCGTTAGGTCAGTAGTAAAAATGGGATATGTCGGTCAAGTAGTCCTGGTACCTCTCATACAAAATCGATATTGGACCCATGTGTCTCTCCCTCTATTGAAGATACGATAGCGTCAAAAGAAAATAATCTAAGCAAATGAAGATTGGTGAAAGGACTTCTTTTTATCTTCGTTACGTCAGTAGTTAAAATGGGATATGTCGGTCAAGTACTTCTGGTACCTCCCATACAAAATCAATATTGGACCCAAGTGTCTCTCCGTCTATTGATGATACGATAGCGTCCAAAGGTAACAACCTAAGCAAATGTTGGGTGAAAGGACTTCTTTCTATCTCCGTTAGGTCAGTATTAAAAATGGGATATGTCGTCAAGTAGTTCTGGTACGTCCTATACAAAATCAATATTGGACCCATGTGTCTCTCTTTCCGTTGAAAACACGATAGCGTCCAAGGGAATCAACCTAGTCGGATGAAGTCTTGTGAAAGGACTTCTTTTTATCTTCGTTAGGTCAGTATTAGAAATGGGATATGTCGGTCGAGTAGTTCTGGTACCTCCAATACAAAATCAATATTAGACCCATGTGTCTCTCTTTCCAATGAAAACACGATAGCGTCCAAAGGAATCAACCTAAGCAAATAAAGTTTGGTGAAAGGAGTTCTTTTTATCTTCGTTAGGTCAGTATTTAAATTGGGATATATCGGTCAAGTACTTCTGGTACCTCCCATACAAAACAAATATTGGACCTATGTGCCTCTCTGTCTGTTGGAAGCACGATAGCGCCCAAAGCAATCGACGTAGGTGAATGAAATTCGGTGAAAGGGCTTCTTTTTATCAGCGTCAGGTTGGTATTGAAAATGGGCTATGTCGGTCAACTAGTTCTGGTACCTCCCACACAAAATCAATATTAGACCCATGTGTCTCTCTTTCCGTTGAAAACTCGATAGCGTCCAAAGGAAACAACCTAAGCAAATGAAATTTGGTGAAAGGAGTTCCTTTTATCTTCGTTAGGTCTGTATTAAAAATGGGATTTGTCTGTCGAGTAGTTCTGGTACCTCCCACACAAAATCAATATTAGACCCATGTGTCTCTCTTTCCGTTGAAAACACGATAGCGTCCAAAGGAAACAACCTAAGCAAATGAAGTTTGGTGAAAGGTGTTCTTTTTATCTTCGTTAGGTCAGTATTTAAATTGGGATATGTCAAGTACTTCTGGTACCTCCCATACAAAACCAATATTGGACCCATGTGTCTCTCTGTCTGTTGAAAGCACGATAGCGCCCAAAGCAATTGACATAGGCGAATGAAATTTGGTGAAAGGACTTATTTTTATAGTCGGTAGGTTGGTATTAAAAATGGGCTATGTCGGTCAAGTAGTCCTGGTACCTCTCATACAAAATCGATTTTGGACCCATGTGTCTCTCAGTCTATTGAAGATACGATAGCGTCAAAAGAAAATAATCTAAGCAAATGAAGTTTGGTGAAAGGACTTATTTTTATCTTCGTTAGGTCAGTATTAAAAATGGGATATGTCGGTCAAGTAGTTCTGGTACGTCCAATACAAAATCAATATTGAACCCATGTGTCTCTCCGTCTATTGAAGATACGATAGCATCCAAAGGATACAACCTTAGCAAATGAAGTTTGGTGAAATGACTTCTTTTTATCTTCGTTAGGTCAGTATTAAAAATGGGATATGTCGGTCGAGTAGTTCTGGTACCTCCCATACAAAATCAATATTAGACTCATGTGTCTCTCTTTCCGTTGAAAACACGATAGCGTCCAAAGAAATCAACATAAGCAAATGAAGTTTGGTGAAAGGACTTCTTTTTATCTTCGTTAGGTCAGTAGTAAAAATGGGATATGTCGGTCAAGTAGTCCTGGTACCTCTCATACAAAATCGATATTGGACCCATGTGTCTCTCCCTCTATTGAAGATACGATAGCGTCAAAAGAAAATAATCTAAGCAAATGAAGATTGGTGAAAGGACTTCTTTTTATCTTCTTTAGGTCAGTATTAAAAATGGGATATGTCGGTCGAGTAGTTCTGGTACCTCCCATACAAAATCAATATTAGACTCATGTGTCTCTCTTTCCGTTGAAAACACGATAGCGTCCAAAGAAATCAACATAAGCAAATGAAGTTTGGTGAAAGGACTTCTTTTTATCTTCGTTAGGTCAGTATTAAAAATGGGATATGTCGGTCAAGTAGTTCTGGTACCTCCCATACAAAATCAATATTGGACCCAAGTGTCTCTCCGTCTATTGATGATACGATAGCGTCCAAAGGTAACAACCTAAGCAAATGTTGGGTGAAAGGACTTCTTTCTATCTCCGTTAGGTCAGTATTAAAAATGGGATATATCGTCAAGTAGTTCTGGTACGTCCTATACAAAATCAATATTGGACCCATGTGTCTCTCTTTCCGTTGAAAACACGATAGCGTCCAAAGGAATCAACCTAAGCAAATAAAGTTTGGTGAAAGGAGTTCTTTTTATCTTCGTTAGGTCAGTATTTAAATTGGGATATATCGGTCAAGTACTTCTGGTACCTCCCATACAAAACAAATATTGGACCTATGTGCCTCTCTGTCTGTTGGAAGCACGATAGCGCCCAAAGCAATCGACGTAGGTGAATGAAATTCGGTGAAAGAGCTTCTTTTTATCAGCGTCAGGTTGGTATTGAAAATGGGCTATGTCGGTCAAGTAGTTCTGGTACCTCCCATACAAAACCAATATTGGACCCATGTGTCTCTCTGTCTGTTGAAAGCACGATAGCGCCCAAAGCAATAGACATAGGCGAATGAAATTTGGTGAAAGGACTTATTTTTATAGTCGGTAGGTTGGTATTAAAAATAGGCTATGTCGGTCAAGTAGTCCTCGTACCTCTCATACAAAATCGATTTTGGACCCATGTGTCTCTCAGTCTATTGAAGATATGATAGCGCCAAAAGAAAATAATCTAAGCAAATGAAGTTTGGTGAAAGGACTTATTTTTATCTTCGTTAGGTCAGTATTAGAAATGGGATATGTCGGTCAAGTAGTTCTGGTACGTCCCATACAAAATCAATATTGGACCCATGTGTCTCTCCGTCTATTGAAGATGCGATAGCATCCAAAGGAAACAACCTTAGCAAATGAAGTTTGGTGAAAGGACTTATTTTTATCTTCGTTAGGTCAGTATTAAAAATGGGATATGTCGGTCAAGTAGTTCTGGTACGTCCAATACAAAATCAATATTGAACCCATGTGTCTCTCCGTCTATTGAAGATACGATAGCATCCAAAGGAAACAACCTTAGCAAATGAAGTTTGGTGAAATGACTTCTTTTTATCTTCGTTAGGTCAGTATTAAAAATGGGATATGTCGGTCGAGTAGTTCTGGTACCTCCCATACAAAATCAATATTAGACTCATGTGTCTCTCTTTCCGTTGAAAACACGATAGCGTCCAAAGAAATCAACATAAGCAAATGAAGTTTGGTGAAAGGACTTCTTTTTATCTTCGTTAGGTCAGTAGTAAAAATGGGATATGTCGGTCAAGTAGTCCTGGTACCTCTCATACAAAATCGATATTGGACCCATGTGTCTCTCCCTCTATTGAAGATACGATAGCGTCAAAAGAAAATAATCTAAGCAAATGAAGATTGGTGAAAGGACTTCTTTTTATCTTCTTTAGGTCAGTATTAAAAATGGGATATGTCGGTCGAGTAGTTCTGGTACCTCCCATACAAAATCAATATTAGACTCATGTGTCTCTCTTTCCGTTGAAAACACGATAGCGTCCAAAGAAATCAACATAAGCAAATGAAGTTTGGTGAAAGGACTTCTTTTTATCTTCGTTAGGTCAGTAGTAAAAATGGGATATGTCGGTCAAGTAGTCCTGGTACCTCTCATACAAAATCGATATTGGACCCATGTGTCTCTCCCTCTATTGAAGATGCGATAGCGTCAAAAGAAAATAATCTAAGCAAATGAAGTTTGGTGAAAGGACTTATTTTTATCTTCGTTAGGTCAGTATTAAAAATGGGATATGTCGGTCAAGTAGTTCTGGTACGTCCAATACAAAATCAATATTGAACCCATGTGTCTCTCTGTCTATTGAAGATACTATAGCATCCAAAGGAAACAACCTTAGCAAATGAAGTTTGGTGAAATGACTTCTTTTTATCTTTGTTAGGTCATTATTAAAATTGGGATATGTCGGTCGAGTAGTTCTGGTACCTCCCATACAAAATCAATATTAGACTCATGTGTCTCTCTTTCCGTTGAAAACACGATAGCGTCCAAAGAAATCAACATAAGCAAATGAAGTTTGGTGAAAGGACTTCTTTTTATCTTCGTTAGGTCAGTAGTAAAAATGGGATATGTCGGTCAAGTAGTCCTGGTACCTCTCATACAAAATCGATATTGGACCCATGTGTCTCTCCCTCTATTGAAGATACGATAGCGTCAAAAGAAAATAATCTAAGCAAATGAAGATTGGTGAAAGGACTTCTTTTTATCTTCGTTACGTCAGTAGTTAAAATGGGATATGTCGGTCAAGTACTTCTGGTACCTCCCATACAAAATCAATATTGGACCCAAGTGTCTCTCCGTCTATTGATGATACGATAGCGTCCAAAGGTAACAACCTAAGCAAATGTTGGGTGAAAGGACTTCTTTCTATCTCCGTTAGGTCAGTATTAAAAATGGGATATGTCGTCAAGTAGTTCTGGTACGTCCTATACAAAATCAATATTGGACCCATGTGTCTCTCTTTCCGTTGAAAACACGATAGCGTCCAAGGGAATCAACCTAGTCGGATGAAGTCTTGTGAAAGGACTTCTTTTTATCTTCGTTAGGTCAGTATTAGAAATGGGATATGTCGGTCGAGTAGTTCTGGTACCTCCAATACAAAATCAATATTAGACCCATGTGTCTCTCTTTCCAATGAAAACACGATAGCGTCCAAAGGAATCAACCTAAGCAAATAAAGTTTGGTGAAAGGAGTTCTTTTTATCTTCGTTAGGTCAGTATTTAAATTGGGATATATCGGTCAAGTACTTCTGGTACCTCCCATACAAAACAAATATTGGACCTATGTGCCTCTCTGTCTGTTGGAAGCACGATAGCGCCCAAAGCAATCGACGTAGGTGAATGAAATTCGGTGAAAGGGCTTCTTTTTATCAGCGTCAGGTTGGTATTGAAAATGGGCTATGTCGGTCAACTAGTTCTGGTACCTCCCACACAAAATCAATATTAGACCCATGTGTCTCTCTTTCCGTTGAAAACTCGATAGCGTCCAAAGGAAACAACCTAAGCAAATGAAATTTGGTGAAAGGAGTTCCTTTTATCTTCGTTAGGTCTGTATTAAAAATGGGATTTGTCTGTCGAGTAGTTCTGGTACCTCCCACACAAAATCAATATTAGACCCATGTGTCTCTCTTTCCGTTGAAAACACGATAGCGTCCAAAGGAAACAACCTAAGCAAATGAAGTTTGGTGAAAGGTGTTCTTTTTATCTTCGTTAGGTCAGTATTTAAATTGGGATATGTCAAGTACTTCTGGTACCTCCCATACAAAACCAATATTGGACCCATGTGTCTCTCTGTCTGTTGAAAGCACGATAGCGCCCAAAGCAATTGACATAGGCGAATGAAATTTGGTGAAAGGACTTATTTTTATAGTCGGTAGGTTGGTATTAAAAATGGGCTATGTCGGTCAAGTAGTCCTGGTACCTCTCATACAAAATCGATTTTGGACCCATGTGTCTCTCAGTCTATTGAAGATACGATAGCGTCAAAAGAAAATAATCTAAGCAAATGAAGTTTGGTGAAAGGACTTATTTTTATCTTCGTTAGGTCAGTATTAAAAATGGGATATGTCGGTCAAGTAGTTCTGGTACGTCCAATACAAAATCAATATTGAACCCATGTGTCTCTCCGTCTATTGAAGATACGATAGCATCCAAAGGATACAACCTTAGCAAATGAAGTTTGGTGAAATGACTTCTTTTTATCTTCGTTAGGTCAGTATTAAAAATGGGATATGTCGGTCGAGTAGTTCTGGTACCTCCCATACAAAATCAATATTAGACTCATGTGTCTCTCTTTCCGTTGAAAACACGATAGCGTCCAAAGAAATCAACATAAGCAAATGAAGTTTGGTGAAAGGACTTCTTTTTATCTTCGTTAGGTCAGTAGTAAAAATGGGATATGTCGGTCAAGTAGTCCTGGTACCTCTCATACAAAATCGATATTGGACCCATGTGTCTCTCCCTCTATTGAAGATACGATAGCGTCAAAAGAAAATAATCTAAGCAAATGAAGATTGGTGAAAGGACTTCTTTTTATCTTCTTTAGGTCAGTATTAAAAATGGGATATGTCGGTCGAGTAGTTCTGGTACCTCCCATACAAAATCAATATTAGACTCATGTGTCTCTCTTTCCGTTGAAAACACGATAGCGTCCAAAGAAATCAACATAAGCAAATGAAGTTTGGTGAAAGGACTTCTTTTTATCTTCGTTAGGTCAGTATTAAAAATGGGATATGTCGGTCAAGTAGTTCTGGTACCTCCCATACAAAATCAATATTGGACCCAAGTGTCTCTCCGTCTATTGATGATACGATAGCGTCCAAAGGTAACAACCTAAGCAAATGTTGGGTGAAAGGACTTCTTTCTATCTCCGTTAGGTCAGTATTAAAAATGGGATATATCGTCAAGTAGTTCTGGTACGTCCTATACAAAATCAATATTGGACCCATGTGTCTCTCTTTCCGTTGAAAACACGATAGCGTCCAAAGGAATCAACCTAAGCAAATAAAGTTTGGTGAAAGGAGTTCTTTTTATCTTCGTTAGGTCAGTATTTAAATTGGGATATATCGGTCAAGTACTTCTGGTACCTCCCATACAAAACAAATATTGGACCTATGTGCCTCTCTGTCTGTTGGAAGCACGATAGCGCCCAAAGCAATCGACGTAGGTGAATGAAATTCGGTGAAAGAGCTTCTTTTTATCAGCGTCAGGTTGGTATTGAAAATGGGCTATGTCGGTCAAGTAGTTCTGGTACCTCCCATACAAAACCAATATTGGACCCATGTGTCTCTCTGTCTGTTGAAAGCACGATAGCGCCCAAAGCAATAGACATAGGCGAATGAAATTTGGTGAAAGGACTTATTTTTATAGTCGGTAGGTTGGTATTAAAAATAGGCTATGTCGGTCAAGTAGTCCTCGTACCTCTCATACAAAATCGATTTTGGACCCATGTGTCTCTCAGTCTATTGAAGATATGATAGCGCCAAAAGAAAATAATCTAAGCAAATGAAGTTTGGTGAAAGGACTTATTTTTATCTTCGTTAGGTCAGTATTAAAAATGGGATATGTCGGTCAAGTAGTTCTGGTACGTCCCATACAAAATCAATATTGGACCCATGTGTCTCTCCGTCTATTGAAGATGCGATAGCATCCAAAGGAAACAACCTTAGCAAATGAAGTTTGGTGAAAGGACTTCTTTTTATCTTCGTTAGGTCAGTATTAAAAATGGGATATGTCGGTCGAGTAGTTCTGGTACCTCCCATACAAAATCAATATTAGACTCATGTGTCTCTCTTTCCGTTGAAAACACGATAGCGTCCAAGGGAATCAACCTAGTCGGATGAAGTCTTGTGAAAGGACTTCCTTTTATCTTCGTTAGGTCAGTATTAGAAATGGGATATGTCGGTCAAGTAGTTCTGGTACGTCCCATACAAAATCAATATTGGACCCATGTGTCTCTCCGTCTATTGAAGATGCGATAGCATCCAAAGGAAACAACCTTAGCAAATGAAGTTTGGTGAAAGGACTTCTTTTTATCTTCGTTAGGTCAGTATTAAAAATGGGATATGTCGGTCAAGTAGTTCTGGTACCTCCCATACAAAATCAATATTGGACCCAAGTGTCTCTCCGTCTATTGATGATACGATAGCGTCCAAAGGTAACAACCTAAGCAAATGTTGGGTGAAAGGACTTCTTTCTATCTCCGTTAGGTCAGTATTAAAAATGGGATATGTCGTCAAGTAGTTCTGGTACGTCCTATACAAAATCAATATTGGACCCATGTGTCTCTCTTTCCGTTGAAAACACGATAGCGTCCAAGGGAATCAACCTAAGCAAATAAAGTTTGGTGAAAGGAGTTCTTTTTATCTTCGTTAGGTCAGTATTTAAAATGGGATATATCGGTAAAGTACTTCTGGTACCTCCCATACAAAATCAATATTGGACTCATGTGTCTCTCTTTCCGTTGAAAACACGATAGCGTCCAAGGGAATCAACCTAGTCGGATGAAGTCTTGTGAAAGGACTTCCTTTTATCTTCGTTAGGTCAGTATTAGAAATGGGATATGTCGGTCAAGTAGTTCTGGTACCTCCAATACAAAATCAATATTAGACCCATGTGTCTCTCTTTCCAATGAAAACACGATAGCGTCCAAAGGAAACAACCTAAGCAAATGAAATTTGGTGAAAGGAGTTCCTTTTATCTTCGTTAGGTCTGTATTAAAAATGGGATATGTCGGTCAAGTAGTTCTGGTACCTCCAATACAAAATCAATATTAGACCCATGTGTCTCTCTTTCCAATGAAAACACGATAGCGTCCAAAGGAATCAACCTAAGCAAATAAAGTTTGGTGAAAGGAGTTCTTTTTATCTTCGTTAGGTCAGTATTTAAAATGGGATATATCGGTAAAGTACTTCTGGTACCTCCCATACAAAACAAATATTGGACCTATGTGCCTCTCTGTCTGTTGGAAGCACGATAGCGCCCAAAGCAATCGACGTAGGTGAATGAAATTCGGTGAAAGGGCTTCTTTTTATCAGCGTCAGGTTGGTATTGAAAATGGGCTATGTCGGTCAACTAGTTCTGGTACCTTCCACACAAAATCAATATTAGACCCATGTGTCTCTCTTTCCAATGAAAACACGATAGCGTCCAAAGGAAACAACCTAAGCAAATGAAATTTGGTGAAAGGAGTTCCTTTTATCTTCGTTAGGTCTGTATTAAAAATGGGATATGTCGGTCAAGTAGTTCTGGTACCTCCAATACAAAATCAATAGTAGACCCATGTGTCTCTCTTTCCAATGAAAACTCGATAGCGTCCAAAGGAAACAACCTAAGCAAATGAAATTTGGTGAAAGGAGTTCCTTTTATCTTCGTTAGGTCTGTATTAAAAATGGGATTTGTCTGTCGAGTAGTTCTGGTACCTCCCATAAAAAACCAATATTGGACCCATGTGTCTCTCTGTCTGTTGAAAGCACGATAGCGCCTAAAGCAATTGACATAGGCGAATGAAATTTGGTGAAAGGACTTATTTTTATAGTCGGTAGGTTGGTATTAAAAATGGGCTATGTCGGTCGAGTAGTCCTGGTACCTCTCATACAAAATCGATTTTGGACCCATGTGTCTCTCAGTCTATTGAAGATACGATAGCGTCAAAAGAAAATAATCTAAGCACATGAAGTTTGGTGAAAGGACTTATTTTTATCTTCGTTAGGTCAGTAACGTCTATTGAAGATACGATAGCATCCAAAGCAAACAACCTTAGCAAATGAAGTTTGGTGAAAGGACTTCTTTTTATCTTCGTTAGGTCAGTATTAAAAATGGGATATGTCGGTCGAGTAGTTCTGGTACCTCCCATACAAAATCAATATTAGACTCATGTGTCTCTCTTTCCGTTAAAAACACGATAGCGTCCAAAGAAATCAACATAAGCAAATGAAGTTTGGTGAAAGGACTTCTTTTTATCTTCGTTACGTCAGTAGTTAAAATGGGATATGTCGGTCAAGTAGTTCTGGTACCTCCCATACAAAATCAATATTGGACCCAAGTGTCTCTCCGTCTATTGAAGATACGATAGCGTCCAAAGGAAATAATCTAAGCAAATGAAATTTGGTGAAAGGACTTATTTTTATCGTCGTCAGGTTGGTATTGAAAACGGGCTTTGTCGGTCAAGTAGTTCTGGTACCTTCCATACAAAATTAATATCGGACCCATGTGTCTCTCCGTCTATTGAAGATACGATAGCGTCCAAAGGAAACAATCTAAGCAAATGAAGTTTGGTGAAAGGACATATTTTTATCTTCGTTAGGCCAGTATTAAAAATGGGATATGTCGGTCAAGTAGTTCTGGTACCTCCCATACAAAATCAATATTGGACCCAAGTGTCTCTCCGTCTATTGATGATACGATAGCGTCCAAAGGTAACAACCTAAGCAAATGTTGGGTGAAAGGACTTCTTTCTATCTCCGTTAGGTCAGTATTAAAAATGGGATATGTCGTCAAGTAGTTCTGGTACGTCCTATACAAAATCAATATTAGACCCATGTGTCTCTCTTTCCGTTGAAAACACGATAGCGTCCAAGGGAATCAACCTAGTCGGATGAAGTCTTGTGAAAGGACTTCTTTTTATCTTCGTTAGGTCAGTATTAGAAATGGGATATGTTTTCTATCTATCTATCTATACAAAATCAATATTGGACCCATGTGTCTCTCTTTCCGTGGAAAACACGATAGCGTCCGAGGGAATCAACCTAGTCGGATGAAGTCTTGTGAAAGGACTTCTTTTTATCTTCGTTAGGTCAGTATTAAAAATGGGATATGTCGTCAAGTAGTTCTGGTACGTCCTATACAAAATCAATATTGGACCCATGTGTCTCTCTTTCCGTTGAAAACACGATAGCGTCCAAGGGAATCAACCTAG
Source organism: Cheilosia impressa (assembly GCA_948293265.1). Lineage (NCBI taxonomy): Eukaryota > Metazoa > Arthropoda > Insecta > Diptera > Syrphidae > Cheilosia > Cheilosia impressa. The sequence goes on from OX411880.1 coordinate 59,576,559, forward strand.
TCGGATGAAGTCTTGTGAAAGGACTTCTTTTTATCTTCGTTAGGTCAGTATTAGAAATGGGATATGTTTTCTATCTATCTATCTATACAAAACAAATATTGGACCTATGTGCCTCTCTGTCTGTTGGATGCACGATAGCGCCCAAAGCAATCGACGTAGGTGAATGAAATTCGGTGAAAGGGCTTCTTTTTATCAGCGTCAGGTTGGTATTGAAAATGGGCTATGTCGGTCAACTAGTTCTGGTACCTTCCACACAAAATCAATATTAGACCCATGTGTCTCTCTTTCCGTTGAAAACACGATAGCGTCCAAAGGAAACAACCTAAGCAAATGAAGTTTGGTGAAAGGTGTTCTTTTTATCTTCGTTAGGCCAGTATTTAAATTGGGATATGTCAAGTACTTCTGGTACCTCCCATACAAAACCAATATTGGACCCATGTGTCTCTCTGTCTGTTGAAAGCACGATAGCGCCCAAAGCAATTGACATAGGCGAATGAAATTTGGTGAAAGGACTTATTTTTATAGTCGGTAGGTTGGTATTAAAAATGGGCTATGTCGGTCAAGTAGTCCTGGTACCTCTCATACAAAATCGATATTGGACCCATGTGTCTCTCCCTCTATTGAAGATACGATAGCGTCAAAAGAAAATAATCTAAGCAAATGAAGTTTGGTGAAAGGACTTATTTTTATCTTCGTTAGGTCAGTATTAAAAATGGGATATGTCGGTCAAGTAGTTCTGGTACGTCCCATACAAAATCAATATTGGACCCATGTGTCTCTCCGTCTATTGAAGACTAGCTGTACCCGCCCGGCTTCGCCCGTGAAAAATGTGGTTTCAGAACACTTGATGGAAAAAAAAAATAAAGAAATTAACTGTCTTCTAGGGGAAACAAAAATGTATTTCTTTTGATAATCGCTGGAAGGAAAAATCCAAAATTCATCGAAAGACATTGTAGAGGCATAAAGTGAGGAAGCCTTCTTCAATAGTGAGGGACTTGAACCCGATTTAAAAAAAGACTCCCGAAGACTGAGTCTGAGTGGACAATGAAAATGAAAGAAGATAATTTTGTAATGTTTAACTTACTTTTTTTTTATTAATGTAACACTTCTTTGTATACTATGTTAGCGGTTTTGTTTCTATCGGCTAAGTTAGTGATATTTCCTGCATTAATTACCCTAGAGCACGCTAAATATTATAACTGCCCGTGTGTGAAGCAATTCTTTCTTAAATCAACTCACGCTTTTCTTAAAGTTTGACCCTGTGACTTATTAATTGTATTGGAAGAACAAACATTAATAGGAAATTGAATCCGTTTAAACTGAAACGAATAACTGCTGTGAATTGAATGAATGAAACACTGTTTCTCCTTTACCACACCCAGTTAAAATGAACGCATCAATAAAGTTATTCTCTAACGATAGGCGGGTTTTTTTTTTTTAGCTTCGATCTCAGCAAAGTAAAGTACAATTTTCAGCACGCGATAACAACAACTCTACTGTAAAGTCTCGAACTGCCTGTTATCACTCTCAATCTGGTTCCATTACAAAGCTTGGGGGGATTCAAATTGCGAAGCAATATAATGGGAACTTCAACTTTATGAGCAGGAAGGCCATGGGCTGTAATGCTATTTAAAAACTCGAGCGGGTAATTTACTGCCCTTGATCGCTCTTTTAGCTTTTTTTAAAATGCAAAATACCCGCGAATTGGGTAATTACCCACTATCTAGTATCACTGATATGTATAATTATTTGACATTTCTTTTAATGTTTTTTTCTTTTCCTTTTTTAACAAACAAACAGCATACAGCACACTGCCACTGTCTGTCTCCCTCTCCCTTACAGGAGTAAAATAAGGTTAAAAGAGATGTAAATATATCACGCAGTTAGTATGTTTGATTTGAGAGTGAAGTGCATATCCACTCACGCAGGTGAAAATTGTAGAAACGTTTCAATTTTTTCCTATTTATTTAAAAACCTTTTAAGTTTTCGAGTTAGTGGATATCCTAAGTTGTACCCGCAGATGTCCTCTATAAGATGTTGGTTACTATATTTAAATGCTCCCAGTATTTTCGAACGGAAAGCGTTGCAAAGAAAAAAAGCGAAACGAAAAAATAAATTACTCTTGTCCAATTTTTTCCGGAATTTATAGAGATAGAGAGAGAAACAAAGTGGAGATCGTAGGCCTAGGTATCCTCTATAGTACTAAGAAGAATGCACCAGAATATATTCAGTAGTTTCTAAGATTTTTGCATTTAAAGACATGCAGTCAAATTCAATCTTAGTCGAACAGAACTACACCAATTTTATTTATATGATACGATAGCATCCAAAGGAAACAACCTCAGCAAATGAAGTTTGGTGAAAGGACTTCTTTTTATCTTCGTTAGGTCAGTATTAAAAATGGGATATGTCGGTCAAGTAGTTCTGGTACCTCCCACACAAAATCAATAGTAGACCCATGTGTCTCTCTTTCCGTTTAAAACACGATAGAGTCCAAAGGAATCAACCTAAGCAAATGAAGTTTGGGGAAAGGAGTTCCTTTTATCTTCGTTAGGTCTGTATTAAAAATGGGATTTGTCTGTCGAGTAGTTTTGGTACCTCCCATACAAAATCAATATTAGACTCATGTGTCTCTCTTTCCGTTGAAAACACTATAGCGTCCAAAGAAATCAACATAAGCAAATGAAGTTTGGTGAAAGGACTTCTTGTTATCTTCGTTAGGTCAGTAGTTAAAATGGGATATGTCGGTCAAGTAGTTCTGGTACCTCCCACACAAAATCAATATTAGACCCATGTGTCTCTCTTTCCGTTGAAAACACAATAGCGTCCAAAGGAAACAACCTAAGCAAATGAATTTTGGTGAAAGGAGTTCCTTTTATCTTCGTTAGGTCTGTATTAAAAATGGGATTTGTCTGTCGAGTAGTTCTGGTACCTCCCATACAAAATCAATATTAGACCCATGTGTCTCTCTTTCCGTTGAAAACACAATAGCGTCCAAAGGAATCAACCTAACCAAATGAAGTTTGGTGAAAGGAGTTCTTTTTATCTTCGTTAGGTCAGTATTAAAAATGGGATTTGTCGGTCGAGTAGTTCTGGTACCTCCCATACAAAGTCAATATTAGACCCATGTGTCTCTCTTTCCGTTGAAAACACGATAGCGTCCAAAGGAATCAACCTAAGCAAATGAAGTTTGGTGAAAGGACTTCTTTCTATCTCCGTTAGGTCAGTATTAAAAATGGGATATGTCGTCAAGTAGTTCTGGTACGTCCTATACAAAATCAATATTGGACCCATGTGTCTCTCTTTCCGTTGAAAACATGATAGCGTCCAAGGGAATCAACCTAGTCGGATGAAGTCTTGTGAAAGGACTTCTTTTTATCTTCGTTAGGTCAGTATTAGAAATGGGATATGTTTTCTATCTATCTATCTATACAAAATCAATATTGGACCCATGTGTCTCTCTTTCCGTTGAAAACACGATAGCGTCCAAGGGAATCAACCTAGTCGGATGAAGTCTTGTGAAAGGACTTCTTTTTATCTTCGTTAGGTCAGTATTAGAAATGGGATATGTCGGTCAAGTAGTTCTGGTACCTCCAATACAAAATCAATATTAGACCCATGTGTCTCTCTTTCCAATGAAAACACGATAGCGTCCAAAGGAATCAACCTAAGCAAATAAAGTTTGGTGAAAGGAGTTCTTTTTATCTTCGTTAGGTCAGTATTTAAAATGGGATATGTCGGTCAATTACTTCTGGTACCTCCCATACAAAACAAATATTGGACCTATGTGCCTCTCTGTCTGTTGGAAGCACGATAGCGCCCAAAGCAATCGACGTAGGTGAATGAAATTCGGTGAAAGGGCTTCTTTTTATCAGCGTCAGGTTGGTATTGAAAATGGGCTATGTCGGTCAACTAGTTCTGGTACCTCCCACACAAAATCAATATTAGACCCATGTGTCTCTCTTTCCGTTGAAAACACGATAGCGTCCAAAGGAAACAACCTAAGCAAATGAAGTTTGGTGAAAGGAGTTCCTTTTATCTTCGTTAGGTCTGTATTAAAAATGGGATTTGTCTGTCGAGTAGTTCTGGTACCTCCCATACAAAACCAATATTGGACCCATGTGTCTCTCTGTCTGTTGAAAGCACGATAGCGCCCAAAGCAATTGACATAGGTGAATGAAATTTGGTGAAAGGACTTATTTTTATAGTCGGTAGATTGGTATTAAAAATGGGCTATGTCGGTCAAGTAGTCCTGGTACCTCTCATACAAAATCGATTTTGTACCCATGTGTCTCTCAGTCTATTGAAGATACGATAGCGTCAAAAGAAAATAATCTAAGCAAATGACGTTTGGTGAAAGGACTTATTTTTATCTTCGTTAGGTCAGTATTAAAAATGGGATATGTCGGTCAAGTAGTTCTGGTACGTCCCATACAAAATCAATATTAGACTCATGTGTCTCTCTTTCCGTTGAAAACACGATAGCGTCCAAAGAAATAAACATAAGCAAATGAAGTTTGGTGAAAGGACTTCTTTTTATCTTCGTTAGGTCAGTAGTTAAAATTGGATATGTCGGTCAAGTAGTCCTGGTACCTCTCATACAAAATCGATATTGGACCCATGTGTCTCTCCCTCTATTGAAGATACGATAGCGTCAAAAGAAAATAATCTAAGCAAATGAAGATTGGTGAAAGGACTTCTTTTTATCTTCGTTAGGTCAGTATTAAAAATGGGATATGTCGGTCGAGTTGTTCTGGTACCTCCCATACAAAATCAATATTAGACTCATGTGTCTCTCTTTCCGTTGAAAACACGATAGCGTCCAAAGAAATCAACATAAGCAAATGAAGTTTGGTGAAAGGACTTCTTTTTATCTTCGTTAGGTCAGTAGTTAAAATGGGATATGTCGGTCAAGTAGTTCTGGTACCTCCCATACAAAATCAATATTAGACTCATGTGTCTCTCTTTCCGTTGAAAACACGATAGCGTCCAAAGAAATCAACATAAGCAAATGAAGTTTGGTGAAAGGACTTGTTTTTATCTTCGTTAGGTCAGTATTTAAAATGGGATATGTCGGTCAAGTACTTCTGGTACCTCCCAAACAAAACCAATATTGGACCCATGTGTCTCTTTTTCCGTTGAAAACACGACAGCGTTCAAAGAAATCAACATAAGCAAATGAAGTTTGGTGAAAGGACTTGTTTTTATCTTCGTTAGGTCAGTAGTTAAATTGGTATATGTCGGTCAAGTACTTCTGGTACCTCCCAAACAAAACCAATATTGGACCCATGTGTCTCTCTTTCCGTTGAAAACACGATAGCGTCTAAAGAAATCAACATAAGCAAATGAAGTTTGGTGAAAGGACTTGTTTTTATCTTCGTTAGGTCAGTAGTTAAATTGGTATATGTCGGTCAAGTAGTTCGGGTACCTCCCATACAAAATCAATATTAGACTCATGTGTCTCTCTTTCCGTTGAAAACACGATAGCGTCCAAAGAAATCAACATAAGCAAATGAAGTTTGGTGAAAGGACATCTTTTTATCTTCGTTACGTCAGTAGTTAAAATGGGATATGTCGGTCAAGTAGTTCTGGTACCTCTCATACAAAATCGATTTTGGACCCATGTGTCTCTCCGTCTATTGAAGATACGATAGCATCCAAAGCAAACAACCTTAGCAAATGAAGTTTGGTGAAAGGACTTCTTTTTATCTTCGTTAGGTCAGTATTAAAAATGGGATATGTCGGTCGAGTAGTTCTGGTACCTCCCATACAAAATCAATATTAGACTCATGTGTCTCTCTTTCCGTTGAAAACACGATAGCGTCCAAAGAAATCAACATAAGCAAATGAAGTTTGGTGAAAGGACTTCTTTTTATCTTCGTTACGTCAGTAGTTAAAATGGGATATGTCGGTCAAGTAGTTCTGGTACCTCCCATACAAAATCAATATTGGACCCAAGTGTCTCTCCGTCTATTGAAGATACGATAGCCTCCAAAGGAAACAATCTAAGCAAATGAAATTTGGTGAAAGGACTTATTTTTATCGTCGTCAGGTTGGTATTGAAAACGGGATATGTCGGTCAAGTAGTTCTGGTACCTTCCATACAAAATTAATATTGGACCCATGTGTCTCTCCGTCTATTGAAGATACGATAGCGTCCAAAGGAAACAATATAAGCAAATGAAGTTTGGTGAAAGGACTTATTTTTATCTTCGTTAGGTCAGTATTAAAAATGGGATATGTCGGTCAAGTAGTTCTGGTACCTTCCATACAAAATCAATATTGGACCCAAGTGTCTCTCCGTCTATTGATGATACGATAGCGTCCAAAGGTAACAACCTAAGCAAATGTTGGGTGAAAGGACTTCTTTCTATCTCCGTTAGGTCAGTATTAAAAATGGGATATGTCGTCAAGTAGTTCTGGTACGTCCTATACAAAATCAATATTGGACCCATGTGTCTCTCTTTCCGTTGAAAACACGATAGCGTCCAAGGGAATCAACCTAGTCGGATGAAGTCTTGTGAAAGGACTTCTTTTTATCTTCGTTAGGTCAGTATTAGAAATGGGATATGTCGGTCAAGTAGTTCTGGTACCTCCAATACAAAATCAATATTAGACCCATGTGTCTCTCTTTCCAATGAAAACACGATAGCGTCCAAAGGAATCAACCTAAGCAAATAAAGTTTGGTGAAACGAGTTCTTTTTATCTTCGTTAGGTCAGTATTTAAAATGGGATATGTCGGTCAAGTACTTCTGGTACCTCCCATACAAAACAAATATTGGACCTATGTGCCTCTCTGTCTGTTGCAAGCACGATAGCGCCCAAAGCAATCGACGTAGGTGAATGAACTTCGGTGAAAGGGCTTCTTTTTATCAGCGTCAGGTTGGTATTGAAAATGGGCTATGTCGGTCAACTAGTTCTGGTACCTCCCACACAAAATCAATATTAGACCCATGTGTCTCTCTTTCCGTTGAAAACACGATAGCGTCCAAAGGAAACAACCTAAGCAAATGAAGTTTGGTGAAAGGAGTTCCTTTTATCTTCGTTAGGTCTGTATTAAAAATGGGATTTGTCTGTCGAGTAGTTCTGGTACCTCCCATACAAAACCAATATTGGACCCATGTGTCTCTCTGTCTGTTGAAAGCACGATAGCGCCCAAAGCTATTGACATAGGCGAATGAAATTTGGTGAAAGGACTTATTTTTATAGTCGGTAGGTTGGTATTAAAAATGGGCTATGTCGGTCAAGTAGTCCTGGTACCTCTCATACAAAATCGATTTTGGACCCATGTGTCTCTCAGTCTATTGAAGATACGATAGCGTCAAAAGAAAATAATCTAAGCCAATGAAGTTTGGTGAAAGGACTTATTTTTATCTTCGTTAGGTCAGTATTAAAAATGGGATATGTCGGACAAGTAGTTCTGGTACGTCCCATACAAAATCAATATTAGACTCATGTGTCTCTCTTTCCGTTGAAAACACGATAGCGTCCAAAGAAATCAACATAAGCAAATGAAGTTTGGTGAAAGGACTTCTTTTTATCTTCGTTAGGTCAGTAGTTAAAATGGGATATGTCGGTCAAGTACTTCTGGTACCTCCCATACAAAACCAATATTGGACCCATGTGTCTCTCTGTCTGTTGAAAGCACGATAGCGCCCAAAGCAATTGACATAGGCGAATGAAATTTGGTGAAAGGACTTATTTTTATAGTCGGTAGGTTGGTATTAAAAATGGGCTATGTCGGTCAAGTAGTCCTGGTACCTCTCATACAAAATCGATATTGGACCCATGTGTCTCTCCCTCTATTGAAGATACGATAGCGTCAAAAGAAAATAATCTAAGCAAATGAAGTTTGGTGAAAGGACTTATTTTTATCTTCGTTAGGTCAGTATTAAAAATGGGATATGTCGGTCAAGTAGTTCTGGTACGTCCCATACAAAATCAATATTGGACCCATGTGTCTCTCCGTCTATTGAAGATACGATAGCGTCAAAAGAAAATAATCTAAGCAAATGAAGATTCGTGAAGGACTTCTTTTTATCTTCGTTAGGTCAGTATTAGAAATGGGATATGTCGGTCAAGTAGTTCTGGTACCTCCAATACAAAATCAATATTAGACCCATGTGTCTCTCTTTCCAATGAAAACACGATAGCGTCCAAAGGAATCAACCTAAGCAAATAAAGTTTGGTGAAAGGAGTTCTTTTTATCTTCGTTAGGTCAGTATTTAAAATGGGATATGTCGGTCAAGTACTTCTGGTACCTCCCATACAAAACAAATATTGGACCTATGTGCCTCTCTGTCTGTTGGAAGCACGATAGCGCCCAAAGCAATCGACGTAGGTGAATGAAATTCGGTGAAAGGGCTTCTTTTTATCAGCGTCAGGTTGGTATTGAAAATGGGCTATGTCGGTCAACTAGTTCTGGTACCTCCCACACAAAATCAATATTAGACCCATATGTCTCTCTTTCCGTTGAAAACACGATAGCGTCCAAAGGAAACAACCTAAGCAAATGAAGTTTGGTGAAAGGTGTTCTTTTTATCTTCGTTAGGTCAGTATTTAAAATGGGATATGTCGGTCAAGTACTTCTGGTACCTCCCATACAAAACCAATATTGGAACCATGTGTCTCTCTGTCTGTTGAAAGAACGATAGCGCCCAAAGCAATTGACATAGGCGAATGAAATTTGGTGAAAGGACTTATTTTTATAGTCGGTAGGTTGGTATTAGAAATGGGCTATGTCGGTCAAGTAGTCCTGGTACCTCTCATACAAAATCGATATTGGACCCATGTGTCTCTCCCTCTGTTGAAGATACGATAGCGTCAAAAGAAAATAATCTAAGCAAATGAAGTTTGGTGAAAGGACTTATTTTTATCTTCGTTAGGTCAGTATTAAAAATGGGATATGTCGGTCAAGTAGTTCTGGTACGTCCCATACAAAATCAATATTGGACCCATGTGTCTCTCCGTCTATTGAAGACTAGCTGTACCCGCCCGGCTTCGCCCGTGAAAAATGTGGTTTCAGAACACTTGATGGAAAAAAAAAATAAAGAAATTAACTGTCTTCTAGGGGAAACAAAAATGTATTTCTTTTGATAATCGCTGGAAGGAAAAATCCAAAATTCATCGAAAGACATTGTAGAGGCATAAAGTGAGGAAGCCTTCTTCAATAGTGAGGGACTTGAACCCGATTTAAAAAAAGACTCCCGAAGACTGAGTCTGAGTGGACAATGAAAATGAAAGAAGATAATTTTGTAATGTTTAACTTACTTTTTTTTTATTAATGTAACACTTCTTTGTATACTATGTTAGCGGTTTTGTTTCTATCGGCTAAGTTAGTGATATTTCCTGCATTAATTACCCTAGAGCACGCTAAATATAACTGCCCGTGTGTGAAGCAATTCTTTCTTAAATCAACTCACGCTTTTCTTAAAGTTTGACCCTGTGACTTATTAATTGTAATGGAAGAACAAACATTAATAGGAAATTGAATCCGTTTAAACTGAAACGAATAACTGCTGTGAATTTTTTGTAGGTATTCTTGTTATAAACACTGTTTCTCCTTTACCACACCCAGTTAAAATGAACGCATCAATAAAGTTTTTCTCTAACGATAGGCGGGTTTTTTTTTTTTTAGCTTCGATCTCAGCAAAGCATAGTAAAGTACAATTTTCAGCACGCGATAACAACAACTCTACTGTAAAGTCTCGAAGTGCCTGTTATCACTCTCAATCTGGTTCCATTACAAAGCTTGGGGGGATTCAAATTGCGAAGCAATATAATGGGAACTTCAACTTTATGAGCAGGAAGGCCATGGGCTGTAATGCTATTTAAAAACTCGAGCGGCTAATTTACTGCCCTTGATCGCTCTTTTAGCTTTTTTTAAAATGCAAAATACCCGCGAATTGGGTAATTACCCACGATCTAGTATCAATGATACGTATAATTATTTGACATTTCTTTTAATGTTTTTTTCTTTTCCTTTTTTAACAAACAAACAGCATACAGCACACTGCCACTGTCTGTCTCCCTCTCCCTTACAGGAGTAAAATAAGGTTAAAAGAGATGTAAATATATCACGCAGTTAGTATGTTTGATTTGAGAGTGAAGTGCATATCCACTCACGCAGGTGAAAATTGTAGAAACGTTTCAATTTTTTCCTATTTATTTAAAAACCTTTTAAGTTTTCGAGTTAGTGGATATCCTAAGTTGTACCCGCAGATGTCCTCTATAAGATGTTGGTTACTATATTTAAATGCTCCCAGTATTTTCGAACGGAAAGCGTTGCAAAGAAAAAAAGCGAAACGAAAAAATAAATTACTCTTGTCCAATTTTTTCCGGAATTTATAGAGATAGAGAGAGAAACAAAGTGGAGATCGTAGGCCTAGGTATCCTCTATAGTACTAAGAAAAATGCACCAGAATATATTAAGTAGTTTCTAAGATTTTTGCATTTAAAGACATGCAGTCAAATTCAATCTTAGTCGAACAGAACTACACCAATTTTATTTATATGATACGATAGCATCCAAAGGAAACAACCTTAGCAAATGAAGTTTGGTGAAAGGACTTCTTTTTATCTTCGTTAGGTCAGTATTAAAAATGGGATATGTCGGTCAAGTAGTTCTGGTACCTCCCACACAAAATCAATAGTAGACCCATGTGTCTCTCTTTCCGTTTAAAACACGATAGAGTCCAAAGGAATCAACCTAAGCAAATGAAGTTTGGGGAAAGGAGTTCCTTTTATCTTCGTTAGGTCTGTATTAAAAATGGGATTTGTCTGTCGAGTAGTTCTGGTACCTCCCATACAAAATCAATATTAGACTCATGTGTCTCTCTTTCCGTTGAAAACACGATAGCGTCCAAAGAAATCAACATAAGCAAATGAAGTTTGGTGAAAGGACTTCTTTTTATCTTCGTTACGTCAGTAGTTAAAATGGGATATGTCGGTCAAGTAGTTCTGGTACATCCCATACAAAATCAATATTGGACCCAAGTGTCTCTCCGTCTATTGAAGATACGATAGCCTCCAACGGAAACAATCTAAGCAAATGAAATTTGGTGAAAGGACTTATTTTTATCGTCGTCAGGTTGGTATTGAAAACGGGCTATGTCGGTCAAGTAGTTCTGGTACCTTCCATACAAAATTAATATTGGACCCATGTGTCTCTCCGTCTATTGAAGATACGATAGCGTCCAAAGGAAACCATCTAAGCAAATGAAGTTTGGTGAAAGGACTTATTTTTATCTTCGTTAGGTCAGTATTTAAAATGGGATATGTCGGTCAAGTAGTTCTGGTACCTCCCATACAAAATCAATATTAGACTCATGTGTCTCTCTTTCCGTTGAAAACACGATAGCGTCCAAAGAAATCAACATAAGCAAATGAAGTTTGGTGAAAGGACTTCTTTTTATCTTCGTTACGTCAGTAGTTAAAATGGGATATGTCGGTCAAGTAGTTCTGGTACGTCCTATACAAAATCAATATTGGACCAATGTGTCTCTCTTTCCGTTGAAAACACGATAGCGTCCAAGGGAATCAACCTAGTCGGATGAAGTCTTGTGAAAGGACTTCTTTTTATCTTCGTTAGGTCAGTATTAGAAATGGGATATGTTTTCTATCTATCTATCTATACAAAATCAATATTGGACCCATGTGTCTCTCTTTCCGTTGAAAACACGATAGCGTCCAAGGGAATCAACCTAGTCGGATGAAGTCTTGTGAAAGGACTTCTTTTTATCTTCGTTAGGTCAGTATTAGAAATGGGATATGTCGGTCAAGTAGTTCTGGTACCTCCAATACAAAATCAATATTAGACCCATGTGTCTCTCTTTCCAATGAAAACACGATAGCGTCCAAAGGAATCAACCTAAGTAAATAAAGTTTGGTGAAAGGAGTTCTTTTTATCTTCGTTAGGTCAGTATTTAAAATGGGATATGTCGGTCAAGTACTTCTGGTACTTCCCATACAAAACAAATATTGGACCTATGTGCCTCTCTGTCTGTTGCAAGCACGATAGCGCCCAAAGCAATCGACGTAGGTGAATGAAATTCGGTGAAAGGGCTTCTTTTTATCAGCGTCAGGTTGGTATTGAAAATGGGCTATGTCGGTCAACTAGTTCTGGTACCTCCCACACAAAATCAATATTAGACCCATGTGTCTCTCTTTCCGTTGAAAACACGATAGCGTCCAAAGGAAACAACCTAAGCAAATGAAGTTTGGTGAAAGGAGTTCCTTTTATCTTCGTTAGGTCTGTATTAAAAATGGGATTTGTCTGTCGAGTAGTTCTGGTACCTCCCATACAAAACCAATATTGGACCCATGTGTCTCTCTGTCTGTTGAAAGCACGATAGCGCCCAAAGCAATTGACATAGGCGAATGAAATTTGGTGAAAGGACTTATTTTTATAGTCGGTAGGTTGGTATTAAAAATGGGCTATGTCGGTCAAGTAGTCCTGGTACCTCTCATACAAAATCGATTTTGGACCCATGTGTCTCTCAGTCTATTGAAGATACGATAGCGTCAAAAGAAAATAATCTAAGCCAATGAAGTTTGGTGAAAGGACTTATTTTTATCTTCGTTAGGTCAGTATTAAAAATGGGATATGTCGGACAAGTAGTTCTGGTACGTCCCATACAAAATCAATATTAGACTCATGTGTCTCTCTTTCCGTTGAAAACACGATAGCGTCCAAAGAAATCAACATAAGCAAATGAAGTTTGGTGAAAGGACTTCTTTTTATCTTCGTTAGGTTAGTAGTTAAAATGGGATATGTCGGTCAAGTACTTCTGGTACCTCCCATACAAAACCAATATTGGACCCATGTGTCTCTCTGTCTGTTGAAAGCACGATAGCGCCCAAAGCAATTGACATAGGCGAATGAAATTTGGTGAAAGGACTTATTTTTATAGTCGGTAGGTTGGTATTAAAAATGGGCTATGTCGGTCAAGTAGTCCTGGTACCTCTCATACAAAATCGATATTGGACCCATGTGTCTCTCCCTCTATTGAAGATACGATAGCGTCAAAAGAAAATAATCTAAGCAAATGAAGTTTGGTGAAAGGACTTATTTTTATCTTCGTTAGGTCAGTATTAAAAATGGAATATGTCGGTCAAGTAGTTCTGGTACGTCCCATACAAAATCAATATTGGACCCATGTGTCTCTCCGTCTATTGAAGATACGATAGCGTCAAAAGAAAATAATCTAAGCAAATGAAGATTCGTGAAGGACTTCTTTTTATCTTCGTTAGGTCAGTATTAGAAATGGGATATGTCGGTCAAGTAGTTCTGGTACCTCCAATACAAAATCAATATTAGACCCATGTGTCTCTCTTTCCAATGAAAACACGATAGCGTCCAAAGGAATCAACCTAAGCAAATAAAGTTTGGTGAAAGGAGTTCTTTTTATCTTCGTTAGGTCAGTATTTAAAATGGGATATGTCGGTCAAGTACTTCTGGTACCTCCCATACAAAACAAATATTGGACCTATGTGCCTCTCTGTCTGTTGGAAGCACGATAGCGCCCAAAGCAATCGACGTAGGTGAATGAAATTCGGTGAAAGGGCTTCTTTTTATCAGCGTCAGGTTGGTATTGAAAATGGGCTATGTCGGTCAACTAGTTCTGGTACCTCCCACACAAAATCAATATTAGACCCATATGTCTCTCTTTCCGTTGAAAACACGATAGCGTCCAAAGGAAACAACCTAAGCAAATGAAGTTTGGTGAAAGGTGTTCTTTTTATCTTCGTTAGGTCAGTATTTAAAATGGGATATGTCGGTCAAGTACTTCTGGTACCTCCCATACAAAACCAATATTGGACCCATGTGTCTCTCTGTCTGTTGAAAGAACGATAGCGCCCAAAGCAATTGACATAGGCGAATGAAATTTGGTGAAAGGACTTATTTTTATAGTCGGTAGGTTGGTATTAAAAATGGGCTATGTCGGTCAAGTAGTCCTGGTACCTCTCATACAAAATCGATATTGGACCCATGTGTCTCTCCCTCTGTTGAAGATACGATAGCGTCAAAAGAAAATAATCTAAGCAAATGAAGTTTGGTGAAAGGACTTATTTTTATCTTCGTTAGGTCAGTATTAAAAATGGGATATGTCGGTCAAGTAGTTCTGGTACGTCCCATACAAAATCAATATTGGACCCATGTGTCTCTCCGTCTATTGAAGACTAGCTGTACCCGCCCGGCTTCGCCCGTGAAAAATGTGGTTTCAGAACACTTGATGGAAAAAAAAAATAAAGAAATTAACTGTCTTCTAGGGGAAACAAAAATGTATTTCTTTTGATAATCGCTGGAAGGAAAAATCCAAAATTCATCGAAAGACATTGTAGAGGCTTAAAGTGAGGAAGCCTTCTTCAATAGTGAGGGACTTGAACCCGATTTAAAAAAAGACTCCCGAAGACTGAGTCTGAGTGGACAATGAAAATGAAAGAAGATAATTTTGTAATGTTTAACTTACTTTTTTTTTATTAATGTAACACTTCTTTGTATACTATGTTAGCGGTTTTGTTTCTATCGGCTAAGTTAGTGATATTTCCTGCATTAATTACCCTAGAGCACGCTAAATATAACTGCCCGTGTGTGAAGCAATTCTTTCTTAAATCAACTCACGCTTTTCTTAAAGTTTGACCCTGTGACTTATTAATTGTAATGGAAGAACAAACATTAATAGGAAATTGAATCCGTTTAAACTGAAACGAATAACTGCTGTGAATTTTTTGTAGGTATTCTTGTTATAAACACTGTTTCTCCTTTACCACACCCAGTTAAAATGAACGCATCAATAAAGTTTTTCTCTAACGATAGGCGGGTTTTTTTTTTTTTAGCTTCGATCTCAGCAAAGCATAGTAAAGTACAATTTTCAGCACGCGATAACAACAACTCTACTGTAAAGTCTCGAAGTGCCTGTTATCACTCTCAATCTGGTTCCATTACAAAGCTTGGGGGGATTCAAATTGCGAAGCAATATAATGGGAACTTCAACTTTATGAGCAGGAAGGCCATGGGCTGTAATGCTATTTAAAAACTCGAGCGGCTAATTTACTGCCCTTGATCGCTCTTTTAGCTTTTTTTAAAATGCAAAATACCCGCGAATTGGGTAATTACCCACGATCTAGTATCAATGATACGTATAATTATTTGACATTTCTTTTAATGTTTTTTTCTTTTCCTTTTTTAACAAACAAACAGCATACAGCACACTGCCACTGTCTGTCTCCCTCTCCCTTACAGGAGTAAAATAAGGTTAAAAGAGATGTAAATATATCACGCAGTTAGTATGTTTGATTTGAGAGTGAAGTGCATATCCACTCACGCAGGTGAAAATTGTAGAAACGTTTCAATTTTTTCCTATTTATTTAAAAACCTTTTAAGTTTTCGAGTTAGTGGATATCCTAAGTTGTACCCGCAGATGTCCTCTATAAGATGTTGGTTACTATATTTAAATGCTCCCAGTATTTTCGAACGGAAAGCGTTGCAAAGAAAAAAAGCGAAACGAAAAAATAAATTACTCTTGTCCAATTTTTTCCGGAATTTATAGAGATAGAGAGAGAAACAAAGTGGAGATCGTAGGCCTAGGTATCCTCTATAGTACTAAGAAAAATGCACCAGAATATATTAAGTAGTTTCTAAGATTTTTGCATTTAAAGACATGCAGTCAAATTCAATCTTAGTCGAACAGAACTACACCAATTTTATTTATATGATACGATAGCATCCAAAGGAAACAACCTTAGCAAATGAAGTTTGGTGAAAGGACTTCTTTTTATCTTCGTTAGGTCAGTATTAAAAATGGGATATGTCGGTCAAGTAGTTCTGGTACCTCCCACACAAAATCAATAGTAGACCCATGTGTCTCTCTTTCCGTTTAAAACACGATAGAGTCCAAAGGAATCAACCTAAGCAAATGAAGTTTGGGGAAAGGAGTTCCTTTTATCTTCGTTAGGTCTGTATTAAAAATGGGATTTGTCTGTCGAGTAGTTCTGGTACCTCCCATACAAAATCAATATTAGACTCATGTGTCTCTCTTTCCGTTGAAAACACGATAGCGTCCAAAGAAATCAACATAAGCAAATGAAGTTTGGTGAAAGGACTTCTTTTTATCTTCGTTACGTCAGTAGTTAAAATGGGATATGTCGGTCAAGTAGTTCTGGTACCTCCCATACAAAATCAATATTGGACCCAAGTGTCTCTCCGTCTATTGAAGATACGATAGCCTCCAACGGAAACAATCTAAGCAAATGAAATTTGGTGAAAGGACTTATTTTTATCGTCGTCAGGTTGGTATTGAAAACGGGCTATGTCGGTCAAGTAGTTCTGGTACCTTCCATACAAAATTAATATTGGACCCATGTGTCTCTCCGTCTATTGAAGATACGATAGCGTCCAAAGGAAACCATCTAAGCAAATGAAGTTTGGTGAAAGGACTTATTTTTATCTTCGTTAGGTCAGTATTTAAAATGGGATATGTCGGTCAAGTAGTTCTGGTACCTCCCATACAAAATCAATATTAGACTCATGTGTCTCTCTTTCCGTTGAAAACACGATAGCGTCCAAAGAAATCAACATAAGCAAATGAAGTTTGGTGAAAGGACTTCTTTTTATCTTCGTTACGTCAGTAGTTAAAATGGGATATGTCGGTCAAGTAGTTCTGGTACGTCCTATACAAAATCAATATTGGACCCATGTGTCTCTCTTTCCGTTGAAAACACGATAGCGTCCAAGGGAATCAACCTAGTCGGATGAAGTCTTGTGAAAGGACTTCTTTTTATCTTCGTTAGGTCAGTATTAGAAATGGGATATGTTTTCTATCTATCTATCTATACAAAATCAATATTGGACCCATGTGTCTCTCTTTCCGTTGAAAACACGATAGCGTCCAAGGGAATCAACCTAGTCGGATGAAGTCTTGTGAAAGGACTTCTTTTTATCTTCGTTAGGTCAGTATTAGAAATGGGATATGTCGGTCAAGTAGTTCTGGTACCTCCAATACAAAATCAATATTAGACCCATGTGTCTCTCTTTCCAATGAAAACACGATAGCGTCCAAAGGAATCAACCTAAGCAAATAAAGTTTGGTGAAAGGAGTTCTTTTTATCTTCGTTAGGTCAGTATTTAAAATGGGATATGTCGGTCAAGTACTTCTGGTACCTCCCATACAAAACAAATATTGGACCTATGTGCCTCTCTGTCTGTTGGAAGCACGATAGCGCCCAAAGCAATCGACGTAGGTGAATGAAATTCGGTGAAAGGGCTTCTTTTTATCAGCGTCAGGTTGGTATTGAAAATGGGCTATGTCGGTCAACTAGTTCTGGTACCTCCAATACAAAATCAATATTAGACCCATGTGTCTCTCTTTCCGTTGAAAACACGATAGCGTCCAAAGGAAACAACCTAAGCAAATGAAGTTTGGTGAAAGGAGTTCCCTTTATCTTCGTTAGGTCTGTATTAAAAATGGGATTTGTCTGTCGAGTAGTTCTGGTACCTCCCATACAAAACCAATATTGGACCCATGTGTCTCTCTGTCTGTTGAAAGCACGATAGCGCCCAAAGCAATTGACATAGGCGAATGAAATTTGGTGAAAGGACTTATTTTTATAGTCGGTAGGTTGGTATTAAAAATGGGCTATGTCGGTCAAGTAGTCCTGGTACCTCTCATACAAAATCGATTTTGGACCCATGTGTCTCTCAGTCTATTGAAGATACGATAGCGTCAAAAGAAAATAATCTAAGCAAATGAAGTTTGGTGAAAGGACTTATTTTTATCTTCGTTAGGTCAGTATTAAAAATGGGATATGTCGGTCAAGTAGTTCTGGTACGTCCCATACAAAATCAATATTAGACTCATGTGTCTCTCTTTCCGTTGAAAACACGATAGCGTCCAAAGAAATCAACATAAGCAAATGAAGTTTGGTGAAAGGACTTCTTTTTATCTTCGTTACGTCAGTAGTTAAAATGGGATATGTCGGTCAAGTAGTTCTGGTACGTCCTATACAAAATCAATATTGGACCCATGTGTCTCTCTTTCCGTTGAAAACACGATAGCGTCCAAGGGAATCAACCTAGTCGGATGAAGTCTTGTGAAAGGACTTCTTTTTATCTTCGTTAGGTCAGTATTAGAAATGGGATATGTTTTCTATCTATCTATCTATACAAAATCAATATTGGACCCATGTGTCTCTCTTTCCGTTGAAAACACGATAGCGTCCAAGGGAATCAACCTAGTCGGATGAAGTCTTGTGAAAGGACTTCTTTTTATCTTCGTTAGGTCAGTATTAGAAATGGGATATGTCGGTCAAGTAGTTCTGGTACCTCCAATACAAAATCAATATTAGACCCATGTGTCTCTCTTTCCAATGAAAACACGATAGCGTCCAAAGGAATCAACCTAAGCAAATAAAGTTTGGTGAAAGGAGTTCTTTTTATCTTCGTTAGGTCAGTATTTAAAATGGGATATGTCGGTCAAGTACTTCTGGTACCTCCCATACAAAACAAATATTGGACCTATGTGCCTCTCTGTCTGTTGCAAGCACGATAGCGCCCAAAGCAATCGACGTAGGTGAATGAAATTCGGTGAAAGTGCTTCTTTTTATCAGCGTCAGGTTGGTATTGAAAATGGGCTATGTCGGTCAACTAGTTCTGGTACCTCCCACACAAAATCAATATTAGACCCATATGTCTCTCTTTCCGTTGAAAACACGATAGCGTCCAAAGGAAACAACCTAAGCAAATGAAGTTTGGTGAAAGGTGTTCTTTTTATCTTCGTTAGGTCAGTATTTAAAATGGGATATGTCGGTCAAGTACTTCTGGTACCTCCCATACAAAACCAATATTGGACCCATGTGTCTCTCTGTCTGTTGAAAGAACGATAGCGCCCAAAGCAATTGACATAGGCGAATGAAATTTGGTGAAAGGACTTATTTTTATAGTCGGTAGGTTGGTATTAAAAATGGGCTATGTCGGTCAAGTAGTCCTGGTACCTCTCATACAAAATCGATATTGGACCCATGTGTCTCTCCCTCTGTTGAAGATACGATAGCGTCAAAAGAAAATAATCTAAGCAAATGAAGTTTGGTGAAAGGACTTATTTTTATCTTCGTTAGGTCAGTATTAAAAATGGGATATGTCGGTCAAGTAGTTCTGGTACGTCCCATACAAAATCAATATTGGACCCATGTGTCTCTCCGTCTATTGAAGACTAGCTGTACCCGCCCGGCTTCGCCCGTGAAAAATGTGGTTTCAGAACACTTGATGGAAAAAAAAAATAAAGAAATTAACTGTCTTCTAGGGGAAACAAAAATGTATTTCTTTTGATAATCGCTGGAAGGAAAAATCCAAAATTCATCGAAAGACATTGTAGAGGCTTAAAGTGAGGAAGCCTTCTTCAATAGTGAGGGACTTGAACCCGATTTAAAAAAAGACTCCCGAAGACTGAGTCTGAGTGGACAATGAAAATGAAAGAAGATAATTTTGTAATGTTTAACTTACTTTTTTTTTATTAATGTAACACTTCTTTGTATACTATGTTAGCGGTTTTGTTTCTATCGGCTAAGTTAGTGATATTTCCTGCATTAATTACCCTAGAGCACGCTAAATATAACTGCCCGTGTGTGAAGCAATTCTTTCTTAAATCAACTCACGCTTTTCTTAAAGTTTGACCCTGTGACTTATTAATTGTAATGGAAGAACAAACATTAATAGGAAATTGAATCCGTTTAAACTGAAACGAATAACTGCTGTGAATTTTTTGTAGGTATTCTTGTTATAAACACTGTTTCTCCTTTACCACACCCAGTTAAAATGAACGCATCAATAAAGTTTTTCTCTAACGATAGGCGGGTTTTTTTTTTTTTAGCTTCGATCTCAGCAAAGCATAGTAAAGTACAATTTTCAGCACGCGATAACAACAACTCTACTGTAAAGTCTCGAAGTGCCTGTTAGCACTCTCAATCTGGTTCCATTACAAAGCTTGGGGGGATTCAAATTGCGAAGCAATATAATGGGAACTTCAACTTTATGAGCAGGAAGGCCATGGGCTGTAATGCTATTTAAAAACTCGAGCGGCTAGTTTACTGCCCTTGATCGCTCTTTTAGCTTTTTTTAAAATGCAAAATACCCGCGAATTGGGTAATTACCCACGATCTAGTATCACTGATACGTATAATTATTTGACATTTCTTTTAATGTTTTTTTCTTTTCCTTTTTTAACAAACAAACAGCATACAGCACACTGCCACTGTCTGTCTCCCTCTCCCTTACAGAAGTAAAATAAGGTTAAAAGAGATGTAAATATATCACGCAGTTAGTATGTTTGATTTGAGAGTGAAGTGCATATCCACTCACGCAGGTGAAAATTGTAGAAACGTTTCAATTGTTTCCTATTTATTTAAAAACCTTTTAAGTTTTCGAGTTAGTGGATATCCTAAGTTGTACCCGCAGATGTCCTCTATCAGATGTTGGTTACTATATTTAAATGCTCCCAGTATTTTCGAACGGAAAGCGTTGCAAAGAAAAAAAGCGAAACGAAAAAATAAATTACTCTTGTCCAATTTTTTCCGGAATTTATAGAGATAGAGAGAGAAACAAAGTGGAGATCGTAGGCCTAGGTATCCTCTATAGTACTAAGAAAAATGCACCAGAATATATTAAGTAGTTTCTAAGATTTTTGCATTTAAAGACATGCAGTCAAATTCAATCTTAGTCGAACAGAACTACACCAATTTTATTTATATGATACGATAGCATCCAAAGGAAACAACCTTAGCAAATGAAGTTTGGTGAAAGGACTTCTTTTTATCTTCGTTAGGTCAGTATTAAAAATGGGATATGTCGGTCAAGTAGTTCTGGTACCTCCCACACAAAATCAATAGTAGACCCATGTGTCTCTCTTTCCGTTTAAAACACGATAGAGTCCAAAGGAATCAACCTAAGCAAATGAAGTTTGGGGAAAGGAGTTCCTTTTATCTTCGTTAGGTCTGTATTAAAAATGGGATTTGTCTGTCGAGTAGTTCTGGTACCTCCCATACAAAATCAATATTAGACTCATGTGTCTCTCTTTCCGTTGAAAACACGATAGCGTCCAAAGAAATCAACATAAGCAAATGAAGTTTGGTGAAAGGACTTCTTTTTATCTTCGTTACGTCAGTAGTTAAAATGGGATATGTCGGTCAAGTAGTTCTGGTACCTCCCATACAAAATCAATATTGGACCCAAGTGTCTCTCCGTCTATTGAAGATACGATAGCCTCCAACGGACACAATCTAAGCAAATGAAATTTGGTGAAAGGACTTATTTTTATCGTCGTCAGGTTGGTATTGAAAACGGGCTATGTCGGTCAAGTAGTTCTGGTACCTTCCATACAAAATTAATATTGGACCCATGTGTCTCTCCGTCTATTGAAGATACGATAGCGTCCAAAGGAAACCATCTAAGCAAATGAAGTTTGGTGAAAGGACTTATTTTTATCTTCGTTAGGTCAGTATTTAAAATGGGATATGTCGGTCAAGTAGTTCTGGTACCTCCCATACAAAATCAATATTAGACTCATGTGTCTCTCTTTCCGTTGAAAACACGATAGCGTCCAAAGAAATCAACATAAGCAAATGAAGTTTGGTGAAAGGACTTCTTTTTATCTTCGTTACGTCAGTAGTTAAAATGGTATATGTCGGTCAAGTAGTTCTGGTACGTCCTATACAAAATCAATATTGGACCCATGTGTCTCTCTTTCCGTTGAAAACACGATAGCGTCCAAGGGAATCAACCTAGTCGGATGAAGTCTTGTGAAAGGACTTCTTTTTATCTTCGTTAGGTCAGTATTAGAAATGGGATATGTTTTCTATCTATCTATCTATACAAAATCAATATTGGACCCATGTGTCTCTCTTTCCGTTGAAAACACGATAGCGTCCAAGGGAATCAACCTAGTCGGATGAAGTCTTGTGAAAGGACTTCTTTTTATCTTCGTTAGGTCAGTATTAGAAATGGGATATGTCGGTCAAGTAGTTCTGGTACCTCCAATACAAAATCAATATTAGACCCATGTGTCTCTCTTTCCAATGAAAACACGATAGCGTCCAAAGGAATCAACCTAAGCAAATAAAGTTTGGTGAAAGGAGTTCTTTTTATCTTCGTTAGGTCAGTATTTAAAATGGGATATGTCGGTCAAGTACTTCTGGTACCTCCCATACAAAACAAATATTGGACCTATGTGCCTCTCTGTCTGTTGGAAGCACGATAGCGCCCAAAGCAATCGACGTAGGTGAATGAAATTCGGTGAAAGGGCTTCTTTTTATCAGCGTCAGGTTGGTATTGAAAATGGGCTATGTCGGTCAACTAGTTCTGGTACCTCCCACACAAAATCAATATTAGACCCATGTGTCTCTCTTTCCGTTGAAAACACGATAGCGTCCAAAGGAAACAACCTAAGCAAATGAAGTTTGGTGAAAGGAGTTCCCTTTATCTTCGTTAGGTCTGTATTAAAAATGGGATTTGTCTGTCGAGTAGTTCTGGTACCTCCCATACAAAACCAATATTGGACCCATGTGTCTCTCTGTCTGTTGAAAGCACGATAGCGCCCAAAGCAATTGACATAGGCGAATGAAATTTGGTGAAAGGACTTATTTTTATAGTCGGTAGGTTGGTATTAAAAATGGGCTATGTCGGTCAAGTAGTTCTGGTACCTTCCATACAAAATTAATATTGGACCCATGTGTCTCTCCGTCTATTGAAGATACGATAGCGTCCAAAGGAAACAATCTAAGCAAATGAAGTTTATTGAAAGGACTTATTTTTATCTTCGTTAGGTCAGTATTAAAAATGGGATATGTCGGTCAAGTAGTTCTGGTACCTTCCATACAAAATCAATATTGGACCCAAGTGTCTCTCCGTCTATTGATGATACGATAGCGTCTAAAGGTAACAACCTAAGCAAATGTTGGGTGAAAGGACTTCTTTCTATCTCCGTTAGGTCAGTATTAAAAATGGGATATGTCGGTCAAGTAGTTCTGGTACCTCCAATACAAAATCAATATTAGACCCATGTGTCTCTCTTTCCGTTGAAAACACGATAGCGTCCAAAGAAATCAACATAAGCAAATGAAGTTTGGTGAAAGGACTTCTTTTTATCTTCGTTACGTCAGTATTAAAAATGGGATATGTCGGTCAAGTAGTTCTGGTACGTCCCATACAAAATCAATATTGGACCCATGTGTCTCCCCGTCTATTGAAGATACGATAGCCTCCAAAGGAAACAATCTAAGCAAATGAAATTTGGTGAAAGGACTTATTTTTATCGTCGTCAGGTTGGTATTGAAAACGGGCTATGTCGGTCAAGTAGTTCTGGTACCTTCCATACAAAATTAATATTGGACCCATGTGTCTCTCCGTCTATTGAAGATACGATAGCGTCCAAAGGAAACAATCTAAGCAAATGAAGTTTGGTGAAAGGACTTATTTTTATCTTCGTTAGGTCAGTATTAGAAATGGGATATGTCGGTCAAGTAGTTCTGGTACCTTCCATACAAAATCAATATTGGACCCAAGTGTCTCTCCGTCTATTGATGATACGATAGCGTCTAAAGGTAACAACCTAAGCAAATGTTGGGTGAAAGGACTTCTTTCTATCTCCGTTAGGTCAGTATTAAGAATGGGATATGTCGTCAAGTAGTTCTGGTACATCCTATACAAAATCAATATTGGACCCATGTGTCTCTCTTTCCGTTGAAAACACGATAGCGTCCAAGGGAATCAACCTAGTCGGATGAAGTCTTGTGAAAGGACTTCTTTTTATCTTCGTTAGGTCAGTATTAGAAATGGGATATGTTTTCTATCTATCTATCTATACAAAATCAATATTGGACCCATGTGTCTCTCTTTCCGTTGAAAACACGATAGCGTCCAAGGGAATCAACCTAGTCGGATGAAGTCTTGTGAAAGGACTTCTTTTTATCTTCGTTAGGTCAGTATTAGAAATGGGATATGTCGGTCAAGTAGTTCTGGTACCTCCAATACAAAATCAATATTAGACCCATGTGTCTCTCTTTCCAATGAAAACACGATAGCGTCCAAAGGAATCAACCTAAGCAAATAAAGTTTGGTGAAAGGAGTTCTTTTTATCTTCGTTAGGTCAGTATTTAAAATGGGATATGTCGGTCAAGTACTTCTGGTACCTCCCATACAAAACAAATATTGGACCTATGTGCCTCTCTGTCTGTTGCAAGCACGATAGCGCCCAAAGCAATCGACGTAGGTGAATGAAATTCGGTGAAAGTGCTTCTTTTTATCAGCGTCAGGTTGGTATTGAAAATGGGCTATGTCGGTCAACTAGTTCTGGTACCTCCCACACAAAATCAATATTAGACCCATATGTCTCTCTTTCCGTTGAAAACACGATAGCGTCCAAAGGAAACAACCTAAGCAAATGAAGTTTGGTGAAAGGTGTTCTTTTTATCTTCGTTAGGTCAGTATTTAAAATGGGATATGTCGGTCAAGTACTTCTGGTACCTCCCATACAAAACCAATATTGGACCCATGTGTCTCTCTGTCTGTTGAAAGAACGATAGCGCCCAAAGCAATTGACATAGGCGAATGAAATTTGGTGAAAGGACTTATTTTTATAGTCGGTAGGTTGGTATTAAAAATGGGCTATGTCGGTCAAGTAGTCCTGGTACCTCTCATACAAAATCGATATTGGACCCATGTGTCTCTCCCTCTGTTGAAGATACGATAGCGTCAAAAGAAAATAATCTAAGCAAATGAAGTTTGGTGAAAGGACTTATTTTTATCTTCGTTAGGTCAGTATTAAAAATGGGATATGTCGGTCAAGTAGTTCTGGTACGTCCCATACAAAATCAATATTGGACCCATGTGTCTCTCCGTCTATTGAAGACTAGCTGTACCCGCCCGGCTTCGCCCGTGAAAAATGTGGTTTCAGAACACTTGATGGAAAAAAAAAATAAAGAAATTAACTGTCTTCTAGGGGAAACAAAAATGTATTTCTTTTGATAATCGCTGGAAGGAAAAATCCAAAATTCATCGAAAGACATTGTAGAGGCTTAAAGTGAGGAAGCCTTCTTCAATAGTGAGGGACTTGAACCCGATTTAAAAAAAGACTCCCGAAGACTGAGTCTGAGTGGACAATGAAAATGAAAGAAGATAATTTTGTAATGTTTAACTTACTTTTTTTT
Organism: Cheilosia impressa; assembly: GCA_948293265.1. Classification (NCBI taxonomy): domain Eukaryota; kingdom Metazoa; phylum Arthropoda; class Insecta; order Diptera; family Syrphidae; genus Cheilosia; species Cheilosia impressa. The sequence goes on from OX411880.1 coordinate 59,601,754, forward strand.
TATTAATGTAACACTTCTTTGTATACTATGTTAGCGGTTTTGTTTCTATCGGCTAAGTTAGTGATATTTCCTGCATTAATTACCCTAGAGCACGCTAAATATAACTGCCCGTGTGTGAAGCAATTCTTTCTTAAATCAACTCACGCTTTTCTTAAAGTTTGACCCTGTGACTTATTAATTGTAATGGAAGAACAAACATTAATAGGAAATTGAATCCGTTTAAACTGAAACGAATAACTGCTGTGAATTTTTTGTAGGTATTCTTGTTATAAACACTGTTTCTCCTTTACCACACCCAGTTAAAATGAACGCATCAATAAAGTTTTCTCTAACGATAGGCGGGTTTTTTTTTTTTTAGCTTCGATCTCAGCAAAGCATAGTAAAGTACAATTTTCAGCACGCGATAACAACAACTCTACTGTAAAGTCTCGAAGTGCCTGTTATCACTCTCAATCTGGTTCCATTACAAAGCTTGGGGGGATTCAAATTGCGAAGCAATATAATGGGAACTTCAACTTTATGAGCAGGAAGGCCATGGGCTGTAATGCTATTTAAAAACTCGAGCGGCTAATTTACTGCCCTTGATCGCTCTTTTAGCTTTTTTTAAAATGCAAAATACCCGCGAATTGGGTAATTACCCACGATCTAGTATCACTGATACGTATAATTATTTGACATTTCTTTTAATGTTTTTTTCTTTTCCTTTTTTAACAAACAAACAGCATACAGCACACTGCCACTGTCTGTCTCCCTCTCCCTTACAGGAGTAAAATAAGGTTAAAAGAGATGTAAATATATCACGCAGTTAGTATGTTTGATTTGAGAGTGAAGTGCATATCCACTCACGCAGGTGAAAATTGTAGAAACGTTTCAATTGTTTCCTATTTATTTAAAAACCTTTTAAGTTTTCGAGTTAGTGGATATCCTAAGTTGTACCCGCAGATGTCCTCTATCAGATGTTGGTTACTATATTTAAATGCTCCCAGTATTTTCGAACGGAAAGCGTTGCAAAGAAAAAAAGCGAAACGAAAAAATAAATTACTCTTGTCCAATTTTTTCCGGAATTTATAGAGATAGAGAGAGAAACAAAGTGGAGATCGTAGGCCTAGGTATCCTCTATAGTACTAAGAAAAATGCACCAGAATATATTAAGTAGTTTCTAAGATTTTTGCATTTAAAGACATGCAGTCAAATTCAATCTTAGTCGAACAGAACTACACCAATTTTATTTATATGATACGATAGCATCCAAAGGAAACAACCTTAGCAAATGAAGTTTGGTGAAAGGACTTCTTTTTATCTTCGTTAGGTCAGTATTAAAAATGGGATATGTCGGTCAAGTAGTTCTGGTACCTCCCACACAAAATCAATAGTAGACCCATGTGTCTCTCTTTCCGTTTAAAACACGATAGAGTCCAAAGGAATCAACCTAAGCAAATGAAGTTTGGGGAAAGGAGTTCCTTTTATCTTCGTTAGGTCTGTATTAAAAATGGGATTTGTCTGTCGAGTAGTTCTGGTACCTCCCATACAAAATCAATATTAGACTCATGTGTCTCTCTTTCCGTTGAAAACACGATAGCGTCCAAAGAAATCAACATAAGCAAATGAAGTTTGGTGAAAGGACTTCTTTTTATCTTCGTTACGTCAGTAGTTAAAATGGGATATGTCGGTCAAGTAGTTCTGGTACCTCCCATACAAAATCAATATTGGACCCAAGTGTCTCTCCGTCTATTGAAGATACGATAGCCTCCAACGGAAACAATCTAAGCAAATGAAATTTGGTGAAAGGACTTATTTTTATCGTCGTCAGGTTGGTATTGAAAACGGGCTATGTCGGTCAAGTAGTTCTGGTACCTTCCATACAAAATTAATATTGGACCCATGTGTCTCTCCGTCTATTGAAGATACGATAGCGTCCAAAGGAAACCATCTAAGCAAATGAAGTTTGGTGAAAGGACTTATTTTTATCTTCGTTAGGTCAGTATTTAAAATGGGATATGTCGGTCAAGTAGTTCTGGTACCTCCCATACAAAATCAATATTAGACTCATGTGTCTCTCTTTCCGTTGAAAACACGATAGCGTCCAAAGAAATCAACATAAGCAAATGAAGTTTGGTGAAAGGACTTCTTTTTATCTTCGTTACGTCAGTAGTTAAAATGGTATATGTCGGTCAAGTAGTTCTGGTACGTCCTATACAAAATCAATATTGGACCCATGTGTCTCTCTTTCCGTTGAAAACACGATAGCGTCCAAGGGAATCAACCTAGTCGGATGAAGTCTTGTGAAAGGACTTCTTTTTATCTTCGTTAGGTCAGTATTAGAAATGGGATATGTTTTCTATCTATCTATCTATACAAAATCAATATTGGACCCATGTGTCTCTCTTTCCGTTGAAAACACGATAGCGTCCAAGGGAATCAACCTAGTCGGATGAAGTCTTGTGAAAGGACTTCTTTTTATCTTCGTTAGGTCAGTATTAGAAATGGGATATGTCGGTCAAGTAGTTCTGGTACCTCCAATACAAAATCAATATTAGACCCATGTGTCTCTCTTTCCAATGAAAACACGATAGCGTCCAAAGGAATCAACCTAAGCAAATAAAGTTTGGTGAAAGGAGTTCTTTTTATCTTCGTTAGGTCAGTATTTAAAATGGGATATGTCGGTCAAGTACTTCTGGTACCTCCCATACAAAACAAATATTGGACCTATGTGCCTCTCTGTCTGTTGGAAGCACGATAGCGCCCAAAGCAATCGACGTAGGTGAATGAAATTCGGTGAAAGGGCTTCTTTTTATCAGCGTCAGGTTGGTATTGAAAATGGGCTATGTCGGTCAACTAGTTCTGGTACCTCCCACACAAAATCAATATTAGACCCATGTGTCTCTCTTTCCGTTGAAAACACGATAGCGTCCAAAGGAAACAACCTAAGCAAATGAAGTTTGGTGAAAGGAGTTCCCTTTATCTTCGTTAGGTCTGTATTAAAAATGGGATTTGTCTGTCGAGTAGTTCTGGTACCTCCCATACAAAACCAATATTGGACCCATGTGTCTCTCTGTCTGTTGAAAGCACGATAGCGCCCAAAGCAATTGACATAGGCGAATGAAATTTGGTGAAAGGACTTATTTTTATAGTCGATAGGTTGGTATTAAAAATGGGCTATGTCGGTCAAGTAGTTCTGGTACCTTCCATACAAAATTAATATTGGACCCATGTGTCTCTCCGTCTATTGAAGATACGATAGCGTCCAAAGGAAACAATCTAAGCAAATGAAGTTTATTGAAAGGACTTATTTTTATCTTCGTTAGGTCAGTATTAAAAATGGGATATGTCGGTCAAGTAGTTCTGGTACCTTCCATACAAAATCAATATTGGACCCAAGTGTCTCTCCGTCTATTGATGATACGATAGCGTCTAAAGGTAACAACCTAAGCAAATGTTGGGTGAAAGGACTTCTTTCTATCTCCGTTAGGTCAGTATTAAAAATGGGATATGTCGGTCAAGTAGTTCTGGTACCTCCAATACAAAATCAATATTAGACCCATGTGTCTCTCTTTCCGTTGAAAACACGATAGCGTCCAAAGAAATCAACATAAGCAAATGAAGTTTGGTGAAAGGACTTCTTTTTATCTTCGTTACGTCAGTATTAAAAATGGGATATGTCGGTCAAGTAGTTCTGGTACGTCCCATACAAAATCAATATTGGACCCATGTGTCTCCCCGTCTATTGAAGATACGATAGCCTCCAAAGGAAACAATCTAAGCAAATGAAATTTGGTGAAAGGACTTATTTTTATCGTCGTCAGGTTGGTATTGAAAACGGGCTATGTCGGTCAAGTAGTTCTGGTACCTTCCATACAAAATTAATATTGGACCCATGTGTCTCTCCGTCTATTGAAGATACGATAGCGTCCAAAGGAAACAATCTAAGCAAATGAAGTTTGGTGAAAGGACTTATTTTTATCTTCGTTAGGTCAGTATTAGAAATGGGATATGTCGGTCAAGTAGTTCTGGTACCTTCCATACAAAATCAATATTGGACCCAAGTGTCTCTCCGTCTATTGATGATACGATAGCGTCTAAAGGTAACAACCTAAGCAAATGTTGGGTGAAAGGACTTCTTTCTATCTCCGTTAGGTCAGTATTAAAAATGGGATATGTCGTCAAGTAGTTCTGGTACGTCATATACAAAATCAATATTGGACCCATGTGTCTCTCTTTCCGTTGAAAACACGATAGCGTCCAAGGGAATCAACCTAGTCGGATGAAGTCTTGTGAAAGGACTTCTTTTTATCTTCGTTAGGTCAGTATTAGAAATGGGATATGTTTTCTATCTATCTATCTATACAAAATCAATATTGGACCCATGTGTCTCTCTTTCCGTTGAAAACACGATAGCGTCCAAGGGAATCAACCTAGTCGGATGAAGTCTTGTGAAAGGACTTCTTTTTATCTTCGTTAGGTCAGTATTAGAAATGGGATATGTCGGTCAAGTAGTTCTGGTACCTCCAATACAAAATCAATATTAGACCCATGTGTCTCTCTTTCCAATGAAAACACGATAGCGTCCAAAGGAATCAACCTAAGCAAATAAAGTTTGGTGAAAGGAGTTCTTTTTATCTTCGTTAGGTCAGTATTTAAAATGGGATATGTCGGTCAAGTACTTCTGGTACCTCCCATACAAAACAAATATTGGACCTATGTGCCTCTCTGTCTGTTGCAAGCACGATAGCGCCCAAAGCAATCGACGTAGGTGAATGAAATTCGGTGAAAGTGCTTCTTTTTATCAGCGTCAGGTTGGTATTGAAAATGGGCTATGTCGGTCAACTAGTTCTGGTACCTCCCACACAAAATCAATATTAGACCCATATGTCTCTCTTTCCGTTGAAAACACGATAGCGTCCAAAGGAAACAACCTAAGCAAATGAAGTTTGGTGAAAGGTGTTCTTTTTATCTTCGTTAGGTCAGTATTTAAAATGGGATATGTCGGTCAAGTACTTCTGGTACCTCCCATACAAAACCAATATTGGACCCATGTGTCTCTCTGTCTGTTGAAAGAACGATAGCGCCCAAAGCAATTGACATAGGCGAATGAAATTTGGTGAAAGGACTTATTTTTATAGTCGGTAGGTTGGTATTAAAAATGGGCTATGTCGGTCAAGTAGTCCTGGTACCTCTCATACAAAATCGATATTGGACCCATGTGTCTCTCCCTCTGTTGAAGATACGATAGCGTCAAAAGAAAATAATCTAAGCAAATGAAGTTTGGTGAAAGGACTTATTTTTATCTTCGTTAGGTCAGTATTAAAAATGGGATATGTCGGTCAAGTAGTTCTGGTACGTCCCATACAAAATCAATATTGGACCCATGTGTCTCTCCGTCTATTGAAGACTAGCTGTACCCGCCCGGCTTCGCCCGTGAAAAATGTGGTTTCAGAACACTTGATGGAAAAAAAAAATAAAGAAATTAACTGTCTTCTAGGGGAAACAAAAATGTATTTCTTTTGATAATCGCTGGAAGGAAAAATCCAAAATTCATCGAAAGACATTGTAGAGGCTTAAAGTGAGGAAGCCTTCTTCAATAGTGAGGGACTTGAACCCGATTTAAAAAAAGACTCCCGAAGACTGAGTCTGAGTGGACAATGAAAATGAAAGAAGATAATTTTGTAATGTTTAACTTACTTTTTTTTTATTAATGTAACACTTCTTTGTATACTATGTTAGCGGTTTTGTTTCTATCGGCTAAGTTAGTGATATTTCCTGCATTAATTACCCTAGAGCACGCTAAATATAACTGCCCGTGTGTGAAGCAATTCTTTCTTAAATCAACTCACGCTTTTCTTAAAGTTTGACCCTGTGACTTATTAATTGTAATGGAAGAACAAACATTAATAGGAAATTGAATCCGTTTAAACTGAAACGAATAACTGCTGTGAATTTTTTGTAGGTATTCTTGTTATAAACACTGTTTCTCCTTTACCACACCCAGTTAAAATGAACGCATCAATAAAGTTTTCTCTAACGATAGGCGGGTTTTTTTTTTTTTAGCTTCGATCTCAGCAAAGCATAGTAAAGTACAATTTTCAGCACGCGATAACAACAACTCTACTGTAAAGTCTCGAAGTGCCTGTTATCACTCTCAATCTGGTTCCATTACAAAGCTTGGGGGGATTCAAATTGCGAAGCAATATAATGGGAACTTCAACTTTATGAGCAGGAAGGCCATGGGCTGTAATGCTATTTAAAAACTCGAGCGGCTAATTTACTGCCCTTGATCGCTCTTTTAGCTTTTTTTAAAATGCAAAATACCCGCGAATTGGGTAATTACCCACGATCTAGTATCACTGATACGTATAATTATTTGACATTTCTTTTAATGTTTTTTTCTTTTCCTTTTTTAACAAACAAACAGCATACAGCACACTGCCACTGTCTGTCTCCCTCTCCCTTACAGGAGTAAAATAAGGTTAAAAGAGATGTAAATATATCACGCAGTTAGTATGTTTGATTTGAGAGTGAAGTGCATATCCACTCACGCAGGTGAAAATTGTAGAAACGTTTCAATTGTTTCCTATTTATTTAAAAACCTTTTAAGTTTTCGAGTTAGTGGATATCCTAAGTTGTACCCGCAGATGTCCTCTATCAGATGTTGGTTACTATATTTAAATGCTCCCAGTATTTTCGAACGGAAAGCGTTGCAAAGAAAAAAAGCGAAACGAAAAAATAAATTACTCTTGTCCAATTTTTTCCGGAATTTATAGAGATAGAGAGAGAAACAAAGTGGAGATCGTAGGCCTAGGTATCCTCTATAGTACTAAGAAAAATGCACCAGAATATATTAAGTAGTTTCTAAGATTTTTGCATTTAAAGACATGCAGTCAAATTCAATCTTAGTCGAACAGAACTACACCAATTTTATTTATATGATACGATAGCATCCAAAGGAAACAACCTTAGCAAATGAAGTTTGGTGAAAGGACTTCTTTTTATCTTCGTTAGGTCAGTATTAAAAATGGGATATGTCGGTCAAGTAGTTCTGGTACCTCCCACACAAAATCAATAGTAGACCCATGTGTCTCTCTTTCCGTTTAAAACACGATAGAGTCCAAAGGAATCAACCTAAGCAAATGAAGTTTGGGGAAAGGAGTTCCTTTTATCTTCGTTAGGTCTGTATTAAAAATGGGATTTGTCTGTCGAGTAGTTCTGGTACCTCCCATACAAAATCAATATTAGACTCATGTGTCTCTCTTTCCGTTGAAAACACGATAGCGTCCAAAGAAATCAACATAAGCAAATGAAGTTTGGTGAAAGGACTTCTTTTTATCTTCGTTACGTCAGTAGTTAAAATGGGATATGTCGGTCAAGTAGTTCTGGTACCTCCCATACAAAATCAATATTGGACCCAAGTGTCTCTCCGTCTATTGAAGATACGATAGCCTCCAACGGAAACAATCTAAGCAAATGAAATTTGGTGAAAGGACTTATTTTTATCGTCGTCAGGTTGGTATTGAAAACGGGCTATGTCGGTCAAGTAGTTCTGGTACCTTCCATACAAAATTAATATTGGACCCATGTGTCTCTCCGTCTATTGAAGATACGATAGCGTCCAAAGGAAACCATCTAAGCAAATGAAGTTTGGTGAAAGGACTTATTTTTATCTTCGTTAGGTCAGTATTTAAAATGGGATATGTCGGTCAAGTAGTTCTGGTACCTCCCATACAAAATCAATATTAGACTCATGTGTCTCTCTTTCCGTTGAAAACACGATAGCGTCCAAAGAAATCAACATAAGCAAATGAAGTTTGGTGAAAGGACTTCTTTTTATCTTCGTTACGTCAGTAGTTAAAATGGTATATGTCGGTCAAGTAGTTCTGGTACGTCCTATACAAAATCAATATTGGACCCATGTGTCTCTCTTTCCGTTGAAAACACGATAGCGTCCAAGGGAATCAACCTAGTCGGATGAAGTCTTGTGAAAGGACTTCTTTTTATCTTCGTTAGGTCAGTATTAGAAATGGGATATGTTTTCTATCTATCTATCTATACAAAATCAATATTGGACCCATGTGTCTCTCTTTCCGTTGAAAACACGATAGCGTCCAAGGGAATCAACCTAGTCGGATGAAGTCTTGTGAAAGGACTTCTTTTTATCTTCGTTAGGTCAGTATTAGAAATGGGATATGTCGGTCAAGTAGTTCTGGTACCTCCAATACAAAATCAATATTAGACCCATGTGTCTCTCTTTCCAATGAAAACACGATAGCGTCCAAAGGAATCAACCTAAGCAAATAAAGTTTGGTGAAAGGAGTTCTTTTTATCTTCGTTAGGTCAGTATTTAAAATGGGATATGTCGGTCAAGTACTTCTGGTACCTCCCATACAAAACAAATATTGGACCTATGTGCCTCTCTGTCTGTTGGAAGCACGATAGCGCCCAAAGCAATCGACGTAGGTGAATGAAATTCGGTGAAAGGGCTTCTTTTTATCAGCGTCAGGTTGGTATTGAAAATGGGCTATGTCGGTCAACTAGTTCTGGTACCTCCCACACAAAATCAATATTAGACCCATGTGTCTCTCTTTCCGTTGAAAACACGATAGCGTCCAAAGGAAACAACCTAAGCAAATGAAGTTTGGTGAAAGGAGTTCCCTTTATCTTCGTTAGGTCTGTATTAAAAATGGGATTTGTCTGTCGAGTAGTTCTGGTACCTCCCATACAAAACCAATATTGGACCCATGTGTCTCTCTGTCTGTTGAAAGCACGATAGCGCCCAAAGCAATTGACATAGGCGAATGAAATTTGGTGAAAGGACTTATTTTTATAGTCGGTAGGTTGGTATTAAAAATGGGCTATGTCGGTCAAGTAGTTCTGGTACCTTCCATACAAAATTAATATTGGACCCATGTGTCTCTCCGTCTATTGAAGATACGATAGCGTCCAAAGGAAACAATCTAAGCAAATGAAGTTTATTGAAAGGACTTATTTTTATCTTCGTTAGGTCAGTATTAAAAATGGGATATGTCGGTCAAGTAGTTCTGGTACCTTCCATACAAAATCAATATTGGACCCAAGTGTCTCTCCGTCTATTGATGATACGATAGCGTCTAAAGGTAACAACCTAAGCAAATGTTGGGTGAAAGGACTTCTTTCTATCTCCGTTAGGTCAGTATTAAAAATGGGATATGTCGGTCAAGTAGTTCTGGTACCTCCAATACAAAATCAATATTAGACCCATGTGTCTCTCTTTCCGTTGAAAACACGATAGCGTCCAAAGAAATCAACATAAGCAAATGAAGTTTGGTGAAAGGACTTCTTTTTATCTTCGTTACGTCAGTATTAAAAATGGGATATGTCGGTCAAGTAGTTCTGGTACGTCCCATACAAAATCAATATTGGACCCATGTGTCTCTCCGTCTATTGAAGATACGATAGCCTCCAAAGGAAACAATCTAAGCAAATGAAATTTGGTGAAAGGACTTATTTTTATCGTCGTCAGGTTGGTATTGAAAACGGGCTATGTCGGTCAAGTAGTTCTGGTACCTTCCATACAAAATTAATATTGGACCCATGTGTCTCTCCGTCTATTGAAGATACGATAGCGTCCAAAGGAAACAATCTAAGCAAATGAAGTTTGGTGAAAGGACTTATTTTTATCTTCGTTAGGTCAGTATTAAAAATGGGATATGTCGGTCAAGTAGTTCTGGTACCTTCCATACAAAATCAATATTGGACCCAAGTGTCTCTCCGTCTATTGATGATACGATAGCGTCTAAAGGTAACAACCTAAGCAAATGTTGGGTGAAAGGACTTCTTTCTATCTCCGTTAGGTCAGTATTAAAAATGGGATATGTCGTCAAGTAGTTCTGGTACGTCCTATACAAAATCAATATTGGACCCATGTGTCTCTCTTTCCGTTGAAAACACGATAGCGTCCAAGGGAATCAACCTAGTCGGATGAAGTCTTGTGAAAGGACTTCTTTTTATCTTCGTTAGGTCAGTATTAGAAATGGGATATGTTTTCTATCTATCTATCTATACAAAATCAATATTGGACCCATGTGTCTCTCTTTCCGTTGAAAACACGATAGCGTCCAAGGGAATCAACCTAGTCGGATGAAGTCTTGTGAAAGGACTTCTTTTTATCTTCGTTAGGTCAGTATTAGAAATGGGATATGTCGGTCAAGTAGTTCTGGTACCTCCAATACAAAATCAATATTAGACCCATGTGTCTCTCTTTCCAATGAAAACACGATAGCGTCCAAAGGAATCAACCTAAGCAAATAAAGTTTGGTGAAAGGAGTTCTTTTTATCTTCGTTAGGTCAGTATTTAAAATGGGATATGTCGGTCAAGTACTTCTGGTACCTCCCATACAAAACAAATATTGGACCTATGTGCCTCTCTGTCTGTTGCAAGCACGATAGCGCCCAAAGCAATCGACGTAGGTGAATGAAATTCGGTGAAAGTGCTTCTTTTTATCAGCGTCAGGTTGGTATTGAAAATGGGCTATGTCGGTCAACTAGTTCTGGTACCTCCCACACAAAATCAATATTAGACCCATATGTCTCTCTTTCCGTTGAAAACACGATAGCGTCCAAAGGAAACAACCTAAGCAAATGAAGTTTGGTGAAAGGTGTTCTTTTTATCTTCGTTAGGTCAGTATTTAAAATGGGATATGTCGGTCAAGTACTTCTGGTACCTCCCATACAAAACCAATATTGGACCCATGTGTCTCTCTGTCTGTTGAAAGAACGATAGCGCCCAAAGCAATTGACATAGGCGAATGAAATTTGGTGAAAGGACTTATTTTTATAGTCGGTAGGTTGGTATTAAAAATGGGCTATGTCGGTCAAGTAGTCCTGGTACCTCTCATACAAAATCGATATTGGACCCATGTGTCTCTCCCTCTGTTGAAGATACGATAGCGTCAAAAGAAAATAATCTAAGCAAATGAAGTTTGGTGAAAGGACTTATTTTTATCTTCGTTAGGTCAGTATTAAAAATGGGATATGTCGGTCAAGTAGTTCTGGTACCTCCCAAACAAAACCAATATTGGACCAATGTGTCTCTCTGTCTGTTGAAAGCACGATAGCGCCCAAAGCAATTGACATAGGCGAATGAAGTTTGGTGAAAGGACTTCTTTTTATCTTCGTTACGTCAGTAGTTAAAATGGGATATGTCGGTCAAGTAGTTCTGGTACCTCCCATACAAAATCAATATTGGACCCAAGTGTCTCTCCGTCTATTGAAGATACGATAGCCTCCAAAGGAAACAATCTAAGCAAATGAAATTTGGTGAAAGGACTTATTTTTATCTTCGTTAGGTCAGTATTAAAAATGGGATATGTCGGTCAAGTAGTTCTGGTACCTCCCATACAAAATCAATATTGGACCCAAGTGTCTCTCCGTCTATTGAAGATACGATAGCCTCCAAAGGAAACAATCTAAGCAAATGAAATTTGGTGAAAGGACTTATTTTTATCTTCGTTACGTCAGTAGTTAAAATGGGATATGTCGGTCAAGTAGTCCTGGTACCTCTCATACAAAATCGATATTGGACCCATGTGTCTCTCCCTCTATTGAAGATACGATAGCGTCAAAAGAAAATAATCTAAGCAAATGAAGTTTGGTGAAAGGACTTATTTTTATCTTCGTTAGGTCAGTATTTAAAATGGGATATGTCGGTCAAGTACTTCTGGTACCTCCCAAACAAAACCAATATTGGACCAATGTGTCTCTCTGTCTGTTGAAAGCACGATAGCGCCCAAAGCAATTGACATAGGCGAATGAAGTTTGGTGAAAGGACTTGTTTTTATCTTCGTTAGGTCAGTAGTTAAAATGGGATATGTCGGTCAAGTACTTCTGGTACCTCCCAAACAAAACCAATATTGGACCAATGTGTCTCTCTTTCCGTTGAAAACACGATAGCGTCCAAAGAAATCAACATAAGCAAATGAAGTTTGGTGAAAGGACTTGTTTTTATCTTCGTTAGGTCAGTATTTAAAATGGGATATGTCGGTCAAGTACTTCTGGTACCTCCCAAACAAAACCAATATTGGACCAATGTGTCTCTCTTTCCGTTGAAAACACGATAGCGTCCAAAGAAATCAACATAAGCAAATGAAATTTGGTGAAAGGACTTATTTTTATCGTCGTCAGGTTGGTATTGAAAACGGGCTATGTCGGTCAAGTAGTTCTGCTACCTTCCATACAAAATTAATATTGGACCCATGTGTCTCTCCGTCTATTGAAGATACGATAGCGTCCAAAGGAAACAATCTAAGCAAATGAAGTTTGGTGAAAGGACTTATTTTTATCTTCGTTAGGTCAGTATTAAAAATGGGATATGTCGGTCAAGTAGTTCTGGTACCTCCCATACAAAATCAATATTGGACCCAAGTATCTCTCCGTCTATTGATGATACGATAGCGTCCAAAGGTAACAACCTAAGCAAATGTTGGGTGAAAGGACTTCTTTCTATCTCCGTTAGGTCAGTATTAAAAATGGGATATGTCGTCAAGTAGTTCTGGTACGTCCTATACAAAATCAATATTGGACCCATGTGTCTCTCTTTCCGTTGAAAACACGATAGCGTCCAAGGGAATCAACCTAGTCGGATGAAGTCTTGTGAAAGGACTTTTTTTATTTTCGTTAAGTCAGTATTAGAAATGGGATATGTCGGTCAAGTAGTTCTGGTACCTCCAATACAAAATCAATATTAGACCCATGTGTCTCTCTTTCCAATGAAAACACGATAGCGTCCAAAGGAATCAACCTAAGCAAATAAAGTTTGGTGAAAGGAGTTCTTTTTATCTTCGTTAGGTCAGTATTTAAAATGGGATATGTCGGTCAAGTACTTCTGGTACCTCCCATACAAAACAAATATTGGACCTATGTGCCTCTCTGTCTGTTGGAAGCACGATAGCGCCCAAAGCAATCGACGTAGGTGAATGAAATTCGGTGAAAGTGCTTCTTTTTATCAGCGTCAGGTTGGTATTGAAAATGGGCTATGTCGGTCAACTAGTTCTGGTACCTCCCACACAAAATCAATATTAGACCCATGTGTCTCTCTTTCCGTTGAAAACACGATAGCGCCCAAAGCAATTGACATAGGCGAATGAAATTTGGTGAAAGGACTTATTTTTATAGTTGGTAGGTTGGTATTAAAAATGGGCTATGTCGGTCAAGTAGTCCTGGTACCTCTCATACAAAATCGATATTGGACCCATGTGTCTCTCCCTCTATTGAAGATACGATAGCGTCAAAAGCAAATAATCTAAGCAAATGAAGTTTGGTGAAAGGACTTATTTTTATCTTCGTTAGGTCAGTATTAAAAATGGGATATGTCGGTCAAGTACTTCTGGTACCTCCCAAACAAAACCAATATTGGACCCATGTGTCTCTCAGTCTATTGAAGATACGATAGCGTCAAAAGAAAATAATCTAAGCAAATGAAGTTTGGTGAAAGGACTTGTTTTTATCTTCGTTAGGTCAGTATTTAAAATGGGATATGTCGGTCAAGTACTTCTGGTACCTCCCAAACAAAACCAATATTGGACCAATGTGTCTCTCTGTCTGTTGAAAGCACGATAGCGCCCAAAGCAATTGACATAGGCGAATGAAGTTTGGTGAAAGGACTTCTTTTTATCTTCGTTACGTCAGTAGTTAAAATGGGATATGTCGGTCAAGTAGTTCTGGTACCTCCCATACAAAATCAATATTGGACCCAAGTGTCTCTCCGTCTATTGAAGATACGATAGCCTCCAAAGGAAACAATCTAAGCAAATGAAATTTGGTGAAAGGACTTATTTTTATCTTCGTTACGTCAGTAGTTAAAATGGGATATGTCGGTCAAGTAGTCCTGGTACCTCTCATACAAAATCGATATTGGACCCATGTGTCTCTCCCTCTATTGAAGATACGATAGCGTCAAAAGAAAATAATCTAAGCAAATGAAGTTTGGTGAAAGGACTTATTTTTATCTTCGTTAGGTCAGTATTTAAAATGGGATATGTCGGTCAAGTACTTCTGGTACCTCCCAAACAAAACCAATATTGGACCAATGTGTCTCTCTGTCTGTTGAAAGCACGATAGCGCCCAAAGCAATTGACATAGGCGAATGAAGTTTGGTGAAAGGACTTGTTTTTATCTTCGTTAGGTCAGTAGTTAAAATGGGATATGTCGGTCAAGTACTTCTGGTACCTCCCAAACAAAACCAATATTGGACCAATGTGTCTCTCTTTCCGTTGAAAACACGATAGCGTCCAAAGAAATCAACATAAGCAAATGAAGTTTGGTGAAAGGACTTGTTTTTATCTTCGTTAGGTCAGTATTTAAAATGGGATATGTCGGTCAAGTACTTCTGGTACCTCCCAAACAAAACCAATATTGGACCAATGTGTCTCTCTTTCCGTTGAAAACACGATAGCGTCCAAAGAAATCAACATAAGCAAATGAAATTTGGTGAAAGGACTTATTTTTATCGTCGTCAGGTTGGTATTGAAAACGGGCTATGTCGGTCAAGTAGTTCTGCTACCTTCCATACAAAATTAATATTGGACCCATGTGTCTCTCCGTCTATTGAAGATACGATAGCGTCCAAAGGAAACAATCTAAGCAAATTAAGTTTGGTGAAAGGACTTATTTTTATCTTCGTTAGGTCAGTATTAAAAATGGGATATGTCGGTCAAGTAGTTCTGGTACCTCCCATACAAAATCAATATTGGACCCAAGTATCTCTCCGTCTATTGATGATACGATAGCGTCCAAAGGTAACAACCTAAGCAAATGTTGGGTGAAAGGACTTCTTTCTATCTCCGTTAGGTCAGTATTAAAAATGGGATATGTCGTCAAGTAGTTCTGGTACGTCCTATACAAAATCAATATTGGACCCATGTGTCTCTCTTTCCGTTGAAAACACGATAGCGTCCAAGGGAATCAACCTAGTCGGATGAAGTCTTGTGAAAGGACTTTTTTTATTTTCGTTAAGTCAGTATTAGAAATGGGATATGTCGGTCAAGTAGTTCTGGTACCTCCAATACAAAATCAATATTAGACCCATGTGTCTCTCTTTCCAATGAAAACACGATAGCGTCCAAAGGAATCAACCTAAGCAAATAAAGTTTGGTGAAAGGAGTTCTTTTTATCTTCGTTAGGTCAGTATTTAAAATGGGATATGTCGGTCAAGTACTTCTGGTACCTCCCATACAAAACAAATATTGGACCTATGTGCCTCTCTGTCTGTTGGAAGCACGATAGCGCCCAAAGCAATCGACGTAGGTGAATGAAATTCGGTGAAAGTGCTTCTTTTTATCAGCGTCAGGTTGGTATTGAAAATGGGCTATGTCGGTCAACTAGTTCTGGTACCTCCCACACAAAATCAATATTAGACCCATGTGTCTCTCTTTCCGTTGAAAACACGATAGCGCCCAAAGCAATTGACATAGGCGAATGAAATTTGGTGAAAGGACTTATTTTTATAGTTGGTAGGTTGGTATTAAAAATGGGCTATGTCGGTCAAGTAGTCCTGGTACCTCTCATACAAAATCGATATTGGACCCATGTGTCTCTCCCTCTATTGAAGATACGATAGCGTCAAAAGCAAATAATCTAAGCAAATGAAGTTTGGTGAAAGGACTTATTTTTATCTTCGTTAGGTCAGTATTAAAAATGGGATATGTCGGTCAAGTAGTTCTGGTACGTCCCATACAAAATCAATATTGGACCCATGTGTCTCTCCGTCTATTGAAGATACGATAGCGTCAAAAGAAAATAATCTAAGCAAATGAAGATTGGTGAAAGGACTTCTTTTTATCTTCGTTAGGTCAGTATTAGAAATGGGATATGTCGGTCAAGTAGTTCTGGTACCTCCAATACAAAATCAATATTAGACCCATGTGTCTCTCTTTCCAATGAAAACACGATAGCGTCCAAAGGAATCAACCTAAGCAAATAAAGTTTGGTGAAAGGAGTTCTTTTTATCTTCGTTAGGTCAGTATTTAAAATGGGATATGTCGGTCAAGTACTTCTGGTACCTCCCATACAAAACAAATATTGGACCTATGTGCCTCTCTGTCTGTTGGAAGCACGATAGCGCCCAAAGCAATCGACGTAGGTGAATGAAATTCGGTGAAAGGGCTTCTTTTTATCAGCGTCAGGTTGGTATTGAAAATGGGCTATGTCGGTCAACTAGTTCTGGTACCTAACACACAAAATCAATATTAGACCCATGTGTCTCTCTTTCCGTTGAAAACACGATAGCGTCCAAAGGAAACAACCTAAGCAAATGAAGTTTGGTGAAAGGTGTTCTTTTTATCTTCGTTAGGTCAGTATTTAAAATGGGATATGTCGGTCAAGTACTTCTGGTACCTCCCATACAAAACCAATATTGGACCCATGTGTCTCTCTGTCTGTTGAAAGCACGATAGCGCCCAAAGCAATTGACATAGGCGAATGAAATTTGGTGAAAGGACTTATTTTTATAGTCGGTAGGTTGGTATTAAAAATGGGCTATGTCGGTCAAGTAGTCCTGGTACCTCTCATACAAAATCGATATTGGACCCATGTGTCTCTCCCTCTGTTGAAGATACGATAGCGTCAAAAGAAAATAATCTAAGCAAATGAAGTTTGGTGAAAGGACTTATTTTTATCTTCGTTAGGTCAGTATTAAAAATGGGATATGTCGGTCAAGTAGTTCTGGTACGTCCCATACAAAATCAATATTGGACCCATGTGTCTCTCCGTCTATTGAAGACTAGCTGTATCCGCCCGGCTTCGCCCGTGAAAAATGTGGTTTCAGAACACTTGATGGAAAAAAAAAATAAAGAAATTAACTGTCTTCTAGGGGAAACAAAAATGTATTTCTTTTGATAATCGCTGGAAGGAAAAATCCAAAATTCATCGAAAGACATTGTAGAGGCATAAAGTGAGGAAGCCTTCTTCAATAGTGAGGGACTTGAACCCGATTTAAAAAAAAACTCCCGAAGACTGAGTCTGAGTGGACAATGAAAATGAAAGAAGATAATTTTGTAATGTTTAACTTACTTTTTTTTATTAATGTAACACTTCTTTGTATACTATGTTAGCGGTTTTGTTTCTATCGGCTAAGTTAGTGATATTTCCTGCATTAATTACCCTAGAGCACGCTAAATATAACTGCCCGTGTGTGAAGCAATTCTTTCTTAAATCAACTCACGCTTTTCTTAAAGTTTGACCCTGTGACTTATTAATTGTAATGGAAGAACAAACATTAATAGGAAATTGAATCCGTTTAAACTGAAACGAATAACTGCTGTGAATTTTTTGTAGGTATTCTTGTTATAAACACTGTTTCTCCTTTACCACACCCAGTTAAAATGAACGCATCAATAAAGTTTTTCTCTAACGATAGGCGGGTTTTTTTTTTTAGCTTCGATCTCAGCAAAGCATAGTAAAGTACAATTTTCAGCACGCGATAACAACAACTCTACTGTAAAGTCTCGAAGTGCCTGTTATCACTCTCAATCTGGTTCCATTACAAAGCTTGGGGGGATTCAAATTGCGAAGCAACATAATGGGAACTTCAACTTTATGAGCAGGAAGGCCATGGGCTGTAATGCTATTTAAAAACTCGAGCGGCTAATTTACTGCCCTTGATCGCTCTTTTAGCTTTTTTTAAAATGCAAAATACCCGCGAATTGGGTAATTACCCACGATCTAGTATCACTGATACGTATAATTATTTGACATTTCTTTTAATGTTTTTTTCTTTTCCTTTTTTAACAAACAAACAGCATACAGCACACTGCCACTGTCTGTCTCCCTCTCCCTTACAGGAGTAAAATAAGGTTAAAAGAGATGTAAATATATCACGCAGTTAGTATGTTTGATTTGAGAGTGAAGTGCATATCCACTCACGCAGGTGAAAATTGTAGAAACGTTTCAATTGTTTCCTATTTATTTAAAAACCTTTTAAGTTTTCGAGTTAGTGGATATCCTAAGTTGTACCCGCAGATGTCCTCTATCAGATGTTGGTTACTATATTTAAATGCTCCCAGTATTTTCGAACGGAAAGCGTTGCAAAGAAAAAAAGCGAAACGAAAAAATAAATTACTCTTGTCCAATTTTTTCCGGAATTTATAGAGATAGAGAGAGAAACAAAGTGGAGATCGTAGGCCTAGGTATCCTCTATAGTACTAAGAAAAATGCACCAGAATATATTCAGTAGTTTCTAAGATTTTTGCATTTAAAGACATGCAGTCAAATTCAATCTTAGTCGAACAGAACTACACCAATTTTATTTATATGATACGATAGCATCCAAAGGAAACAACCTTAGCAAATGAAGTTTGGTGAAAGGACTTCTTTTTATCTTCGTTAGGTCAGTATTAAAAATGGGATATGTCGGTCAAGTAGTTCTGGTACCTCCCACACAAAATCAATAGTAGACCCATGTGTCTCTCTTTCCGTTTAAAACACGATAGAGTCCAAAGGAATCAACCTAAGCAAATGAAGTTTGGGGAAAGGAGTTCCTTTTATCTTCGTTAGGTCTGTATTAAAAATGGGATTTGTCTGTCGAGTAGTTCTGGTACCTCCCATACAAAATCAATATTAGACTCATGTGTCTCTCTTTCCGTTGAAAACACGATAGCGTCCAAAGAAATCAACATAAGCAAATGAAGTTTGGTGAAAGGACTTCTTTTTATCTTCGTTACGTCAGTAGTTAAAATGGGATATGTCGGTCAAGTAGTTCTGGTACCTCCCATACAAAATCAATATTGGACCCAAGTGTCTCTCCGTCTATTGAAGATACGATAGCCTCCAAAGGAAACAATCTAAGCAAATGAAATTTGGTGAAAGGACTTATTTTTATCGTCGTCAGGTTGGTATTGAAAACGGGCTATGTCGGTCAAGTAGTTCTGGTACCTCCAATACAAAATCAATATTAGACCCATGTGTCTCTCTTTCCAATGAAAACACGATAGCGTCCAAAGGAATCAACCTAAGCAAATAAAGTTTGGTGAAAGGAGTTCTTTTTATCTTCGTTAGGTCAGTATTTAAAATGGGATATGTCGGTCAAGTAGTTCTGGTACGTCCCATACAAAATCAATATTGGACCCATGTGTCTCTCCGTCTATTGAAGACTAGCTGTATCCGCCCGGCTTCGCCCGTGAAAAATGTGGTTTCAGAACACTTGATGGAAAAAAAAAATAAAGAAATTAACTGTCTTCAAGGGGAAACAAAAATGTATTTCTTTTGATAATCGCTGGAAGGAAAAATCCAAAATTCATCGAAAGACATTGTAGAGGCATAAGGTGAGGAAGCCTTCTTCAATAGTGAGGGACTTGAACCCGATTTAAAAAAAAACTCCCGAAGACTGAGTCTGAGTGGACAATGAAAATGAAAGAAGATAATTTTGTAATGTTTAACTTACTTTTTTTTATTAATGTAACACTTCTTTGTATACTATGTTAGCGGTTTTGTTTCTATCGGCTAAGTTAGTGATATTTCCTGCATTAATTACCCTAGAGCACGCTAAATATAACTGCCCGTGTGTGAAGCAATTCTTTCTTAAATCAACTCACGCTTTTCTTAAAGTTTGACCCTGTGACTTATTAATTGTAATGGAAGAACAAACATTAATAGGAAATTGAATCCGTTTAAACTGAAACGAATAACTGCTGTGAATTTTTTGTAGGTATTCTTGTTATAAACACTGTTTCTCCTTTACCACACCCAGTTAAAATGAACGCATCAATAAAGTTTTTCTCTAACGATAGGCGGGTTTTTTTTTTTAGCTTCGATCTCAGCAAAGCATAGTAAAGTACAATTTTCAGCACGCGATAACAACAACTCTACTGTAAAGTCTCGAAGTGCCTGTTATCACTCTCAATCTGGTTCCATTACAAAGCTTGGGGGGATTCAAATTGCGAAGCAACATAATGGGAACTTCAACTTTATGAGCAGGAAGGCCATGGGCTGTAATGCTATTTAAAAACTCGAGCGGCTAATTTACTGCCCTTGATCGCTCTTTTAGCTTTTTTTAAAATGCAAAATACCCGCGAATTGGGTAATTACCCACGATCTAGTATCACTGATACGTATAATTATTTGACATTTCTTTTAATGTTTTTTTCTTTTCCTTTTTTAACAAACAAACAGCATACAGCACACTGCCACTGTCTGTCTCCCTCTCCCTTACAGGAGTAAAATAAGGTTAAAAGAGATGTAAATATATCACGCAGTTAGTATGTTTGATTTGAGAGTGAAGTGCATATCCACTCACGCAGGTGAAAATTGTAGAAACGTTTCAATTGTTTCCTATTTATTTAAAAACCTTTTAAGTTTTCGAGTTAGTGGATATCCTAAGTTGTACCCGCAGATGTCCTCTATCAGATGTTGGTTACTATATTTAAATGCTCCCAGTATTTTCGAACGGAAAGCGTTGCAAAGAAAAAAAGCGAAACGAAAAAATAAATTACTCTTGTCCAATTTTTTCCGGAATTTATAGAGATAGAGAGAGAAACAAAGTGGAGATCGTAGGCCTAGGTATCCTCTATAGTACTAAGAAAAATGCACCAGAATATATTCAGTAGTTTCTAAGATTTTTGCATTTAAAGACATGCAGTCAAATTCAATCTTAGTCGAACAGAACTACACCAATTTTATTTATATGATACGATAGCATCCAAAGGAAACAACCTTAGCAAATGAAGTTTGGTGAAAGGACTTCTTTTTATCTTCGTTAGGTCAGTATTAAAAATGGGATATGTCGGTCAAGTAGTTCTGGTACCTCCCACACAAAATCAATAGTAGACCCATGTGTCTCTCTTTCCGTTTAAAACACGATAGAGTCCAAAGGAATCAACCTAAGCAAATGAAGTTTGGGGAAAGGAGTTCCTTTTATCTTCGTTAGGTCTGTATTAAAAATGGGATTTGTCTGTCGAGTAGTTCTGGTACCTCCCATACAAAATCAATATTAGACTCATGTGTCTCTCTTTCCGTTGAAAACACGATAGCGTCCAAAGAAATCAACATAAGCAAATGAAGTTTGGTGAAAGGACTTCTTTTTATCTTCGTTACGTCAGTAGTTAAAATGGGATATGTCGGTCAAGTAGTTCTGGTACCTCCCATACAAAATCAATATTGGACCCAAGTGTCTCTCCGTCTATTGAAGATACGATAGCCTCCAAAGGAAACAATCTAAGCAAATGAAATTTGGTGAAAGGACTTATTTTTATCGTCGTCAGGTTGGTATTGAAAACGGGCTATGTCGGTCAAGTAGTTCTGGTACCTCCAATACAAAATCAATATTAGACCCATGTGTCTCTCTTTCCGTTGAAAACACTATAGCGTCCAAAAAAATCAACATAAGCAAATGAAGTTTGGTGAAAGGACTTCTTGTTATCTTCGTAAGGTCAGTAGTTAAAATGGGATATGTCGGTCAAGTAGTTCTGGTACCTCCCACACAAAATCAATATTAGACCCATGTGTCTCTCTTTCCATTGAAAACACGATAGCGTCCAAAGGAATCAACCTAAGCAAATGAAGTTTGGTGAAAGGAGTTCCTTTTATCTTCGTTAGGTCTGTATTAAAAATGGGATTTGTCTGTCGAGTAGTTCTGGTACCTCCCATACAAAATCAATATTAGACCCATGTGTCTCTCTTTCCATTGAAAACACGATAGCGTCCAAAGGAATCAACCTAAGCAAATGAAGTTTGGTGAAAGGAGTTCTTTTTATCTTCGTTAGGTCAGTATTAAAAATGGGATTTGTCGGTCGAGTAGTTCTGGTACCTCCCATACAAAGTCAATATTAGACCCATGTGTCTCTCTTTCCGTTTAAAACACGACAGAGTCCAAAGGAATCAACCTAAGCAAATGAAGTTTGGTGAAAGGAGTTCTTTTTATCTTCGTTAGGTCAGTAGTAAAAATGGGATATGTCGGTCAAGTATTTCTGTTACCTCCCACACAAAATCAATATTGGACCCATGTGTGTCTCTGTCTATTGAAGATACGATAGCATCCAAAGAAAACAACCTTAGCAAATGAAGTTTGGTGAAAGGACTTATTTTTATCTTCGTTAGGTCAGTATTAAAAATGGGATATGTCGGTCAAGTAGTTCTGGTACCTCCCATACAAAATCAATATTGGACCCAAGTATCTCTCCGTCTATTGATGATACGATAGCGTCCAAAGGTAACAACCTAAGCAAATGTTGGGTGAAAGGACTTCTTTCTATCTCCGTTAGGTCAGTATTAAAAATGGGATATGTCGTCAAGTAGTTCTGGTACGTCCTATACAAAATCAATATTGGACCCATGTGTCTCTCTTTCCGTTGAAAACACGATAGCGTCCAAGGGAATCAACCTAGTCGGATGAAGTCTTGTGAAAGAACTTTTTTTATTTTCGTTAGGTCAGTATTAGAAATGGGATATGTCGGTCAAGTAGTTCTGGTACCTCCAATACAAAATCAATATTAGACCCATGTGTCTCTCTTTCCAATGAAAACACGATAGCGTCCAAAGGAATCAACCTAAGCAAATAAAGTTTGGTGAAAGGAGTTCTTTTTATCTTCGTTAGGTCAGTATTTAAAATGGGATATGTCGGTCAAGTACTTCTGGTACCTCCCATACAAAACAAATATTGGACCTATGTGCCTCTTTGTCTGTTGGAAGCACGATAGCGCCCAAAGCAATCGACGTAGGTGAATGAAATTCGGTGAAAGGGCTTCTTTTTATCAGCGTCAGGTTGGTATTGAAAATGGGCTATGTCGGTCAACTAGTTCTGGTACCTCCCACACAAAATCAATATTAGACCCATGTGTCTCTCTTTCCGTTGAAAACACGATAGCGCCTAAAGCAATTGACATAGGCGAATGAAATTTGGTGAAAGGACTTATTTTTATAGTCGGTAGGTTGGTATTAAAAATGGGCTATGTCGGTCAAGTAGTCCTGGTACCTCTCATACAAAATCGATATTGGACCCATGTGTCTCTCCCTCTATTGAAGATACGATAGCGTCAAAAGCAAATAATCTAAGCAAATGAAGTTTGGTGAAAGGACTTATTTTTATCTTCGTTAGGTCAGTATTAAAAATGGGATATGTCGGTCAAGTAGTTCTGGTACGTCCCATACAAAATCAATATTGGACCCATGTGTCTCTCCGTCTATTGAAGATACGATAGCGTCAAAAGAAAATAATCTAAGCAAATGAAGATTGGTGAAAGGACTTCTTTTTATCTTCGTTAGGTCAGTATTAGAAATGGGATATGTCGGTCAAGTAGTTCTGGTACCTCCAATACAAAATCAATATTAGACCCATGTGTCTCTCTTTCCAATGAAAACACGATAGCGTCCAAAGGAATCAACCTAAGCAAATAAAGTTTGGTGAAAGGAGTTCTTTTTATCTTCGTTAGGTCAGTATTTAAAATGGGATATGTCGGTCAAGTACTTCTGGTACCTCCCATACAAAACAAATATTGGACCTATGTGCCTCTCTGTCTGTTGGAAGCACGATAGCGCCCAAAGCAATCGACGTAGGTGAATGAAATTCGGTGAAAGGGCTTCTTTTTATCAGCGTCAGGTTGGTATTGAAAATGGGCTATGTCGGTCAACTAGTTCTGGTACCTCCCACACAAAATCAATATTAGACCCATGTGTCTCTCTTTCCGTTGAAAACACGATAGCGTCCAAAGGAAACAACCTAAGCAAATGAAGTTTGGTGAAAGGTGTTCTTTTTATCTTCGTTAGGTCAGTATTTAAAATGGGATATGTCGGTCAAGTACTTCTGGTACCTCCCATACAAAACCAATATTGGACCCATGTGTCTCTCTGTCTGTTGAAAGCACGATAGCGCCCAAAGCAATTGACATAGGCGAATGAAATTTGGTGAAAGGACTTATTTTTATAGTCGGTAGGTTGGTATTAAAAATGGGCTATATCGGTCAAGTAGTCCTGGTACCTCTCATACAAAATCGATATTGGACCCATGTGTCTCTCCCTCTGTTGAAGATACGATAGCGTCAAAAGAAAATAATCTAAGCAAATGAAGTTTGGTGAAAGGACTTATTTTTATCTTCGTTAGGTCAGTATTAAAAATGGGATATGTCGGTCAAGTAGTTCTGGTACATCCCATACAAAATCGCGAATGAATTCGTCTACAAATTCTGTATTACAGCCTTCTTTTTTACACTTAAAGTTACAATTTCGCGACAACCCTCTTAAATTAGCTACCCACTCCGCGTATGTTTGATTTTCTCGCATTTTTGTTTTGTTAAATTCATAACGCGACGACAAAATATTAATGTTACTTTCAAAATGCATAGTAAGTTTTTCTTCAATGTCTTTAAAGGTTAATTGGTCTATTGACGTACCGAATAATTTCTGCACTAGTTCGAACAATTCATTTCCTATCCACGATAAAAAAAAAAAAATTTCGCACCGGCACTATCTACTGCATTATGCTTCGAAATGCTGATTTAGCTGGCATTTAAACGAATCCCAATTATGCTTGCTCCTATCGAACGGATAAAAAGGTGGAATTGCATTACCTTTAGTTTTCGATGCACTACTACCACTTTTGATGTCCATCGTTGATTTAATCCACGATTTCTGCTCCTCCAAAATCTGTTGGTTAAAAAGCTGCTGCTGCTCCAAAAGTTCCTTAAAAAATTGCTCTGCCATGGCCAAATAATTAACTTAATCCTCGTCACCAAATGAAATGTTTAACGATAAAAAGGCAATAATGTTTCTATGAAACAAGTACTCCAATATAATTCTTAAAGAAAATGCAAATTACATTATATAATATAAATTAAGTTAGGATGAGTGCGCGTTTAAGTTTCGGATGCCAAGAGATGTTGATCGTGTGAGGTCCAATAGAAGAAGAAGGAAAAAGCGGTAAAGTCATCTCACACAGCTCGCTGAGAACAGACAATGCATATCTGGATTCTAATGGTGTTTGGTTGTGCGGTACTGATTGCTTCTGTGATGATCTACACTTTCTAGTTTTAGTTAAGTGTTTTGGTGACACTTTGGACTTCTTTTCAGTGGCGTAACTATACCATCTGGGGCCCGTGGAAATTTCTTTTGATGGGGCCCTATCAGTAAAAATCGTCACGTTGTACTCAGTTTAATTAATTTTAATAAACTTCGAGATTTTCAGCGTACTCAATTACACGTTGTATATGTCCCACTAATGGCCATAGGCCTCCTCTCTTAGGCGAGAGGGAATGGTCTGTAGTCCCCATGCTAGCCCATGCGTATTGGAGACTTCACATTCATCCATAAAACATAATATCTCAATGCATTCATTATCTATTCGCCAGCTTTTCGGTGAAGGAACAACATCGTGAGGAAACCTGCATACATTTACAATAAAATAAAAATAACAATTTAATTTCAATAAAATATTTATTAAGAAAAATATTATTAAATATTATTAAGAAAGATATTTATTAAGAAAAATTATTTTTTCGAGCTTTCTGTTCGGCAAAAGTGTCTATAACATAATCAAAGCTTAAAGATCTGGCAATAGAATTTTCAATAGACAGAATAGCCAAGTTATATAACTTGTCTTGTCTCATAGAGTTTCTTAAATAGGTTTTTATCAATTTTAGTTTTGAAAATGATCGTTCAGCACTAGCTGTAGTCACAGGAATTGTAAGAAATAACATTAATGCAGTGCATACTTCAGGAAAGCTGCAGGACATATAATGATTTTTTATTATTAATAAATCAGCAAAGATTTTTCTATTTCGTTTCTGAAAGTGGATCGAAAACTGAGAATTTCTCTGGCAAATGATTCAGATACCTATGTCTTTTTTATATTTCTCAACAAATTCTAGAGCTTTTTTTAATAGATCAGTGTCATTTAAAACTTTTAAAGTGGAAGGCTGCAAAACACTGAAATTTTAAACAATTTCATTCATTGGAAGGAAACGCGATTTCAGTTGGTTTATAATGATGTCCAATACTCGATAAAATACGTTCACTTTGAACAAACTTTCCGGATATTGGAGACGCTTATCTTCGCAAAGCTCATCAAAATGGTGTTTTACCTTCCTCTGACGAGTTTTAGAAAATTCAGGGGTGATGGACCATTTTTCTGCTACACTATTTACTTCCATTTTTAAATTTTCAAATTCATGTCGATACCTTTCCTATTCTTCTAGACAAATTTCCAAACGTTTTAAGGCATTTGAAAGATCGGTGGCTTTAGACTGAAGTGCTTTAGAGGCTGCATCGATAGTAAGTAGGATCTTGCAATGGAAAACCAATAACATAATAAAATTGTAGTTTTCGATTTTCTTTTATTTTGATTGACAGTTTTTTGACGGTCATAAGTACGTAAAATTACTCGTCACGGGTAACGTGTACATCTCTACAAATTAATCAACATCTTTTTGTTTAGGTTGGTTGAAATGCTTAACGATTAACTTGAAATTGTATTATGGTATTTAGTAGTCTCACTTTGGATTTTAAGCAGAACTTATAAAAATATACTTTTCAAATAAAATAAAATACTCAGGTACAATGTAAAAAATTATTTTTGTGCTAGTGGCCTCTTGGGTCGGGGGCCTGTGGTATTTTGCCAGCCCAGTCACCCTATTGTTACGCCACCGCTTCTTTTTATCTTCGTTAGGTCAGTATTAAAAATGGGATATGTCGGTCAAGTAGTGCTGGTACCTCCCATCCAAACCAATATTAGACCCATGTGTCTCTCTTTCCTTTGAAAACACGATAGCGTCCAAAGGAATCAACCCAGGCGAATGAAGTTTTGTGAAAGAACTTCTTTTTATTGTCGTTAGGTTGGTATTAAAAATGAGCTATGACGGTCAAGTAGTTCTGGTACCTCCCATTCAAAACCAATTTTGCATGACTTGTATGCAGTGTTTCCACGACTAAGGATCCGCACAGCAACCTAGTGCTCTCCAGATGGTCGAACCGCCAACCAAATCGACCATGTGCTAATCGACGCGAGGCACGCATCCTCAACTTGCACACATTCCGCAGGGCAAACGTCGACTCTGACCATTTTCTTGTTGCGGCTAAGTTCAGAGCTCGACTATCCAACGAGAAGAAGCTGCGTTCCGCCCAGAAGAAGAAATTCAACGTTGGACGCCTTAGCACACCTGGAGTAGCCAGAGTCTACAAAGAGCGCCTGAGTAAGAAACTCTCCGCAGTGCATTCACCTACCACAAATGCCAACACCCAGTGGTCCCAGTACCGCGACATCATCAAAGAGGTAGCAGAAACCACCTTAGGGTTCCAGCCACCCCAGAGAAAGAGCCCGTGGTATGATGATGAAAGCGTACGCAGGAAAAAGGTGACAGAAGATGCACATATGAAGGCGCTGCAGCGCAAAACAAGGGCAGCGAGGGAAGAGTATCGCGCCAGGAGGAGGGAGGAGAAGAAAATCCTGTGTAGAAAGAAGAGGGCCTACACAGTCTCCCAGCTCAAGGAGATCGAAGAGTCCCGCGATCGAAGCAACATCCGGAAGTTCTACAAGAAAGCCAAGCAACTGGATTCAAGACCGGAACGCAGGCTCTTCGAAACAGTGATGGAAACCTAGTCACCGAAGCGCAGGGAATAGTAGATGTGTTTAAGCAGCACTTCCATCAGCTGCTAAATGGGCATCATGTAGAAGTAGTGATAGGGCAAGAAGAGAACCCACGTCCAGTCAAAGAAGATAAAGTTCCACCACCCAGTATAGAAGAAGTTAGCTTAGCAATAAAACAGCTAAAGAACAACAAGGCCGCCGGATCTGACGGCTTAGCAGCGGAGCTCTTCAAATACGGTGGTGATGTTTTGGTAGACCGCATGCACCAAATCATCAACCAAGTATGGGTGGAAGGAAGTATGCCCGATGACTGGACTATCAGCTCCATATGCCCCATCTACAAAAAAGGCGATCCTATGTCTTGCAAGAACTATCGAGGCATATCCCTGCTTAATGTCGTACAAGATCCTATCCAACGTACTGTGTGAACGTCTCAAACCGTTCTGCAACACACTATGTAATCGGCACGTACCAGTGTGGCTTCCGGCCCGGCAGATCGACTATTGACCAAATTTTCACACTGAGGCAAATCCTGGAAAAGACCAATGAATTTCAAGTCGAGACTCACCATCGATTCATCGAATTTAAACCGCATATGATAGCATTCATCGCCAGGAGCTTTATGTGGCGATGGCCGAATTCGGGATCCCGGCAAAACTGACCCAGCTATGTAGCGTGACGCTGGAGAATACACGCTGCAACGTGCAATTTGGAAGTAGTCCCTCCGAACTATTCCAAACATGCACCGGATTTCGGCAAGGAGACGCACTATCATGTGACTTCTTCAATCTCGTGCTAGAGCAGATAGTGCGCAGGGCAGGTGTCAACACGGAAGGCACTATCTTCAACAGATCCGTCCAGCTACTGGGGTATGCAGACGATATTGACATCATCGGTCGCTCCCAGCGTGCCGTAGAGGCTTTTACGGAGATTGAAGAACAGGCGAAATTCGTTGGTCTTGTAGTAAATGAGGACTAGACTAAGTACATGCTACCAACAAACAAACAAGCATCTGTCCACCTCCTAGGACAGAACGTCACTATTTATAGCCACAATTTCGAGGTAGTTAAGGAGTTTATCTACCTCGGAGTAAACATAAACTCCACAAATGACATCCTAGTGGAGATCCGGCGAAGAATTACCCTAGGAAACCGCTGCTACTTCGGTTTGGCAAAACAATTGGGTTCAAAACTCCTAACTCGAAGGACAAAATGTATGCTTTACAGCATTATAAGCAAGAAGGGAGAGCTGATACTGGGCTCCTTCGAAAAAAAAATTCTTCGGCGGATTTTTGGTCCTGTGTGCGAGGAGGGCGAATGGAGGAGAAGATACAACCGCGAACTTTATGAGCTGTACCAAGATGTGGATGTAGTCCAAAAGGCCAAAATATCGAGCATCGAGCGAATGGACAATAATGCTCCAGCTATGGGATCTTCGAATCCCAGACGCCAGGTTCTAGACGACAAGGAAGACCGAACCTCCCTTTCAAAGACCAAGCCATCGCGGATGCCAGAGCGCTTGGTCTGGATAACTGGAAGCAGCGTGCCCGGGATCGCAGAGGATGGAAGGCTACAGTGTCTCAGGCAGAGACTTTCCACGGGTCGGGAGCCGGTTAAGTAAAGTAAGTGTATGCAGTGAAGGGTATCAAAGCATCGGCCAGGCCGATGATAACACTTTTACTTGTTTCCTCTCAAACTAAGCGTCTAATTGATGCTCTATCATTACATATATAACACTTATATGTCATTGCAATATATATGATGAGAGGCTAACAGTAATGTGAAGAAAAAGTTGAACCTATTCAGATGAGCGGCAGTGTATTCATTGTATACATTTTCAACAATGAATGAATGAGAATCGATTTTCGCTGTAGACATTCCGCGATACCAATAATAATTTTTACTGTCCAGGCAAAATTTTTCGAACTCACAATGGCAAAATTTTACTTACAAAATTACATATTATGACCTACAAAATGTTTAGTGTGGAGGTTAAAAATGATTATTAAAAAGGCCCATTATATACACACACTTTATTTGTTGTGTAAATCTTCTTGCTAAGCCAAATAGCTTATATGCTTACTGATTTTGCTACATGAAGAGTTCTTTACAGACGAATCGTCAAGGATTTGACTTAGTTGATAAGTAAACTCTCCGCTCATTTCATTTTCAATTTTAAACGGCCTTACCAATAATCAACTTTAGTCTGGCAGTTTATGCAAAGACCCCATACTTTCCAAAATCCCTTTACCAATAAACGAATATAGTTGCCAGAATATCGCTAACTGTAGGGTTAAATGTTAATGTTCAGAAACCCATGTTTATCTCGGGCATTAGCTAAATAAATCCTCCCGAAATGTCATTTTGCAGAGGAGTGTTGCCCAACCCTCCTAAATGATGGTATGGAATTTCGTAATAGGAGCAAATATACATACGCTGTTGTTCAGCCTGGACGTTTATAATTATAAACTAATTTTAGTAAATTGTAAATGTTTTCTGATTTTATTCGTTGGAATACAACAATGCAAGTCTAGCAAACTCAAATTTGTACAAATGTATGCACAAAATTGAAAAATAATGCATTTTTGTTTTATTTCTAAACACTTACCCCCGTAATAATAAACAAAAATGTGCACAAGTAAGTTAGCTAGTAGACATCAGATAGCATACAAAAATGTACGTAACTGCTGAATAACGAGTTGATAACTTTTACGCAGCGTTTATTAATATTTGGGTTAAAATATGTACTTCGAATATTTTGATTAAAAGAAATGCTTAGTGTTTTCTCTGCTTTGTCTTGTTTAACCGCTAGTGCTTGCTTTATGATTGATTTTCATTTTAGTTTGTAACGAATGCATGCTTAGTAAAAAATAAATTTGATATAAGTTTGGGATCTTTCCAAGAATTTCTTGAGAGCAGTCGCTAAGAAAATAAAATATCTGTTCATTTAATATTGGACAGCTCATACCTGAATACCTTTTTTTTTTTTACAATTCTCAGTACCTTAGGCGGCAGGTAGATTTTGGATGAAGATCTCAAATATTGGTGTGAAAAGGTTGGCTTCGCGGAAAATATAGATAGAAGAACTGTGAGCATTCAGCAAAATCCATGCGAAATAATAAATTTGGGAACTGCTGGAGGAATATCAGGTAGTATGTGCGAATTTAAGATATACAAAGTTCTGTATTACTTGGTGCGAATTTATCTAGGAGAAAACATGACAGCTTTCGTGTAGAAGAATGTCCACGGCTTTTTTTTCACCAAATTAAGTGATATAAGCTATGCAATTTTTAAAACATCAAATTGTATTTATTTTCACACCTCCACATACTTTTGCAAAGTACTGTTTTGCAAACGGAAATGAATAAGCAGGTTAATATTTCTTTCGAAAATATTCACTTGCTAACGATCTAAATGTGATCTTTAGACTACCAATAAGTTTTGATTTGCATTATCAGCCAACGAATAAATCAAAGCATTCTAATAAACTGTGTTCCGTTTATTGTATAATTTAAAAGAGACCTTATTACGACACAAATTCACTCATAAATCAATCGTGAAGTATTAGAAAACAAAAGAAAGCGTACTATAAAAAGTACCGAAAATTGTGTCCGATCGAACAATAGGGCATTACTGATTTGCATACGATATTTGACAGATCAGCGGATATTTTGTGCATTTCCTATTTTCTGTTTTGTTTTTTGCTTATAATAAGCTTCAAAAAGCCTCTAAAAGAAATCTGTTGGGCAAATTAATTTGCAATTTAAATATTCCTTTTTTTAGAATAAAATCCTCGTTGTGAAATAAACCATTGACCTTGTTTTTCACGAAAACAAATTATGAAATTTGAATTCTGCGATGACAAAAAATGTAATAGTTTCTAAGAAAGTTGTCGCACTAGCAAATGTTTAGGTCTAATTGTTTATTGGTACCGTTTCATTAATGCTGTACATTTTTACTAAAGCTGGCAACCAGCTAATCGTCGACATTAGTGTTTGATTATTAGTAAGGCCGAAAGTCTTTACATAACTCATATACTTTTTTAAAGACAGGCTGCTTATTTGAATGAAAATATCCTCGGTTTCCATGAAGAATTCGTATGCCATTCGTAACGTTACATACATTCATATACATGCAATGATCTGGCCGATAATTATAAATGCAAGGAAATATATAAAGTTTATCTAAAAATATATATAAAATTTTTTTTATTTGTTATGTTCAAAACAATTTTAAATATAGCATCAGTATTACCAGGATGATAATAAAACAGTATGTTTATTAGGTCTTGATCTCCCCATGTTATTTTCGACTTGAATTGTTTGTGTAAAGGAAGAATCCGATTTTCCCAGTCGAATAATCTCATTCTTGTCAGATTCATGAGCATTACTCCAGAATTAATACCCAATTTACCAAAGAATGGATGGCGAGCAAATCGGTTGTACCAACCAATGCTTTCATCTTCATGCTCAGGAGATAGGCCAGCAATATGCGACGCATCAAAATAAGTGAAATGAGCCCATAGTTCTGTAGCAGGAGAAACAAATAGGATATCCGTGTCAACGTATATTGTAGCGTCAATGTTACGCAGAAGCGATGCACATATGAAGGCGCTGCAGCGCAAAACAAGGGCAGCGAGGGAAGAGTATCGCGCCAGGAGGAGGGAGGAGAAGAAAATCCTGTGTAGAAAGAAGAGGGCCTACACAGTCTCCCAGCTCAAGGAGATCGAAGAGTCCCGCGATCGAAGCAACATCCGGAAGTTCTACAAGAAAGCCAAGCAACTGGATTCAAGACCGGAACGCAGGCTCTTCGAAACAGTGATGGAAACCTAGTCACCGAAGCGCAGGGAATAGTAGATGTGTTTAAGCAGCACTTCCATCAGCTGCTAAATGGGCATCATGTAGAAAGAGTGATAGGGCAAGAAGAGAATCCACGTCCAGTCAAAGAAGATAAAGTTCCACCACCCAGTATAGAAGAAGTTAGCTTGGCAATAAAACAGCTAAAGAACAACAAGGCCGCCGGATCTGACGGCTTAGCAGCGGAGCTCTTCAAATACGGTGGTGATGTTTTGGTAGACCGCATGCACCAAATCATCAACCAAGTATGGGTGGAAGGAAGTATGCCCGATGACAGGACTATCAGCTCCATATGCCCCATCTACAAAAAAGGCGATCCTATGTCATGCAAGAACTATCGAGGCATATCCCTGCTTAATGTCGCATACAAGATCCTATCCAACGTACTGTGTGAACGTCTCAAACCGTTCTGCAACACACTATGTAATCGGCACGTACCAGTGTGGCTTCCGGCCCGGCAGATCGACTATTGACCAAATTTTCAAACTGAGGCAAATCCTGGAAAAGACCAATGAATTTCAAGTCGAGACTCACCATCGATTCATCGAATTTAAACCGCATATGATAGCATTCATCGCCAGGAGCTTTATGTGGCGATGGCCGAATTCGGGATCCCGGCAAAACTGACCCAGCTATGTAGCGTGACGCTGGAGAATACACGCTGCAACGTGCAATTTGGAAGTAGTCCCTCCGAACTATTCCAAACATGCACCGGATTTCGGCAAGGAGACGCACTATCATGTGACTTCTTCAATCTCGTGCTAGAGCAGATAGTGCGCAGGGCAGGTGTCAACACGGAAGGCACTATCTTCAACAGATCCGTCCAGCTACTGGGGTATGCAGACGATATTGACATCATCGGTCGCTCCCAGCGTGCCGTAGAGGCTTTTACGGAGATTGAAGAACAGGCGAAATTCGTTGGTCTTGTAGTAAATGAGGACTAGACTAAGTACATGCTACCAACAAACAAACAAGCATCTGTCCACCTCCTAGGACAGAACGTCACTATTTATAGCCACAATTTCGAGGTAGTTAAGGAGTTTATCTACCTCGGAGTAAACATAAACTCCACAAATGACATCCTAGTGGAGATCCGGCGAAGAATTACCCTAGGAAACCGCTGCTACTTCGGTTTGGCAAAACAATTGGGTTCAAAACTCCTAACTCGAAGGACAAAATGTATGCTTTACAGCATTATAAGCAAGAAGGGAGAGCTGATACTGGGCTCCTTCGAAAAAAAAATTCTTCGGCGGATTTTTGGTCCTGTGTGCGAGGAGGGCGAATGGAGGAGAAGATACAACCGCGAACTTTATGAGCTGTACCAAGATGTGGATGTAGTCCAAAAGGCCAAAATATCGAGCATCGAGCGAATGGACAATAATGCTCCAGCTATGGGATCTTCGAATCCCAGACGCCAGGTTCTAGACGACAAGGAAGACCGAACCTCCCTTTCAAAGACCAAGCCATCGCGGATGCCAGAGCGCTTGGTCTGGATAACTGGAAGCAGCGTGCCCGGGATCGCAGAGGATGGAAGGCTACAGTGTCTCAGGCAGAGACTTTCCACGGGTCGGGAGCCGGTTAAGTAAAGTAAGTGTATGCAGTGAAGGGTATCAAAGCATCGGCCAGGCCGATGATAACACTTTTACTTGTTTCCTCTCAAACTAAGCGTCTAATTGATGCTCTATCATTACATATATAACACTTATATGTCATTGCAATATATATGATGAGAGGCTAACAGTAATGTGAAGAAAAAGTTGAACCTATTCAGATGAGCGGCAGTGTATTCATTGTATACATTTTCAACAATGAATGAATGAGAATCGATTTTCGCTGTAGACATTCCGCGATACCAATAATAATTTTTACTGTCCAGGCAAAATTTTTCGAACTCACAATGGCAAAATTTTACTTACAAAATTACATATTATGACCTACAAAATGTTTAGTGTGGAGGTTAAAAATGATTATTAAAAAGGCCCATTATATACACACACTTTATTTGTTGTGTAAATCTTCTTGCTAAGCCAAATAGCTTATATGCTTACTGATTTTGCTACATGAAGAGTTCTTTACAGACGAATCGTCAAGGATTTGACTTAGTTGATAAGTAAACTCTCCGCTCATTTCATTTTCAATTTTAAAGTCTTTACATAACTCATATACTTTTTTAAAGACAGGCTGCTTATTTGAATGAAAATATCCTCGGTTTCCATGAAGAATTCGTATGCCATTCGTAACGTTACATACATTCATATACATGCAATGATCTGGCCGATAATTATAAATGCAAGGAAATATATAAAGTTTATCTAAAAATATATATAAAAATTTTTTTATTTGTTATGTTCAAAACAATTTTAAATATAGCATCAGTATTACCAGGATGATAATAAAACAGTATGTTTATTAGGTCTTGATCTCCCCATGTTATTTTCGACTTGAATTGTTTGTGTAAAGGAAGAATCCGATTTTCCCAGTCGAATAATCTCATTCTTGTCAGATTCATGAGCATTACTCCAGAATTAATACCCAATTTACCAAAGAATGGATGGCGAGCAAATCGGTTGTACCAACCAATGCTTTCATCTTCATGCTCAGGAGATAGGCCAGCAATATGCGACGCATCAAAATAAGTGAAATGAGCCCATAGTTCTGTAGCAGGAGAAACAAATAGGATATCCGTGTCAACGTATATTGTAGCGTCAATGTTACGCAGAAGCGATGCACATATGAAGGCGCTGCAGCGCAAAACAAGGGCAGCGAGGGAAGAGTATCGCGCCAGGAGGAGGGAGGAGAAGAAAATCCTGTGTAGAAAGAAGAGGGCCTACACAGTCTCCCAGCTCAAGGAGATCGAAGAGTCCCGCGATCGAAGCAACATCCGGAAGTTCTACAAGAAAGCCAAGCAACTGGATTCAAGACCGGAACGCAGGCTCTTCGAAACAGTGATGGAAACCTAGTCACCGAAGCGCAGGGAATAGTAGATGTGTTTAAGCAGCACTTCCATCAGCTGCTAAATGGGCATCATGTAGAAAGAGTGATAGGGCAAGAAGAGAATCCACGTCCAGTCAAAGAAGATAAAGTTCCACCACCCAGTATAGAAGAAGTTAGCTTAGCAATAAAACAGCTAAAGAACAACAAGGCCGCCGGATCTGACGGCTTAGCAGCGGAGCTCTTCAAATACGGTGGTGATGTTTTGGTAGACCGCATGCACCAAATCATCAACCAAGTATGGGTGGAAGGAAGTATGCCCGATGACAGGACTATCAGCTCCATATGCCCCATCTACAAAAAAGGCGATCCTATGTCATGCAAGAACTATCGAGGCATATCCCTGCTTAATGTCGCATACAAGATCCTATCCAACGTACTGTGTGAACGTCTCAAACCGTTCTGCAACACACTATGTAATCGGCACGTACCAGTGTGGCTTCCGGCCCGGCAGATCGACTATTGACCAAATTTTCAAACTGAGGCAAATCCTGGAAAAGACCAATGAATTTCAAGTCGAGACTCACCATCGATTCATCGAATTTAAACCGCATATGATAGCATTCATCGCCAGGAGCTTTATGTGGCGATGGCCGAATTCGGGATCCCGGCAAAACTGACCCAGCTATGTAGCGTGACGCTGGAGAATACACGCTGCAACGTGCAATTTGGAAGTAGTCCCTCCGAACTATTCCAAACATGCACCGGATTTCGGCAAGGAGACGCACTATCATGTGACTTCTTCAATCTCGTGCTAGAGCAGATAGTGCGCAGGGCAGGTGTCAACACGGAAGGCACTATCTTCAACAGATCCGTCCAGCTACTGGGGTATGCAGACGATATTGACATCATCGGTCGCTCCCAGCGTGCCGTAGAGGCTTTTACGGAGATTGAAGAACAGGCGAAATTCGTTGGTCTTGTAGTAAATGAGGACTAGACTAAGTACATGCTACCAACAAACAAACAAGCATCTGTCCACCTCCTAGGACAGAACGTCACTATTTATAGCCACAATTTCGAGGTAGTTAAGGAGTTTATCTACCTCGGAGTAAACATAAACTCCACAAATGACATCCTAGTGGAGATCCGGCGAAGAATTACCCTAGGAAACCGCTGCTACTTCGGTTTGGCAAAACAATTGGGTTCAAAACTCCTAACTCGAAGGACAAAATGTATGCTTTACAGCATTATAAGCAAGAAGGGAGAGCTGATACTGGGCTCCTTCGAAAAAAAAATTCTTCGGCGGATTTTTGGTCCTGTGTGCGAGGAGGGCGAATGGAGGAGAAGATACAACCGCGAACTTTATGAGCTGTACCAAGATGTGGATGTAGTCCAAAAGGCCAAAATATCGAGCGAATGGACAATAATGCTCCAGCTATGGGATCTTCGAATCCCAGACGCCAGGTTCTAGACGACAAGGAAGACCGAACCTCCCTTTCAAAGACCAAGCCATCGCGGATGCCAGAGCGCTTGGTCTGGATAACTGGAAGCAGCGTGCCCGGGATCGCAGAGGATGGAAGGCTACAGTGTCTCAGGCAGAGACTTTCCACGGGTCGGGAGCCGGTTAAGTAAAGTAAGTGTATGCAGTGAAGGGTATCAAAGCATCGGCCAGGCCGATGATAACACTTTTACTTGTTTCCTCTCAAACTAAGCGTCTAATTGATGCTCTATCATTACATATATAACACTTATATGTCATTGCAATATATATGATGAGAGGCTAACAGTAATGTGAAGAAAAAGTTGAACCTATTCAGATGAGCGGCAGTGTATTCATTGTATACATTTTCAACAATGAATGAATGAGAATCGATTTTCGCTGTAGACATTCCGCGATACCAATAATAATTTTTACTGTCCAGGCAAAATTTTTCGAACTCACAATGGCAAAATTTTACTTACAAAATTACATATTATGACCTACAAAATGTTTAGTGTGGAGGTTAAAAATGATTATTAAAAAGGCCCATTATATACACACACTTTATTTGTTGTGTAAATCCACCCAGTATAGAAGAAGTTAGCTTAGCAATAAAACAGCTAAAGAACAACAAGGCCGCCGGATCTGACGGCTTAGCAGCGGAGCTCTTCAAATACGGTGGTGATGTTTTGGTAGACCGCATGCACCAAATCATCAACCAAGTATGGGTGGAAGGAAGTATGCCCGATGACAGGACTATCAGCTCCATATGCCCCATCTACAAAAAAGGCGATCCTATGTCATGCAAGAACTATCGAGGCATATCCCTGCTTAATGTCGCATACAAGATCCTATCCAACGTACTGTGTGAACGTCTCAAACCGTTCTGCAACACACTATGTAATCGGCACGTACCAGTGTGGCTTCCGGCCCGGCAGATCGACTATTAACCAAATTTTCACACTGAGGCAAATCCTGGAAAAGACCAATGAATTTCAAGTCGAGACTCACCATCGATTCATCGAATTTAAACCGCATATGATAGCATTCATCGCCAGGAGCTTTATGTGGCGATGGCCGAATTCGGGATCCCGGCAAAACTGACCCAGCTATGTAGCGTGACGCTGGAGAATACACGCTGCAACGTGCAATTTGGAAGTAGTCCCTCCGAACTATTCCAAACATGCACCGGATTTCGGCAAGGAGACGCACTATCATGTGACTTCTTCAATCTCGTGCTAGAGCAGATAGTGCGCAGGGCAGGTGTCAACACGGAAGGCACTATCTTCAACAGATCCGTCCAGCTACTGGGGTATGCAGACGATATTGGCATCATCGGTCGCTCCCAGCGTGCCGTAGAGGCTTTTACGGAGATTGAAGAACAGGCGAAATTCGTTGGTCTTGTAGTAAATGAGGACTAGACTAAGTACATGCTACCAAAAAACAAACAAGCATCTGTCCACCTCCTAGGACAGAACGTCACTATTTATAGCCACAATTTCGAGGTAGTTAAGGAGTTTATCTACCTCGGAGTAAACATAAACTCCACAAATGACATCCTAGTGGAGATCCGGCGAAGAATTACCCTAGGAAACCGCTGCTACTTCGGTTTGGCAAAACAATTGGGTTCAAAACTCCTAACTCGAAGGACAAAATGTATGCTTTACATCATTATAAGCAAGAAGGGAGAGCTGATACTGGGCTCCTTCGAAAAAAAAATTCTTCGGCGGATTTTTGGTCCTGTGTGCGAGGAGGGCGAATGGAGGAGAAGATACAACCGCGAACTTTATGAGCTGTACCAAGATGTGGATGTAGTCCAAAAGGCCAAAATATCGAGCATCGAGCGAATGGACAATAATGCTCCAGCTATGGGATCTTCGAATCCCAGACGCCAGGTTCTAGACGACAAGGAAGACCGAACCTCCCTTTCAAAGACCAAGCCATCGCGGATGCCAGAGCGCTTGGTCTGGATAACTGGAAGCAGCGTGCCCGGGATCGCAGAGGATGGAAGGCTACAGTGTCTCAGGCAGAGACTTTCCACGGGTCGGGAGCCGGTTAAGTAAAGTAAGTGTATGCAGTGAAGGGTATCAAAGCATCGGCCAGGCCGATGATAACACTTTTACTTGTTTCCTCTCAAACTAAGCGTCTAATTGATGCTCTATCATTACATATATAACACTTATATGTCATTGCAATATATATGATGAGAGGCTAACAGTAATGTGAAGAAAAAGTTGAACCTATTCAGATGAGCGGCAGTGTATTCATTGTATACATTTTCAACAATGAATGAATGAGAATCGATTTTCGCTGTAGACATTCCGCGATACCAATAATAATTTTTACTGTCCAGGCAAAATTTTTCGAACTCACAATGGCAAAATTTTACTTACAAAATTACATATTATGACCTACAAAATGTTTAGTGTGGAGGTTAAAAATGATTATTAAAAAGGCCCATTATATACACACACTTTATTTGTTGTGTAAATCCACCCAGTATAGAAGAAGTTAGCTTAGCAATAAAACAGCTAAAGAACAACAAGGCCGCCGGATCTGACGGCTTAGCAGCGGAGCTCTTCAAATACGGTGGTGATGTTTTGGTAGACCGCATGCACCAAATCATCAACCAAGTATGGGTGGAAGGAAGTATGCCCGATGACAGGACTATCAGCTCCATATGCCCCATCTACAAAAAAGGCGATCCTATGTCATGCAAGAACTATCGAGGCATATCCCTGCTTAATGTCGCATACAAGATCCTATCCAACGTACTGTGTGAACGTCTCAAACCGTTCTGCAACACACTATGTAATCGGCACGTACCAGTGTGGCTTCCGGCCCGGCAGATCGACTATTGACCAAATTTTCAAACTGAGGCAAATCCTGGAAAAGACCAATGAATTTCAAGTCGAGACTCACCATCGATTCATCGAATTTAAACCGCATATGATAGCATTCATCGCCAGGAGCTTTATGTGGCGATGGCCGAATTCGGGATCCCGGCAAAACTGACCCAGCTATGTAGCGTGACGCTGGAGAATACACGCTGCAACGTGCAATTTGGAAGTAGTCCCTCCGAACTATTCCAAACATGCACCGGATTTCGGCAAGGAGACGCACTATCATGTGACTTCTTCAATCTCGTGCTAGAGCAGATAGTGCGCAGGGCAGGTGTCAACACGGAAGGCACTATCTTCAACAGATCCGTCCAGCTACTGGGGTATGCAGACGATATTGACATCATCGGTCGCTCCCAGCGTGCCGTAGAGGCTTTTACGGAGATTGAAGAACAGGCGAAATTCGTTGGTCTTGTAGTAAATGAGGACTAGACTAAGTACATGCTACCAAAAAACAAACAAGCATCTGTCCACCTCCTAGGACAGAACGTCACTATTTATAGCCACAATTTCGAGGTAGTTAAGGAGTTTATCTACCTCGGAGTAAACATAAACTCCACAAATGACATCCTAGTGGAGATCCGGCGAAGAATTACCCTAGGAAACCGCTGCTACTTCGGTTTGGCAAAACAATTGGGTTCAAAACTCCTAACTCGAAGGACAAAATGTATGCTTTACATCATTATAAGCAAGAAGGGAGAGCTGATACTGGGCTCCTTCGAAAAAAAAATTCTTCGGCGGATTTTTGGTCCTGTGTGCGAGGAGGGCGAATGGAGGAGAAGATACAACCGCGAACTTTATGAGCTGTACCAAGATGTGGATGTAGTCCAAAAGGCCAAAATATCGAGCATCGAGCGAATGGACAATAATGCTCCAGCTATGGGATCTTCGAATCCCAGACGCCAGGTTCTAGACGACAAGGAAGACCGAACCTCCCTTTCAAAGACCAAGCCATCGCGGATGCCAGAGCGCTTGGTCTGGATAACTGGAAGCAGCGTGCCCGGGATCGCAGAGGATGGAAGGCTACAGTGTCTCAGGCAGAGACTTTCCACGGGTCGGGAGCCGGTTAAGTAAAGTAAGTGTATGCAGTGAAGGGTATCAAAGCATCGGCCAGGCCGATGATAACACTTTTACTTGTTTCCTCTCAAACTAAGCGTCTAATTGATGCTCTATCATTACATATATAACACTTATATGTCATTGCAATATATATGATGAGAGGCTAACAGTAATGTGAAGAAAAAGTTGAACCTATTCAGATGAGCGGCAGTGTATTCATTGTATACATTTTCAACAATGAATGAATGAGAATCGATTTTCGCTGTAGACATTCCGCGATACCAATAATAATTTTTACTGTCCAGGCAAAATTTTTCGAACTCACAATGGCAAAATTTTACTTACAAAATTACATATTATGACCTACAAAATGTTTAGTGTGGAGGTTAAAAATGATTATTAAAAAGGCCCATTATATACACACACTTTATTTGTTGTGTAAATCCACACAGTATAGAAGAAGTTAGCTTAGCAATAAAACAGCTAAAGAACAACAAGGCCGCCGGATCTGACGGCTTAGCAGCGGAGCTCTTCAAATACGGTGGTGATGTTTTGGTAGACCGCATGCACCAAATCATCAACCAAGTATGGGTGGAAGGAAGTATGCCCGATGACAGGACTATCAGCTCCATATGCCCCATCTACAAAAAAGGCGATCCTATGTCATGCAAGAACTATCGAGGCATATCCCTGCTTAATGTCGCATACAAGATCCTATCCAACGTACTGTGTGAACGTCTCAAACCGTTCTGCAACACACTATGTAATCGGCACGTACCAGTGTGGCTTCCGGCCCGGCAGATCGACTATTGACCAAATTTTCAAACTGAGGCAAATCCTGGAAAAGACCAATGAATTTCAAGTCGAGACTCACCATCGATTCATCGAATTTAAACCGCATATGATAGCATTCATCGCCAGGAGCTTTATGTGGCGATGGCCGAATTCGGGATCCCGGCAAAACTGACCCAGCTATGTAGCGTGACGCTGGAGAATACACGCTGCAACGTGCAATTTGGAAGTAGTCCCTCCGAACTATTCCAAACATGCACCGGATTTCGGCAAGGAGACGCACTATCATGTGACTTCTTCAATCTCGTGCTAGAGCAGATAGTGCGCAGGGCAGGTGTCAAC
This sequence comes from Cheilosia impressa, assembly GCA_948293265.1. NCBI lineage: Eukaryota > Metazoa > Arthropoda > Insecta > Diptera > Syrphidae > Cheilosia > Cheilosia impressa. Next base: position 59,643,642 of record OX411880.1, read on the forward strand.
ACGGAAGGCACTATCTTCAACAGATCCGTCCAGCTACTGGGGTATGCAGACGATATTGACATCATCGGTCGCTCCCAGCGTGCCGTAGAGGCTTTTACGGAGATTGAAGAACAGGCGAAATTCGTTGGTCTTGTAGTAAATGAGGACTAGACCAAGTACATGCTACCAACAAACAAACAAGCATCTGTCCACCTCCTAGGACAGAACGTCACTATTTATAGCCACAATTTCGAGGTAGTTAAGGAGTTTATCTACCTCGGAGTAAACATAAACTCCACAAATGACATCCTAGTGGAGATCCGGCGAAGAATTACCCTAGGAAACCGCTGCTACTTCGGTTTGGCAAAACAATTGGGTTCAAAACTCCTAACTCGAAGGACAAAATGTATGCTTTACAGCATTATAAGCAAGAAGGGAGAGCTGATACTGGGCTCCTTCGAAAAAAAAATTCTTCGGCGGATTTTTGGTCCTGTGTGCGAGGAGGGCGAATGGAGGAGAAGATACAACCGCGAACTTTATGAGCTGTACCAAGATGTGGATGTAGTCCAAAAGGCCAAAATATCGAGCATCGAGCGAATGGACAATAATGCTCCAGCTATGGGATCTTCGAATCCCAGACGCCAGGTTCTAGACGACAAGGAAGACCGAACCTCCCTTTCAAAGACCAAGCCATCGCGGATGCCAGAGCGCTTGGTCTGGATAACTGGAAGCAGCGTGCCCGGGATCGCAGAGGATGGAAGGCTACAGTGTCTCAGGCAGAGACTTTCCACGGGTCGGGAGCCGGTTAAGTAAAGTAAGTGTATGCAGTGAAGGGTATCAAAGCATCGGCCAGGCCGATGATAACACTTTTACTTGTTTCCTCTCAAACTAAGCGTCTAATTGATGCTCTATCATTACATATATAACACTTATATGTCATTGCAATATATATGATGAGAGGCTAACAGTAATGTGAAGAAAAAGTTGAACCTATTCAGATGAGCGGCAGTGTATTCATTGTATACATTTTCAACAATGAATGAATGAGAATCGATTTTCGCTGTAGACATTCCGCGATACCAATAATAATTTTTACTGTCCAGGCAAAATTTTTCGAACTCACAATGGCAAAATTTTACTTACAAAATTACATATTATGACCTACAAAATGTTTAGTGTGGAGGTTAAAAATGATTATTAAAAAGGCCCATTATATACACACACTTTATTTGTTGTGTAAATCTTCTTGCTAAGCCAAATAGCTTATATGCTTACTGATTTTGCTACATGAAGAGTTCTTTACAGACGAATCGTCAAGGATTTGACTTAGTTGATAAGTAAACTCTCCGCTCATTTCATTTTCAATTTTAAAGTCTTTACATAACTCATATACTTTTTTAAAGACAGGCTGCTTATTTGAATGAAAATATCCTCGGTTTCCATGAAGAATTCGTATGCCATTCGTAACGTGACATACATTCATATACATGCAATGATCTGGCCGATAATTATAAATGCAAGGAAATATATAAAGTTTATCTAAAAATATATATAAAAATTTTTTTATTTGTTATGTTCAAAACAATTTTAAATATAGCATCAGTATTACCAGGATGATAATAAAACAGTATGTTTATTAGGTCTTGATCTCCCCATGTTATTTTCGACTTGAATTGTTCGTGTAAAGGAAGAATCCGATTTTCCCAGTCGAATAATCTCATTCTTGTCAGATTCATGAGCATTACTCCAGAATTAATACCCAATTTACCAAAGAATGGATGGCGAGCAAATCGGTTGTACCAACCAATGCTTTCATCTTCATGCTCAGGAGATAGGCCAGCAATATGCGACGCATCAAAATAAGTGAAATGAGCCCATAGTTCTGTAGCAGGAGAAACAAATAGGATATCCGTGTCAACGTATATTGTAGCGTCAATGTTACGCAGAAGCGATGCACATATGAAGGCGCTGCAGCGCAAAACAAGGGCAGCGAGGGAAGAGTATCGCGCCAGGAGGAGGGAGGAGAAGAAAATCCTGTGTAGAAAGAAGAGGGCCTACACAGTCTCCCAGCTCAAGGAGATCGAAGAGTCCCGCGATCGAAGCAACATCCGGAAGTTCTACAAGAAAGCCAAGCAACTGGATTCAAGACCGGAACGCAGGCTCTTCGAAACAGTGATGGAAACCTAGTCACCGAAGCGCAGGGAATAGTAGATGTGTTTAAGCAGCACTTCCATCAGCTGCTAAATGGGCATCATGTAGAAAGAGTGATAGGGCAAGAAGAGAACCCACGTCCAGTCAAAGAAGATAAAGTTCCACCACCCAGTATAGAAGAAGTTAGCTTAGCAATAAAACAGCTAAAGAACAACAAGGCCGCCGGATCTGACGGCTTAGCAGCGGAGCTCTTCAAATACGGTGGTGATGTTTTGGTAGACCGCATGCACCAAATCATCAACCAAGTATGGGTGGAAGGAAGTATGCCCGATGACTGGACTATCAGCTCCATATGCCCCATCTACAAAAAAGGCGATCCTATGTCTTGCAAGAACTATCGAGGCATATCCCTGCTTAATGTCGCATACAAGATCCTATCCAACGTACTGTGTGAACGTCTCAAACCGTTCTGCAACACACTATGTAATCGGCACGTACCAGTGTGGCTTCCGGCCCGGCAGATCGACTATTGACCAAATTTTTACACTGAGGCAAATCCTGGAAAAGACCAATGAATTTCAAGTCGAGACTCACCATCGATTCATCGAATTTAAACCGCATATGATAGCATTCATCGCCAGGAGCTTTATGTGGCGATGGCCGAATTCGGGATCCCGGCAAAACTGACCCAGCTATGTAGCGTGACGCTGGAGAATACACGCTGCAACGTGCAATTTGGAAGTAGTCCCTCCGAACTATTCCAAACATGCACCGGATTTCGGCAAGGAGACGCACTATCATGTGACTTCTTCAATCTCGAGGTAGAGCAGATAGTGCGCAGGGCAGGTGTCAACACGGAAGGCACTATCTTCAACAGATCCGTCCAGCTACTGGGGTATGCAGACGATATTGGCATCATCGGTCGCTCCCAGCGTGCCGTAGAGGCTTTTACGGAGATTGAAGAACAGGCGAAATTCGTTGGTCTTGTAGTAAATGAGGACTAGACTAAGTACATGCTACCAACAAACAAACAAGCATCTGTCCACCTCCTAGGACAGAACGTCACTATTTATAGCCACAATTTCGAGGTAGTTAAGGAGTTTATCTACCTCGGAGTAAACATAAACTCCACAAATGACATCCTAGTGGAGATCCGGCGAAGAATTACCCTAGGAAACCGCTGCTACTTCGGTTTGGCAAAACAATTGGGTTCAAAACTCCTAACTCGAAGGACAAAATGTATGCTTTACAGCATTATAAGCAAGAAGGGAGAGCTGATACTGGGCTCCTTCGAAAAAAAAATTCTTCGGCGGATTTTTGGTCCTGTGTGCGAGGAGGGCGAATGGAGGAGAAGATACAACCGCGAACTTTATGAGCTGTACCAAGATGTGGATGTAGTCCAAAAGGCCAAAATATCGAGCATCGAGCGAATGGACAATAATGCTCCAGCTATGGGATCTTCGAATCCCAGACGCCAGGTTCTAGACGACAAGGAAGACCGAACCTCTCTTTCAAAGACCAAGCCATCGCGGATGCCAGAGCGCTTGGTCTGGATAACTGGAAGCAGCGTGCCCGGGATCGCAGAGGATGGAAGGCTACAGTGTCTCAGGCAGAGACTTTCCACGGGTCGGGAGCCGGTTAAGTAAAGTAAGTGTATGCAGTGAAGGGTATCAAAGCATCGGCCAGGCCGATGATAACACTTTTACTTGTTTCCTCTCAAACTAAGCGTCTAATTGATGCTCTATCATTACATATATAACACTTATATGTCATTGCAATATATATGATGAGAGGCTAACAGTAATGTGAAGAAAAAGTTGAACCTATTCAGATGAGCGGCAGTGTATTCATTGTATACATTTTCAACAATGAATGAATGAGAATCGATTTTCGCTGTAGACATTCCGCGATACCAATAATAATTTTTACTGTCCAGGCAAAATTTTTCGAACTCACAATGGCAAAATTTTACTTACAAAATTACATATTATGACCTACAAAATGTTTAGTGTGGAGGTTAAAAATGATTATTAAAAAGGCCCATTATATACACACACTTTATTTGTTGTGTAAATCTTCTTGCTAAGCCAAATAGCTTATATGCTTACTGATTTTGCTACATGAAGAGTTCTTTACAGACGAATCGTCAAGGATTTGACTAGTTGATAAGTAAACTCTCCGCTCATTTCATTTTCAATTTTAAAGTCTTTACATAACTCATATACTTTTTTAAAGACAGGCTGCTTATTTGAATGAAAATATCCTCGGTTTCCATGAAGAATTCGTATGCCATTCGTAACGTTACATACATTCATATACATGCAATGATCTGGCCGATAATTATAAATGCAAGGAAATATATAAAGTTTATCTAAAAATATATATAAAAATTTTTTTATTTGTTATGTTCAAAACAATTTTAAATATAGCATCAGTATTACCAGGATGATAATAAAACAGTATGTTTATTAGGTCTTGATCTCCCCATGTTATTTTCGACTTGAATTGTTTGTGTAAAGGAAGAATCCGATTTTCCCAGTCGAATAATCTCATTCTTGTCAGATTCATGAGCATTACTCCAGAATTAATACCCAATTTACCAAAGAATGGATGGCGAGCAAATCGGTTGTACCAACCAATGCTTTCATCTTCATGCTCAGGAGATAGGCCAGCAATATGCGACGCATCAAAATAAGTGAAATGAGCCCATAGTTCTGTAGCAGGAGAAACAAATAGGATATCCGTGTCAACGTATATTGTAGCGTCAATGTTACGCAGAAGCGATGCACATATGAAGGCGCTGCAGCGCAAAACAAGGGCAGCGAGGGAAGAGTATCGCGCCAGGAGGAGGGAGGAGAAGAAAATCCTGTGTAGAAAGAAGAGGGCCTACACAGTCTCCCAGCTCAAGGAGATCGAAGAGTCCCGCGATCGAAGCAACATCCGGAAGTTCTACAAGAAAGCCAAGCAACTGGATTCAAGACCGGAACGCAGGCTCTTCGAAACAGTGATGGAAACCTAGTCACCGAAGCGCAGGGAATAGTAGATGTGTTTAAGCAGCACTTCCATCAGCTGCTAAATGGGCATCATGTAGAAAGAGTGATAGGGCAAGAAGAGAACCCACGTCCAGTCAAAGAAGATAAAGTTCCACCACCCAGTATAGAAGAAGTTAGCTTAGCAATAAAACAGCTAAAGAACAACAAGGCCGCCGGATCTGACGGCTTAGCAGCGGAGCTCTTCAAATACGGTGGTGATGTTTTGGTAGACCGCATGCACCAAATCATCAACCAAGTATGGGTGGAAGGAAGTATGCCCGATGACGGGACTATCAGCTCCATATGCCCCATCTACAAAAAAGGCGATCCTATGTCATGCAAGAACTATCGAGGCATATCCCTGCTTAATGTCGCATACAAGATCCTATCCAACGTACTGTGTGAACGTCTCAAACCGTTCTGCAACACACTATGTAATCGGCACGTACCAGTGTGGCTTCCGGCCCGGCAGATCGACTATTGACCAAATTTTCAAACTGAGGCAAATCCTGGAAAAGACCAATGAATTTCAAGTCGAGACTCACCATCGATTCATCGAATTTAAACCGCATATGATAGCATTCATCGCCAGGAGCTTTATGTGGCGATGGCCGAATTCGGGATCCCGGCAAAACTGACCCAGCTATGTAGCGTGACGCTGGAGAATACACGCTGCAACGTGCAATTTGGAAGTAGTCCCTCCGAACTATTCCAAACATGCACCGGATTTTGGCAAGGAGACGCACTATCATGTGACTTCTTCAATCTCGTGCTAGAGCAGATAGTGCGCAGGGCAGGTGTCAACACGGAAGGCACTATCTTCAACAGATCCGTCCAGCTACTGGGGTATGCAGACGATATTGACATCATCGGTCGCTCCCAGCGTGCCGTAGAGGCTTTTACGGAGATTGAAGAACAGGCGAAATTCGTTGGTCTTGTAGTAAATGAGGACTAGACTAAGTACATGCTACCAACAAACAAACAAGCATCTGTCCACCTCCTAGGACAGAACGTCACTATTTATAGCCACAATTTCGAGGTAGTTAAGGAGTTTATCTACCTCGGAGTAAACATAAACTCCACAAATGACATCCTAGTGGAGATCCGGCGAAGAATTACCCTAGGAAACCGCTGCTACTTCGGTTTGGCAAAACAATTGGGTTCAAAACTCCTAACTCGAAGGACAAAATGTATGCTTTACAGCATTATAAGCAAGAAGGGAGAGCTGATACTGGGCTCCTTCGAAAAAAAAATTCTTCGGCGGATTTTTGGTCCTGTGTGCGAGGAGGGCGAATGGAGGAGAAGATACAACCGCGAACTTTATGAGCTGTACCAAGATGTGGATGTAGTCCAAAAGGCCAAAATATCGAGCATCGAGCGAATGGACAATAATGCTCCAGCTATGGGATCTTCGAATCCCAGACGCCAGGTTCTAGACGACAAGGAAGACCGAACCTCCCTTTCAAAGACCAAGCCATCGCGGATGCCAGAGCGCTTGGTCTGGATAACTGGAAGCAGCGTGCCCGGGATCGCAGAGGATGGAAGGCTACAGTGTCTCAGGCAGAGACTTTCCACGGGTCGGGAGCCGGTTAAGTAAAGTAAGTGTATGCAGTGAAGGGTATCAAAGCATCGGCCAGGCCGATGATAACACTTTTACTTGTTTCCTCTCAAACTAAGCGTCTAATTGATGCTCTATCATTACATATATAACACTTATATGTCATTGCAATATATATGATGAGAGGCTAACAGTAATGTGAAGAAAAAGTTGAACCTATTCAGATGAGCGGCAGTGTATTCATTGTATACATTTTCAACAATGAATGAATGAGAATCGATTTTCGCTGTAGACATTCCGCGATACCAATAATAATTTTTACTGTCCAGGCAAAATTTTTCGAACTCACAATGGCAAAATTTTACTTACAAAATTACATATTATGACCTACAAAATGTTTAGTGTGGAGGTTAAAAATGATTATTAAAAAGGCCCATTATATACACACACTTTATTTGTTGTGTAAATCTTCTTGCTAAGCCAAATAGCTTATATGCTTACTGATTTTGCTACATGAAGAGTTCTTTACAGACGAATCGTCAAGGATTTGACTTAGTTGATAAGTAAACTCTCCGCTCATTTCATTTTCAATTTTAAAGTCTTTACATAACTCATATACTTTTTTAAAGACAGGCTGCTTATTTGAATGAAAATATCCTCGGTTTCCATGAAGAATTCGTATGCCATTCGTAACGTTACATACATTCATATACATGCAATGATCTGGCCGATAATTATAAATGCAAGGAAATATATAAAGTTTATCTAAAAATATATATAAAAATTTTTTTATTTGTTATGTTCAAAACAATTTTAAATATAGCATCAGTATTACCAGGATGATAATAAAACAGTATGTTTATTAGGTCTTGATCTCCCCATGTTATTTTCGACTTGAATTGTTCGTGTAAAGGAAGAATCCGATTTTCCCAGTCGAATAATCTCATTCTTGTCAGATTCATGAGCATTACTCCAGAATTAATACCCAATTTACCAAAGAATGGATGGCGAGCAAATCGGTTGTACCAACCAATGCTTTCATCTTCATGCTCAGGAGATAGGCCAGCAATATGCGACGCATCAAAATAAGTGAAATGAGCCCATAGTTCTGTAGCAGGAGAAACAAATAGGATATCCGTGTCAACGTATATTGTAGCGTCAATGTTACGCAGAAGCGATGCACATATGAAGGCGCTGCAGCGCAAAACAAGGGCAGCGAGGGAAGAGTATCGCGCCAGGAGGAGGGAGGAGAAGAAAATCCTGTGTAGAAAGAAGAGGGCCTACACAGTCTCCCAGCTCAAGGAGATCGAAGAGTCCCGCGATCGAAGCAACATCCGGAAGTTCTACAAGAAAGCCAAGCAACTGGATTCAAGACCGGAACGCAGGCTCTTCGAAACAGTGATGGAAACCTAGTCACCGAAGCGCAGGGAATAGTAGATGTGTTTAAGCAGCACTTCCATCAGCTGCTAAATGGGCATCATGTAGAAAGAGTGATAGGGCAAGAAGAGAACCCACGTCCAGTCAAAGAAGATAAAGTTCCACCACCCAGTATAGAAGAAGTTAGCTTAGCAATAAAACAGCTAAAGAACAACAAGGCCGCCGGATCTGACGGCTTAGCAGCGGAGCTCTTCAAATACGGTGGTGATGTTTTGGTAGACCGCATGCACCAAATCATCAACCAAGTATGGGTGGAAGGAAGTATGCCCGATGACTGGACTATCAGCTCCATATGCCCCATCTACAAAAAAGGCGATCCTATGTCTTGCAAGAACTATCGAGGCATATCCCTGCTTAATGTCGCATACAAGATCCTATCCAACGTACTGTGTGAACGTCTCAAACCGTTCTGCAACACACTATGTAATCGGCACGTACCAGTGTGGCTTCCGGCCCGGCAGATCGACTATTGACCAAATTTTTACACTGAGGCAAATCCTGGAAAAGACCAATGAATTTCAAGTCGAGACTCACCATCGATTCATCGAATTTAAACCGCATATGATAGCATTCATCGCCAGGAGCTTTATGTGGCGATGGCCGAATTCGGGATCCCGGCAAAACTGACCCAGCTATGTAGCGTGACGCTGGAGAATACACGCTGCAACGTGCAATTTGGAAGTAGTCCCTCCGAACTATTCCAAACATGCACCGGATTTCGGCAAGGAGACGCACTATCATGTGACTTCTTCAATCTCGAGGTAGAGCAGATAGTGCGCAGGGCAGGTGTCAACACGGAAGGCACTATCTTCAACAGATCCGTCCAGCTACTGGGGTATGCAGACGATATTGGCATCATCGGTCGCTCCCAGCGTGCCGTAGAGGCTTTTACGGAGATTGAAGAACAGGCGAAATTCGTTGGTCTTGTAGTAAATGAGGACTAGACTAAGTACATGCTACCAACAAACAAACAAGCATCTGTCCACCTCCTAGGACAGAACGTCACTATTTATAGCCACAATTTCGAGGTAGTTAAGGAGTTTATCTACCTCGGAGTAAACATAAACTCCACAAATGACATCCTAGTGGAGATCCGGCGAAGAATTACCCTAGGAAACCGCTGCTACTTCGGTTTGGCAAAACAATTGGGTTCAAAACTCCTAACTCGAAGGACAAAATGTATGCTTTACAGCATTATAAGCAAGAAGGGAGAGCTGATACTGGGCTCCTTCGAAAAAAAAATTCTTCGGCGGATTTTTGGTCCTGTGTGCGAGGAGGGCGAATGGAGGAGAAGATACAACCGCGAACTTTATGAGCTGTACCAAGATGTGGATGTAGTCCAAAAGGCCAAAATATCGAGCATCGAGCGAATGGACAATAATGCTCCAGCTATGGGATCTTCGAATCCCAGACGCCAGGTTCTAGACGACAAGGAAGACCGAACCTCCCTTTCAAAGACCAAGCCATCGCGGATGCCAGAGCGCTTGGTCTGGATAACTGGAAGCAGCGTGCCCGGGATCGCAGAGGATGGAAGGCTACAGTGTCTCAGGCAGAGACTTTCCACGGGTCGGGAGCCGGTTAAGTAAAGTAAGTGTATGCAGTGAAGGGTATCAAAGCATCGGCCAGGCCGATGATAACACTTTTACTTGTTTCCTCTCAAACTAAGCGTCTAATTGATGCTCTATCATTACATATATAACACTTATATGTCATTGCAATATATATGATGAGAGGCTAACAGTAATGTGAAGAAAAAGTTGAACCTATTCAGATGAGCGGCAGTGTATTCATTGTATACATTTTCAACAATGAATGAATGAGAATCGATTTTCGCTGTAGACATTCCGCGATACCAATAATAATTTTTACTGTCCAGGCAAAATTTTTCGAACTCACAATGGCAAAATTTTACTTACAAAATTACATATTATGACCTACAAAATGTTTAGTGTGGAGGTTAAAAATGATTATTAAAAAGGCCCATTATATACACACACTTTATTTGTTGTGTAAATCTTCTTGCTAAGCCAAATAGCTTATATGCTTACTGATTTTGCTACATGAAGAGTTCCTTACAGACGAATCGTCAAGGATTTGACTTAGTTGATAAGTAAACTCTCCGCTCATTTCATTTTCAATTTTAAAGTCTTTACATAACTCATATACTTTTTTAAAGACAGGCTGCTTATTTGAATGAAAATATCCTCGGTTTCCATGAAGAATTCGTATGCCATTCGTAACGTTACATACATTCATATACATGCAATGATCTGGCCGATAATTATAAATGCAAGGAAATATATAAAGTTTATCTAAAAATATATATAAAAATTTTTTTATTTGTTATGTTCAAAACAATTTTAAATATAGCATCAGTATTACCAGGATGATAATAAAACAGTATGTTTATTAGGTCTTGATCTCCCCATGTTATTTTCGACTTGAATTGTTTGTGTAAAGGAAGAATCCGATTTTCCCAGTCGAATAATCTCATTCTTGTCAGATTCATGAGCATTACTCCAGAATTAATACCCAATTTACCAAAGAATGGATGGCGAGCAAATCGGTTGTACCAACCAATGCTTTCATCTTCATGCTCAGGAGATAGGCCAGCAATATGCGACGCATCAAAATAAGTGAAATGAGCCCATAGTTCTGTAGCAGGAGAAACAAATAGGATATCCGTGTCAACGTATATTGTAGCGTCAATGTTACGCAGAAGCGATGCACATATGAAGGCGCTGCAGCGCAAAACAAGGGCAGCGAGGGAAGAGTATCGCGCCAGGAGGAGGGAGGAGAAGAAAATCCTGTGTAGAAAGAAGAGGGCCTACACAGTCTCCCAGCTCAAGGAGATCGAAGAGTCCCGCGATCGAAGCAACATCCGGAAGTTCTACAAGAAAGCCAAGCAACTGGATTCAAGACCGGAACGCAGGCTCTTCGAAACAGTGATGGAAACCTAGTCACCGAAGCGCAGGGAATAGTAGATGTGTTTAAGCAGCACTTCCATCAGCTGCTAAATGGGCATCATGTAGAAAGAGTGATAGGGCAAGAAGAGAACCCACGTCCAGTCAAAGAAGATAAAGTTCCACCACCCAGTATAGAAGAAGTTAGCTTAGCAATAAAACAGCTAAAGAACAACAAGGCCGCCGGATCTGACGGCTTAGCAGCGGAGCTCTTCAAATACGGTGGTGATGTTTTGGTAGACCGCATGCACCAAATCATCAACCAAGTATGGGTGGAAGGAAGTATGCCCGATGACAGGACTATCAGCTCCATATGCCCCATCTACAAAAAAGGCGATCCTATGTCATGCAAGAACTATCGAGGCATATCCCTGCTTAATGTCGCATACAAGATCCTATCCAACGTACTGTGTGAACGTCTCAAACCGTTCTGCAACACACTATGTAATCGGCACGTACCAGTGTGGCTTCCGGCCCGGCAGATCGACTATTGACCAAATTTTCAAACTGAGGCAAATCCTGGAAAAGACCAATGAATTTCAAGTCGAGACTCACCATCGATTCATCGAATTTAAACCGCATATGATAGCATTCATCGCCAGGAGCTTTATGTGGCGATGGCCGAATTCGGGATCCCGGCAAAACTGACCCAGCTATGTAGCGTGACGCTGGAGAATACACGCTGCAACGTGCAATTTGGAAGTAGTCCCTCCGAACTATTCCAAACATGCACCGGATTTCGGCAAGGAGACGCACTATCATGTGACTTCTTCAATCTCGTGCTAGAGCAGATAGTGCGCAGGGCAGGTGTCAACACGGAAGGCACTATCTTCAACAGATCCGTCCAGCTACTGGGGTATGCACACGATATTGGCATCATCGGTCGCTCCCAGCGTGCCGTAGAGGCTTTTACGGAGATTGAAGAACAGGCGAAATTCGTTGGTCTTGTAGTAAATGAGGACTAGACTAAGTACATGCTACCAACAAACAAACAAGCATCTGTCCACCTCCTAGGACAGAACGTCACTATTTATAGCCACAATTTCGAGGTAGTTAAGGAGTTTATCTACCTCGGAGTAAACATAAACTCCACAAATGACATCCTAGTGGAGATCCGGCGAAGAATTACCCTAGGAAACCGCTGCTACTTCGGTTTGGCAAAACAATTGGGTTCAAAACTCCTAACTCGAAGGACAAAATGTATGCTTTACAGCATTATAAGCAAGAAGGGAGAGCTGATACTGGGCTCCTTCGAAAAAAAAATTCTTCGGCGGATTTTTGGTCCTGTGTGCGAGGAGGGCGAATGGAGGAGAAGATACAACCGCGAACTTTATGAGCTGTACCAAGATGTGGATGTAGTCCAAAAGGCCAAAATATCGAGCATCGAGCGAATGGACAATAATGCTCCAGCTATGGGATCTTCGAATCCCAGACGCCAGGTTCTAGACGACAAGGAAGACCGAACCTCCCTTTCAAAGACCAAGCCATCGCGGATGCCAGAGCGCTTGGTCTGGATAACTGGAAGCAGCGTGCCCGGGATCGCAGAGGATGGAAGGCTACAGTGTCTCAGGCAGAGACTTTCCACGGGTCGGGAGCCGGTTAAGTAAAGTAAGTGTATGCAGTGAAGGGTATCAAAGCATCGGCCAGGCCGATGATAACACTTTTACTTGTTTCCTCTCAAACTAAGCGTCTAATTGATGCTCTATCATTACATATATAACACTTATATGTCATTGCAATATATATGATGAGAGGCTAACAGTAATGTGAAGAAAAAGTTGAACCTATTCAGATGAGCGGCAGTGTATTCATTGTATACATTTTCAACAATGAATGAATGAGAATCGATTTTCGCTGTAGACATTCCGCGATACCAATAATAATTTTTACTGTCCAGGCAAAATTTTTCGAACTCACAATGGCAAAATTTTACTTACAAAATTACATATTATGACCTACAAAATGTTTAGTGTGGAGGTTAAAAATGATTATTAAAAAGGCCCATTATATACACACACTTTATTTGTTGTGTAAATCTTCTTGCTAAGCCAAATAGCTTATATGCTTACTGATTTTGCTACATGAAGAGTTCTTTACAGACGAATCGTCAAGGATTTGACTTAGTTGATAAGTAAACTCTCCGCTCATTTCATTTTCAATTTTAAAGTCTTTACATAACTCATATACTTTTTTAAAGACAGGCTGCTTATTTGAATGAAAATATCCTCGGTTTCCATGAAGAATTCGTATGCCATTCGTAACGTTACATACATTCATATACATGCAATGATCTGGCCGATAATTATAAATGCAAGGAAATATATAAAGTTTATCTAAAAATATATATAAAAATTTTTTTATTTGTTATGTTCAAAACAATTTTAAATATAGCATCAGTATTACCAGGATGATAATAAAACAGTATGTTTATTAGGTCTTGATCTCCCCATGTTATTTTCGACTTGAATTGTTTGTGTAAAGGAAGAATCCGATTTTCCCAGTCGAATAATCTCATTCTTGTCAGATTCATGAGCATTACTCCAGAATTAATACCCAATTTACCAAAGAATGGATGGCGAGCAAATCGGTTGTACCAACCAATGCTTTCATCTTCATGCTCAGGAGATAGGCCAGCAATATGCGACGCATCAAAATAAGTGAAATGAGCCCATAGTTCTGTAGCAGGAGAAACAAATAGGATATCCGTGTCAACGTATATTGTAGCGTCAATGTTACGCAGAAGCGATGCACATATGAAGGCGCTGCAGCGCAAAACAAGGGCAGCGAGGGAAGAGTATCGCGCCAGGAGGAGGGAGGAGAAGAAAATCCTGTGTAGAAAGAAGAGGGCCTACACAGTCTCCCAGCTCAAGGAGATCGAAGAGTCCCGCGATCGAAGCAACATCCGGAAGTTCTACAAGAAAGCCAAGCAACTGGATTCAAGACCGGAACGCAGGCTCTTCGAAACAGTGATGGAAACCTAGTCACCGAAGCGCAGGGAATAGTAGATGTGTTTAAGCAGCACTTCCATCAGCTGCTAAATGGGCATCATGTAGAAAGAGTGATAGGGCAAGAAGAGAACCCACGTCCAGTCAAAGAAGATAAAGTTCCACCACCCAGTATAGAAGAAGTTAGCTTAGCAATAAAACAGCTAAAGAACAACAAGGCCGCCGGATCTGACGGCTTAGCAGCGGAGCTCTTCAAATACGGTGGTGATGTTTTGGTAGACCGCATGCACCAAATCATCAACCAAGTATGGGTGGAAGGAAGTATGCCCGATGACAGGACTATCAGCTCCATATGCCCCATCTACAAAAAAGGCGATCCTATGTCATGCAAGAACTATCGAGGCATATCCCTGCTTAATGTCGCATACAAGATCCTATCCAACGTACTGTGTGAACGTCTCAAACCGTTCTGCAACACACTATGTAATCGGCACGTACCAGTGTGGCTTCCGGCCCGGCAGATCGACTATTGACCAAATTTTCAAACTGAGGCAAATCCTGGAAAAGACCAATGAATTTCAAGTCGAGACTCACCATCGATTCATCGAATTTAAACCGCATATGATAGCATTCATCGCCAGGAGCTTTATGTGGCGATGGCCGAATTCGGGATCCCGGCAAAACTGACCCAGCTATGTAGCGTGACGCTGGAGAATACACGCTGCAACGTGCAATTTGGAAGTAGTCCCTCCGAACTATTCCAAACATGCACCGGATTTCGGCAAGGAGACGCACTATCATGTGACTTCTTCAATCTCGTGCTAGAGCAGATAGTGCGCAGGGCAGGTGTCAACACGGAAGGCACTATCTTCAACAGATCCGTCCAGCTACTGGGGTATGCAGACGATATTGGCATCATCGGTCGCTCCCAGCGTGCCGTAGAGGCTTTTACGGAGATTGAAGAACAGGCGAAATTCGTTGGTCTTGTAGTAAATGAGGACTAGACTAAGTACATGCTACCAACAAACAAACAAGCATCTGTCCACCTCCTAGGACAGAACGTCACTATTTATAGCCACAATTTCGAGGTAGTTAAGGAGTTTATCTACCTCGGAGTAAACATAAACTCCACAAATGACATCCTAGTGGAGATCCGGCGAAGAATTACCCTAGGAAACCGCTGCTACTTCGGTTTGGCAAAACAATTGGGTTCAAAACTCCTAACTCGAAGGACAAAATGTATGCTTTACAGCATTATAAGCAAGAAGGGAGAGCTGATACTGGGCTCCTTCGAAAAAAAAATTCTTCGGCGGATTTTTGGTCCTGTGTGCGAGGAGGGCGAATGGAGGAGAAGATACAACCGCGAACTTTATGAGCTGTACCAAGATGTGGATGTAGTCCAAAAGGCCAAAATATCGAGCATCGAGCGAATGGACAATAATGCTCCAGCTATGGGATCTTCGAATCCCAGACGCCAGGTTCTAGACGACAAGGAAGACCGAACCTCCCTTTCAAAGACCAAGCCATCGCGGATGCCAGAGCGCTTGGTCTGGATAACTGGAAGCAGCGTGCCCGGGATCGCAGAGGATGGAAGGCTACAGTGTCTCAGGCAGAGACTTTCCACGGGTCGGGAGCCGGTTAAGTAAAGTAAGTGTATGCAGTGAAGGGTATCAAAGCATCGGCCAGGCCGATGATAACACTTTTACTTGTTTCCTCTCAAACTAAGCGTCTAATTGATGCTCTATCATTACATATATAACACTTATATGTCATTGCAATATATATGATGAGAGGCTAACAGTAATGTGAAGAAAAAGTTGAACCTATTCAGATGAGCGGCAGTGTATTCATTGTATACATTTTCAACAATGAATGAATGAGAATCGATTTTCGCTGTAGACATTCCGCGATACCAATAATAATTTTTACTGTCCAGGCAAAATTTTTCGAACTCACAATGGCAAAATTTTACTTACAAAATTACATATTATGACCTACAAAATGTTTAGTGTGGAGGTTAAAAATGATTATTAAAAAGGCCCATTATATACACACACTTTATTTGTTGTGTAAATCCACCCAGTATAGAAGAAGTTAGCTTAGCAATAAAACAGCTAAAGAACAACAAGGCCGCCGGATCTGACGGCTTAGCAGCGGAGCTCTTCAAATACGGTGGTGATGTTTTGGTAGACCGCATGCACCAAATCATCAACCAAGTATGGGTGGAAGGAAGTATGCCCGATGACAGGACTATCAGCTCCATATGCCCCATCTACAAAAAAGGCGATCCTATGTCATGCAAGAACTATCGAGGCATATCCCTGCTTAATGTCGCATACAAGATCCTATCCAACGTACTGTGTGAACGTCTCAAACCGTTCTGCAACACACTATGTAATCGGCACGTACCAGTGTGGCTTCCGGCCCGGCAGATCGACTATTGACCAAATTTTCAAACTGAGGCAAATCCTGGAAAAGACCAATGAATTTCAAGTCGAGACTCACCATCGATTCATCGAATTTAAACCGCATATGATAGCATTCATCGCCAGGAGCTTTATGTGGCGATGGCCGAATTCGGGATCCCGGCAAAACTGACCCAGCTATGTAGCGTGACGCTGGAGAATACACGCTGCAACGTGCAATTTGGAAGTAGTCCCTCCGAACTATTCCAAACATGCACCGGATTTCGGCAAGGAGACGCACTATCATGTGACTTCTTCAATCTCGTGCTAGAGCAGATAGTGCGCAGGGCAGGTGTCAACACGGAAGGCACTATCTTCAACAGATCCGTCCAGCTACTGGGGTATGCAGACGATATTGACATCATCGGTCGCTCCCAGCGTGCCGTAGAGGCTTTTACGGAGATTGAAGAACAGGCGAAATTCGTTGGTCTTGTAGTAAATGAGGACTAGACTAAGTACATGCTACCAACAAACAAACAAGCATCTGTCCACCTCCTAGGACAGAACGTCACTATTTATAGCCACAATTTCGAGGTAGTTAAGGAGTTTATCTACCTCGGAGTAAACATAAACTCCACAAATGACATCCTAGTGGAGATCCGGCGAAGAATTACCCTAGGAAACCGCTGCTACTTCGGTTTGGCAAAACAATTGGGTTCAAAACTCCTAACTCGAAGGACAAAATGTATGCTTTACAGCATTATAAGCAAGAAGGGAGAGCTGATACTGGGCTCCTTCGAAAAACAAATTCTTCGGCGGATTTTTGGTCCTGTGTGCGAGGAGGGCGAATGGAGGAGAAGATACAACCGCGAACTTTATGAGCTGTACCAAGATGTGGATGTAGTCCAAAAGGCCAAAATATCGAGCATCGAGCGAATGGACAATAATGCTCCAGCTATGGGATCTTCGAATCCCAGACGCCAGGTTCTAGACGACAAGGAAGACCGAACCTCCCTTTCAAAGACCAAGCCATCGCGGATGCCAGAGCGCTTGGTCTGGATAACTGGAAGCAGCGTGCCCGGGATCGCAGAGGATGGAAGGCTACAGTGTCTCAGGCAGAGACTTTCCACGGGTCGGGAGCCGGTTAAGTAAAGTAAGTGTATGCAGTGAAGGGTATCAAAGCATCGGCCAGGCCGATGATAACACTTTTACTTGTTTCCTCTCAAACTAAGCGTCTAATTGATGCTCTATCATTACATATATAACACTTATATGTCATTGCAATATATATGATGAGAGGCTAACAGTAATGTGAAGAAAAAGTTGAACCTATTCAGATGAGCGGCAGTGTATTCATTGTATACATTTTCAACAATGAATGAATGAGAATCGATTTTCGCTGTAGACATTCCGCGATACCAATAATAATTTTTACTGTCCAGGCAAAATTTTTCGAACTCACAATGGCAAAATTTTACTTACAAAATTACATATTATGACCTACAAAATGTTTAGTGTGGAGGTTAAAAATGATTATTAAAAAGGCCCATTATATACACACACTTTATTTGTTGTGTAAATCCACCCAGTATAGAAGAAGTTAGCTTAGCAATAAAACAGCTAAAGAACAACAAGGCCGCCGGATCTGACGGCTTAGCAGCGGAGCTCTTCAAATACGGTGGTGATGTTTTGGTAGACCGCATGCACCAAATCATCAACCAAGTATGGGTGGAAGGAAGTATGCCCGATGACAGGACTATCAGCTCCATATGCCCCATCTACAAAAAAGGCGATCCTATGTCATGCAAGAACTATCGAGGCATATCCCTGCTTAATGTCGCATACAAGATCCTATCCAACGTACTGTGTGAACGTCTCAAACCGTTCTGCAACACACTATGTAATCGGCACGTACCAGTGTGGCTTCCGGCCCGGCAGATCGACTATTGACCAAATTTTCAAACTGAGGCAAATCCTGGAAAAGACCAATGAATTTCAAGTCGAGACTCACCATCGATTCATCGAATTTAAACCGCATATGATAGCATTCATCGCCAGGAGCTTTATGTGGCGATGGCCGAATTCGGGATCCCGGCAAAACTGACCCAGCTATGTAGCGTGACGCTGGAGAATACACGCTGCAACGTGCAATTTGGAAGTAGTCCCTCCGAACTATTCCAAACATGCACCGGATTTCGGCAAGGAGACGCACTATCATGTGACTTCTTCAATCTCGTGCTAGAGCAGATAGTGCGCAGGGCAGGTGTCAACACGGAAGGCACTATCTTCAACAGATCCGTCCAGCTACTGGGGTATGCAGACGATATTGACATCATCGGTCGCTCCCAGCGTGCCGTAGAGGCTTTTACGGAGATTGAAGAACAGGCGAAATTCGTTGGTCTTGTAGTAAATGAGGACTAGACTAAGTACATGCTACCAACAAACAAACAAGCATCTGTCCACCTCCTAGGACAGAACGTCACTATTTATAGCCACAATTTCGAGGTAGTTAAGGAGTTTATCTACCTCGGAGTAAACATAAACTCCACAAATGACATCCTAGTGGAGATCCGGCGAAGAATTACCCTAGGAAACCGCTGCTAATTCGGTTTGGCAAAACAATTGGGTTCAAAACTCCTAACTCGAAGGACAAAATGTATGCTTTACAGCATTATAAGCAAGAAGGGAGAGCTGATACTGGGCTCCTTCGAAAAAAAAATTCTTCGGCGGATTTTTGGTCCTGTGTGCGAGGAGGGCGAATGGAGGAGAAGATACAACCGCGAACTTTATGAGCTGTACCAAGATGTGGATGTAGTCCAAAAGGCCAAAATATCGAGCATCGAGCGAATGGACAATAATGCTCCAGCTATGGGATCTTCGAATCCCAGACGCCAGGTTCTAGACGACAAGGAAGACCGAACCTCCCTTTCAAAGACCAAGCCATCGCGGATGCCAGAGCGCTTGGTCTGGATAACTGGAAGCAGCGTGCCCGGGATCGCAGAGGATGGAAGGCTACAGTGTCTCAGGCAGAGACTTTCCACGGGTCGGGAGCCGGTTAAGTAAAGTAAGTGTATGCAGTGAAGGGTATCAAAGCATCGGCCAGGCCGATGATAACACTTTTACTTGTTTCCTCTCAAACTAAGCGTCTAATTGATGCTCTATCATTACATATATAACACTTATATGTCATTGCAATATATATGATGAGAGGCTAACAGTAATGTGAAGAAAAAGTTGAACCTATTCAGATGAGCGGCAGTGTATTCATTGTATACATTTTCAACAATGAATGAATGAGAATCGATTTTCGCTGTAGACATTCCGCGATACCAATAATAATTTTTACTGTCCAGGCAAAATTTTTCGAACTCACAATGGCAAAATTTTACTTACAAAATTACATATTATGACCTACAAAATGTTTAGTGTGGAGGTTAAAAATGATTATTAAAAAGGCCCATTATATACACACACTTTATTTGTTGTGTAAATCCACCCAGTATAGAAGAAGTTAGCTTAGCAATAAAACAGCTAAAGAACAACAAGGCCGCCGGATCTGACGGCTTAGCAGCGGAGCTCTTCAAATACGGTGGTGATGTTTTGGTAGACCGCATGCACCAAATCATCAACCAAGTATGGGTGGAAGGAAGTATGCCCGATGACAGGACTATCAGCTCCATATGCCCCATCTACAAAAAAGGCGATCCTATGTCATGCAAGAACTATCGAGGCATATCCCTGCTTAATGTCGCATACAAGATCCTATCCAACGTACTGTGTGAACGTCTCAAACCGTTCTGCAACACACTATGTAATCGGCACGTACCAGTGTGGCTTCCGGCCCGGCAGATCGACTATTGACCAAATTTTCAAACTGAGGCAAATCCTGGAAAAGACCAATGAATTTCAAGTCGAGACTCACCATCGATTCATCGAATTTAAACCGCATATGATAGCATTCATCGCCAGGAGCTTTATGTGGCGATGGCCGAATTCGGGATCCCGGCAAAACTGACCCAGCTATGTAGCGTGACGCTGGAGAATACACGCTGCAACGTGCAATTTGGAAGTAGTCCCTCCGAACTATTCCAAACATGCACCGGATTTCGGCAAGGAGACGCACTATCATGTGACTTCTTCAATCTCGTGCTAGAGCAGATAGTGCGCAGGGCAGGTGTCAACACGGAAGGCACTATCTTCAACAGATCCGTCCAGCTACTGGGGTATGCAGACGATATTGACATCATCGGTCGCTCCCAGCGTGCCGTAGAGGCTTTTACGGAGATTGAAGAACAGGCGAAACTCGTTGGTCTTGTAGTAAATGAGGACTAGACTAAGTACATGCTACCAACAAACAAACAAGCATCTGTCCACCTCCTAGGACAGAACGTCACTATTTATAGCCACAATTTCGAGGTAGTTAAGGAGTTTATCTACCTCGGAGTAAACATAAACTCCACAAATGACATCCTAGTGGAGATCCGGCGAAGAATTACCCTAGGAAACCGCTGCTACTTCGGTTTGGCAAAACAATTGGGTTCAAAACTCCTAACTCGAAGGACAAAATGTATGCTTTACAGCATTATAAGCAAGAAGGGAGAGCTGATACTGGGCTCCTTCGAAAAAAAAATTCTTCGGCGGATTTTTGGTCCTGTGTGCGAGGAGGGCGAATGGAGGAGAAGATACAACCGCGAACTTTATGAGCTGTACCAAGATGTGGATGTAGTCCAAAAGGCCAAAATATCGAGCATCGAGCGAATGGACAATAATGCTCCAGCTATGGGATCTTCGAATCCCAGACGCCAGGTTCTAGACGACAAGGAAGACCGAACCTCCCTTTCAAAGACCAAGCCATCGCGGATGCCAGAGCGCTTGGTCTGGATAACTGGAAGCAGCGTGCCCGGGATCGCAGAGGATGGAAGGCTACAGTGTCTCAGGCAGAGACTTTCCACGGGTCGGGAGCCGGTTAAGTAAAGTAAGTGTATGCAGTGAAGGGTATCAAAGCATCGGCCAGGCCGATGATAACACTTTTACTTGTTTCCTCTCAAACTAAGCGTCTAATTGATGCTCTATCATTACATATATAACACTTATATGTCATTGCAATATATATGATGAGAGGCTAACAGTAATGTGAAGAAAAAGTTGAACCTATTCAGATGAGCGGCAGTGTATTCATTGTATACATTTTCAACAATGAATGAATGAGAATCGATTTTCGCTGTAGACATTCCGCGATACCAATAATAATTTTTACTGTCCAGGCAAAATTTTTCGAACTCACAATGGCAAAATTTTACTTACAAAATTACATATTATGACCTACAAAATGTTTAGTGTGGAGGTTAAAAATGATTATTAAAAAGGCCCATTATATACACACACTTTATTTGTTGTGTAAATCCACCCAGTATAGAAGAAGTTAGCTTAGCAATAAAACAGCTAAAGAACAACAAGGCCGCCGGATCTGACGGCTTAGCAGCGGAACTCTTCAAATACGGTGGTGATGTTTTGGTAGACCGCATGCACCAAATCATCAACCAAGTATGGGTGGAAGGAAGTATGCCCGATGACAGGACTATCAGCTCCATATGCCCCATCTACAAAAAAGGCGATCCTATGTCATGCAAGAACTATCGAGGCATATCCCTGCTTAATGTCGCATACAAGATCCTATCCAACGTACTGTGTGAACGTCTCAAACCGTTCTGCAACACACTATGTAATCGGCACGTACCAGTGTGGCTTCCGGCCCGGCAGATCGACTATTGACCAAATTTTCAAACTGAGGCAAATCCTGGAAAAGACCAATGAATTTCAAGTCGAGACTCACCATCGATTCATCGAATTTAAACCGCATATGATAGCATTCATCGCCAGGAGCTTTATGTGGCGATGGCCGAATTCGGGATCCCGGCAAAACTGACCCAGCTATGTAGCGTGACGCTGGAGAATACACGCTGCAACGTGCAATTTGGAAGTAGTCCCTCCGAACTATTCCAAACATGCACCGGATTTCGGCAAGGAGACGCACTATCATGTGACTTCTTCAATCTCGTGCTAGAGCAGATAGTGCGCAGGGCAGGTGTCAACACGGAAGGCACTATCTTCAACAGATCCGTCCAGCTACTGGGGTATGCAGACGATATTGACATCATCGGTCGCTCCCAGCGTGCCGTAGAGGCTTTTACGGAGATTGAAGAACAGGCGAAATTCGTTGGTCTTGTAGTAAATGAGGACTAGACTAAGTACATGCTACCAACAAACAAACAAGCATCTGTCCACCTCCTAGGACAGAACGTCACTATTTATAGCCACAATTTCGAGGTAGTTAAGGAGTTTATCTACCTCGGAGTAAACATAAACTCCACAAATGACATCCTAGTGGAGATCCGGCGAAGAATTACCCTAGGAAACCGCTGCTACTTCGGTTTGGCAAAACAATTGGGTTCAAAACTCCTAACTCGAAGGACAAAATGTATGCTTTACAGCATTATAAGCAAGAAGGGAGAGCTGATACTGGGCTCCTTCGAAAAAAAAATTCTTCGGCGGATTTTTGGTCCTGTGTGCGAGGAGGGCGAATGGAGGAGAAGATACAACCGCGAACTTTATGAGCTGTACCAAGATGTGGATGTAGTCCAAAAGGCCAAAATATCGAGCATCGAGCGAATGGACAATAATGCTCCAGCTATGGGATCTTCGAATCCCAGACGCCAGGTTCTAGACGACAAGGAAGACCGAACCTCCCTTTCAAAGACCAAGCCATCGCGGATGCCAGAGCGCTTGGTCTGGATAACTGGAAGCAGCGTGCCCGGGATCGCAGAGGATGGAAGGCTACAGTGTCTCAGGCAGAGACTTTCCACGGGTCGGGAGCCGGTTAAGTAAAGTAAGTGTATGCAGTGAAGGGTATCAAAGCATCGGCCAGGCCGATGATAACACTTTTACTTGTTTCCTCTCAAACTAAGCGTCTAATTGATGCTCTATCATTACATATATAACACTTATATGTCATTGCAATATATATGATGAGAGGCTAACAGTAATGTGAAGAAAAAGTTGAACCTATTCAGATGAGCGGCAGTGTATTCATTGTATACATTTTCAACAATGAATGAATGAGAATCGATTTTCGCTGTAGACATTCCGCGATACCAATAATAATTTTTACTGTCCAGGCAAAATTTTTCGAACTCACAATGGCAAAATTTTACTTACAAAATTACATATTATGACCTACAAAATGTTTAGTGTGGAGGTTAAAAATGATTATTAAAAAGGCCCATTATATACACACACTTTATTTGTTGTGTAAATCCACCCAGTATAGAAGAAGTTAGCTTAGCAATAAAACAGCTAAAGAACAACAAGGCCGCCGGATCTGACGGCTTAGCAGCGGAGCTCTTCAAATACGGTGGTGATGTTTTGGTAGACCGCATGCACCAAATCATCAACCAAGTATGGGTGGAAGGAAGTATGCCCGATGACAGGACTATCAGCTCCATATGCCCCATCTACAAAAAAGGCGATCCTATGTCATGCAAGAACTATCGAGGCATATCCCTGCTTAATGTCGCATACAAGATCCTATCCAACGTACTGTGTGAACGTCTCAAACCGTTCTGCAACACACTATGTAATCGGCACGTACCAGTGTGGCTTCCGGCCCGGCAGATCGACTATTGACCAAATTTTCAAACTGAGGCAAATCCTGGAAAAGACCAATGAATTTCAAGTCGAGACTCACCATCGATTCATCGAATTTAAACCGCATATGATAGCATTCATCGCCAGGAGCTTTATGTGGCGATGGCCGAATTCGGGATCCCGGCAAAACTGACCCAGCTATGTAGCGTGACGCTGGAGAATACACGCTGCAACGTGCAATTTGGAAGTAGTCCCTCCGAACTATTCCAAACATGCACCGGATTTCGGCAAGGAGACGCACTATCATGTGACTTCTTCAATCTCGTGCTAGAGCAGATAGTGCGCAGGGCAGGTGTCAACACGGAAGGCACTATCTTCAACAGATCCGTCCAGCTACTGGGGTATGCAGACGATATTGACATCATCGGTCGCTCCCAGCGTGCCGTAGAGGCTTTTACGGAGATTGAAGAACAGGCGAAACTCGTTGGTCTTGTAGTAAATGAGGACTAGACTAAGTACATGCTACCAACAAACAAACAAGCATCTGTCCACCTCCTAGGACAGAACGTCACTATTTATAGCCACAATTTCGAGGTAGTTAAGGAGTTTATCTACCTCGGAGTAAACATAAACTCCACAAATGACATCCTAGTGGAGATCCGGCGAAGAATTACCCTAGGAAACCGCTGCTACTTCGGTTTGGCAAAACAATTGGGTTCAAAACTCCTAACTCGAAGGACAAAATGTATGCTTTACAGCATTATAAGCAAGAAGGGAGAGCTGATACTGGGCTCCTTCGAAAAAAAAATTCTTCGGCGGATTTTTGGTCCTGTGTGCGAGGAGGGCGAATGGAGGAGAAGATACAACCGCGAACTTTATGAGCTGTACCAAGATGTGGATGTAGTCCAAAAGGCCAAAATATCGAGCATCGAGCGAATGGACAATAATGCTCCAGCTATGGGATCTTCGAATCCCAGACGCCAGGTTCTAGACGACAAGGAAGACCGAACCTCCCTTTCAAAGACCAAGCCATCGCGGATGCCAGAGCGCTTGGTCTGGATAACTGGAAGCAGCGTGCCCGGGATCGCAGAGGATGGAAGGCTACAGTGTCTCAGGCAGAGACTTTCCACGGGTCGGGAGCCGGTTAAGTAAAGTAAGTGTATGCAGTGAAGGGTATCAAAGCATCGGCCAGGCCGATGATAACACTTTTACTTGTTTCCTCTCAAACTAAGCGTCTAATTGATGCTCTATCATTACATATATAACACTTATATGTCATTGCAATATATATGATGAGAGGCTAACAGTAATGTGAAGAAAAAGTTGAACCTATTCAGATGAGCGGCAGTGTATTCATTGTATACATTTTCAACAATGAATGAATGAGAATCGATTTTCGCTGTAGACATTCCGCGATACCAATAATAATTTTTACTGTCCAGGCAAAATTTTTCGAACTCACAATGGCAAAATTTTTTTTACAAAATTACATATTATGACCTACAAAATGTTTAGTGTGGAGGTTAAAAATGATTATTAAAAAGGCCCATTATATACACACACTTTATTTGTTGTGTAAATCCACCCAGTATAGAAGAAGTTAGCTTAGCAATAAAACAGCTAAAGAACAACAAGGCCGCCGGATCTGACGGCTTAGCAGCGGAGCTCTTCAAATACGGTGGTGATGTTTTGGTAGACCGCATGCACCAAATCATCAACCAAGTATGGGTGGAAGGAAGTATGCCCGATGACAGGACTATCAGCTCCATATGCCCCATCTACAAAAAAGGCGATCCTATGTCATGCAAGAACTATCGAGGCATATCCCTGCTTAATGTCGCATACAAGATCCTATCCAACGTACTGTGTGAACGTCTCAAACCGTTCTGCAACACACTATGTAATCGGCACGTACCAGTGTGGCTTCCGGCCCGGCAGATCGACTATTGACCAAATTTTCAAACTGAGGCAAATCCTGGAAAAGACCAATGAATTTCAAGTCGAGACTCACCATCGATTCATCGAATTTAAACCGCATATGATAGCATTCATCGCCAGGAGCTTTATGTGGCGATGGCCGAATTCGGGATCCCGGCAAAACTGACCCAGCTATGTAGCGTGACGCTGGAGAATACACGCTGCAACGTGCAATTTGGAAGTAGTCCCTCCGAACTATTCCAAACATGCACCGGATTTCGGCAAGGAGACGCACTATCATGTGACTTCTTCAATCTCGTGCTAGAGCAGATAGTGCGCAGGGCAGGTGTCAACACGGAAGGCACTATCTTCAACAGATCCGTCCAGCTACTGGGGTATGCAGACGATATTGACATCATCGGTCGCTCCCAGCGTGCCGTAGAGGCTTTTACGGAGATTGAAGAACAGGCGAAATTCGTTGGTCTTGTAGTAAATGAGGACTAGACTAAGTACATGCTACCAACAAACAAACAAGCATCTGTCCACCTCCTAGGACAGAACGTCACTATTTATAGCCACAATTTCGAGGTAGTTAAGGAGTTTATCTACCTCGGAGTAAACTTAAACTCCACAAATGACATCCTAGTGGAGATCCGGCGAAGAATTACCCTAGGAAACCGCTGCTACTTCGGTTTGGCAAAACAATTGGGTTCAAAACTCCTAACTCGAAGGACAAAATGTATGCTTTACAGCATTATAAGCAAGAAGGGAGAGCTGATACTGGGCTCCTTCGAAAAAAAAATTCTTCGGCGGATTTTTGGTCCTGTGTGCGAGGAGGGCGAATGGAGGAGAAGATACAACCGCGAACTTTATGAGCTGTACCAAGATGTGGATGTAGTCCAAAAGGCCAAAATATCGAGCATCGAGCGAATGGACAATAATGCTCCAGCTATGGGATCTTCGAATCCCAGACGCCAGGTTCTAGACGACAAGGAAGACCGAACCTCCCTTTCAAAGACCAAGCCATCGCGGATGCCAGAGCGCTTGGTCTGGATAACTGGAAGCAGCGTGCCCGGGATCGCAGAGGATGGAAGGCTACAGTGTCTCAGGCAGAGACTTTCCACGGGTCGGGAGCCGGTTAAGTAAAGTAAGTGTATGCAGTGAAGGGTATCAAAGCATCGGCCAGGCCGATGATAACACTTTTACTTGTTTCCTCTCAAACTAAGCGTCTAATTGATGCTCTATCATTACATATATAACACTTATATGTCATTGCAATATATATGATGAGAGGCTAACAGTAATGTGAAGAAAAAGTTGAACCTATTCAGATGAGCGGCAGTGTATTCATTGTATACATTTTCAACAATGAATGAATGAGAATCGATTTTCGCTGTAGACATTCCGCGATACCAATAATAATTTTTACTGTCCAGGCAAAATTTTTCGAACTCACAATGGCAAAATTTTACTTACAAAATTACATATTATGACCTACAAAATGTTTAGTGTGGAGGTTAAAAATGATTATTAAAAAGGCCCATTATATACACACACTTTATTTGTTGTGTAAATCCACCCAGTATAGAAGAAGTTAGCTTAGCAATAAAACAGCTAAAGAACAACAAGGCCGCCGGATCTGACGGCTTAGCAGCGGAGCTCTTCAAATACGGTGGTGATGTTTTGGTAGACCGCATGCACCAAATCATCAACCAAGTATGGGTGGAAGGAAGTATGCCCGATGACAGGACTATCAGCTCCATATGCCCCATCTACAAAAAAGGCGATCCTATGTCATGCAAGAACTATCGAGGCATATCCCTGCTTAATGTCGCATACAAGATCCTATCCAACGTACTGTGTGAACGTCTCAAACCGTTCTGCAACACACTATGTAATCGGCACGTACCAGTGTGGCTTCCGGCCCGGCAGATCGACTATTGACCAAATTTTCAAACTGAGGCAAATCCTGGAAAAGACCAATGAATTTCAAGTCGAGACTCACCATCGATTCATCGAATTTAAACCGCATATGATAGCATTCATCGCCAGGAGCTTTATGTGGCGATGGCCGAATTCGGGATCCCGGCAAAACTGACCCAGCTATGTAGCGTGACGCTGGAGAATACACGCTGCAACGTGCAATTTGGAAGTAGTCCCTCCGAACTATTCCAAACATGCACCGGATTTCGGCAAGGAGACGCACTATCATGTGACTTCTTCAATCTCGTGCTAGAGCAGATAGTGCGCAGGGCAGGTGTCAACACGGAAGGCACTATCTTCAACAGATCCGTCCAGCTACTGGGGTATGCAGACGATATTGGCATCATCGGTCGCTCCCAGCGTGCCGTAGAGGCTTTTACGGAGATTGAAGAACAGGCGAAATTCGTTGGTCTTGTAGTAAATGAGGACTAGACTAAGTACATGCTACCAACAAACAAACAAGCATCTGTCCACCTCCTAGGACAGAACGTCACTATTTATAGCCACAATTTCGAGGTAGTTAAGGAGTTTATCTACCTCGGAGTAAACATAAACTCCACAAATGACATCCTAGTGGAGATCCGGCGAAGAATTACCCTAGGAAACCGCTGCTACTTCGGTTTGGCAAAACAATTGGGTTCAAAACTCCTAACTCGAAGGACAAAATGTATGCTTTACAGCATTATAAGCAAGAAGGGAGAGCTGATACTGGGCTCCTTCGAAAAAAAAATTCTTCGGCGGATTTTTGGTCCTGTGTGCGAGGAGGGCGAATGGAGGAGAAGATACAACCGCGAACTTTATGAGCTGTACCAAGATGTGGATGTAGTCCAAAAGGCCAAAATATCGAGCATCGAGCGAATGGACAATAATGCTCCAGCTATGGGATCTTCGAATCCCAGACGCCAGGTTCTAGACGACAAGGAAGACCGAACCTCCCTTTCAAAGACCAAGCCATCGCGGATGCCAGAGCGCTTGGTCTGGATAACTGGAAGCAGCGTGCCCGGGATCGCAGAGGATGGAAGGCTACAGTGTCTCAGGCAGAGACTTTCCACGGGTCGGGAGCCGGTTAAGTAAAGTAAGTGTATGCAGTGAAGGGTATCAAAGCATCGGCCAGGCCGATGATAACACTTTTACTTGTTTCCTCTCAAACTAAGCGTCTAATTGATGCTCTATCATTACATATATAACACTTATATGTCATTGCAATATATATGATGAGAGGCTAACAGTAATGTGAAGAAAAAGTTGAACCTATTCAGATGAGCGGCAGTGTATTCATTGTATACATTTTCAACAATGAATGAATGAGAATCGATTTTCGCTGTAGACATTCCGCGATACCAATAATAATTTTTACTGTCCAGGCAAAATTTTTCGAACTCACAATGGCAAAATTTTACTTACAAAATTACATATTATGACCTACAAAATGTTTAGTGTGGAGGTTAAAAATGATTATTAAAAAGGCCCATTATATACACACACTTTATTTGTTGTGTAAATCTTCTTGCTAAGCCAAATAGCTTATATGCTTACTGATTTTGCTACATGAAGAGTTCTTTACAGACGAATCGTCAAGGATTTGACTTAGTTGATAAGTAAACTCTCCGCTCATTTCATTTTCAATTTTAAAGTCTTTACATAACTCATATACTTTTTTAAAGACAGGCTGCTTATTTGAATGAAAATATCCTCGGTTTCCATGAAGAATTCGTATGCCATTCGTAACGTTACATACATTCATATACATGCAATGATCTGGCCGATAATTATAAATGCAAGGAAATATATAAAGTTTATCTAAAAATATATATAAAAATTTTTTTATTTGTTATGTTCAAAACAATTTTAAATATAGCATCAGTATTACCAGGATGATAATAAAACAGTATGTTTATTAGGTCTTGATCTCCCCATGTTATTTTCGACTTGAATTGTTTGTGTAAAGGAAGAATCCGATTTTCCCAGTCGAATAATCTCATTCTTGTCAGATTCATGAGCATTACTCCAGAATTAATACCCAATTTACCAAAGAATGGATGGCGAGCAAATCGGTTGTACCAACCAATGCTTTCATCTTCATGCTCAGGAGATAGGCCAGCAATATGCGACGCATCAAAATAAGTGAAATGAGCCCATAGTTCTGTAGCAGGAGAAACAAATAGGATATCCGTGTCAACGTATATTGTAGCGTCAATGTTACGCAGAAGCGATGCACATATGAAGGCGCTGCAGCGCAAAACAAGGGCAGCGAGGGAAGAGTATCGCGCCAGGAGGAGGGAGGAGAAGAAAATCCTGTGTAGAAAGAAGAGGGCCTACACAGTCTCCCAGCTCAAGGAGATCGAAGAGTCCCGCGATCGAAGCAACATCCGGAAGTTCTACAAGAAAGCCAAGCAACTGGATTCAAGACCGGAACGCAGGCTCTTCGAAACAGTGATGGAAACCTAGTCACCGAAGCGCAGGGAATAGTAGATGTGTTTAAGCAGCACTTCCATCAGCTGCTAAATGGGCATCATGTAGAAAGAGTGATAGGGCAAGAAGAGAACCCACGTCCAGTCAAAGAAGATAAAGTTCCACCACCCAGTATAGAAGAAGTTAGCTTAGCAATAAAACAGCTAAAGAACAACAAGGCCGCCGGATCTGACGGCTTAGCAGCGGAGCTCTTCAAATACGGTGGTGATGTTTTGGTAGACCGCATGCACCAAATCATCAACCAAGTATGGGTGGAAGGAAGTATGCCCGATGACTGGACTATCAGCTCCATATGCCCCATCTACAAAAAAGGCGATCCTATGTCTTGCAAGAACTATCGAGGCATATCCCTGCTTAATGTCGCATACAAGATCCTATCCAACGTACTGTGTGAACGTCTCAAACCGTTCTGCAACACACTATGTAATCGGCACGTACCAGTGTGGCTTCCGGCCCGGCAGATCGACTATTGACCAAATTTTCACACTGAGGCAAATCCTGGAAAAGACCAATGAATTTCAAGTCGAGACTCACCATCGATTCATCGAATTTAAACCGCATATGATAGCATTCATCGCCAGGAGCTTTATGTGGCGATGGCCGAATTCGGGATCCCGGCAAAACTGACCCAGCTATGTAGCGTGACGCTGGAGAATACACGCTGCAACGTGCAATTTGGAAGTAGTCCCTCCGAACTATTCCAAACATGCACCGGATTTCGGCAAGGAGACGCACTATCATGTGACTTCTTCAATCTCGTGCTAGAGCAGATAGTGCGCAGGGCAGGTGTCAACACGGAAGGCACTATCTTCAACAGATCCGTTCAGCTACTGGGGTATGCAGACGATATTGGCATCATCGGTCGCTCCCAGCGTGCCGTAGAGGCTTTTACGGAGATTGAAGAACAGGCGAAATTCGTTGGTCTTGTAGTAAATGAGGACTAGACTAAGTACATGCTACCAACAAACAAACAAGCATCTGTCCATTCCTAGGACAGAACGTCACTATTTATAGCCACAATTTCGAGGTAGTTAAGGAGTTTATCTACCTCGGAGTAAACATAAACTCCACAAATGACATCCTAGTGGAGATCCGGCGAAGAATTACCCTAGGAAACCGCTGCTACTTCGGTTTGGCAAAACAATTGGGTTCAAAACTCCTAACTCGAAGGACAAAATGTATGCTTTACAGCATTATAAGCAAGAAGGGAGAGCTGATACTGGGCTCCTTCGAAAAAAAAATTCTTCGGCGGATTTTTGGTCCTGTGTGCGAGGAGGGCGAATGGAGGAGAAGATACAACCGCGAACTTTATGAGCTGTACCAAGATGTGGATGTAGTCCAAAAGGCCAAAATATCGAGCATCGAGCGAATGGACAATAATGCTGCAGCTATGGGATCTTCGAATCCCAGACGCCAGGTTCTAGACGACAAGGAAGACCGAACCTCCCTTTCAAAGACCAAGCCATCGCGGATGCCAGAGCGCTTGGTCTGGATAACTGGAAGCAGCGTGCCCGGGATCGCAGAGGATGGAAGGCTACAGTGTCTCAGGCAGAGACTTTCCACGGGTCGGGAGCCGGTTAAGTAAAGTAAGTGTATGCAGTGAAGGGTATCAAAGCATCGGCCAGGCCGATGATAACACTTTTACTTGTTTCCTCTCAAACTAAGCGTCTAATTGATGCTCTATCATTACATATATAACACTTATATGTCATTGCAATATATATGATGAGAGGCTAACAGTAATGTGAAGAAAAAGTTGAACCTATTCAGATGAGCGGCAGTGTATTCATTGTATACATTTTCAACAATGAATGAATGAGAATCGATTTTCGCTGTAGACATTCCGCGATACCAATAATAATTTTTACTGTCCAGGCAAAATTTTTCGAACTCACAATGGCAAAATTTTGCTTACAAAATTACATATTATGACCTACAAAATGTTTAGTGTGGAGGTTAAAAATGATTATTAAAAAGGCCCATTATATATACACACCTTATTTGTTGTGTAAATCTTCTTGCTAAGCCAAATAGCTTATATGCTTACTGATTTTGCTACATGAAGAGTTCTTTACAGACGAATCGTCAAGGATTTGACTTAGTTGATAAGTAAACTCTCCGCTCATTTCATTTTCAATTTTAAAGTCTTTACATAACTCATATACTTTTTTAAAGACAGGCTGCTTATTTGAATGAAAATATCCTCGGTTTCCATGAAGAATTCGTATGCCATTCGTAACGTTACATACATTCATATACATGCAATGATCTGGCCGATAATTATAAATGCAAGGAAATATATAAAGTTTATCTAAAAATATATATAAAATTTTTTTTATTTGTTATGTTCAAAACAATTTTAAATATAGCATCAGTATTACCAGGATGATAATAAAACAGTATGTTTATTAGGTCTTGATCTCCCCATGTTATTTTCGACTTGAATTGTTTGTGTAAAGGAAGAATCCGATTTTCCCAGTCGAATAATCTCATTCTTGTCAGATTCATGAGCATTACTCCAGAATTAATACCCAATTTACCAAAGAATGGATGGCGAGCAAATCGGTTGTACCAACCAATGCTTTCATCTTCATGCTCAGGAGATAGGCCAGCAATATGCGACGCATCAAAATAAGTGAAATGAGCCCATAGTTCTGTAGCAGGAGAAACAAATAGGATATCCGTGTCAACGTATATTGTAGCGTCAATGTTACGCAGAAGCGACTATATGAAATAAAAAAAATATATATAAATATAATGGACACATATTAATTATAGAAATTTAGGAAGGTATGTACAGTGTGTTTTATGCTTCAAGCCAATTTCGTTTGGGGTTTGGGAACCATTGTATGTATGCATGTATTTTTATTGAGACTTCAAAAATGTTTACATTAGATTTCGATTTGCATAAAGAATGATATAAAAAAGCCGACTTGGAATTGGTCTGGCTGTCACAGACATACTTAAAAGAAAATTCTGCGAAACTTAACGAGAGAGGAATATTTTAAAACTTGACGTTGTTAGATATAGATACACATGTTCGCTCAATAGAAACATGACAGAGTGTGGATGGGTAAAATAGATTGGCTAAGAACTAGATAACAAAAGTATAACAAAAAAGGATTGGGGTGAGAACTGCACACCAGTTATACCAAACCACATGGATGGTGGGAGCAGAGATAATCGGCCTTACTAATAATCAAACACTAATGTCGACGATTAGCTGGTTGCCAGCTTTAGTAAAAATGTACAGCATTAGTGAAACGGTACCAATAAACAATTAGACTTCCACATTTGCTAGTGCGACAACTTTCTTAGAAACTATTACATTTTTTGTCATCGCAGAATTCAAATTTCATTATTTGTTTTCGTGAAAAACAAGGTCAACGAGGATTTTATTCTAAAAAAAAAAGGAATATTTAAATTGCAAATTAATTTGCCCAACAGATTTCTTTTAAAGGCTTTTTATAGCTTATTATAAGCAAAAAACCAAACAGAAAATAGGAAATGCACAAAATATCCGCTGATCTGTCAAATATCGTATGCAAATCAGTAATGCCCTATTGTTCGATCGGACACAATTTATTATTTCGCATGGATTTTGCTGAATGCTGACAATTCTTCTATCTATATTTTCCGCGAAGTCAACCTTTTCACAACAACCATGTCCACACTAATATTTGAGATCTTCATCCAAAATCTACCTGCCGCCTAAGGTACTGAGAATTGTAAAAAAAAAGTATTCAGGTATGAGCTCTCCAAAATTAAATGAACAGTTATTTTATTCTCTTAGTGACTACTCTCAAGAAATTCTTGGAAAGATCCCAAACTTATATCAAATTTATTTTTAACTTAGCATACATTCGTTACAAACTAAAATGAAAATCAATCATAAAGCAAGCACTAGTGGTTAAACAAGATAAAGCAGAGAAAAGCACTAACCATTTCTTTTAATCAAAATTGTTTAAGAATGACATAAATTTTAATAAATCTTTCTTATAATTGTGCTTAAGAGAATAACAAAACAAACTATACCCTATTTGAACATGAATTTACATAATTTAAGATTTCTATGGAATACAGTTTTTTTGTATATATTTCACTCTCCTCTATTCCGCTATTTGAATCTTACTTATAAACTGTTTAATGACTATCTTGCTAAACTCGCTTCTCGTTTGCCTGGTGACTTAACAGTTAAGTGTACGAACGATATGGACGGCACTCGCTGGCTGGCATATTGAGCAGGTTTTGGCATTGGTGCACGCACAGTCAACGAGTTCGGATGATATTCTGTATGGTTTTTTTTTGTTAACCCTTTCGGTATTTTGATGCCATATGGCAATAGGAATTCATAACGTTGTAACGGCTGGAAGGTACAATTTTTTTTTTGGTTGTTTCTTTTTTTTTCTCTTGTTTTCTTCGGTCGTTAACTTCGGCTGAGAAGTAAACTTCCCTGGTGGGCTCAGACTCAGCAACCACAAGAGAGTAATGCCTTTATTTACTTCCTCGCCGCAACCAAACAGAAAAAAAATGAAAGAGGGAAAGAGGCGACAACAAAACTCTCCACTCGCTGGACCGATCTACAATTTCCCCAATTTTCCCTGGTATGTGAGGGAACCGCTGCTGGCTTTTGTGTTTTCCGTTTGGAGTGACGTAGAGAACCATAGAAGGGGCAGATGGGTATCCGGAGTGGAGTATCAGGCGATGGGGGCGAGAAATAGGAAGCTCTATGCTCGCGTGAGAAACCTGCTAACCTTGGCTCTTGGCAAGGGGCAGGTCAGGCCAAGGAGTCGCGAGGGCTACCACCGGCTGCGAGTTTACTTAGCGGCAGTAAGCATGTCATCGGGTTTTTTTTTTGTTAGTTGGGTGACGAATTAGTCAGTTCTTAGGAAGCAGCTAAGAAGGGCGGTCGCGAACATAGAAAGGATATTCGATCCGCAAAAGAACGAGTCTGAATCACGTGCGCGGGGGTAAAGACATAAAAAAGTTTAGCGTAAATTGAATGCGGATCATAAATTTGAATTACTAAATGGAGTTAAAGTAACTCTCTCACAAAATTCGAACGATACAATTTATACTAGTGTCTCGCAGCAACAAAAAAAAAAAAAAGCAAAAACAACCTCCCCCCCACAAACTGTTCGCCCCTCAGTGGGGGGGAAAAAAAGGAAAAATCCCGTAGAGCAAACTTCCACATTTCGGTCGTGCCGTAAAAACACCATATCGCCGTTCAAAAAGCGAATTATTGGTCGCAAGTTAGCAGAGTGAGGCTACCCCCCTGCACCCGGTGTGACTAAACGTGTACCTCCTCCAGCTAGTCCCCGCCAGTGGTAACCCCGCTCCGTCTCGGGCTATTTATCGATCCACGGGAGAGCTGAACACTAAGCAAGCCTTCCCAGCAATACTAGATCGCCCTTGTGGGATCAAGGCGCGCATCCCTGAAAAAGGAAGTCTCCCTCACCACTCTGGTTCCCGCGCTGCTTTGTGTTTGTGAAGTCATTAAGGAAAAGAAAATATAAAAAAATCAATTATAAATTTGTGTAGCTAATGTTAGTGTAGATTTCTGGTGCGTCTGTGTTTTTTTTTTCCTTCTAAAGAAAAGACCCGATTGGTTAATTGCCGTAATTTTAAATTTTTTCATGGTATTGCGTTTCATTACATTGTTTTTTTTGGGTGGTTACATTTAGCGCCATCATCTGGAATTCACCTCGGCAGGCCTGACGACGCGGATCCCGGTAAGTCATTTTTATAAAACTTGTAATTTTTCCTAGACATTGCCAAGCGAGTACCGGACAAAATTTAAACTTGCGACCAACCAACGTAGTTGCCTTAATTTTCTCCTTGGGTCGCAAACCTTTTTTTTTTGTTGTCGTACCCGAATTTGTTTCTTTTGTCGACACATACTCGCCAACTCTACACCTTAAACTTAATTAACAGTAAATTGAAGTATCTGAAATTTTGTAAATATTAACTATAATCGATTGTCGGAATTTAGCTATAAATTTAAACTATCATGTCCAGGAGAGGAACAAAAAGAATGAAATGATTATCCATAATAATAGTAATTTCGTGACCCAATAAAATTAATTTTTGTACAATGGACTAAAAGTTTGATTGTGTCTCATTTGGATGGTGTTGGTGTAGGGGGGTCCGGAGCATAGAGAGCCTGGGGCTTTCTTTTGGGTGTCGGGTAGGTATTTCGGCGGGAACCGACACATGGTAGGGAGGGTATAGACCCGCTATGAGGACGATCATCTACTCCTCAGGTGGTATGTGGTATTTCTAATTTTTAGCGTTGTTTCTAATCGTTATCTCTAAAAGCATGCAAAATTTTATGTAGTGGTTAATTTTTTTTTCTTCGATACTCGTGTGCAAGAACACACCCTCCGACGAGCATAAGCTGAGACAGCAAGGCATGCACCTGGACCCGCACTACAGTTTCGAAGCTCCTTCCCTTTCCCTCTCCCTCCTCCCTCTTTCTTCTTCATAGTCCGCTTCCCCCACAAATTTCAGCGTCCTTAGAGACTTATCATCCCCCCCTACTCTCACCACTAGCTACCGTTACATAAATGGCGCCCAACGTGGGGCCCGAAAATTATTCGGGTCCAAACCCTAATTTCAGTTTCCATCTTAATAACTTTAATTCAGTTTCTACCTCAAAAGTTGAATTCAACATTTACCTTAGCTTCCGTTTACCCACAATGTCGGCCTAGATCATTGAATCACCCCTTTTGGAATAGCGTATCCTTACTCGGATTCCCATGGTTCGGAACGACCAAGATTCCCGGTAAAGATGATTCTAATGGCGTTTTCGATTGAAGAAAAGAAGTGCCCTTTCTATGAAAAGAGCAAATCTAGAAGTGCTCTTTCTATGTATTCTATGTTTCATTCAAAAAAAAGTGCACTTCCAGGTCAATTCTTAACGCGAAAGAAGCGTCCGGAATATTTTGAGAGAATTGCCCTGAAGTCACCAACACACACTAGCAAAATGTCAGATTGAAATGTTTGTTGTGTTATTAGAAACAAATTTTTCGCTTGTTATCCGAAAATATACAATTACGAGCGCAAAATGTAAGCTTAATATTATAATATATTGATTTGGTCTATTAAAACATTCATATTTACTGTAAAAAACAAAAAATAAACAAGTAACAACAGAAAATCTAACCACACATATATGGTGTCTATAGTCTACCACTCTTGCAAAAGTGCTCCAACGAATTTTATTGAAAAGAGCAATTCTGAACTTGGGGGCACTTCTCTCGGATCTTCAATGAAAAACGCCATAAGACATTCTACATGTGCCAAGATAAATAGATCGTCCCCTTTGGAATTGCGTTGCATAATCAACCATAGCTGATTTCGAACGACCAGGGACAACGATCTGACCCTTCTTGTGGACATTCTACTTTTCGCAATAGGTAACTCGCCAGTTGTCGTGGAAGTGCGGTAACCTGAGGACTATATGCTTTAGGTAGCGACCTCGACAACTTCAACAATTTCAATAAATCTTTCTTATAATTGTGCTTAAGAGAAGAACAAAACAAACTATACCCTATTTGAACATGAATGTACATAATTTAAGATTTCTATGCAATACAGTTTTTTTTTGTACATATTTCACTCTCCTCTATTCAGCTATTTGAATCTTACTTATAAACTGTTTAATAACTCTCTTGCTAAACTCGCTTCTCGCTTGCCTTGTGAATTAACAGTTAAGTGTACGAACGATATGGACGGCACTCGCTGGCTGGGATATTGGGCAGGTTTTGGGATTCGTGCACGCACAGTCAACGAGTTCGGTTGATATTTTGTATGTTTTTTTTTTTAATGGTTTTTTGAGTTTTTAATAAATTTATAACGTTTTTAAACAAGTATTTTATTTTTACGAAAACACATTCTACGTTATACAAACCACAAGGAAAAACACATCACACATACAATACTGCCTAAGTATACACACCACATTTATAAAACACATTTTTTTTTATTAATTACATTTTAATACACAAACACAGTAATACACATAATCATCCATATCATAATCATAAAATTGGTCCTTCTGAAGCCGAATTATCCAGTGAAATCGCGAAGACACTAATGAACATATTATTATATACATATCTAACGTTTTGCAATTAAGGTTGTACATAAAATCGTGCGTTGAACAGTCGATCAAAACTATTATAGCTTACGGTTTAAGCAGCGGTACATTACTTAACAAAGCCTAAGCGGACTGTACTTAACAGTGAACATTTTAATCAGGGTGACCTCTATCTT
Organism: Cheilosia impressa; assembly: GCA_948293265.1. Taxonomy (NCBI): domain Eukaryota; kingdom Metazoa; phylum Arthropoda; class Insecta; order Diptera; family Syrphidae; genus Cheilosia; species Cheilosia impressa. Next base: position 59,682,405 of record OX411880.1, read on the forward strand.
AGGCACTTTTTAAGCACCTTGCAAATTATCTTAAGTGTTTCTTTTATAAACTCCTTTCTGAAAAATGAACAAGATTATTGCAAAGCGTGTTCGTGCTAAGGGCTGTATCACACTGACCGCAGCATTTGCGAATGAGATCGACTCAAACGCTACCTTAGCTAACCTACAATTTCGTCTCGAAAAACTCAATGAAACGTGGAAGGAATTCGTTGCCTTGCAAGATCAACTTCTCGAATTTGTTGACGTCGATGGCTATGTCGATCGTGAGCCGTAATTTGCCGAATATGAGGCCAAATACTATGCCGCGCATTCTGCTATTTCGAAAGCGATACACAATATGCAAAAACAGCAAGCTGAAGATAAACCTGCTGCTCATTCACCTCCGAAGCTGCAGGTCTGCTCAAACATATTTCGTGTTCGGAAAACAATTATGTGGAAGCATGGGACCGACTGGAGAAAAGATACGACCAGAAATTTTTTTATTGCACAATTATTCATTCATTCGTTCATATCGCTTCCAACTTGTACTGTCGCGAATCTTCAGTCACTGCGGAAGATAAATGATAGTGCTGATGAAGCGATAAGGGGTCTTAACGCGCTATACATGACTAATAGGGATCCATGGCTTATCTACCTTCTTGTACAAAAGCTTGATCATGAAACTAAACGAGCTTGGTCGGAAGAAGTGGGCACACGCGACGACGCTACCATAGATGAATTTCTTGATTTTCTTTAAACACGCTGTCGGTGTCTTGAATCATGCATATCGTTTTCTCGATCCAAGCAATCGCCTCGAGTTATTCAAACCCATCTTGCTGAAACATCGTCTGGTTGTCTAAAGTGTCAGGCAGATCATACCATGTCACACTGTCAGGACTTTAAATCATTGAATATAGCCGCTCGTCGCGAGTTCGAAAAAAACAAATCGCTTTGCTTTAATTGTCTCCGCAAGGGACATGCATCTAACCAGTGCCGCTCAACCTTTCGCTGCCGCCAATGCAATTCGCGCCACCACACTTTAGTCCATCCTTTGCAACCCCCAATCACTGAACCCTCACCACAAGATTCTGTTTCTGAGACCCCGCTCGTCGTAACTCACACTCTTGAAACCACACATCGTTACACATCCATTCTACCTACTGCAGTAGCTCAGATTCAGGACATAAATGACTGTTTTCAAACCGTACGTGTTCTTCTTGATTCGGGATCCCAAGTTTCAACGAACGAACGGCTCAACGTTTGGGATTGCCACGGAAACGTTCTAGGATTCCAATCATCGGAATCGCATCCACGTCGGCAGGGGTTACCAATGGATTGGTGTCCCTTGACCTAGTTACAGTACTGACTCTGTTCACATTAATTGCTACGTCCTACAAAGCATTATATCTTCTTTTCCTTCATGTTCTGTCGATACCATTCCTGAAAACTTGGTCTCTGTTGAACTCGCTGATCCACAATACAATAAACCTGGTCCTATCGATATGCTGATAGGAGCTGACAAAGCTTTCAACATCATCACAGGTTCAGCTAAGTCAGACCCGACAGGAAGTCTCACTTCCATTCCAACAATCTTTGGCTGGGTGATAGAGGGCCGCCATGCACAGTATTGCTCTGTAGCAACTCACTGCACCCGGTTAGATCATGACCAAGAATTTGACTTAGAAAGATTCTGGAGACTGGAAGAAGTGTCCAGTGAACCATCGTTATCCGTAGAAGAGCAACTTGCAGAGGAACATTTCACTAACAATCACATTCGTCGGCAAGATGGCAGGTATGAAGTACAACTGCCCTTCAAACCCACAACACAATTAAACTTCGGAAATTCTCTTGGCACCGCTCTCACTCGATTTCATTCTATTGAACGCAAATTGTATTCGAGCAGCGAATTGAAATCCCAATACTCAGCTTTCATAAATGAATATATATCACTTGGACATATGGAAGAAATTCCGCCCAATGAGATTTTTCATCTAACAGCCCATCAAATTATTATATGCCTCATCACGCCATTTTTAAAAACGACAGCTCTACGACCAAAATTAGAATCGTTTTCGACGCATCTGCAAAAAGTAATACTTCCAAATCACTCAACGAAACCCTTCTAGTTGGTCCAACCATCCAGCGCGACATTTTCTCCATTTGCTTAAGATCTCGCCGACACATCTTTCTCATGACTGGAGACGTTGAGAAAATGTATCGGCAGATTTGGGTTGCCCCAAATCACACCAACCATCAGCGAATTATTTGGCGAGAAAACGCAGGAGAAGCGCTCAAGCACTATAGATTGCTAACGGTGACATATGGGACATCAGCTGCCCCTTTCTTAGCAGTTAGAGTCTTAAAACAACTAGCCATGGATTCAGCATTAACACATCCCCTTGCATCTGTAGTACTGCAAAACGACTTTTATGTCGACGATGCCATAACTGGGGCGGACACAATTGAAGATCTCATCACCTTGCGTACGGAGCGGGTTGATTTGTTAAAATCAGCTGGATTTAATCTACGTAAATGGTCCACCAACTGTTGGCCATTGTTAACCTCTATACCAGACGATCAAAGAGAACTGTCACCAGTTGATTTTGAAGAGTCCAACTCAATCAAAATGCTTGGTTTACAATGGTACCCTTCGAAAGATTGTTTCTCGTACAAGGTCCGCTTAAGTCCCTCCGGGTCCTGCACGAAACGCCGTATATTGTCAGGCGCTTCGCGGGTATTTAATCCCTTAGGATTCCTTGCTCCCATCGTAATAGCGGTAAAAATCTTACTACAAGAGTTATGGAGAAAACAACTCAAATGGGATGAAGAAGTTTCGGATGACCTATCGCATCGGTGGACCATGATCCGAAATGAGTTGCATCTGATTGAATCCTTTTCTATTCCTCGAATAATGATATACAGTAAAAACAATTGGGAATTGCACGGTTTTTGTGATGCATCTTTGGATGCATACGCAGCAGTCGTCTACTGTCGTAACGTCAAACCCGATAACTCCATTATCGTCTCGCTCGTAGCTGCAAAATCAAAAGTGGCCCCGTTGAAGGTGTTACCGCTTCCCAGACTGGAGTTATGTGGAGCCTTACTACTAACTCGGTTCATTAACAAAATTAAGCTGTCATTACAGGAACCAGACATCAAAACATTAGCCTGGACAAACATCGATCGTACTGCATTGGTTATCGGCCCCACCAAAAAAATGGTCAGTCTTCATTGGGAACAGGACATCGGAGATAGTATCATCGATTCCTATCAAATCATGGAGCCATGTACGATCGGCTTTCAACCCTGCGGATGCCGCTACACCAGGGATGTCTACTCTATTCGTTACTCATATTTGGTGGAAGGGACCACAATGGCTAAGTGAGGATCGAAGCAATTGGCCTCTATCGAAATACAATACGGATGACATTGACGTAACTCAATTGGAAGAAAGGAAGTCATCTTCACCACAGGTACTCCTAACACAGTTAAACACAAAAATCTTCTCCGTGCTGGAAGTTCTTTTGCATAAGTCCTCTAACTGGATGCGATCGGTACGCGTCACATCATACATTTTTCGGTTCGTTCAAAACACTAGACCCCCTTCGGGTAGGGGAAAGAATAAACCCGAGGTAGGCATGCCTGTCGTAAGAGGCGACTAAAATCCAACCTCCGTATACCGAGCTTATGGTGTATACAAAAATGCAATGAACAAAACAAAAACATTGACCCTTTTATTAAATGTTCAAGGGTATCTCGATCTCCTCCATCAAGATCGAATAACCCCGGGAAAAGAAGTCCGCCGGGAGCGCCAGCGCGTGAAAAACAGGACTCAGTGAAAAATAAAAGTTTTGAGGAAGAAAATAAAGCACTCCGAATCAAGCTTAAGGAAATGGACCTACTCTATCAAGATCTTAAGAAAGAGATAGATCTGCTAAAAGAAGAAAATAAGGTTCTAAGGAGCAATCGTTTGATAAAAGAACGCGAATGTACTCCACCACGCTTAGCTAGTCAGGAATACCACACCGACGAAGAAGAACTAGCACGCGAAACGAATCAGGTCGCTAAGAAAAGAAGTAAGAAAAGGAGAGCCGGTTCTTCCCCCGAAGTCGAGCCCCTAAAAGAACAAAAGCGTAAAGAACCGCAAGAAAAACCACTTCGATCACTAATTCGCGCACCGCCTCCCATAAACGTCGTTGGGGTAACGGAATATAATAAGTTGCATAGCCTCCTTAAAGGAACGATAACATCGAAATTTAAGGTTACATCTTTAAGGAATAATGCGTGGAAAATTAACGTCGATAACCACGATGATTACCGGGCAGTATCCCAAAAGCTAAAAACCGAGAAGATCCAGTGGTATACTTTCGAAATAAAGTCTGAAAGGCCACATCGTGTTGTAGCAAGGGGACTCCACCCCTCATGCACCAAAGACGAGGTTATAAACGACCTTCAAACCAAAGGGTATAAAATTCTTGATGCCGTAAATATCATTAAGAAGGAGAAGCAACAAACGGAAGTCGATAAGGATATCGTGGTAAGACGTGGACTTATCGAAGATATCTACCGAATTAAAACAATGTTAAATATAGTGGTAAAAATCGAACCCATGCGTAGAAATGTAAGAATAGTTCCACAGTGCAAACGTTGCCAAGGATTTAATCATACGCAAATGTATTGCCAAAAAGAACCACGATGTGTGAAATGCGCCGGAAATCACCTCTCCCAAGACTGTGGAGTTAAAAAACAGTCCTCCGCTACCTGTGCTAACTGCAAGGGAAAGCACCCGGCAAATTATAGAGGCTGTGAAGTAGCTAAGGAGTTACAAAAACGGAGAGATGCGCTCCTTAAGCCCGAAAAACCTAAATCAAAACCGCTAACTAAGACAAAGCGTAAGAATGTTCAGGGGATAGTAGACAATCTAAAACCTCCGGTTCATGAACGTAAGAATTAAAAAAAAAGGGAAACGGCAGAAATGCCCTCGACCTCTGTTGTCAAAGGAAACCCTATTCAAAAATTGCCATCAGGAAAGCCACCGAATAGTGGCCCTCGGACAGCCAGAGTGCAGACCTACGCTCAGGCTGTGGCATTCGAAGAACCAAAAAACGTTGAAACTTCGCCAGACAGTGTTTCTCATGTTTTCTCAGTAATTCTCGGGAAACTTGAAGAACAAAGCAAAATAAATAAAATTATTCTCGATCGGTTGGTTAAGCTCGAAAATAATTCAAGGAAAACGCGTACTTCTAATTTAATATGAATGAAAAACCAATGTTAAAAATATGTACTTGGAATGCAAACGGACTTTTGCAAAAACTCGATGAATTGGAAGTATTCATGCGCGAAAAGGATATTGACATTTGCTTAATTTCTGAAACCCACGTAAAAGAGCGATCAATTTTAAAAATAAAAGGCTACAATGATTTGCACGCTTGTCACCCATCTGGAAACGCGAGAGGTGGATCATCATTGTTTATTAAAGACTGCATTGAACAATATGAAGACCTGAAGATAGAGCTTGAAACTATGCAACTGTGCACGATTCGAGTAAAAAATAATCAGCGTACTCTTAGAATCTCATCTATCTACTGTCCACAACGCTCCGCGCTTGAAAGAAGTGATTATACTAACATGCTTAAATCGCTCAAACCAAATTTCATTATTGGCGGCGATTTTAATGCGAAAACACGGTTCTAGATTCATCTCGCGAAAAGGTAGAATGCTCTATGGGGCAGGTATGGAGTACAATTGTGATTTCCACTCGACGGGCAAACCGACCTACTGGCCAACTGATACTTCAAAAATACCTGATCTGATAGATTTTTTCGTCGTGAAAGGAATATCTACCAACCAAATTAAAGTTGAAGAGAGCTCTGATCTGTCATCTGATCATTCACCGGTTATTTTAACATTGAGCGCAAAACTAGTCAATAACCAAGAGCCAGCTAGACTTACTGGTAAAACAACTAACTGGGAAGACTTTAGGAACGAAATTGAAGAGAATGTTGAACTGAGCGTTCCACTTACGACACCTTACGAACTTGAGGTTGAAGTCGTTCAGCTCGCTTCCTGGAATAATACGCCTAACCCAAGAAAAACGCCGGCCAAATACGGTTTACGATATCCGCCCGAAATAAAAGAATTGGTCAACGAAAAAAGGAAAGCGCGTAAAAAATGGCAATAGAGTCGCGCTCCGCAACATAAAGCACATTTGAATTATTTGTGCAATTTGTTGAAGACAGCTATTAAGGATTTTAAAAATCGGGCGATAGGTTCTTACCTTGAAAGTTTAACAGCGAAAAAAGATTCCAATTATTCACTTTGGAAAGCTGTAAAAGGCACCAAAAGGCCCAAAATCCCAGCGCCGCCAATAAAAATAAATCAAAATGAATGGGCAAGGGAAGATAAAGAAAAAGCGGACGTTTTTCCGCCCATCTACTGGAAACCTTTAAACCGTATGATGGTCGAGCGGCTTACGGCAGTACCAATGGTGGGACGGAATTACTATCTAACGATTTTTCACTCACATAATTATGCAACGCTAAGGGAACTAAAACGTGAAATCGAATCTCTAAAACCTAAGAAAGCTCCTGGTTATGATTTGATCACCGGAGAAGTTCTCAAAGTTCTACCTCGAAAAGCATTAATTAAGCTTCTATATATTATAAATGCTGCGCTCAGACTTAAACACGTGCCGAGCCAATGGAAAGTCGCGGAAGTCATTATGGTTTTAAAACCGCCAAATGAAGTAAAATCGTAAAGACCAATTTCGCTTCTTCCAGTCATATCTAAAGTTTTCGAGAGGATATTACTTAGGCGCCTACAACCGGTTATAGAAGATAATAATCTAATCCCTGACCACCAGTTTGGGTTCAGAACCAAGCACTCGACGATTGACCAAGTGCATAGAATTACTGACGTAATAGAGAAACCATTTGAAGAAAAAAAGATATGCTCAAGCGTATTCCTCGACGTCTCACAAGCCTTTGATAAGGTGTGGCACGACGGCTTAAAATTTAAATTACGACAAATTCTCCCCGTAAGCCTATATGATATCTTAGAATCATATCTCGGGAACAGACTCTTCTGTGTTAGACATGGTGTAGAATACTCGGAGCTTAAAGAAATTTCGGCCGGCGTACCGCAAGGAAGCGTCCTTGGGCCGCTTCTGTATCTGTTATATACTCGCGATATACCAAGAGAAGATAGCACTATCCTTGCTACCTTCGCCGACGACACCGCTATCCTTGCAGTAGGTAATACGATCGAAGAAACGACTGCAAAGCTGCAAACCACACTGAATAAAGTAAATGAATGGACGAGGGACTGGCGGATCGCCCTCAACGAAACTAAATCTGTTCACGTAAATTTCACCTGGGAATGACACTCGACGCAAAGCTGAAATGGAATTCGCACGTGAAAATGAAACGTAAAGAACTCGATATCAAATATAGAGAAATGTACTGGTTACTCGAAAAACAGCCTCCGCGATGGTAGGCACCTTGACGTGGGCGCCTTTTTAAAGTGCGCTGGTGCGGAGGCTTAATGTTGCAATGACTCAGTGGGCTATGCTGTCGGAGGCGGTAGTCGTCTGTAGGGTCACCCATGACAGAAAGGCTGCTAGAGGAGCAACAAACTAAGTTCTACCCATGAGGAGTAAACCTCATTAATCAAATCTCTAATCCAAGGCGGAACAGCATACGCCGAGGGATGCATGGCTAAAAGAGAGATTAGTCATTAGTATGCGAACTCCGAATACCTGGCGACCTTCGGTTTTATCAGTAGCCTTCCCGTGGCGTACCGGGCTTCGGCATGGGTGATGTTTCTTTCCCGGGTACTCGTGGGATCAATATTTCTCAATCAAATTTAAAAATTTTACAGACAGATGCCTCTGAAACAGCATCAACCTCTGATGTTGCTGTTGGGCAACCAGAGGAACTAACTATTCGGGTAGCCCCGATGGTCCACACTTCCTGTGCTTAAAGCCCATCTCTAAACGAGTTAGGTCGGAAGACAACACTCCACCAGCATCGGCTGCCAAGAAAGTTAGGAGAGGTCCCTTGCCTGAGGTCCCCACCTTTAGTCAGGTGGCGAACCTAGTCAGGTTGGGTATCGTTCCGACCGACTTGGTCAATCAACCCCTCTTTTCTGAGGAAATGGCTCTCGTTCAGGAGATGGTCATTGACACCTCGATAGAACTGACGAACAGTGGCGTGTGGCCCAAGATCTCTGGGTCGGTTCCTAAATCGGGGTGGGTAATGTTCATTTGCACAGATGGTGCTACCGCGGGATGGATGCGCTCAAATTTTGAGAGTATCAGAGCAAAATGTGGTCTGGAACTGACGTTGGTGGAAGAGGATTCTTTTCCAAAGCCACACATCGTTCGGGGTTTCTTTTCGCATAGCCTGGAACTCTCAAATGAAAAAGTGATTGCCACCCTGACGGCTCAAAATGCCGCTTTAAAGGCAACTACCTGGAGGGTCGTCAAGAGGGTTAAGGATGGTGCATTCCTTCACCTAGTGCTGTCAATTGACGATGCTTCCATGGCCGTGCTACTCCAGTTGAAGGGGAAAGGCTCCTACCGCTTTGGACAGATTAAGTTGATACTTAAGAGCACCGACAAGAATCCTACGCCTGACAGCGGTACCCCTCGGCAGGAGTAGAAGCCAGCTCGGAGTCGGCACCGTTCACTGGAATCGTGCCCTCCCAACAGGTACCTGCAGTCATGAGCAGTGCCACTATGCCGTCAAACATAATTGACGGTAGTAGCGGTATGGTGACGGCGTCGAGCGCTGCCGTGGGCCGCACGGGCATTGGGACAGTGGTAATGCTGTTGGGCACTCCACTCCTAGTGGTTCTGGGTGTGGTACAGGGTTAGCGAGCGGTGCATCATCAACAACCCGCCCCTTCTTCCAACCAAAGGGCAACACGACCCACAAAACCAGTGGTAAATCCGGCCACTCGAAGTGTAGCGCAGCCTCTGGGCGCGTTACACTCAACAAGAACGACGAGTCTGACAGGTTCAGGAAATCAGGTCGTCCTGATCAGGCTGCTTGCCGCAGATGAAAAGGCCCCAAAAAGGCCCAATTACTCAGGAAAATCGGTTCCTTCAAAAAGGACCAATGAACACCTTCAAGGTGTTACAGGCGAATCTCCATCATGCTAAGGGCGCGTCCGCTACCCTTACCAAAAGATTCGCCGATGAAAAGATAGCCCTTGGCCTCATCCAAGAACCGTGGGTTATCAGCGAACTAATAAAGGGTCTTGGAAATAAAGCAGGTGAGCTTATTTACAAAAGAGACGAGCCAGTGCCACGTGCGGCCTGCTTAATCGACAAAAATATCAACTTTCTTCCTATTCCAGATTTCATCACAAAAGACCTGACGGCCCTCCTAGTAGAAGTACCAACTGAACGGGGCACACAAAACATCGTATGTGCCTCAGCGTACTTCCCCGGCGACGACACCAATATTCCGTCCATCGAGGTCCAGAGACTAGTCAGCTACTGCAGGAACAACAACCTGCATTACATCATCGGGTGTGATGCTAATGCGCATAATACGACATGGGGCGAGCTAATAGTCTATCTGGGAAGATTTTCAGTCCAGATAAGGTTAGATGGGCAGTTGGCTCTTTCAAACCTTTCAAAACCCCTGGTGGAGACGGCATCTTTCCAGCCCTTCTTCAGAGGGTTATTGACGTCATACTTCCGGCAATTATAACTATTTTTAGAGATAGTTACAACTGGGGATATATTCCGACCACTTGGAGACAGGTGAACGTAATTTTTATTCCTAAAAATGGCAATAGGCCAAGTGAACTACCTAAATCATATAGACCTATCAGTCTAACATCATTTGTTCTTAAAATAATGGAAAGACTAATTGATGTTCACATTAGTGGCCATTTATTAATATCTAACCCTCTACAGTTTGCGTACAGAAAGGGCAAGTCCACTGAGGGTGCTCTTCACCATATTGTCAAAAAGGTAGAAGACGCCTTTCGCCACAAGAAAATTGCCTTGGGCGAATTCCTAGATGTTGAGGGTGCTTTTGACAATACCGGATACGACTCGATTGCTAGGGCAACCTGAAGTAAAGGTATCGAAGACTCGACCAACCGATGGATTCGAGCCATGCTGGAAAGTCGGGTTATCTCATCCTCGTCAGGGGTGTGGCAGTGTCAGTGACAGCAGTCAAAGGCTGCCCCCAAGGCTCTCCCCTCTGCTGTGGTCACTCGTCATAGACAGCCTACTAGTCAGTCTGTATAATCTTGGTTACGACGCCATCGGTTATGCCGATGATTTGGCAATTGTCGTTAGTGGTAAGCTTTGTGCTACCATTATTAGTATAATGAGAAATGCTCTACTGCATGTTCTGGAATGGTGCAACACGGAAGGTTTATCCATCAATCCGAACAAAACTATACCAGTTCCTTTTACCAGAAGGAGAATAGTCATGTTAGAACCCATTATCCTGAATGGAACTTCATTAAACTACTCCAACGAAGTAAAATATCTCGGAATCATCCTTAATAAAAAACTAAATTGGAACTCACACATCAAGTCCGCCACAGAGCGTGCCCCTAGAGCCATGTGGGCCTGTAGGTGCCTGTACGGCAGAACTTGGGGTCTTAATCCCAGGATGATATATTGGCTACATACTATGATGGTAAGACCCATTATCTCGTACGCGGCAATCGTCTGGTGGCCGAAAGTACTTGAACGGACTACGGCAAACAAGCTTCAGAAGCTTCAAAGAATAGCCTGTCTCGGCATCACAGGTGCTATGCGCACTTGTCCAACAACAGCAATTGAGGCCATTGTTGGGCTCTCACCACTGCAGTTCTTCATTATGAAGAGTGCTGCTAGATGCGCCATTAAGTTGCAGACAGAAAATAGATTTAATCCAGTTGATCATGTGGGTCATCTGCAGATACTTAACATTATACCAAACTTGGACATGTTCCGCTCCGTCCCGGACATTATGGTTAGGGAGTACAGTTTCGGTAAACTATATGAGGTAGAACTGCTTGAACGCGCTAGTTGGGCCAATGGAGTTCCGACAATGGACCCAAAAAGCCTAGTCTGGTACACCGATGGATCGAAAATGGATTCCGGAGTTGGAGCTGGTGTCTTTGGACCCAACACCAAAGTCTTGATACCCATGGGGATGTGCCCCACGGTTTTTCAAGCGGAAATCCATGCGATCGAACTTGCGCTGATCTTATCTCCAAAAAAGGTATGAAGGGCGCAACCATTCAAATTTTTTCAGTCAGGCAGCCTTACAAGCATTGGCATCCAATACAATGGACTCTAAAACAGTTAAGTGCAGTCACAATGCTCTGCAAACCCTCGCCAAACACAACAAGGTTAGGCTTGGCTGGGTACCAGGCCATCAAGGTATTGCAGGCAATGAACATGCAGACAAACTAGCTAGGGCTGGTTCAGAATCCCTTCTCTGTGGACCAGAACCCTACTGCTCAGTCAATTGGTCTACTGCACTAAGGCAAATTAACGATTGGGAAAAACAACTTCGTCTTAATCATTGGGAACATGTCCCTGGTCTAAGACAATCCAAACGATTAATTAAGCCTTACTCCTATAAGGAAATCCTTAGGCTCAGTAAGGGTAACATAAGAAAGCTAACGGGCTTCCTCACAGGACATTGTGGCCTTAGATATCACCTCAACAAAATGAACCTTTGTCCGGAAACAGAATGCAGATTCTGTCTGGAGGATGTTGAGTCCTCAGAACACATTTTATGTGACTGTCCGGCTTTTCATTGGTTAAGAAAACGCGTCTTTAATAGAGAGACTCGTACGCCAGCAGATATAGCGCTCTCTGCTACTATAGACTTATTGGCCTTCGTTAGGGAGGTCGAAAGTCTCTTAGACTAACTTTTCCCATTGATACAACAGATCTTACAGGTCGCAGTGTCAGCCAGCTGGGCATGGGTATTCTTTAAAAATAAAAATAAAAATACTCGGAAAACATTCCCAGCTCAGTACCGAGAACAAACTGCTTTTATACAAGCAAGTGCTAAAGCCGGTGTGGACCTACGGTATACAACTTTGGGGTTGTACCAAGAAAACAAATGCCAATATTTTACAAACTTTTCAAAATAAAGTACTAAGAGAAATTGTCCAAGCACCGTGGTATACTAGAAACGACGATATCCACAGGGATCTCGGAATTCCTACAATCGAAACCGACTAATCGGGCATATCAACAATACAGTCCGACAAATTTTGGATGAGAGTAATTTATTGCGCCGACTACAAAGAACGAAACCTTTCGACTTGGCAAGATAAGGATTAACCGCGTCTTAATTGCGGAACATGCAGGATCTTTCAGTGGAAAGTAACCTGTCAAAAGTGTTTTTATTTCGCTATAGAAAAATTGCTTCATAAGTTTTATCTTAGTTGCAGTATCTAACAATTTATCGAAGGGTGGTGTTTTTAGTCAGGAGAAATCTGACACTACTATGAGCACGCGCTTGCTATTCTCATAGTGTCTTTGGAAGATTTTCACCTACCCTCCGGAAAAACAAAAAAAAAAAAATTTGTATATCCCCGTAAAGGCGGTGCCCTCTCTACTCAAGACCTTCATTTTGCGAAAATTCAATTAATCAAAAGTGCTCAGAGATGCTTATTTAAAAATGAAATCATGTGTGTCAAAAACAATTCAAAATTGCCACCAAAAAACAAACTTTCGTCTTTAAACCCTTTTCTTGATCCCTTCGGTATTCTGCGCGTCGGCGATCGATTAGAGTACTCGAACCTAAGATACTCCGAAAAACATCCGATCCTGCTTGGTAAATCTCACCCAATCGCAAAACTTATCGTGGAATATGAACGTAAAAAAAATTTACATACCGGAGCTTCTCTTTTACTCGCAATAACAAAACAAAATTACTACATACTCGGATGCAGGAATCTAGTTCGAAAGATTGTTCATAATTGTACGACGTGTTTTCGCCAGCGCCAAACCACTTCCAATCAACTGATGGCAAATCTCCCCCGTGAACGAATTAGATATTCGCGGCCATTCAGCTGAGTTGGCTGCGAATATGCCGGCCCCATCACTCTTCGTCTTAACGTAGGAAGAAACCCGAGGTATGTAAAGGCGTACATAGCCTTATTCGTTTGTTTTGCAACCAAGGCTATTCACCTCGAGCTTGTTGGAGACCTATCCTCTGTAAGCTTCCTTCAGGCATTGGATCGTTTTGTGGCACGACGAGGAAAACCGTACGAAATTTGGAGCGACAACGGCACCAATTTTCACGGTGCTAAACGAATGCTAGATGAGATGTTTCAACTCCTGTACAGTCAACTCCACAACACTCTTTTCACAGACCATCTATCAAAGGACAATGTTCAATGGAAATTCATACCACCATCTTCACCTCATTTTGGTGGATTATGGGAGGCCGGGGTTCGATCCGTCAAGCTGCATTTGAAACGCGTCATAGGTGAAACAAAGCTCACCTATGAAGCCATGTACACCTTACTGGTAAAAATCGAGGCCCTACTTAATTCCAGACCAATGTGGCAAACATCTGATTCCGATCCCCTAGCCCTTTCACCTGTCCACTTTTTAATTGGGAAAGCATATACTGCTGTTCCTCAACCTGAAATTTGTAATACGTTTGTTAATATGAAAACTAATTGGTCACTTTTACAGGCAATGTTTCAAGGGTTTTGGAAACGCTGGCATCGCGAGTATCTTACCTCCCTGCAGCAAAGACCAAAAATGGAGAAGCTTCCAACCCAACCTGCAAGTCGACGATGTTGTTCTAATAAAGGAACCCAATCTACCCCCATCGAAGCGGATTCTGGGAAGAATTATAAAAACTCACCCTGGCCCAGACAACAATTGTCGAGTTGTCACTGTACGTACACGGTGCGGAGACTATGTACGACCTGCGGTTAAAATTGCTGTACTGCCTATTTCTGAAAGGCCTTAGGCTTTTAGGGGGGGGGGGGGGGGGGCTGGATGTTTAAGAATGACATAAATTTCAATAAATCTTTCTTTTAATTGTGCTTAAGAGAAGAACAAAACAAACTATACCCTATTTGAACATGAATTTACATAATTAAAGATTTCTATGCTATTTGAATCTTACTTATAAACTGTTTAATGACTCTCTTGCTAAACTCGCTTCTCGCTTGCCTGGTGACTTAACAGTTAAGTGTACGAACGATATGGACGGCACTCGCTGGCTGGCATATTGGGCAGGTTTTGGCATTGGTGCACGCACAGTCAACGAGTTCGGTTGATATTTTGTATGGTTTTTTTTTTGTTAATGGTTTTTTCGAGTTTCAATAAATTTATAACGTTTTTTAAACAAGTATTTTATTTTTATGGAAACACATTCTACGTTTCCCAAACCACAAGGAAAATCACACCACACATACAATACTGCCTAAGTATACACACCACCTTTATTGAAGAAATTTTTTTTATTAATTACATTTTAATACACGAACACAATAATACACATCATCATCAATATCATAATCAAAAATATTCGAAGTACATATTTTAACCCAAATATTAATAAATGCTGCATAAAAGTTATCAACTCGTTATTCACCAGGTACGTAAAATTTTTGTATGATAAATATCGTAATACGGGGGTAAGTGTTTAGAAATAAAACAAAAATGCATTATTTTTCAATTTTGTCCATACATTTGTACAAATTTGTATTCCAACGAATAAAATCAGAAAACATTTACATTTACTAGAATTGTTTATAATTATAAACGTTCAGCCTGAACAACAGCGTATGTAAATTTGCTCCTATTACAAAATTCCACACCATCCATTAGGATAGTTGGGCAACACTCCTCTTCAAAATGACATTTCGGGAGGACTTATTTAGCTATTGCCCGAGACAAACATGGGTTTCTGAACATTAACATTTAACCCTACAGTTAGCGATATTCTGCCAACTATATTTGTTTATTGGTAAAGGGATTTTGGAAAGTGTGGGGTCTTTGCGTAAACTTCCAGACTAAAGTTAATTATTGGTAAGGCCGAATGTTTTAAAGAATAAAAACTTAGTTAATAATGATATATACATTACATTATAGAACATAATACATAGTAAGATTTTTAGTTAATATGCTAGTATAAGGTTTTAATTTAAAGAAATAAAAAAGATGTAATAATGTGAATCATGGGTTGTTAGGATGATAAAGTTATTAGTCTTAAGTTGTAGGGTTAGAAGGGAATTCATACTTATTTTTTTAGTTTTTTGTTCAGGATAATAAATTATAATCTTAGGTTGTATGATTTGATTTACATTGGTAAAAAGGAATTCATATATATACCAATATATATATATTTTTTTTTGTTTTTTTTTTATATTCTTTTTTTTTATTTTCAGTTTTCAGGTTGTTAATTTAGAGTTATGGAAATGGAATTACTTTGTTTTTTTTTATGTTTACCCTCTTCCTATTGAAGGCTTAACATCTGTGGATTAAACTGTGTTTTTTTTTGTAGAAATTCGATAGAAAAAGACAATCCTCTTCGATTTCGTAGAGACGTAAGAACCGTTCATTGAGCGGCGATGAGAACCGTACTAAGCGGCGATGAGTAGTATCTATCAGGAATAGCGTAGCCCAAGTTCTCGTTGTGGATGTTGCGTATATAAGGGTTTGGATGTTGCTTTAGTTTGTGAAGTCTGAGCTTGGTTAAGTTTGTTAAATACCTGAATAAAGGTGTTACTCCAAGATAATTTGGCTTTTTGTTTGTATTATGTATGATTTTCTTACGAAGCTAATCTGTCAACCACAGCTAAGATCAGTTTCAGTTGCAAAAAGTAATAGATTTCAGTGTTTTCTGTAATAGTTTATATAAATTCTTACCTATTTAGACACAAACCTCGATTAGTAAAGTTACCTCGGAAAAATGTTTATAAATCACAATTTCAGGAAAGCCACGTAGGGGCTGCGTAAATTCTTACGCGATGTTTAACTAAACAACATCGTAGAGGCATCGTAAGAGAAACTAATAAATACGGCTGTAAGAGTTTGGTTTTGGTTTCAACATCGGCGGAGTTTAGAATGGTTTTCAGTTTTGCACTAGCAGCCTTACATTTGTTAAGGGACTTTCTAACGGGATAGTTCATTTTACATCTTTCGTAAAGTAGTAGACCCAAGTATGTTTCCTTGGGATAATATTTCAATCCACATTGAGATAAATCTGTTTACTTTCTCTCACAGCAAGATGGTATCCTTTTGTGGATGCATTTCTGAAGCAAATAAGTTCACATTTAGAAATGTTTAGACTGATACCACACGTTTTGAAGTAAGTAAGTATTATTTCGAGCTGTTTTTTTTTATGCCGTGAAGGGCGATATGAGGTCTTTCGTGGGAGTCGAAGATTATGGTGTCGTCAGCATATTGTATCGAGCTCGAGGTTTGAAAGCGTGATGGAAAGTCATGGAGGAAAATGTTAAAAAGAAGAGGACCTAGAATCGAACCCTGGGGTACTCCTGAATATACTGGTATGGGGGAGGATGTATTATCATCAAGGTGAATATTAAGGCAACGGTTTGCAAGAAAGCTGAAGATAATTTTGGTGAAAAAAGTTGGAGAGTTTAATGAAATTAATTTTAAATTTTAATTTTGAAAGCCGTCATGCCACACAAGGTCAAAAGCTTTTGTTAGGTCCAGAGCGCAAGCGACGGTGCATGTTTTTTTTCTGAGGTTACTGACTTACTTAAGGTGGCGCTACAGTCCGGGGTGGACCTGGGCCTCAACCAACAAGCGTCTCCAGCCAGCACGATCTTTGGCCAGCTGTCTCCAGTTTCGCACGCTAAGTTGGTTAAGGTCCCCTTCCACTTGCGCGCTCCACCTGAGTCGCGGTCTTCCTCTACTGCGCCGTCCCTCGGGTGTGGATTCAAAGATCTTCCGGGCCGGAGCATTGACGTCCATTCGCTCTACATGACCCAGCCACCTCAGTCGTTGGACCTTCACTCTTCTGGCCAGGTCGATGTCGCTGTACAGCCCGTACAGTTCGTCGTTGTATCTCCTCCTTCATTCACCGTCTATGCAGACTGGACCGAAAATTACTCGAAGAATTTTCCTCTCGAAGTAACCAAGTGTAGCTCCATCCGATTTTGATAGAGTCCATGCCTCTGCACCATAAAGTAGGACTGGGATGATCAAGGTCTTATGAAGGGCCACTTTAGTTGTTCGAGAGAGGGCTTTGCTACTCAATTGCTTTCTTAGCCCAAAGAAACAGCGATTGGCAAGAGTTATTCTTCGTTTAATCTCAGCTGGTGTCATTGTCTGAAGTGCGGAGCCTAGGTAGATAAAGTCCTTTACCACCTCAAAGTTATATCTGTCTATGGTGACATTTTGTCCAAGACGTCGGTGTTGGGTGTCATTTCCATTCATAGGGCATACTTTCCTCCGACCATATCTTACAGATGAGTTGGTGCATGCTATTAACCAAGTCATCGCCTGCCACTTTGAACAGCTCAGCGGCTAGGCCATCTGCTCCAGCGGCTTTTTTGGACTTAAGCTTAGATATGACTATCTTCACTACGTCCAGGTCGGGTGGACGGAATTATTGGTCTTCATCGTCCAGGTTGCATGGTTCATTCTGCCTGACAGCGGGATTTTGTTCGTCACCGCCGTTAAACAGTCTGCAAAAGTAGTTCTTCCATACCCTCAGCATCGACTGCGATTCTACTACGATGTTCCCTTGTTCGTCCTTGCAGGCTTCGGTTCGGGTTTTGTATCCTTGGGAGGTTCTTTTAACCCTTTGGTAAAACTTCCGAATCTCATTCCTGCAGTAGCATCTCTCTATTTCCTCGATCGCACGCTTCTCATGATTTTTCTTTTTTTTCCTCAGAAGCCGGTGGTCGTCTCTCCTCTTCTGAGCGTCGAGCTCACGGGCAGCTCTTGTCCTGCTTTGCAGCGCCGCTTTGTATGCCTCTTGAATCGCTGCATGTGTTTGCCGGCATTCGTCGTCGAACCAGGGGTTCTTTGCGGTGGTCGGGTGAAACCCAGCACATCAGAGGCGGCGTCCCTAATGGCTATTTGGCAATGGTGCCACTGGTCTTCAATATTTGATGCTGGCTGCATAGGACATCTTGAGAGATTGAGATAGACTCGATCGGAAAAGGCTCTGGAGATCTCTTGCGATTGTAGCCGTCCGACGTTAAACTTCCTCACAGTATTTATTTGTCTTGGCGGTGTTCGGGATATCCGCAGTCGTACCTTGGCTACAACAAGGTAGTGTACCTACCTCTCTTCCTATCTTTGCATTAATATCACCTAGGACAATTTTAATGTCATAGTTAGGGCACTGCTCGTACGTCTTGTCTAAGAGCTCGTAGAACCTCTCTTTGGTGTCGTCCTCTTTCTCCTCCGTGGGGGCATGGGCGCATATTGGGCTAATGTTGGCGAATTTAGACTTGATGCGGATTGTCGCAAGGCGCTCGTTCACACAGCTGAAACTTAAGACTTCTTGCCTAAGTCTGCCGCCAGCGACGAATCCGCAACCAAATAAGCGCTGTTTTTGTTGCCGATAGCAGTCGCCATAATAGATATCGCAGTTGTTCATCCTATTCTTGCCCGGTCCATCCCATCGCACTTCTTGGATGGCGGTTAGGTCTGCTTTATAGCAGTTCAGGACCTCCGCTAGCTGTTCGGCTGCACGCGGTCTGTTAAGGGACCTAACATTCCACGTGCAGATCCGAAATTCGTTCTCCTTTATTCGTTTGCTAGGTTCGTCAATAGTAAATTCATCCGTATCCGAGGCTTGTTGTTGTTGTTTCGGAACTGGGTTTGGTTTTCCGCTGTCGGGCAGTCACCCCGGCGTACAACCCCCAACCTGGAGGGCCAGGCCCTTTGTTGGACCCCTTGGACGAAAGGGGCCGGATTCCTCCGGTGTCAGTAACCCACTTCGGGGATGTGAGAGCTGCCGTTGTCCCATAAAGGGTTCATCCGCCACCATCTCTGTTTCAGGACCCTGACTATTCCTGAAAAATCCTCACTGACCTCAGCTCCAAATATGTCGAAGTAGCTCAAGCAAGGTAGCTGTCATCCCGACTGTTGACGACACCGTGGATTTAGTCTAATGAATTCATCCGCCGTACGTCCTCTTTCTGAGGGGCTCATGTAAGACCTCTGAGACTCGATAAGGCAGTCATTCTTTCTGAGGTTGTTGAAGATAATGTTCTGCATGTGTAAGAGGGCGTGAAATCTTCGATTTTGAGATAAAGTACTCTTTCCAAAATGTTCCCTATATTTGAAAGCATAGATGTCGGTCTGAAATTTGCTATGTCATTGGAATTAACTTTTTCTTTTATCGGAATGAGCTTGGCTTTCTTCCAAAAAAAAAGGAAGTTGCTATTTTTTATACAGTTGTTGATAATAGGCGTAAGGTATTGAGGGATTGTAGGTAAGCATTTTTTAATTATAAAGATTGAAATTTTATCTGGCCCTGAGCATTTTTTGTTGTTGAGGTTTTGAATAATGGCTTCGATCAGTTCGACTGAAGCAAATTCTGATGGCGGATGTGGAAGGTAATCTATTATTAATGGGTATTTGAGCTCCATGCTAGGAATGACCCGTTGCTAGTTAAAACCTCTAGAGAATGCTCAGGATGAAATTGAGGTATATTTCGGTAGTACAGATTTCTATACAAATTTTGAAAGGCGGTAAATTTTTCTTCAGTAGAGTAATAGGGTGTATTCTCGTATATTATAGGGGCTGAGGTCCTTCAGGAGCGCTCGTTTACGACCAGTTATTCGGTCAAGGTAAGTGATGCGATGTCATGAGAACTTTCTCACCTAGCCTCTGACTATCAACTCCCACTCTCACCTCCAGGTGGTGACTGGTGGGTGCCTAGTACCTCGATTGGAGATTGGGTAATCAACTGTATCGTAGCTCAGGGAAATAAAAGACAAAAGAAATCATAACCATCACACGCTGATTTAAAAATATAACCCGCCAGAACAAATAATAAAAAAACGCAATTAGTGGAAAAATTTTATTAAAAAAACACTTTTATTATTTGGGAAGGAGCACCCAACCTCCTTGGTTGGTTCCTGCTGAAAAACTGACTTTCGTCATACAATACTCAGAACCTTCTCGGTCTTTCGTTAAGTTTATATAATGTACTTGATCATAACATCGACAGCAGAGTTGCAACGCTCTTGCAGTTAGATACAGTCCCGGCGAAAACCTACGGTTTTCTAACATTTCGCTTTTTATTTAAACATATTTGCTAAAGATAAATATAAATTATAATAATTGTATAGATCATTCCAGCTGTTCGATTGGCAGGATAGCTTCTATCCCTGCTAGTAGAGTCAAAAAATGCTCATATGCTAAAATCTTCACTCCAACAACTCTCATCAAATGATATTTCATTGACTTTACCGCTGCTTCGTATATACCACCTTGATGTGGTGCTGGAGGAGCCATAAACCTCCATTCTGTCCCTTTCAAACTTAAGTGCTCAAAAGTATCCTTCACTAGCCAACGCTCTTCTGCTTTCTGTAATTCCTTCGCTGCACCGACAAATAATGTACCATTGTCACTGTATAACCTTTCACACCTGCCCCTTCTCGCTATGAATCTTTCGAAACAAGCAATAAACGCCACTGACGTAAGATTTGACACCAAATCAATATGCACTGCTCTCGTTTTGAGACAAACAAAGACGGAAATCCAACATTTCTTCTCTCAAACGTACCTGCGTAATCTACCCCTGTGTGTAGAAAAGCTTTTCCTGCTGTTACTCTCTCTGATGACAAATCAGCCATCAATTGGATCTCAAAGCGATGATTATATCGCACACAAACCAAGCACTTATGTAGGTAATTTCTCAGCTCACTTCGGAGCTTTGGAATCCAGAATGTCTGACGCATGTACTGCATCGTGACCTGCACTGCTCCATGCTTAGTTGCTGCATGAGCGCTATCATGCTAATCGAGAACCATTAGGCGCGATTGCTGGACCTTTCTCTCGTATTCCATCTCTGCTCTCTCTAAACTTCCTCCAACTCTCAGAATCCTTTCACCATCTACAATATTAGTTTCCAACATTCTCCCCCCTCCCCCCCCGTGAACTGCGTTCGCAACAAGCACCATCATCATCATTGAACAATCCCCAGCGAAGTAATATGATAGACATCCCAGCACATTGAAGCTCTTCTTTTTCGCCGCAATCGCCAATTTTCTATTTCGTTCGTTCTGCATAAATGTTAAAGTAGTATCTTCTTCTTTTCTGCGAATATATAATTGCATTGATTAGTAAAGAAGACAAGACACATAATAACGAAACAACAAGAGAACAGTGAACATTATTACTATCCCTTTTGCCCTAATGTGGATAATGGTTCTGCTATGACAGAGGCTCCATTCATCGTGATCGTTATCAGTGTTTGTTGGCGTCGGTCGGGTTTTTTTTATTTTTGATGATTTCGGTTTGTTTTTTCGTGTATTGCAGTCGGTATTCGAGTGTTAATATTAACTTAAATTGTTTATTTTATATTATGTAGTAATATTCAGGTGAGTAATATGAATTCATAACGCATAATATGTAGGTATAAATAGAATTTGATTCAGTGTTGATCATTCCATTTTCATTCCGTTTCAAAACGTAAACATGTTACCATTAGTGTGTGTGATTATGTGTTTTGTGGGCTTGGGGTATTATGAATGAAAATCATAAACAATGACGTCATGCAAGTGTTGAGTGTAATTTAATTGTAATAGTGATGGGACTTTTGTGCATTTAGTCTTGTGTATATATTTTTTTTTGGTGAAGAATAGTATTAATTAGTAGTATTATTTTTAATATGTTGGATTTTTAATAAGTGTGGTGATGTGATGTGGATTTTATTATTTCATGTTATCCGTGTTATGTTTATATGTATGTGTTTGTTTAAATAATCGTGCTTTCTGTGTTGAATGAATTTGAAGGTAATCGGCATAATTTATTGATAGGTCGTTTAAATTCGCCATTTTGGGTCTTCAGCGTTACGACGCGTACCAAATTATCAGCTCCAGGATGTAAAGCTCTGACTCGTGCTAACATCCATTTCGAAGGCGGTAACCTTTCGTCCTTTATTAAAACCAGGTCCCCGTTGGCAATTGCATGCGAATCCTCATTAAGCCATTTCGGCCTGTGTTGTAAACGGGTGAGATACTCGCTGCTCCAACGCTTCCAAAAGGATTTCATAATTGCCTGTACCCTCTTCCATCGATCCAAATGAGGAATTTTGTCGACTGCATACTCCGGTTGTGGTGCGGTGATGATGACTTCTCCTATCAAGAAGTGTCCTGGTGTTAACGCGTTTAGGTCCTCCACATCTTCCGATAAAGCGCACGTCTCGAATTGAGACATGCCTCTATCTACGAAAGTAGGATTTGCAGCTCCTCGTACGTCAGCATTTGGTTTCAAGCAAGTCGTTTGAGATGGAATTTTATGGATTTTACCCCTGCTTCCCATAATCCTCCAAAATTGGGGGAAGCCGGTGGAATAAAATGCCATTGCGTTCCTTCCTTGCTAAGTGACTCAACTACTTGGTCCCAGTCGAATTTTGCTGCTTCCAAAAGTTTTTTAAGCTCCTTATTCGCGCCGATGAAGTTCGTACCGCAGTCGCTGTGCATTTGACTACAGAGTCAACTTCGAGAAGTGAAACGCCTTGGTGAAAACTGCAAAGTATCCTTTGAAACTCTTAGCGTTTCGTCCTCTCCAGATCTTAACGTCGACAGGGCCTGCGTAATTCACTCCTGTCTTGAGATCCGTACTCGAAAAGCGGGTAAGTTTCCCATCAGCAGCGTCATCGGTCGAGGTTTATACCAGAAGCAAGTGTTGCAGTTATGGATGCATTTCTATACTGCATTCTTCATGCTGAAAATCCAGTATTTGCTTCGCAAGTATGACATCATCAACTGAACTCCACCGTGTAGGGTTCGTACATGCGCTTCATTTGTAACCATACGCAAAAAATTACGGTTGGGCCTAAGTAGAATTGGGTGCTGTTGGTCGTAATTGAGTGCGGAGTTTTGTAACCTGCCACCTACTCGCAAAATATTGTCTTTGTCCAAAAACGGCTTTAAAGATTTGAATCCCTTAATTTTTGCGCTTTTTAGTTGAATATCTGTTACCTCCAGTTCCAGTGAAAACATTTCCTGCTGCACGACGGAAACTGCTGTCAACAATGCTAAATGAAGCTCCTTCAACAGTAGTGGGCCAAACTTTCTCTCGTTTCTGTATCTTTTGGCATTAAAGATGAAGCGGTTGCAGCGTGCAATGATTCTTACAATCGAAACCAAATCCGACTTCCTGTTGATTAAAGAGCTAAACTGATTTTCATCCTGTGTAATGCAGTGTACCCTCGTAGATCGCATCCCTTCGTTAGTCTCCAATGAAGCGGGTTGAGTGGGAAAAGGAATTTCCCAAGAATGGTGAAGGAATTCTGGCCCGTTCCACCAAAATTTGTTTTGAACCAGTGATGAAGGAAGAACGCCACGAGAAGCAAGATCTGCTGGGTTGTGTTGGGATGGAATGTGCTTCCATATATCGCATTTAGTTAGCCTTTGAATTTCCGCAACTCGGTTGGACACGAACGTCTCCTATCTCGAAAGAATAGCTGTAATCCATCATAATGTGATCAGCGAATCCGTCCATGCGAACATCCTGCAATTTTGTAAACCTAATGCTTTATACGTCTCGTTTAACAGTTGGGCTAAAAGCACGGCGCCACAAACTTCCAGGCGAGGTAAAGTAATCCTTTTAAGTGGCGCAACCTTAGTCTTAGAAATCAATAGATTCATGTGGATATTGTTCTTCTCATCCAGAACACGCAGGTAAATCACCGCTGCATAAGCTTTCTCGGAAGCGTCACAAAATCCATGTAATTCCAGATTTCTGCTCCTGCTGTGTGTCTGGATCCACCGAGGAATTCGAATCTGCTCTACAACTGGAAGATCTTCTCGAAATGCAAGCCATTCCTGCTTCAGCTCTGGGGTAATGGGCTTATCCCACTCCAAACTATGCCGAGGGTTTTGACGTGTGTGTTGGCTGAGTCAAACCGCACTGAAAAGTCGACTTCGCAGTCTGAAGGTGGAAGCTGTTGCAGAAGATCCAAGGAGTTACTGGTCCATTTCCGTAAGTAAAAACCTGCTGACGATAACATAGATCTTAACTCATCTCTCTTCTGTAGGGCTTCTTCAACAGTGTCGGCTCAAGTGATAACATCATCAACGTACGTGTCCTCACGTAAATCAATAGCAGCTTTTGGAAAATTTGCTTCCTCATCGTTCGCCAGCTTGTGAAGAGTCCGAATCGCCAAATATGGAGCAGATTCAGTACCAAAGGTAACTGTGTGCAGTCGGTAAAGTTTCACGGGCTGCTGTGGATCATCTCTCCAATATATTTATCAGCTGATAGTAAGCTTGATACATTTCGTGTAGTACTCTCTGAGTGTAGGGTTGTGCAGAAACCTTCTCTCCAACTGGTAAAACCTCCTTAAAGCAATGTCCAACGATGTTCCCATTGCCGGGTAACGCACCTCCTTAAAGGGCAGCTTAACTTTGTACCTCCATTGGGCATCCGATTGGTGTTTTTCACAAAAAATTCTTCGCATATCCGATCAATCTCCCAAAATCGTTGCATTTGAGAATCCAAATCGGAAACTTGCATAAAGCATGTGGTGGCGGGTTTGAAGAACCATGGATCAGCTAATTGTAGACCATCGATGTGATCCCACTTCTTAATTGTCAGTTCCTTGGCCGGAAGAAGCCCTGTAGTGATTTGAAAATAAATGCTCTTGTCCTGGTCACGAAGTTCGAGTGGTTTGACCCGAATGTTATGTCAACCCAACTGCTGACCTTCCCCAGCCCTGACACATTCCAAAAAGTAACGCCCGAACGGCAGCCTCAATGATAAAAGTGGCTTCTGAGCCTGAATCAATTAAGGCACGAAGATTTAAAAATCTTCCTCTTGAGTCCCTAACTTTGATTACAGCAGTGGCTAAAAGGACCCGAGTATCCTCATACTGTAAAGAGTGACAAGATCTAAATGCAGCTGACGTTGTCGGCTGCTCAGACTCAGAGGGTTGAAAACACGGTGCAGATGGGTTCATTGTACTGACTTAGTATGAGTTTGTGTGAGTGTCGAGTGTGGGATTTGATTAATCGACTGTATTGGATTGATTGTGTGTAGTTTGTGGTTTGAGTTAGAAATTTGACATTGTGTGGAGTTTGGTATATTGTAGGGAGTGATGTGTTGTGTAGGGTATGAGTGTGAGTGTGAAGTGGGGTGGTGATTGTGTAGATTGGTTGGATTATTGCTGAAATGGAGTAAAGAATTGTGCTTTTGTTGGCAGTAATAGCAACGCATTTTACTAGGGCATTGGTGCGTAGTATGGCTATAAGCCAGACAATTTTCGCAGACGCAGATTTTTTTTACGATGTTTTACCGCTCCGAGATGTCCATTTTCAAAAATTTGCTGCATTTCCGCAATGAGTGTTGGAATTTGCTGCACACTTTGCAACTAAATTGCTCCTTTTGCCGATTTTTAACGTGAAACGCTGCTTTTGATGTGGCATTCTTACTCGTTGACTTCGGTTTCTGCTGCTCCAGAACCTCCAGTGTCCGGAATCTGGTTTTCAAGAAATCCGAAAACTCGGAGAATGTCACCAACTCCTTGCTTGAACCCAGTTTCCCCTCCCATAATTGCTGCGTTGAACCTGCAACCTTTTGCAACATAATGTAAATCAATATTGAATCCCAGTGCTCCACTGGGAGTCCTAAGTTATGAGTGTCGACACTCGGTGGAAATGTCTAGAAAACTTTTTAACCCTAATGCACTTTCATTATGCAAAACTGCCTGACCAAAAAAACCTTGAATTGCGCATTAACTAATACGCGCTTATGATCATAGCGTGATGTTAAAATTGTCCACGCCATCTCATAGTTTCCCTTCTCGATGGTTAAATGTTGAAGTAAGCGATCAGCTTCACCTGTCAGACAAGATTTGAGATGGTGAAATTTCTCAATCTCAGTCAACGATTCATTGCTGTGAACTAGTGATGAAAACGTATTATAAAATGACCTCCAATTCTCGTAACTCCCGGCGAATGTTGGCAGGGCGATGTTCTGCAACCGGAATTCTGAACGTGAAGATGCATTGACAGTTGGTTTCTTGTCCACTTCCTCCTTGTCCATTTCGTCCAAAAGTTCCGTTTTGTACTGTATGTACACTTCTCTGGCCATATCGTAACGCTCATCGATCTCCCCCACCTTCTCTTCATCGTCCATAGAATCAGCGAACTCTTCACAACGCTTGGTAATCCTTGTAAAAGTTTCTTCTAACAAAGTTAAGCGGATGGAAACAAAATTGTTCACACTTCGTGTCTTGGAAGAAGCTTCTGTTTTGGTCTTAAAACTATTAAAATCCTTTTCCATTTGAAGTATTGCCTTTTTGATGGCTTTTTCACTCATATTGAAGTATTTCTTTTGTTCTTTTATATATTTGCAGGTATATAGAGTAAGTATATAAAGTAAGTAGTGGTACTTACGGTTTTTCCAGACAAAAGAAACTCGGGCGGCAATTGATGAGATGACTTCTTCGGCAATTTCAGTTTCCAACAATCTAAAAAAGGCTCGATGGACCAATGTTTTGCTTGAATCTTTATTTTACACACTCGTTTTCCAACTCCCTGGATTTCCTTTTATATTTTTTGTTGTAATTAATAAAACTCAAAACCACATTGATAAAATCAAACCACTTCCTTTGACAATTATACAGAGAATTAACTTCTTTTTATTCTAACCAAAAAAGTTTAACCTTAGATGTCATTAAAGTGACATAAATAAACATAGACTTCATTTTGACATATTATTGTATTAAAAGGCATTTGCATGAGTAATAAATACAAATAAGGTTGAATCAAATCGAAATTTTAAATTAAAACAATAAATTATTCAAATTATAAACAATAATTAATTTACTTCAACAGATTCCATCTTCTCTTCAGAAGACAGTTGATCAATTACCACTGCTATATTTCCTGCTCTATTAACTGCTATGTTTCCTGCTCTTTCTCTCCTTCTCATCTGACGTACAGAACGTCTCCGTCTCTTGCCATATCTCTTCTCATCATAAGGGTTGATAAGCGAAGTACATAGCTGATTATATTTATAGCCTTCTCTTATGTAAACGTGTATTCGATCAATGGAATACATCTTCGCCAGCACCTCACATAAATAGATAAAGGTTCTGTGAATTTCGTGATCACAAAATCCTTCATCTCATCCCTCCCCCCATCTGAAACATTTGGCACAAACTTTTCAGATAACCAGCTCGCTTCGCACATAGATCGCTGCTCCATGAATTTCTTTCCGTACCTCCTCCGAGGTACTTATCCATCTCTGAACTCTTACATTCTCTAAGAATGTTATTTTCTGCCAAACCTGGAAAACAGCCAGCATAATCCCAATTCCCAAACCTGGCAACTGTGGTGTTTTTAAATAACCTTCACTTGTCACTGCAGTAGTTTTGGTTGTGCTGAGCTTTGTTAAAATCCTCTTATTGTTATCCAAATATTTAGTACTTGCGACGGTTGAATGTTACTAAATTTATCTACACAATCTTCGTTAGGTTGCCAAGAATTGTCATATTGAATGGATAACACTTGCACCAAAAATATATTTATTTTTAACTTTTCACAACAATAACAATGCAAAAGAAGAAATAGATTTCACAAAATATAAGTTAGTATCTACTTTGTATAGTACATTTACACCAATAGTAATCGTAGCTGGACAAGACAGGTTACAAGCTGCGTCTGAATCGTATGCGTTTCGGTAACGAACCTTCGCTTCTAAATTGTCTGCTCTACCTTCGAACATAAAACTTGTTTGGCATCTGGCATTATCTTTAAAAAAGATATGCGACACCCTTGAGAACGCTGGCAGTGACTAGGTCACATAGGTAATTTGAATTAAAAACCTTACCAAGGACACCAATGGGTATAGACCTATTTGTCTTCTTCCGTGCACCGGCAAGCTGTTGGAAAAAATTATCTCCAATAGGTTGCTTTGGTTCATTGAAAGAAAAAACTTATCTAATAAAAATCAAGTTGCTTTTAAACACGGGCGGAACACACTTGACTCTATATTGCATATAGAAAAAAAAATTTCATCCACACTTTCTTGCAAAAACCACCTATCCATTCTATCATTGGACTTTGTGAAAGCCTTCGACCGCATTGGAATTCATATAGTCATCAACAAATTAATAAAATGGAAGTTAGGTCCCAAGATGATTTCATACATAAAGGCATTCCTATCAAATCGAAAATTCAAAATCAAAGCTAACAATGCATACTCCATGGTTTTTGATTTAGGCAATGGAATTCTGCAAGGGTCCCCACTCTCAGCCACACTTTTCATTATCGCATATAATGATATAAGCGAAATCATTTCAAAGTTTAAAAGAATCGACCATGTTCTGTACGCCGACGACTTAATCATTATCGCAAAATGCGACCAAATAAACCATACTAAGCTACGATTTCGATCCATCCTTGAGGATCTTAGTGACTGGTGCAAGGTATCCCCCGATAAAAGCAAGCACTTGCATATTTGCAAAAAAAAAAAACAGCTGTAGTAACTTTAACATTGTATTTAGAGACCTATTAATACCTAATGTTAAACATTTAAGTATACTAGGAGTAATATTTAATGATAAGTTTAATTATAAGGCTCATTGTCTAGAATTAAAGAATAAACTAACCACTAGGCTAAACATTATTAAATTTGGCATCCAAAAATAGTCTCGTCCATTTCAACTCACTCGTCCATGCAGTGAGATTTATAATATTATCCAAGATCGACTATGGATTGGCAGTCTACGGAAAGTGCAGCAAATCGACCATTCAAACACTTAAAACTTCTACATTGTAAACTCATGGGATATACTATTTACAGACGGATCCAAAAGCGAGGTTGGGACTGGCTACGCAATAGTTACAGCTAACGGCGGAGTGATACTTGCGGAAAAAATAATAAATTATTTTTCCATGTTCTCCACAGAAGCCTTGGCTATATGTAAGAAAATGTAAGAAACAACTCTGGCATCATTAACAAAATCCGTGATAACCTCATCAAGGAAAAATCCAAATTAATTGTCCTCTGGGTCCCTGGACACTCGGGTATAAAGGGGAACGAACTTGCAGACAGGGCAGCTCGTGAGGTAGCTGCAGAAATAAACACCACATCGTACCCTCCAACAAAAAAAGACTTCAACAAACTTATAAACTCACACTACGAGCAGAAACGTAAACTAGCATGGAACCAATACTCTCACCTATACTCCAACTTTAACCCGAATGGGGACCCGGCAACATGCCCAACTACTCAAATGAACAGATGCTTTCTGAGGCTTCGGCTCGGACACACGCAATTCTCACACAACTACTTGCTCCACAACGAAAACCCACCCAGTTGCAACCTCTGCCAATCCGGTCGCAACCTAACAACTAACCACTTAATTTTTGAATGTTCCAAGGTGAAAGAAGTATGCGACAAGCTTTTTAATAAAAAGAATCCATTATCAATTTAAGTACAGTTTATAAATTAATAAAAGAAACTAACACAGTCATATTACTTTTAAGCTTAATTAACGGTTGGGGGTGGAGAGAAATCACGACCATGCTAATTGACCTTTCTGGCCACATTAGTCCTGGACGTGGGTCTCTCTACAACGATCGCCAACAAAATCTATAATATAAAGAAGACTAGCCGAAAGCTTCTGTAGCTAGCGCTGTAATTTAATTTGTATTAATATTGTAAATTAATTTTACTTATTAATAAATACTAATAATAATAATAATAAAATCCAAAATACAAGGAGCCGCAGCTAACGTACTCACAAATAATATTTAACTTCGAAGCAATCAGAAGCAGATTGGACTACACATACTCCGATATGAGACCACTGTACGTCTTACAGGACGAAATGAGGAAACTAACTCCAAGAAATAGTTCATTATCCGAGTTCCACGACAAGGTGAACCAAGCATTAAACCTAATTAATTCTAAACTATCAATGTCAGGTCAACCACAAAGCGTAATACAAGCACTAATTAATAATTCGAATGAAGAAGCTGTAAGAATATTTATTTCGGGTATAAATAATAATTTTATAAGATCCACATTGTATGGAAGTCTTCTTAAAGACTTGGAACACGCTTTCGCAGTGTCACGTACAATAGACCGTGATAATCGTCATCAAAACCTGCATACGATCAAAGAAGTGACTATAAAGCACATATACAAAATAAAAGCATAAAACGCCCAAATACGAATTATCGAGAACATCAACGTCCGGTACCAAATATGAATCATCATAAAATAAATAAATAATAAATAGTTGGCGCAACAGGTCGGTAGGGACCCTGGGCCTAGCTTCTCACAACCATTCGTTTTGTGTGAGTTTTTCATTTTTGGGACGAATGGAAGGGACTCGGTTTTATGCCGAGTCCAAACGGCTAATTGAGAAGCTTTTTCATGACAGTTATACTCTCGGATGTTTGTCAGGCGTTCGCGAGAGGTGGCGCAGTGGAAAAAAACCTTAAGTTGAAATTTGGGTTTACTCGGGATTCGAACCTGGAACCCCTCGCTTAGTAGTCCAACACACTAAGCCACTGCGCCGACTTATATGAATCATCAGAGGAGGTTAAATAAACAAGAACCAAATTATAACCAACCAATATATACAAATAGG
This sequence comes from Cheilosia impressa, assembly GCA_948293265.1. Lineage (NCBI taxonomy): Eukaryota > Metazoa > Arthropoda > Insecta > Diptera > Syrphidae > Cheilosia > Cheilosia impressa. Next base: position 59,713,154 of record OX411880.1, read on the forward strand.
CCAACACCATGGCCATGGAAACAGATTCAAATAGTTCAAGCACAGAGGAAAACCGAATATCAACCTCAGCGAAGCAGCTATGACCCATTTAATAATAACCAGCCTTGGAAGAGAGAAAGAGAGAATAGCGGACAGTATAGGCAGCAGCACTATCAGAACAACAACCAACACGTCTACAAACAACAAAGAGTGAACCAGTAATCGCAAACTACAAGAAGAAGACAGAGGCAGCATGTATGCAGAACCGGAAGAACAAACGGTAAATAATTTAAGATTTGCCCATGTAAACTAGTTGACGGGTTGCCTTGTTTAAAATTAACATCTAAGATTTCTAACAAAACTTATAAAATATTAATAGATACTGTTTCAACCCACAATTATATAGATAAAAAATGCAATCCAGCAGAAAGAATACAAATTAAGGAGATAAAAATTAAAACTGTAAACGGGTACTCTATAGTAAATACTAAGAAAATAATTAATCTAATGAATAAGAATATCACATTTTTTAAATTAAATAATATAGATTCATTCGATATGATATTAGGATTAGAAGGTTTAAAAGAATTAAACGCAGAAATAAACTTCAATGATATGACCTTAATCACCATGTGCAGTGATAATCAATCTGAAAGTAAATTAAACTATATTATACGAGAAACAGAATATAAACAAATAAAAGTGTTATCATCGGCCTGGCCGATGCTTTGATACCCTCCACTGCATACAAGTCATGCAAAATTCGTTTTGTGAGGGAGGTACCAGAACTACTTGACCGACATAGCCCATTTTTAATACCAACTTGACGACAATAAAAATAAGTCTTCTCACAAATTTTCTAGGTAGATTCTTTTCGACGCTATCGTGTTTTTAACATTATATGTTTTCTAATATTAGTTTTGTATGGGAGCCCATTTTTAATACCAACCTAACGAAGATATAAAGAAGTCCTTTCACCAAACATCATACGCCTAGGTTGTTTCCTTTGGACGCTATCATGTTTTCAACGGATGAAAAGACAAATGGTGTATGGGAGGTACCAGAACTACTTGACCGACATGGCCCATTTTTAACACCAACCAAACGACGATAAAAAAAAGTCCTTTCATCAATCGTCATCCGTCTAGGTTAATTCCTTTGGATGCTATCGGGTTTTCAACAGACAGAGAGACACGCGGATCTAATATTGACTTTGTATAGGAGGTACCAGAACTACTTGACCGACATAGCCCATTTTCAATAGCAACCTGACGACGATAAAAAGAAGTCTTTTCACCAAATTTCATTCGCCTATGTCAATTCCTTTGGGCGCTATCGTGCTTTCAACAGACAGACAGACGGACATGGCTAAATCGATTCAGAATGTGATTCTGATTCAAAATATATATATATTTTATGGGGTCTCCGGTGACTCCTTCTTGGCTTTACAAATGTAATGACAAAGTGAATATACCTTTCTGTGGAGGGTATAAAAAGAAATAGATAGATTGATGAAGGAAAACATTGGTATAGGACCACTGCCCTTCACTACTACAGTAGAATCAGAACTACAACTAATGAACCCATATGGACAAAGCAATATCCATATCCGATAGCCGAATTTGTCAATAAGGAAATAGCTAACCTATTAAAGGAAGGTATTATTCAAAAAAGTAATAGTCCATACAATAGTCCGATTTGGACAGTACCAAAAAAGGGTCTTAGTGCAGATGAAAAACCAAATAAAAGAATGGTAAACGATTTTCAAAAATTAAACAATATCTGATAGATACGTAATCCCAGATATTAACATGAACATTAACACAAAATCTAGGAAAAGCTAGGTATTTTACAACATCAAATTAAAATTAAAAAAGAAGATAATGAAAAAACAGAATTTTGCGTAAATGGAGGTAAATACGAATTCGTAAGAATGCCTTTTGGGCTCAAAAACGCGACTTCAATATTCCAAAGATGTTGTTGTGAGCCAGGGTCGAGCCACAGGGGCAGCTTCGGTACAGGTGAGGAGGGCGCGGCATGCTCGTCGGACGGGGGTGTTCTTGCCCCCTCACCACATACCACCTGCTCAACAAACATTTTAATTCCATGCCATATGAAAACAAGAAAAGAAAAAAAAAAGAAAGAAAGCTACTTGAGTTTGAACTCGGACTGACAAAACGGACGATTAAATTGAAAGATAGAGTGGAAAAGAAAAATGTCCAAAGACCTCTGCCAATACCTCGAAGAAAGAACGGAAGAGACATAGCGAAACTAACCTATCTAGCCTAATCTATACCTAAACTAACCTAAGAGAATAAACTAGACCCTAAACTACACCTACTTTAACTTAAATCTAACCTATCTACTTTTACCCTAAACGCAACTTGTCCTTCCGTCGTCTCTTGAAGGTAGAGGTTCGTCATGACCTCGAAACACAACAGATGTTAATGGCAAGGGATGGCCCACCCACCCTTCATGTCCGTAGACATATCCAAAAGCTATAGCTCTCTGGCCGAAACTGTGAGATAGCCCCTTTAATAACCCTACAACACTAGTAAAGCCGTAATGCCCGAAAACCAACGCTAAAAAGCGTCATGTCAGGTCGTCAGTTAGTCGCGTATTGTCATGGTCGATCTATCAAAAGGACGGCCTTCCCAAATATCCACACACCGTATGCTTTTCGACCCACCCGCTCATATTTGAAATGTTTCTAAACACAAAAAAAATAATAGGATATGGATACATAGATGTAGTGCCACTTATATTTTGAAAGAGGAGAATTCAGTAAATCTAATTCAAAAGCGAGATAATTAAAAAAAAAACAAATCAAAGCAAAAACAAGTAAAAGTGTTATCATCGGCCTGGCCGATGCTTTGATACCCTCCACTGCATACAAGTCATGCAAAATTGGTTTTGTGAGTGTGTCGTTGGCTAACTGACAGCCAAGAAGTGACTCTTGGTGATCAGATGAGAAGTATTTATTAACACTCTAACTGTTACATATTGCGGTTGGTTAGTGTGGCCTGACTTATATAATCTATTTACATAGGTTGTTATTGTACATGGGTTAGTATTTAGATTGGCGTTGCCATTGTTTTAGGCAGAATCGATGTTGCCGTTGCCTGCCGACACATCCCCCTTTTTCAGTATCCTGTTCGCTCGACGGGTTTGACCAGTCGGCCGTATCGGGTCCGGTAGCCCTGGGTCTCCGCACTTTTTGTAGAATCTGAAGATGGTGGTTGCTCATTTAATGGAGGCAGTGATGATGGTGTCAGCGAAGCTGAAATGTGTGTCGATGGGGATGAATGTGGTTGAATTGATGTAGGTGAAGGTAAGGGCGGTGATGTCGGTTTCTCTGATGGCGAAACTAATGGCAATGACGTTAGTTGCGGTATCTCTTCTTCGATCTCTGTTTCCTCCATAACTTCTTCAGCACGGTGAGCTCGAGTTAGATGATAGCTATTGCGTCGTATTTTTCCAGAAGGGGTTTCGATGATGTAAGAGCGCGGGTGGTTAGTCTTCTCGCGAACTGTCGCCCACATTCGCTTGTCGCGAACCCAAACTAATTCCCCTGGAATCAGCTCGTCCTTCTGAATAGACCGATGTCTTCGGTTGTAATTTTGTGTTTGCTTCTCTCTCCTAGCATCCTCCTTTCTTCTTAGATCGCTGTAATCGATAGCTGCTGATGTGTAACGTTGAGAGGCCATGGGTAATGTTGACCTGATTCGACGGCCCATAAGAAGTTCTGCTGGGCTGTAACCGTTGGATAGTGGACTGGCACGGTACTCCAACAGCGCTTTATAGGGGTCAGAGTTCTTTTTGAGTTGCAGTTTGGCGATTTTTACTGCAGCCTCGACAAACCCGTTGCTTTGTGGATAGATGGGACTGGATGTGATGTGGCGAAATCCGTAGTCCCTTGCAAACTTGGAGAACTCTGAAGTTTGCACTGGTTCGAACTGAGTCCCGTTGTCACTTCTAACCAACTCTGGTACTCCGTGGCGTGCGAAAATTGATTTGCAGTGATTGATGACTGCTGCTGACGTCAATCTTTCGAGTAAAGAGACCTCGAAAAATCTGGAAAAGAAATCAGTAATGATCAAGTACCAGCGCCCTTGGCATTTAAAAAGATCCATAGCTACCCTTTGCCATGGACGTGTTGGAAAGTCCGATGGCATTAGTTTTTCTCGTACCCCTTTCGTTTCTTGAATGCATGCAGTGCATCTGCTAATCATTTCGGCAATGTCTGTTGAAAGTCCAGGCCACCAGACAGATTCACGTGCTCTGGCCCGGCACTTTGTTATTCCTTGATGGCCAGTATGAAGTCTCCCGAGGATGTCCTGCCGCATGGATGCTGGTATAATGAGACGGCAGCCTCGCATAAGCAGCCCGTTCTCGTTAGCGATGTCATCTTTTACTGCGTAGTATGGTTGCAGAATTTTGACCACTTTGTTATTTTCGGGCCACCCGTTGAGTGCATACTGCGCGATTTTTCGAAGCGTTGGATCGCGTTGCTGTTCTACCCAAATTTCTTCCAGTTTTGAGTCTGACGCTGGAACATGAGAGACCACCAGGCTTATATGTGCGGAAGTCTCCTCCTCCAGTTCGTTGTTGCTATCCTTAACATGCAAAGGCTGGCGACTGAGTGCGTCGGCTGCGATTAGGTCCTTACCTGCGGTGTAGAATATGGAAAAATCGTATCGCATCATCCTCATTCTCAACCGCTGAAGCCGTGGTGTCAGGTCATCCAGGTTCTTCGTAGTGAAAATTGGCACAAGAGGTTTGTGATCTGTCTCTAGATGAAATCGTATGCCAGTAATGAAGTCTTGGAATCGCTCACAAGCCCATGTAAGAGCCAAGGCTTCCTTCTCAATTTGAGCGTAGCGTTTCTCACAGTCAGTAAGCGTCCTGGAAGCATAAGAGATTGGTCTTAACTTACCGTCGTGGTGACGTTGGCGTATAACAGCTCCGATCCCGTATGATGAGCTGTCGGCAGATACTACAGTTTCCTTGTTTCTGTCGTATATTGCCAACACGGGTTCGCTGGTGAGAATTTGCTTGACTTGTGCGAACGAATTCTCTTGCTCTGGTCCCCATGTGAATGCTCGCTCCTTCTTCAGTAGTTCGTTGAGAGGTTGCAAGATATCAGACAATCTTGGCGTAAATCTGCCAAGATAGTTGATTAGTCCGATCAGAATGCGGATTTCGTGTATATTTTCCGGTCGCTTCATGTCGACGATGGCAGAAATACGATCGCTGTCCGGATGCACGCCCTCTTCGTCCAAAACGTGTCCGAGAAACTTAATGCATTTGACACCAAACTGGCACTTAGTTTCGTTGAGAGTCACTCCTGAGTCCTGAAGACGTCGCAGAGCTAGACGTAGTCGTCGATCGTGCTCGTCGGCTGAGCTACCCCACACAAGAATGTCGTCCATTTGGCAAAGAATTCCTTCCAATCCACGGACTACGTTTGACATTCTCTTTTGGTAGTGTTCTGGAGCAGACGTGATACCGAACGGTAGACGGTTGTAGCAGTACCTACCGAACGGTGTGATGAAAGTTGTCAGCAGTTTTGACTCCTCAGTAAGTTTTATTTGCCAGAACCCACTATTGGCGTCAAGTTTACTGAAGAATTTTGCCCCTGCCAGCTGTCCTAGTGTGTGCTCGACAGAAGGCATTGGATGGCGCTCCCGTTTCACAAACTTATTCAGCCGCGTCAAGTCTACACAGACGCGAATGTCTCCATTCTTCTTTGTAGTGATGACCATAGGAGCACACCAGTCCGTAGGTTTGTCCACCGGCTCGATTACCCCTTGAATCACCATATCGTCCAATTGCTTCTTAAGTTTATCGAGAAGCGGAATTGGAACTCGCCTAGGTGCATACGTAGCAAAGGGCACGGCTTGGTCTTCCAGCTGAATGTTGTAGGGCTCTTGAATTGTACCTAGTCCACTGAACAGCTTTGCGAACTCCTGCTTCGGTTTCACGTTTGTATAGTTTTCAATGTGATTGATCCGTCTCACCAGCCCAAGATCCTCACACGCTGGTAACCCCAACAAAGGCTGCGCTAGCCCCTTTACCACGTATATTGTGTCCAACTTTCGCTCCTGCAAATAGACCAACTCACCTCGAAACATACCTACGGTGCGAAGTTTTTCTTTGCTTGGACCACACAGAATCTGGTCTGACGGAAGAAGTGAAGTCGTCTTGAATTTTTGTTGAAACATACCAAATGGAAGGGTGGTAACATCAGCTCCCGGGTCCAACTTCCAATTTATCATTACCTCGTTGACTGTGACGTCGGCTGTCCATCGCTTACTGCGGTTCCTGAGATTGTTGAGGCTGCATCTCTTGGAAACAGCTCCGAGAAACTTTGAGTCACGGTTGTCTGCTTTGGCTGCGACTTGCTTGACTGTTTTTGTAGCAAGGCAAGCACGTGCGAAATGACCCTGTTTGCTGCAATTGTTGCAATTTTCGCCTTTTGCTGGACAGGCGTCCCTATTGTGCTTCGTCTTACCTCCGCACCATCGACAACGCCAACCTTGATTTTCTCGACTTCTGTTAAAACTGCTGCTGGATTTAATGTTTTGATTATTATTTTTACCCAGTTTGGATGTGACCCAATCGACGGTTTTGTCCTCTGTGTCCCTGGCAAGGTCACGCAATTGCCGCTTCACTGCTTCGCTTTGCCTCGCCTGTTGAACAGCCTTCTCCAGTGTAAGAGCATTGTCCATTTGAAGCTTTTCGGAGAGTTTCCGATCTCTTACTCCGACAACAATGCGATCGCGAATGAGTTCATCGTGTAGCTGACCAAAGCTGCAGTGTTCGGCCAGTGCATACAGCGATGTGATAAACGTGTCCACTGGCTCACCTTCCTCCTGTTCCCTTGAATTAAATACGGCGCGCTCATAAATGACATTGCGACGGATAACGAAGTAGCTGTCAAATTTTTCCATTACTACTTTGAATTTTCTCGTGTCCGCCTCGTCCAGTCCAAAGGAGAGAAGAATGTCCTCTGCCTGGCATCCCATGATGTATATGAGGGTGTTGACTTGTTCCTCTTCTGTTTTAGCACTCAATCCAGATGCCAGTGTGAAGCGTTCGAACCGCCTCCTCCACTTAGGCCACTCTGTGGGTGTTGAGAAGGTAAACGATTCGGGACACTGCACCTGAAATTGTCCAACTGCTGCTGCTGGACTGGTTTGCTGACGGGCCCCGACTTGTTGAACGTTGTCGTTTGCCATTTTTTTTTCGTTAGCTTTTTTTTTCCCCAAGAAAAAAAAAATGTGCTTGTCAATCAAGCGATGAGAAAAAAAAAAAAACTGGTTTGCCTTATCTCGCGTCGAAAAAAAAGAACACCGCTGCCACCATGTGTCGTTGGCTAACTGACAGCCAAGAAGTGACTCTTGGTGATCAGATGAGAAGTATTTATTAACACTCTAACTGTTACATATTGCGGTTGGTTAGTGTGGCCTGACTTATATAATCTATTTACATAGGTTGTTATTGTACATGGGTTAGTATTTAGATTGGCGTTGCCATTGTTTTAGGCAGAATCGATGTTGCCGTTGCCTGCCGACACAGTGAGGGAGATACCAGAACTACTTGACCGACATAGCCCATTTTTAATACTAACTTGAGGACAATAAAAATAAGTTTTCTCACAAAATTTCACGTGTCTAGGTAGATTCTTTTCGACGCTGTCGTGTTTTTAACATAATATGTTTTCTAATATTGGTTTTGCCTGGGAGGTACCAGAACTACTTAACCGACATAGCCCATTTTCAATACCAACCTGACGCCGATAAAAAGAAGTCCTTTCACCAAATTTCGTTCACCTACGTCAATTACTTTGGGCGCTATCGTCCTTTCAACAGACAGAGAGACATGTGGGCCCAATATTGGTTTTGCATGGGAGGTACCAGAACTACTTGACCGACATAGCTCATTTTCAAAACCAACCTGACGCCGATAAAAAGAAGTCCTTTCACCAAATTTCGTTCACCTATGTCAATTACTTTGAGCGCTATCGTGCTTTCAACAGACAGAAAGACAAATGGGTCCAATATTGGTTTTGTATGGGAGGTACCAGAACTACTTTACCGACATAGCTCATTTTCAATACCAACCTGACGCCGATAAAAAGAAGTCCTTTCACCAAATTTCGTTCACCTACGTTAATTACTTTGAGCGCTATCGTGCTTTCAACAGACAGAGAGACATGTGGGCCCAATATTGGTTTTGCATGGGAGGTACCAGAACTACTTGACCGACATAGCTCATTTTCAATACCAACCTGACGCCGATAAAAAGAAGTCCTTTCACCAAATTTCGTTCACCTACGTTAATTACTTTGAGCGCTATCGTGCTTTCAACAGACAGAAAGACAAATGGGTTCAATATTGGATTTGTATGGGAGGTACCAGAACTACTTGACCGACATAGCCCATTTTCAATACCAACCTGACGCCGATAAAAAGAAGTCCTTTCACCAAATTTCGCTCACTTACGTCAATTACTTTGGGCGCTATCGTGCTTTCAACAGACAGACAGACAGACAGACAGACGGACATGGCTAAATCGATTCAGAATGTGATCCTGATTCAGAATATATATACTTTATGAGGTCTCCGGTGACTCCTTCTTTGCGTTACAAATGTATTGGCAAAGTGAATATACCTTCCTCTGGAGGGTATAAAAAAAGGAAGAAAAGTGTAAAAAAAACTAATAAAATTAAAGGAGGATTGTATCTAAAGGATACAAAAAGAAAACGAAGTTAAACCAAAAAAAATCCTCTGCTCTTAATATTATCAAACTTACAATCTAAAATGCAAAAATAATATAAAACAAGTAAAAGTGTTATCATCGGCCTGGCCGATGCTTTGATACCCTCCACTGCATACAAGTCATGCAAAATTGGTTTTGTGAGGGAGGTACCAGAACTACTTGACCGACATAGCCCATTTTTAATACTAACTTGAGGACAATAAAAATAAGTTTTCTCACAAAATTTCACTTGGCTAGGTAGATTCTTTTCGACGCTATCGTGTTTTTAACATAATATGTTTTCTAATATTGGTTTTGTATGAGAGGTACCAGAACTACTTGACCGACATATCCCATTTTTAATACCAACCTGACGCCTATAAAAAGAAGTCCTTTCACCAAATTTCGTTCACCTACGTCAATTACTTTGGGCGCTATTGTGCTTTCAACAGACAGAGAGACATGTGGGCCCAATATTGGTTTTGCATGGGAGGTACCAGAACTACTTGACCGACATAGCTCATTTTCAATACCAACCGGACGCCGATAAAAAGAAGTCCTTTCACCAAATTTCGTTCACCTACGTCAATTACTTTGAGCGCTATCGTGCTTTCAACAGACAGAAAGACAAATGGGTCCAATATTGGTTTTGTATGGGAGGTACCAGAACTACTTAACCGACATAGCCCATTTTCAATACCAACCGGACGCCGATAAAAAGAAGTCCTTTCACCAAATTTCGTTCACCTATGTCAATTACTTTGAGCGCTATCGTGCTTTCAACAGACAGAAAGGCAAATGGGTCCAATATTGGTTTTGTATGGGAGGTACCAGAACTACTTAACCGACATAGCCCATTTTCAATACCAACCTGACGCCGATAAAAATAAGTCCTTTCACCAAATTTCGTTCACCTACGTCAATTACTTTGAGCGCTATCGTGCTTTCAACAGACAGAAAGACAAATGGGTCCAATATTAGTTTTGTATGGGAGGTACCAGAACTACTTGACCGACATAGCCCATTTTCAATACCAACCTGACGCCGATAAAAAGAAGTCCTTTCACCAAATTTCGCTCACTTACGTCAATTACTTTGGGCGCTATCGGCCAGGCCAGATGATAACACTTTTACTTGTTTATCATACTATTCGCGCACAAAACTAAAATACTAAAAGCAGGTAAGAAAAAAAATATATAAGCTACGTTAAAGATAAAAAAAAAGAAAACTAATAAAACTATTAAAAAAAATTCAATAAAACACTGTGGCACTTCACAAAAAAAATTCACTATTAGTGATGCTGCGGGTGTTGATTATGGATTCGGTGGGGTGGCGGAGCACCCTGATGTTGCCTTTGGTGGGCGTTGGTTGTTTGGTGGGGAAGAGGGGAACAGCTCTATGGCTTTCTTGTACCCCGATGAAAATCCCCTTTGTTGGGTAAATACAACTCGGGCCTGTTAAGCGCCTTTGTTCTGCGACTGTGGGCTTTGGTCCTGTTGCCGTCTTTTTGGAGACCGTTGGCTGGCGGTATCTTGGCGTTTTGCTAGCAGTCCGACGGTCGAAATATGGCTTTACGGTCACACAGAAAGGTTCGCAGGTACGGCTTAAATGGGGCTTAACAGCAGCCCGAGTCACCTTTTGCGTTACAAGGAAACCTATAACCAAATGGAGGAGATGCTGAATTAACCACAAAGAAAAATATCTGATGGTATGCCTACCTCTACAACGCCAATTAGGGTTCTCCGGTGATTTAAGAAGTATTACTTCCCTTTCTACTATACGATCACCTGCACCATGGAGAAATTATAATTTTAATTCTATAAAAAAAAATCTTTTTGCGCTAACTCACCCCGGAAATTCTCAAAAGCTAATTTTTTTCTTCACGTCACTGTATGACAAAACTCACTGCCCAGCTGACTTTAAAGAGGGCATCGACCGCTTGCTGTCAATCGAAAAAAGTTGTGAAGGCCCGTCGGCAAACCAATTTCGCATTTGCGGTGCATTTCTTTTACCCCTACCTTTGTTTTCTCAAATCTCCGCAGACCCTGTCTTTCTTTTTCATTTCTTGGAATGAGAGCGAGGGGTCTCTTAATTTCTAATCGTCTAAGTCTTGTTCTCCTATCTCCTATTAATATACATACATAAAGTAACGATACCTAACATAGAGAAAATAACGTAAATTACAAAAAAAAACTTCAACTACATCTTTACGATCACCCACTAACTTGGAACAAAATGGAATGAAACGAAGAAAAACTTAACGACGGAGAAATGATTGACAAAACAAAACGTCAAAATCAAATCGGGAAGTGCAACAGACGGACGTAAACATGGTAAGGAATTAATTTATTTTATTGATTATAATTAATTTATCTTACTTTTACTTTCAGATTTTCCTTCATTGGGGTTTGTCCTCTCAACGCGCATTGGATATGCGGTTGTGCGGCCAAACTCCAACGTAAGAGTTTGTTTACGTTTTCTTTATATTTTTTTTTTTTCTTTGCAGGTACATTTTTTCGGCCAATGCTTCAGGCAATTTGTTTGCTCCAGGTTTGGCTCCGTAACAATGTGTAGACGACATCTTAAGAGAATATATCTGGAAATTTGCGTATGTTTATAAAGACGATGTGTTAATATATTCCTCATCAGCCGAAGAACATATGAACCACATAAATATAATTTTCAACGCTCTTAATAAAGCAACATTCAAGGTTTCAGATGAAAAATCAAAATTTTTCCAATCGGAAGTCGAATACCTCGGACACATTATTAAATATAATAGGATAGGAACCAACCCAACAAATCCGTCCAGCTACTGGGGTATGCAGACGATATTGACATCATCGGTCGCTCCCAGCGTGCCGTGATAGAGGCTTTTACGGCGATTGAAGAACAGGCGAAATTCGTTGGTCTTGTAGTAAATGAGGACAAGACTAAGTACATGATATCAACAAACAAACCAGCATCTGTCCACCGCCTAGGACAGAACGTCACTATTGATAGCAACAATTTCGAGGTAGTTAAGGAGTTTATCTACCTCGGAGTAAACATGAACTCCACAAATGACATCCTAGTGGAGATCCGGCGAAGAATTACCCTAGGAAACCGCTGCTACTTCGGTTTGGCAAAACAATTGGGTTCAAAACTCCTAACTCGAAGGACAAAATGTATGCTTTACAGCATTATAAGCAAGAAGGGAGAGCTGATACTGGGCTCCTTCGAAAAAAAAATTCTTCGGCGGATTTTTGGTCCTGTGTGCGAGGAGGGCGAATGGAGGAGAAGATACAACCGCGAACTTTATGAGCTGTACCAAGATGTGGATGTAGTCCAAAAGGCCAAAATATCGAGCATCGAGCGAATGGACAATAATGCTCCAGCTATGGGATCTTCGAATCCCAGACGCCAGGTTCTAGACGACAAGGAAGACCGAACCTCCCTTTCAAAGACCAAGCCATCGCGGATGCCAGAGCGCTTGGTCTGGATAACTGGAAGCAGCGTGCCCGGGATCGCAGAGGATGGAAGGCTACAGTGTCTCAGGCAGAGACTCTCCACGGGTCGGGAGCCCGTTAAGTAAAGTAGTAGGAACCAACCCAGAAAAAGTAGAAGCGATTAGTATTTATCCAATTCCCCAAACGTTAAAAGATCTGAGAGGATTTTTAGGATTTTTTTTTTTCCGAGGGTAGGTGAAAATCTTCCAAAGACACTATCGGCTTTAATCAACTTTAGTCTGGCAGTTTATGCAAAGACCCCACACTTTCCAAAATCCCTTTACCAATAAACAAATATAGTTGCCAGAATACCGCTAACTGTAGGGTTAAATGTTAATGTTCAGAAACCCATATTTATCTCGGGCATTAGCTAAATAAATCTGTGGCAACAAGGAATAACATCATAAGTCGACTTATGTCGAAATTGAGATTATTATACAATCTGATGCGCAATAAGCGATTCTAGCTGTCATATTTTTTTCGTATTTTTATCTCTTACGGTTTATGAACTACACACAAAAGAAAAATGACATAAGTCTATGTCTACACAGCTTGCACAAGGAAAAACAGCATAAGCCAAACATTTAAATCGCTCTCCTGAAAAGTTGCAAAAACTGACTTATGTCGTTATTCCTTGTTGCCACAGAAATACTCCCGAAATGTCATTTTGCAGAGGAGTGTTGCCCAACCCTCTTAAATGATGGTATGGAATTTCGTAATAGGAGCAAATATACATACGCTGTTGTTCAGCCTGAACGTTTATAATTATAAACTAATTTTAGTAAATTGCAAATGTTTTCTGATTTTATTCGTTGGAATACAACAATGCAAGTGGTTTTTAAGTCTAGCAAAGACAAATTTGTACAAATGTATGGACAAAATTGAAAAATAAAGCATTTTTGTTTTATTTCTAAACACTTACCCCCGTATTTATAAACAAAAATGTGCACAAGTAAGTAAGCTAGTAGGCATCAGATAGCGTACAAAAATTGTACGTAACTGCTGAATAACGAGTTGATAACTTTTACGCAGCGTTTATTAATATTTGGGTTAAAATATGTACTTCGAATATTTTGATTAAAAGAAATGGTTAGTGCTTTTCTCTGCTTTATCTTGTTTAACCGCTAGTGCTTGCTCTATGATTGATTTTCATTTTAGTTTGTAACGAATGCATGCTAAGTAAAAAATAAATTTGATATAAGTTTGGGATCTTTCCAAGAATTTCTTATCTGTTCATTTAATTTTGGAGAGCTCATACCTGAATACTTTTTTTTACAATTCTCAGTACCTTAGGCGGCAGGTAGATTTTGGATGAAGATCTCAAATATTGGTGTGGAAATGGTTGTTGTGAAAAGGTTGACTTCGCGGAAAATATAGATAGAAGAATTGTCAGCATTCAGCAAAATCCATGCGAAATAATAAATTTGGGAAGCGCTGGAGGAATATCAGGTAGTATGTGCGAATTTAAGATATACAAAGTTCTGTATTACTTGGTGCGAATTCATCTAGGAGAAAACATGACAGTTTATGTACATATATGTAGACTAGCTGGTACCCGCGACTTCGTCTGCGTACAATTAGTACTTCGAGTAACTCAATTAAAATATTTATATTGTGGTGAGTGTATGGGACGCATAGGATGATTCCCTAATGGTGCCAGTTAAAGCGATGGCAACGCTACAAACAGAGGCAAAAATGCCGCAATGATAGGCAAACGTGCCACGAAAAGAAAGGAGTGTTGGCCTTCGGTTGATGTTTATTTGAAAATGAATTCTTCCAATCGATTACATGCTATTTATACTTAAATTATTCATTACAACTATTGAACATTTGACTTATGTGACTAATGGCTTCTACTTACAACTAGGTTACAATATAATTATTATAGCTGGCTCAGCTATGTTCATTCATAGACTACAAAGTCTCGCTGGGGAGGTCAATGTGTCGGTGGCTCGGTATGCCGTTTATACGTGTGCTCTTATCTGCTTGCGGTAATATTTATTTGTTCTAAATAGATCTACTTGGTTGCTTGTGCGGTTTTACATTTAGTTAAGTTGTTGTTATGTACTTCTTTTTCATTACCTCCTATTAGTATAATGCTATTGGGTCCTTTTTGCTTTATGATTTTAAATGGACCTTTATATGGTCTTTCTAGTTTTTTCCTATTACCTACTTTTATATATACATAGTCATTTACTTTAAAATTTGATTTATTTACGTTTTTTTTTGATTTGCTTGTCTTTTATTTTTACTACTTACAAGTAATTCTTTAGCTCTGTTATGAGCGTGATATAACTTTAGTTTCATCTCGTTTGCGTAATCGTCTAGATTATATATTGCTTGATTCTTATTTTCTAATATTTCACAGGGTAACGTACAAAGTTTTCCGTAGACTAATTCATATGGTGTGAAGAATGTAGTACTGTGTGGGGTAGTGTTGTAAAAGTAAGTGTAATATAGTAAAAGTTCGTCCCAGTTCTCCTGTCCTTGTAACGTTATAAGATATTCGTTTAATACCCTGTGGTTCCTTCCAACTGACCCTAGGCTTTCATGATGGAATGGTGTTGAAGTCACTTTGTCTATTCGTAAAATCTTGCAGATGTGTTTTAAAAGTTCGTTACAAAATTCTGTCCCTTTGTCTGTTTTAAGTTTCTTAAAACTCCCGTATTTTAATATAAATTTTTCTACGATTGCTTTAGCTACCGTTACAGCGTCTTTCGTTTCTAGTGGTATTGCTTCGACGAATTTTGTGAGTTCACATTGTAATGTGAGAATATACCTGAATTGATTCGCTGGTCGCAATGGTCCTACTGTGTCTATAGTTATTGTTTCAAATGATGTACTCGGTGTGTCTGTTGTGACGAACTTTTCTTTTGTATGTCTCGTTGTTTTGGCTTCTCCACAGTTTTGGCAGTTGTTAATGTGACTTTTGACTTGTTTATTCATATTCTTCCATACATATTTTTGCTTCAGTCTCACTACACTATGATGTCTAAGCAATCTTTTCTTTCTTTGCTTTCTTGCAGCTCATCAAACAATTTCTTAAATTCATGCATGCTTATTGTTTCAAATATCTCACTATCATCTGGTAGCGCTACCTTTTTTATATTTGTATTGCTTGCTTCGAGTAACAGTTTCTTCAAAATCAATTTTAACTCTGATGATGAATTTTCGCTGTACTCAGCAATTATTTCCTTCTCACTGCTCATATCGAGTTTCAGCTTCCTCAAAATCAATTTTAACTCTGATGATGAATTTTCGATGTACTCAGCAGTTTTCTTATTTTTTGCTGCTAAACTATCTTTTTGTTGGGCCCTTTTCTTATCTTTGCATTCCACCTTTAAAACTCTCAGTTTCCTGAGGTACCTAACGTCTGAAATTGATGTCGCATTCCAAATGTGAAGGTGATCAGTCTTCATGTCTGGAATTAAGGTACTTGCACAGTTGTTTTTAAACTCTACATTCTTTTTCTCTTGTATTCTTTTTCATTTGTCTTGTCAGAACATTTATACTGCATTTTGGGAACATTTTTATTAGTTTCTCTGAATCTAACTCTATTCTAGATATTGCGTCCGCATATATCATTTATTCTGCCTTGTTTGAAAACAATATCAAAGTTATAATCCATTAAATCAAGTCTTATCCTGGTCAGTTTGGAGGATGGGTTTTTATGTGTTGGTGTAGTTTGCGTATGCACCTCATGCGTGTGTTCCTATGTGCATCACATTATTTGTTTTTGGCTTGGATTCTACCTCACTTGCCAGTTGCACTGCTTCATTAAATTTTGAAACTCTAGACGCTATTACCACCTGTTTGCAATTATCATCTAAGCCATTCTTAAATGCATTTAATGCAATTTGGTCGTTGAGCGTCACGATCAGACTTCTGTGGGTTTCCCCTTGCTCTGCTATTTGTAATTCATTCAGCTGTGCGATGAGCGTCTCGATTTTTTCCGCAAACAAATTTACGCTCAAGTTTCCTTGATATACTCTGGCTAGTTCATTATGTATCTTTAGTGTGTTTGTAATTGGTTTATATATTTTTGTGATTAATGCTTGTAGTGCCGCTAAGTTTTCTGGTTTTGTTTCTGCTATTATTCTGTTTTTTACTGTGTCAGTCAGTTTGGTCGCTAGTGTAAAGGCTATTACTTTTCTTTCCTCTTCGTCGACAGTCAGAGTCTCATCGTAAAATTTGATCAACCCTAAGAAATTTGATAGTTTCTTTCGGTCTCCATCGAATTCTGGTATGAGCTTTGCAGCTGTTAGTATGTCGAATTTTGCCATGTTTTCAGGTTAGTTTTCTAGCGTTTTTAGTTTTGGTTTTAATAGATCAAGTATTTGTGCTTGTACATGCCGAAAGTATTTTAGTGTTGTTTTTAGGTCATCAGTGTTGGTTTCGAGTATTACCTTATCCCATATTACACTTATTTCTGCTTTTGTGTTCTGTATGTAGGTGTCTGTGTATTCCCTATTCGGATTTTTCTTGAGCTTATGTATGATCTTTATTAATAATTTTAAACTATCCATTTAAACATTCATTATTCTATTCTTTATTACTTTTTTTTTTTACATATTTTTTGTATTGACTATGTACCTTAAGTCTAATTAGAATAATTAACCTTATGAATATTAAGGGTAATAAGTTGTCACTGTTGATATTTATCCAAGTGGTGTTGCTACTTCCCATGTTGTTGTTTATTACTTCTTCTTTGGAGCTTGTTCCGCCCATGATTTTAATGATTTTTTTTTGTCTGGGACTTCCTGTGATTTGTTGAGTGTTTCAGGGATGTATTCGTCCGGCGTATAACTCCAGCTGCTCGAACAGTGCATCCAGCTGTTCCTTGTCCTACATCTATTGCGACCTATCGGGATTTACCTGTAGATGATACTATAGGGTACTTTTGTTTGGCAGGATCGCCATGTGGTGAGTGTATGGGACGCAGAGGATGATTCCCTAATGGTGCCAGTTAAAGCGATGGCAAACGTGCCACGAAAAAAAAGGAGTGTTGGCCTTCGGTTGATGTTTATTTGAAAATGAATTCTTCCAATCGATTACATGCTATTTATACTTAAATTATTCATTACAACTATTGAACATTTGACTTATGTGACTAATGGTTTCTACTTACAACTAGGTTACAATATAATTATTATAGCTGGCTCAGCTATGTTCATTCATAGACTACAAAGTCTCGCTGGGGAGGTCAGTGTGTCGGTGGCTCGGATGACCAGCGTAGTGTGGTTGGGTATTGAGTCACACTACAATATCAACAACAGCGCCACTTATAGGGTCCAAAACTATCCTATCTTTTAAGCCAACCTATCAGCCCTACAGCCTACACATTTAAATTCATTGGTATTATACCAAAAGTATAGAATTTTATTATCCCTAACTTGAGAAATAATTGGTTCGTCATTTAAACGTGCATCCAATTCTTCATCCCCTTCACGTTTTGTTTTCACGACAAAAAGTAGCGAATGTCAGTCTCAGAGGTCCCATCTATCCCTATACCAAAATTGATAAAAATTGGTTTTGCGGTCGTTAAAAGGTAACATTTCAAAGGTAACAATCTTACTTTCGCAGTTAAGTGGATCCCAAATGTTTTATTTATAAACTAAGTATTAAAAGCCCGTCAGCTTTAGCGTTCCTATCCAATTCCCCCGCTAATTTTGAAAATAAAATTCTCTCTTAGTTTTCCTATCTCTGCTGTGAATTGCAATTCAGCGTGACCATTATGCGACTAAAGTTGCGATTTGAAACTTTTTTCGAGAGCCTGGCACAACTTTTTGCTATTTAAACCCTTTTTTAGTTGGAGAAGGCGCTTTAAAAATATTTCAAAAGCTCTTATATCCAAATAAAAACATTTCAAATGTAACGCAGTTGCCTATCACAACTTACGTGTTTAACGAACCAATACTTGTTAAATATCGTTCACGAATTATAAATAAGCTATTCTGCTTCAGAAATTACACCTTTTTTCTCATTGGCCCTTTTTTATACGACTTTTCAGAATGCTGCAACGCTGTGTGACAGTCTGTGTCGGAGTCGCTTGTACGGGCATGATGAATGAAAGAAAAGTACCTATAGTTTTTACACAACTGCGTAGTTGAAATTTAATATACTAAAGTTAAACTTTTTCAATTGTTAATATTTGAAAAAAAACTAAAAATGCAAAAATAAGAAGCAAGAAAATCTCTTTTTTTACACTTCATTTGTTAAATTTGGTTGAGCGTGTGCAAGGGCGGATCTAGGATTTATTTCTGGGAGGGGCACAAAGGCCAGATAGGTGGAGATTGTATTGCATTGCAATTTATCTCTGGGATCCATTCTTTATCAATGACATACAAAAATAACTATCAAAAATACTTTTTATAAAGGTTTATAATACAAAATTATGTGTAAATTAGAACTCATTTGAACTTAATTATTCGTAAAATTCATGGAATGTTCGTCTACCGTAAGACTATAACTTGTACAACATTAAAAAAATAACGCGTTTTTTTTTTTTGTGGGTCTCCAACACTATTGTCTCACTTACAAAAAATAAATATTAAATCTCCTCTATGTTTACCTCAGAGAACTAAATCCAAAATAAGTTTCTGTGTTGGTGTAGTTTAATTAACTTCGCATCTAAATCCCATACAAAAGTGACACAACGAATGTCCTTTTCGTTTTGCAGTACGCTGCTGCTGCGAAATGATGGCGAAAAGTGGGTAATTGTAGCAGATTGCTTGGTACAATTATCTACGCGCTTTTCGCACATATTTATTGTCCGGGACATTATTTGCTTGAGAAAATTTGACATTTGTAATGCGTTAGCAGCTTTTATAACAGGTATGGAGCCACATTTGAAAAATCTTGGAGCCAAAAATAAACAAACTGAAAGATCAAAACTGCGCATTTGTTTTCTAGTTTTTTAGGGTTACTTATTCTGATTACATTGCTTTTTAAAGACGACAATATTAAATTAAAATAAACACACTCAAAATTGAGAGACCTTTTTAGTTTCCATTTTCCAATGTTAACAAAATAAAAACGTCTAAGGAAACAAGTTTTCATATTAAATATTTTCGAAATTGGTTGGTATAAATGTGTGAAAATCAATTACAATAGATTTTACAAGTGTTTTTTGCGGCCAACTCGATATACAAAAGAAGCCGTACAAATCTCATTTAATGTTTGGCAGCAAAAATCAGAAATGCCCAATCGAAAACGACATAACCTTTTAGAAAGTTTTAGTTACCTATACGAAAAGAGTACGTTCGCAATAGAAGTATGCATTTTTTTTACAAGTTGCTAAGCCGGTAATTCCTAAAAATCGCTAAACTTCGGAGTGAATATCATAAATTTGGATAAATCCCAAATGACAATTTTAAGGAACCAGTGAAAAGTTCGAGTAGCCAAATCAAAGATAAATAGCCTGCTAACACTGCTATTTGTGTATCAGTTGATGTCATTCTCCACAAATTATTTTCCGCCGCCTTTTTGCAGATTTTTCGCAGGTTTCGTTCCGAAACTTGTCCATTTTAGGCTTAAAGCTAGAAATCATGTGTATATGTGCATATTTCACGCATGCGTTTACGCGCTTGATTTTGCATAAGGAGATACGTGCACATAAATTTCACGCACGCCAAGATTCACATTCTAGCATATGCAGACATAGATTTGGGTAATTTTTCGTCTTGATTATCATCATTTATTGGAAAAGCTATTTTTATTTTTGCCTATAGGCGAAGTGTTTATGTTTTCATTATGGAATGAGGAAGCCGTAATAATGCAGTTGGTATACAATTGTTAGTGTTTTTTTTTTCGACTGGCCTGTGTCTGATGGGGGCACGTTACCCTGTGCCCCCCCCCCCCCTGGATCCGCCCTTGAGCGTGTGAATCGCAAGAGGTAAATATACTACTATAGAAACTGCAGAAATAATATAGAGTGCATTGTATTTACACCAACAATAAATCAAACAAATTTATTCACCTATATCGTCTTCAATTCTTTAATGTAGATATCAATGTAGGTAGTATCACAACCCCCAAAAACAAAAACCTTAAACTCAATATACATAAATTTACACCACCATACGCCCATCATCGCACGTCATTGGCCATCTGCGCATTTCCTCAGAAAAACATTGTCGCTGTTGATTACATCCACTCTCACCTCGCCTACTTCCCTTTCGTTTCACTTAATCGGAGAAAACTTCACTCAGTTTTTTTTGACATGTATGTGCTTTATATTTTTTTTCCCGAATTAAGTAATAAAGCCATGCAATTTTTAAAAGATCAAATTGTATTTATTTTCACACCTCCATATACTTTTGCAAGTACTGTTTTGCAAACGGAAATGAATAAGCAGGTTAATATTTATTTCGAAAATATTCACTTGCTAACGATCTAAATGTGATCTAGACTACCAATAAGTTTTGATTTGCATTATCAGCCAACGAATAAATCAAAGCATTCTAATAAACTGTGTTCCGTTTATTGAATAATTTAAAAGAGACCTTATTACGATACAAATTCACTCATAAATCAATTGTGAAGTACATATTAGAAAACAAAGGAAAGACTATAAAAAGTACCGAAAATCGTGTCCGATCGAACAATAGGGCATTACTGATTTGCATACGATAATTGACAGATCAGCGGATATTTTGTGCATTTCCTATTTTCTGTTTTGTTTTTTGCTTATAATAAGCTTCAAAAGCTTCTTACCCAAGGCCTGGAACTCCCCTTCAGGTCCTGCTGATCGACCACCTCAAGAGTGCGGAAGCGTGTTTCCAAAAATCCGGTGACCTGTTTGGACGTTGGCAGCTCCTTGAGGTTCTCCAACTTCTCTTCCCACAGCTGCTGAGTAGAAGTTGGCAATTTATGCAGTAGGACGTATATCAAAATTGCATCCCAGTATTCTACTCGCAAGCCGAGGTTCGCCAACCTATGAACACACTCCTGAGATGTGTCCAACAACTCCTTCAGCCCGTTCGCTGATTCCTTGGATAAGGATGATTGTCCGAAGAACAACTTCAGCTGGGCATTTACTAAAACGCGTTTGTGGTCGTAACGCAAAGTAAGCAACTCCCATGCCCTTGCGTAATTGCCCGCATCGCAAGGTAGATGTTGTAGTAATCGCTCAGCCTCACCCTTCAAGCACGACTTGAGGTAATGCATTTTATCAACATCACTCAACGAGGCGTTGTTGTGCACCATGGATTGAAACAGACCTTGGAAAGACCTCCATGTTGTGTACGAGCCGCTGAACTTTGGAATATCGATTTCCCGAAGCCTAATTTTGTTGCTGGATACCGCTGATTCACCCGACGTCGCGCTTGCAGTTGGCGTTGGCTTTCCTGTATTTGCTCGAACACAATCATTAATTCTTCCAATTTCAGGTCTTCTTCAAGCCTTCCGCCCCCTCTAGCATTTCAAGGCGACTTACGACATACGATTGCTGCTTACGCTTCTTTGTGGAGTTTTTAAAGCTAGTGAAGCAATTTACCAGCGTGGTTAAAACGCCTTTTTGCAACATACCGCAATCAAAATGACCCTTATCCATTATGTTAACACGTAGATTTATTTATTTAAGTTATATATTATGTATATTGTAAGTAAAGGTAGTATAAGAAGCAAAACTTACTTGCTTTTGTGTACTGCAGGCGTCACAGACGAATTTTCCTTAATCCTTCAGATTTTGGATGAAGCTGGATGTCCTATCTGGCGATTTATTAATTGCACGACGCGTAGAATACGATTTACACACACCAAATGTCAATAGATTTAAGATTTATTTTAGTTAAAGTTTGTTAAAATTGGATTTAAGTTTTACGTGTCAAGAAATGAATTGCACTTTGTAATGCACTTCCTAACCACACTTTTGTCAAATTTTCTATTTTATTGAATTAATTGTCTAAGTTCAATAAGTTTAACTTTATAATTAACAATTAACATTAAATTAGACGCGAAAAGGACCAAAATGTAATGACATGTATTTTTATTGGTGAAACAAAAAACCAAAAGTTGAATAA
The DNA here is from genome assembly GCA_948293265.1 of Cheilosia impressa. Lineage (NCBI taxonomy): Eukaryota > Metazoa > Arthropoda > Insecta > Diptera > Syrphidae > Cheilosia > Cheilosia impressa. The sequence continues at coordinate 59,735,406 of OX411880.1, forward strand.
AAGACCAAGACGTTCACAACGTTATAAAGGTTTTATTGGAATGATCTAGAGTTTTAAAAATTAATTGTACACTACTTTGGTACACTAAATCCAATTATGTATTATGATCCATGTTTTACAAAATATAATGTTTTTATAAAGTAAATGTCAACTGTTATTAAATCATATTCTTTGTTTATTTATGTATTTAACTGTCATCGATGTGTCTAGCTTTCATGGATGGGTGTGGGCATTGTTAGTTAGGAATGTGCATCCAATTACTTCGCAACAGTTTCTAATTTGCGATAAAAAATATATGTAGTCTTTGGGAAAAAATTTACTTAAAAGAAACGCATTACTTTCTTTTTATTTCAGTTAATTCATATTTTGTTTTTATTGTTTCAAAATTAAATCCAAAAGAATGGGTAATTGGGTTGGGAAAAATTTGAGGGAAACTTAGCGGGCAACTTAGCTCTTTTCTTGGCTACTTATCGACTGACTTGCTTTACTTTTCTTACATTACATTGAGTTGGTACTTCTATTTTTTCTTTTCAGATTGCTTTTCTACACTTCTCGACTTTACTTTACGCATCAACGCATCACTTATTCCACACGGTCATCCTGAATATCGTCTGCCTCAGACGAATCATTCTCGCTGTCGGGTGTGCTAAAGACTCTCCAAGGCTTCATGTAGTCAACCGCTGTTGAGGTCTGCATTGGACCTTCATGTTGGCCAACTTTCTTCACTTCGTAGCGATCGTTCCTCTTTACTCGAGCCACCTCATACGGTCCCAGGTATTTTGGATATAATTTTAAGCCGGTTCCGAACTGCGTACGTAAAATTGCCACTAGATCACCCAGCTTGTACTTCACTGGCTCTTTCCTTTGCTTATCAAAGCCCTTTTTATTAGCTTCCTGTATTTAGCTGATTTCTTTCCTTGCAAGCTCACGTGTTTCTCTTCTCTCGTCCTCGAACTGTCGCAATATTTCTTCCTCGAACAGATTTTTAAGTTGTAGGTCATCCGGTGTGAACATAGGAACACCGATCAGCAACTCGAAAGGCGTTTTCTTCGTACTGCGGGACACTGTAGAGTTTATAGTCATTTGGACACGGCTGACAAACTTGAACCACTTCATGGGATCCTCTATAGCTAGTTTTGCGAGAACTTCGATGATAATCTTATTCATCCTCTCCACTTGACCGTTTCCCCTAGGAACTCCTGTTGTAATCATATGGTGAGATATGTTTTTGTCTTCGCAATACTCTCGGAAAATATTTGATGAAAATGCCGTTCCTTTGTCTGTTATTATTCGACGAGGATGTCCAAAAGTTTCGCTTTGAAGCTCCAATTTCCGAAGCACTTCCTCCGTAGTGCATCCTTTTACTGGGTAGATCCACGTAAATTTTGAAAATGCATCCATAACGACAAATAAAAATTTATATGATTTCGCTGTAGATGGAAGCGGGCCCAAGTGATCCATATGGTAGGTATGCAGCGGCGTATCTGGCTTAATGATTGGATTGAGCCATCCTTCTTTCTTTCCTTTCTTTCTGGATACCAAAATGCATGCAACACAGTTTTTTATCACTATTTCTATATACTTTGACAATTCTGGGATGAAATAGTCCTGGCGAATAATAGCTTCGACTTTTTGTGCCCCAATATGGCCTCTCTCATGAACACTTCTGATGACCTCCTTCCTCATACTTTTTGGAACGACTAATAAATGGGATCCATTTGTAAACTTGTACAAAACTCCACAACGATTTTCAAAGTCATCGTACTGCTGCGTCTCCAACAACTGATGTATAAGCGAACAATTCTCATCTAAAGATTGCGCCTTACGAATCATTTGCCCTATACCATCCTCAACCCTCATGACTGCCGGAAATCTGCTCAATGCATCTACGTGCCGCATAGAGGTTCCGGAACGATGATGAATCTGACACTAGAATTCTTCGATATGCATGGCCCAATTTGCTACTTTGCGCCTTTTTAGACATCGTAAGTTTGAATACTTTACAGTCGGTAAAAATCTCAAATGGTAGCCCTAACAGATATACTCTAAATCTTTTTAACGCCTTAATTATAGCTAAAACCTCAAGGTCGTAGCTTGAATAGTTCTTTTCGGCACTGTTGGTCTTATAGCTTAAGAAAAAAACAGGATGAAAGTAATCGTCGGAGTGCTTCTGCATTAGCACAGCACCGAATCCCTCTTTGCTGGCGTCCGTGTGTAGCTGTGTTGGCAACGTAGGATTAAACAATTTTAGAATGGGCTCCTCACACAATCTTTGCTTAAGCACTTGAAAAGCGCATTCCTGGCTTTCTTCCCATATAAACTTTTGGCTGCGTCTAGTCAAATCTGACAATGGCTTTGCGAGTATTGCATACCCCTTCACGAATTTTCTGAAAAACCCCGTGAGCCCCAGGAAACTCATGACATGTTGAATAGTTTTGGGCCTAGGGAAACTTCGAACTGCTAAAACCTTATCTTCCGAAGGTCTTATGGCACCATTTTCCATTAATTGGTTCGTCATTTAAACGTGCATCCAATTCTTCATCCCCTTCACGTTTTGTTTTCACGACAAAAAGTAGCGAATGTCAGTCTCAGAGGTCCCATCTATCCCTATACCAAAATTGATAAAAATTGGTTTTGCGGTCGTTAAAAGGTAACATTTCAAAGGTAACAATCTTACTTTCGCAGTTAAGTGGATCCCAAATGTTTTATTTATAAACTAAGTATTAAAAGCCCGTCAGCTTTAGCGTTCCTATCCAATTCCCCCGCTAATTTTGAAAATAAAATTCTCTCTTAGTTTTCCTATCTCTGCTGTGAATTGCAATTCAGCGTGACCATTATGCGACTAAAGTTGCGATTTGAAACTTTTTTCGAGAGCCTGGCACAACTTTTTGCTATTTAAACCCTTTTTTAGTTGGAGAAGGCGCTTTAAAAATATTTCAAAAGCTCTTATATCCAAATAAAAACATTTCAAATGTAACGCAGTTGCCTATCACAACTTACGTGTTTAACGAACCAATACTTGTTAAATATCGTTCACGAATTATAAATAAGCTATTCTGCTTCAGAAATTACACCTTTTTTTCTCATTGGCCCTTTTTTATACGACTTTTCAGAATGCTGCAACGCTGTGTGACAGTCTGTGTCGGAGTCGCTTGTACGGGCATGATGAATGAAAGAAAAGTACCTATAGTTTTTACACAACTGCGTAGTTGAAATTTAATATACTAAAGTTAAACTTTTTCAATTGTTAATATTTGAAAAAAAACTAAAAATGCAAAAATAAGAAGCAAGAAAATCTCTTTTTTTACACTTCATTTGTTAAATTTGGTTGAGCGTGTGCAAGGGCGGATCTAGGATTTATTTCTGGGAGGGGCACAAAGGCCAGATAGGTGGAGATTGTATTGCATTGCAATTTATCTCTGGGATCCATTCTTTATCAATGACATACAAAAATAACTATCAAAAATACTTTTTATAAAGGTTTATAATACAAAATTATGTGTAAATTAGAACTCATTTGAACTTAATTATTCGTAAAATTCATGGAATGTTCGTCTACCGTAAGACTATAACTTGTACAACATTAAAAAAATAACGCGTTTTTTTTTTGTGGGTCTCCAACACTATTGTCTCACTTACAAAAAATAAATATTAAATCTCCTCTATGTTTACCTCAGAGAACTAAATCCAAAATAAGTTTCTGTGTTGGTGTAGTCTAATTAACTTCGCATCTAAATCCCATACAAAAGTGACACAACGAATGTCCTTTTCGTTTTGCAGTACGCTGCTGCTGCGAAATGATGGCGAAAAGTGGGTAATTGTAGCAGATTGCTTGGTACAATTATCAACGCGCTTTTCGCACATATTTATTGTCCGGGACATTATTTGCTTGAGAAAATTTGACATTTGTAATGCGTTAGCAGCTTTTATAACAGGTATGGAGCCACATTTGAAAAATCTTGGAGCCAAAAATAAACAAACTGAAAGATCAAAACTGCGCATTTTTTTCTAGTTTTTTAGGGTTACTTATTCTGATTACATTGCTTTTTAAACACGACAATATTAAATTAAAATAAACACACTCAAAATTGAGAGACCTTTTTAGTTTCCATTTTCCAATGTTAACAAAATAAAAACGTCTAAGGAAACAAGTTTTCATATTAAATATTTTCGAAATTGGTTGGTATAAATGTGTGAAAATCAATTACAATAGATTTTACAAGTGTTTTTTGCGGCCAACTCGATATACAAAAGAAGCCGTACAAATCTCATTTAATGTTTGGCAGCAAAAATCAGAAACGCCCAATCGAAAACGACATAACCTTTTAGAAAGTTTTAGTTACCTATACGAAAAGAGTACGTTCGCAATAGAAGTATGCATTTTTTTTACAAGTTGCTAAGCTGGTAATTCCTAAAAATCGCTAAACTTCGGAGTGAATATCATAAATTTGGATAAATCCCAAATGACAATTTTAAGGAACCAGTGAAAAGTTCGAGTAGCCAAATCAAAGATAAATAGCCTGCTAACACTGCTATTTGTGTATCAGTTGATGTCATTCTCTTCCGAAACTTGTCCATTTTAGGCTTAAAGCTAGAAATCATGTGTATATGTGCATATTTCACGCATGCGTTTACGCGCTTGATTTTGCATAAGGAGATACGTGCACATAAATTTCACGCACGCCAAGATTCACATTCTAGCATATGCAGACATAGATTTGGGTAATTTTTCGTCTTGATTATCATCATTTATTGGAAAAGCTATTTTTATTTTTGCCTATAGGCGAAGTGTTTATGTTTTCATTATGGAATGAGGAAGCCGTAATAATGCAGTTGGTATACAATTGTTAGTGTTTTTTTTTTCGACTGGCCTGTGTCTGATGGGGGCACGTTACCCTGTGCCCCCCCCCCCCCTGGATCCGCCCTTGAGCGTGTGAATCGCAAGAGGTAAATATACTACTATAGAAACTGCAGAAATAATATAGAGTGCATTGTATTTACACCAACAATAAATCAAACAAATTTATTCACCTATATCGTCTTCAATTCTTTAATGTAGATATCAATGTAGGTAGTATCACAACCCCCAAAAACAAAAACCTTAAACTCAATATACATAAATTTACACCACCATACGCCCATCATCGCACGTCATTGGCCATCTGCGCATTTCCTCAGAAAAACATTGTCGCTGTTGATTACATCCACTCTCACCTCGCCTACTTCCCTTTCGTTTCACTTAATCGGAGAAAACTTCACTCAGTTTTTTTTGACATGTATGTGCTTTATATTTTTTTTCCCGAATTAAGTAATAAAGCCATGCAATTTTTAAAAGATCAAATTGTATTTATTTTCACACCTCCATATACTTTTGCAAGTACTGTTTTGCAAACGGAAATGAATAAGCAGGTTAATATTTATTTCGAAAATATTCACTTGCTAACGATCTAAATGTGATCTAGACTACCAATAAGTTTTGATTTGCATTATCAGCCAACGAATAAATCAAAGCATTCTAATAAACTGTGTTCCGTTTATTGAATAATTTAAAAGAGACCTTATTACGATACAAATTCACTCATAAATCAATTGTGAAGTACATATTAGAAAACAAAGGAAAGACTATAAAAAGTACCGAAAATCGTGTCCGATCGAACAATAGGGCATTACTGATTTGCATACGATAATTGACAGATCAGCGGATATTTTGTGCATTTCCTATTTTCTGTTTTGTTTTTTGCTTATAATAAGCTTCAAAAGCTTCTTACCCAAGGCCTGGAACTCCCCTTCAGGTCCTGCTGATCGACCACCTCAAGAGTGCGGAAGCGTGTTTCCAAAAATCCGGTGACCTGTTTGGACGTTGGCAGCTCCTTGAGGTTCTCCAACTTCTCTTCCCACAGCTGCTGAGTAGAAGTTGGCAATTTATGCAGTAGGACGTATATCAAAATTGCATCCCAGTATTCTACTCGCAAGCCGAGGTTCGCCAACCTATGAACACACTCCTGAGATGTGTCCAACAACTCCTTCAGCCCGTTCGCTGATTCCTTGGATAAGGATGATTGTCCGAAGAACAACTTCAGCTGGGCATTTACTAAAACGCGTTTGTGGTCGTAACGCAAAGTAAGCAACTCCCATGCCCTTGCGTAATTGCCCGCATCGCAAGGTAGATGTTGTAGTAATCGCTCAGCCTCACCCTTCAAGCAAGACTTGAGGTAATGCATTTTATCAACATCACTCAACGAGGCGTTGTTGTGCACCATGGATTGAACTAGACCTTGGAAAGACCTCCATGTTGTGTACGAGCCGCTGAACTTTGGAATATCGATTTCCCGAAGCCTAATTTTGTTGCTGGATACCGCTGATTCACCCGACGTCGCGCTTGCAGTTGGCGTTGGCTTTCCTGTATTTGCTCGAACACAATCATTAATTCTTCCAATTTCAGGTCTTCTTCAAGCCTTCCGCCCCCTCTAGCATTTCAAGGCGACTTACGACATACGATTGCTGCTTACGCTTCTTTGTGGAGTTTTTAAAGCTAGTGAAGCAATTTACCAGCGTGGTTAAAACGCCTTTTTGCAACATACCGCAATCAAAATGACCCTTATCCATTATGTTAACACGTAGATTTATTTATTTAAGTTATATATTATGTATATTGTAAGTAAAGGTAGTATAAGAAGCAAAACTTACTTGCTTTTGTGTACTGCAGGCGTCACAGACGAATTTTCCTTAATCCTTCAGATTTTGGATGAAGCTGGATGTCCTATCTGGCGATTTATTAATTGCACGACGCGTAGAATACGATTTACACACACCAAATGTCAATAGATTTAAGATTTATTTTAGTTAAAGTTTGTTAAAATTGGATTTAAGTTTTACGTGTCAAGAAATGAATTGCACTTTGTAATGCACTTCCTAACCACACTTTTGTCAAATTTTCTATTTTATTGAATTAATTGTCTAAGTTCAATAAGTTTAACTTTATAATTAACAATTAACATTAAATTAGACGCGAAAAGGACCAAAATGTAATGACATGTATTTTTATTGGTGAAACAAAAAACCAAAAGTTGAATAAAAGACCAAGACGTTCACAACGTTATAAAGGTTTTATTGGAATGATCTAGAGTTTTAAAAATTAATTGTACACTACTTTGGTACACTAAATCCAATTATGTATTATGATCCATGTTTTACAAAATATAATGTTTTTATAAAGTAAATGTCAACTGTTATTAAATCATATTCTTTGTTTATTTATGTATTTAACTGTCATCGATGTGTCTAGCTTTCATGGATGGGTGTGGGCATTGTTAGTTAGGAATGTGCATCCAATTACTTCGCAACAGTTTCTAATTTGCGATAAAAAATATATGTAGTCTTTGGGAAAAAATTTACTTAAAAGAAACGCATTACTTTCTTTTTATTTCAGTTAATTCATATTTTGTTTTTATTGTTTCAAAATTAAATCCAAAAGAATGGGTAATTGGGTTGGGAAAAATTTGAGGGAAACTTAGCGGGCAACTTAGCTCTTTTCTTGGCTACTTATCGACTGACTTGCTTTACTTTTCTTACATTACATTGAGTTGGTACTTCTATTTTTTCTTTTCAGATTGCTTTTCTACACTTCTCGACTTTACTTTACGCATCAACGCATCACTTATTCCACACGGTCATCCTGAATATCGTCTGCCTCAGACGAATCATTCTCGCTGTCGGGTGTGCTAAAGACTCTCCAAGGCTTCATGTAGTCAACCGCTGTTGAGGTCTGCATTGGACCTTCATGTTGGCCAACTTTCTTCACTTCGTAGCGATCGTTCCTCTTTACTCGAGCCACCTCATACGGTCCCAGGTATTTTGGATATAATTTTAAGCCGGTTCCGAACTGCGTACGTAAAATTGCCACTAGATCACCCAGCTTGTACTTCACTGGCTCTTTCCTTTGCTTATCAAAGCCCTTTTTATTAGCTTCCTGTATTTAGCTGATTTCTTTCCTTGCAAGCTCACGTGTTTCTCTTCTCTCGTCCTCGAACTGTCGCAATATTTCTTCCTCGAACAGATTTTTAAGTTGTAGGTCATCCGGTGTGAACATAGGAACACCGATCAGCAACTCGAAAGGCGTTTTCTTCGTACTGCGGGACACTGTAGAGTTTATAGTCATTTGGACACGGCTGACAAACTTGAACCACTTCATGGGATCCTCTATAGCTAGTTTTGCGAGAACTTCGATGATAATCTTATTCATCCTCTCCACTTGACCGTTTCCCCTAGGAACTCCTGTTGTAATCATATGGTGAGATATGTTTTTGTCTTCGCAATACTCTCGGAAAATATTTGATGAAAATGCCGTTCCTTTGTTATTATTCGACGAGGATGTCCAAAAGTTTCGCTTTGAAGCTCCAATTTCCGAAGCACTTCCTCCGTAGTGCATCCTTTTACTGGGTAGATCCACGTAAATTTTGAAAATGCATCCATAACGACAAATAAAAATTTATATGATTTCGCTGTAGATGGAAGCGGGCCCAAGTGATCCATATGGTAGGTATGCAGCGGCGTATCTGGCTTAATGATTGGATTGAGCCATCCTTCTTTCTTTCCTTTCTTTCTGGATACCAAAATGCATGCAACACAGTTTTTTATCACTATTTCTATATACTTTGACAATTCTGGGATGAAATAGTCCTGGCGAATAATAGCTTCGACTTTTTGTGCCCCAATATGGCCTCTCTCATGAACACTTCTGATGACCTCCTTCCTCATACTTTTTGGAACGACTAATAAATGGGATCCATTTGTAAACTTGTACAAAACTCCACAACGATTTTCAAAGTCATCGTACTGCTGCGTCTCCAACAACTGACGTATAAGCGAACAATTCTCATCTAAAGATTGCGCCTTACGAATCATTTGCCCTATACCATCCTCAACCCTCATGACTGCCGGAAATCTGCTCAATGCATCTACGTGCCGCATAGAGGTTCTGGAACGATGATGAATCTGACACTCGAATTCTTCGATATGCATGGCCCAATTTGCTACTTTGCGCCTTTTTAGACATCGTAAGTTTGAATACTTTACAGTCGGTAAAAATCTCAAATGGTAGCCCTAACAGATATACTCTAAATCTTTTTAACGCCTTAATTATAGCTAAAACCTCAAGGTCGTAGCTTGAATAGTTCTTTTCGGCACTGTTGGTCTTATAGCTTAAGAAAAAAACAGGATGAAAGTAATCGTCGGAGTGCTTCTGCATTAGCACAGCACCGAATCCCTCTTTGCTGGCGTCCGTGTGTAGCTGTGTTGGCAACGTAGGATTAAACAATTTTAGAATGGGCTCCTCACACAATCTTTGCTTAAGCACTTGAAAAGCGCATTCCTGGCTTTCTTCCCATATAAACTTTTGGCTGCGTCTAGTCAAATCTGACAATGGCTTTGCGAGTATTGCATACCCCTTCACGAATTTTCTGAAAAACCCCGTGAGCCCCAGGAAACTCATGACATGTTGAATAGTTTTGGGCCTAGGGAAACTTCGAACTGCTAAAACCTTATCTTCCGAAGGTCTTATGGCACCATTTTCCACTATGTGACCCAGAAACCCCACACTCCTTTGTAGAAATTTGCATTTCTTCCAGTTGATTATTAATCCATTCGATTCGCAAGCAGATATAACCTTTCTAAAATTCATGATGCTCTCTTTATCATTTGTTGCCGGTATGATCAGGTCGTCCATATAGACTAACACAACTCCTTCACGAATAAGTCTCTGGCAAAACCGTGTTGATGTAGCGTTGGAAAGCCGACGGCGAATTGCAAAGTCCGAAGGGCGCCTTTAAGAACTCGTATTGGCCCTCTGGCGTTATAAACGACGTAAATTTTCTAGAGGACTTATCGACGTCTACATGGAAGAAACCATTCCGAAGGTCAAGTGTCGTAAAAACGGTAGCGTTGAATAAGCTTTCCAAGATTTCTTCGATGTTGGGCAAAGGGTACCTGTCTCTTATTACCTTTGCATTTAACCTTCGAAAATCGACGCACAGCCTATAGCTACCATCTTTCTTATGCGCCAACACAACAGGGCTTGCGTAATTGGAGCTGCTGTTTTGAACGATACCTTCGTCCATCCACTCTTGAACCTGCTGCCTTACAAACTCCTTCTCCTTTGGCGCCAACCGTCTGGGCCTTTGATATATGGGTTCGTCGTCCGCCAGTGTAATATGCATCCTCACACATGATGAGTCTGGCTTTATTGGATTATACGACTTAACAATGTCTTCCAAAACCTGCCTTTCAGTAACGTTCGCTACCTCCGACAAATTTTCAGCTACCGCGTTCGGTTCGAAATAACGCACCAAGTTTACACGAGCAAGAAACAATTTTTCGTTATCTGGCTCTATCTTGTAAGTTATGACTTTTTCTCTGTCGATAAAAATAGAAGCGACATTTAAAAAGTTTTTTCTCAGTAAAATATCTTCCGTCATAAAACTGTCGGGGACTGTATGGAAAGTTAGCATAAACGTTTCCGAATCGACAATCATGTCCAGATTCTTACATCCTAAAGTTCTTTTTTCGTCGTTGCCGAAATTCGAAACCTGGATTCCCGGACCATCATAGCAATCAATATCAATTTCCTCACTAATCGATCGCTTCATAACCGTTATATCACTTCCTGTATCCAAATGCGCTGTGAACTTTTTCCCTTTCAATTCAATTTCCATTTTCAAATCTGCTACCTTTAGCCAATTGACGTGCGCTGTATTTTCTCTAGAGCTACTTGCACCACCGCCCCTAGGTTTCGCGTTAGATGTGCAGTTAGGAGCAATGTGCCCGAACTCATTGCACTTAAAACAACGAGTGCCTTTTGCCTTGTTTGGACATTGACCCACTAAATGTGATAGTGCTCCGCAATTGCTACAACGCTTCGAATAGTTGTTACTTTCATTGCAACCTTTGTTTTTAATGACATGACTGGTATCCGAACTAAAGCGCTTTTTCTCCTTAGCCTGGTCCCCCTTTAATCTCTCATAGGCCTTAAAGTTTTCTTTTAACTTTTTCGATTGATATAGGACCGCTTTATTAATCGTATCATCAGGTATGCCGGCTATGACGTAACTAATCAGATGCTGATTTTCGACTTTTCCGCGTAAAGAATTTTTTTTCATTTTGTACAAAAATTCTAATAGAGATTCATTTGATGTTTTCTTGGTGTTTTCTAAAATTTTGTGAACGTTCGTAACATCTCTTGATCCGAATTCATATTGCAAAACTTCTTTCAACCTCTTCCAGCTATTTACACCTGGCTCTGCTTCCACAGCCAACTTTGCCGCACCATGCAACAACTTTTTGCCATAGATGAACTTCTGAACGTCATTCCACATACACACTCCAGAAATACCTTCAAAATCGCTAAGCCATTCCTCTAATCCCTTACTCGATTCACCATTAAATTTCTCCAGCGAATCTTCAACGTCTTTTAATTGAACATTGTTTTGGACTGGTTTGTTTTCCGTCTCCGAATTCGCCATTATTGTAGTATGTATATTATGTGGTCTTTCTTTATAATCTTCGCTTTCAGGAAAATCCTCGGACTCTTCGTTTAACTTGTTACTTGTAGGTTGATCTTCCTTTTCCTCAGTGCCAAATAGTTCTTGTTCTACTTCAGTGATAGACCGGTCTTCCTCTCCTTCTACCGATATCTCCTCCTCCTCTACTTCTTCGTCAGATAGTTCTTCTTCACTATGTCTCTTTTCGCTTCCACCTGCCCCTTGCTCAAATTCTTTACTTCTATCGTCGCTCGATATACCTTTCTTTTGATTTGAAAAAATCTTGGAGCCTATTAACCAAATCCGTTTTTAAGTTGTATCTGTACGACAAACCAAAATTCCTAAGCAATTCTTGTAACTCCTTTACGGTAAGAACCGATAAATCCTTAGGTAGAGTCATGAACGCCAAATGAAAAAAAATATATGATCATGCCCTGAATTTAATCACATTGGCTGTTTGCTTTATTTAATTGTTTTTTTTTTTTCGAACCCAAAGCTTAAATCGTTATCATATACCGAAACCGTTGCTGGTAATACTATTGCCGAAAGCTCTATATATTTTCTTTTTTTATTACACCTTACCAACATTTCGGTTTAAAAAAAATTATTGAAATTATTAGTTTTAGTCTTGTAAAAAGTTTAGCATGGGAATTAGTTCAATATTAGTTTTTTTTTTTCTTCTGACACCATGTAGTCTTTGGGAAAATATTTACTTAAAAGAAACGCATTACTTTCTTTTTATTTCAGTTAATTCATATTTTGTTTTTATTGTTTCAAAATTAAATCCAAAAGAATGGGTAATTGGGTTGGGAAAAATTTGAGGGAAACTTAGCGGGCAACTTAGCTCTCTTCTTGGGTACTTATCGACTGACTTGCTTTACTTTTCTTACATTACATTGAGTTGGTACTTTTATTTTTTCTTTTCATATTGCTTTTCTACACTTCTCGACTTTACTTTACGCATCAACGCATCACTTATTCCACATATATCAATTTTTTCACTTCAAATTTAACTTTTGAGAGATCAAACAATAAATATGTCAGTTATAATTTAAGAAATACATTAAATTGAGAAAATTAATGGTTGGTAATTTATTATTTTTAGCACTCCATTCCTCTTTCTGTCATAGATCCCATCCCTACATATCCGTTTGTTCTCCATCGAAGAATGGACCGTCAACATACTCCGGCTCGGGAAGACCATTTTCCCAGGGCGTAACCTTCATGTATTTTGCTCGATATCCACTTGGAATATATTCTCAACGGCGAAAAATTTGTATCAACTGTCGTCGTACTTGAAATAACCGACAGTGGACAAAACTTTTAAAACTTTGCCGCCAGCATAAACATCGAACATAAATAAATAAATAATATAACATTCGATCATTTTTATGGATCGTTAAAACATTCACACACACACTTACAATAAATTCGTTATTTTTCATTTAACCAAAATTCACTAGAAATAATTTACATGGCAAAACAACTTTTCCCGGATCAGCAAGTATATATACATTTCCATGTAAGTTAATTATAAACAATATCTTCAGCCAAATAGATAAGTAGCTATATATGTACAGTAAAAGCTCGTTAATTCGGAATGGTTGGGGGGAAGGTCAGTCCGAATAAACGAATTTTCCGAATTAATGAGAGAATTTTTGTATGGACTAAAACGCGTTCCCATTGATGAAAAAATGCTAAATTATTGTGCTAAAGGACCATGATTTACATTTATTGCCAACTTAAACTGTACTGGTGTTTTCCCGAACAACATCTAAATGTGGATTGTCGGGACTCCCCCAATACAATTTTTTTTTATGTTTTTCCCCCAACTTCTAAATGTGAATTGCCGGGAATCCCCCCCAAAAAAATTGTATGAATTGTTCAGACATTTACATATTAGAGATCTATTTAATACCTATATGTGTTCAATCATTTATTATTTATAATTTAATAATAAATTTAATTTAATTTTTACATAATAAAAATTTAAAACCGACTCTCATTTATTAGGAAAAATCTCTTTTATTCGGAAATTTTTTTCTTTTCCGAATAAACGAGTTTTCCGAATTAAAGAATTCCGAATTAAAGGGCTTTTACTGTATATGTAATTTATTTATAAACACTATCTTAAGCCAAATAGATAAGTCTCTATTTCCATGTCATTTATTCATAAACATTATCATAAGTCATTGCTATTATAATAAAAGAAGACAAATTAATTTTTCTAAGACCTGGCTTGAACTTCCGAAGGGGGGATGTTATGCCCCCAAAACGCATAAGTAGGAGCCGCAGCTAACTGAGTGATGGTTGCTTCAGTGAAACGGTTTCACAGTGGAATTGTAATAACACAATAACACAATTTATTGTTATTGTAATAACACAATAACACAATTCCTCTGCAGCGACAGCAAAACCACAATTCACTTATGTGTCGCAATGATTCAATGGGCCGCGGCCTACTAATTAAATTCAAACACTTCCGGGTCATGCTGACAAATGCATTTTCCCGAAGTGACCAAAGCGAAGTTCCAGGTAGGTCTTGGAGAATCGGCGAGTCGAATTCCAACCATCGGAACTATCGGACTTAACAACGGTAATCAGTAAACGTAATTTTTACAACTTTCGAATTTCAAAATTCAAAGATATCGCAAAACAATGAGTAGATATAAGAAAAATTTAAGACAGTCATTGCTGCAGGCTGCTGCAGCTCAAATAATTTCTATAATTGCAAGCAGAAGAAGACACTTTTCTTCATTTCCTTTCCTTTCTCGATCAAATGTTTCTCTGTGGTTCCTCCTAACAAATATCCATAGTAAACGCAACACAAACTTCTTCCTCCTTTTTATGTCAAAATTTATCTTCCATTTATTTCGCGAGCTAAATGAGTGGAGACTTCATCGGCCCATCTACATGAAGTTAAGAGTTTAGCGTGCGAACAGGATACTGCTTTGCTAAACTGCCTCGCTAAAGGGCCCAACCCATAGAATCCGTCGCGTCCGTTGCGGCAACGTATTCCACTGATAGTTTGATAGAATACACAGGACCTTATGGAAGCTGACCCATAAGCAGCGCATGTGCCGGATACGACGGATAAAGTAGGTTTACTTTCTACTTTTCTCTCCGTTGCATCCGTTTACGGTTCTCACAGCGAGAGAGGCAGCATTTTCATTGGTGGAAATATTGAGAGCATGAGAGAAACTGTTATTGTCTGTCGCCAGTTTTATTATATGGTGGAATTTATTCCTTTTTTGTGGGAATTTCGATGTCCGAAAAGCCTTCCATGGTAAAAAAAAATAAAAACCTCCTCTGAAATTTCATCAAAAATTGATATCTGCATTTCACCACGATTAAAAACACATGAATGTATATAAAGAGCTTTTGTAAATCGCTTTTTAGCAAGATTTTCTGGTATACATAAATATTAACAAACTGGGACTTTTATATCAAACATAATTTAATATGATTTTTATGTCCGTAAAATATAAATTTTACTTTTAAAAGAAAGATTTATTCACAAAAAGTACATTTCAAGGTAATTATTTAAAAGGGAATTTGAGTACGGTGAATAGGGAAATATTAGGTCTGTTCCCTTACTTTTAAATCTTACAAATTTGTACTAATTCGTACGAATTTTACTCAATGTCGTTCCTTAACTCGAAAAATTCGCAAAAGAAAGCGTCATCGAGAGAGCAAGCTATTACCCCTCCACTGAGAATCTTACGAATTTTTACTCAACAAATTTCTTGGTGTAGAATTGAAAAAACTGTCAGTCACCTTTCAATGAACAGCTGATTTGAAATTTGTTGTCCTATTTGACATATGAGTACATTTGTTTTGATTTCTTGCGTATTAAAACGGTATCAACAGGAGGCAAAATAAAATTAATTGTTATACTTGTCCTTTCTTACTTCTTA
Source organism: Cheilosia impressa (assembly GCA_948293265.1). NCBI lineage: Eukaryota > Metazoa > Arthropoda > Insecta > Diptera > Syrphidae > Cheilosia > Cheilosia impressa. Next base: position 59,750,857 of record OX411880.1, read on the forward strand.
CTTGCTGTAAGGAGTAAGAAAGGACAATCGTCTCCACGAAATTTTTAATGCCGTGTCGCTTTTTCCTTTCATGCTTGTAGTTCAATCAGTTCAAACTCTTCCATATACTCGGAAGCATGTAGAAGAAGTTTAATTAATTACGAATCATTTTCATAGTTAGGTAGATGAATAAACTAATTTTGTTAGTTAATTAGCCAAGTCTTCGAGTTTATACGATATTTTAACGGATTTTCGTCAAACTTTTTTGAATTTTTGAATTATGTATCTGTCATTTTTCGCAGTTTACTACAAAAGCGTTCCCTAACTTTTTCGTAAGTGTCTCTCTCCGTGAGAGAATTTATCCCCACCACTGCCATTTTGACAGTCTTTTCCATTTTACTACAAAAGTAAAGGAACAGACCTATTATAACGTTTCGTGGGAAATATTAGAACAGAGTACTTTGCCACTGGCTGTCACCGTATGCGACGGATTCTATGGGACTGCTCGTTCCGTCCAATCCGTCAATATTGACGGATCCGTCGACGCAACGGATGCGAAGGATTCTATGGGCTGGGCCCTTAAGTTTTATCTTTGTTGACATTTTTGTATGGGAGATAAAATTTACCGCGAGCAGAATACTAGGCTTAATCCGTCAACAAACGCACGACTCAACGGGAGCATAAAGCTCAATTAATTTTTTTTGATTTAACTATGTACTAAAATTACTTTAAATATTTTCTTGTCGGATGATCTGCCACTTCGAAAATTGTACATACCGGCAAAAATAGTCTCTGAGCAGCACAAGGTTTAAATAGATTTCGCCAATCTTTTTCATTAGATTTTGGAAAATCCAATGAATAAATTTGGAACGAAAATTGATCAGCCATTATGCGCTTCCACTGCATTAGTTTGACTTTGAAACTATCTTTCAAAATGTCTTCAGCAATAATTTTAAAATTCAGAAACGTAGTCATTTTATTAAAAATTAGGGCAGATTTTATCATCGTAAGACTTTCTTCCAGTCTAGCACCACATACAACAACAGTTATAAACACTTGGTTGGTAACAAATCTATTTAAAAATATGAAATTGAAAAATCGCAATTCTATTAGATATATAATGGAATGCCTACCTTGAGATTGTAGTTGCAGGTTTAGAAGATAGTTTTTCTCGATTTCGAGAACTTCTTTTATTACGTACGCATGTGAATAATAGGGTGCAGGCTATAACAATCAAAACCGAGAGTATTATTAATTTCTTAATTAGACGACCCATTGCCACTCTTATTTGCTTAAAAATATCGTTAAACAAACTATGTAAACAAATTGGCCGAGTTCAATATGTTGTCAAAGATAATCGAATTAATAGAGATAGGTGCATAGCTTTCCAGTATAATTGGAAAGGCATCTGCTTCTAAGCTGTTTTCCCGAAAAATATATGAAGTCACGCAACATGTTTATAATTTTTTTCTAGAATAACAGCCGTATTTATTAGATTCTCTTACGACACCTCTACGATGTTGTTTAGTTAAACATCGTCTAAGAATTTACGCAGCCTCTACGTGGCTTTCCTGAAATTGTGATTTATAAACATTTTTCCGCGGTAACTTTACTAAACGAGGTTTGTGTCTAAAGGCCGGTCCGCAGCTGATCAGGAACGAATAATCCCATACAAAAATGACACAACGAAATCTTGAACGAAAAATTCCGCTCTCCTTTTCGTTTTGTAGTACGCAGCTGCTGCGAAATGACGGCGGAAAAGTGGGTAGTTGTAGTAGATTCTTGGTACAATTCTCCACTCTCTTTTCGCTCAGGTTTATTGTCCGGGACATTATTTGCTTGCGAAAATAATACATTTGTACTGCAGTGGTACCAGCTTTTTTGAGGTATGGAGCCAAATTATAAAAATCTTGGAGGCAAAAGAGACTAAAATATAAAGTCAAAAGTGTGCACTTTTTCGCAAATCTTTAGCGTTACCTACTTATTCTGATTACATTGTTTTTAAAAACCGCAATAGTAATAGTAAATTAAAATATTTAAAAACAAAACAACACGTTTTTCAATGTTAAAAACGTTAAGAAAAACAAACGCCTATGGAAACGAGTTCTTATATTAAATTATTTCGAAATTGGTTTGTATAAATGTATGAAAATCAATTGAAATTTGTTTGCGGCCAACTCAATACAAAGAAGAATCAATAAAATTTGGATTTAATGTTCGATTTGGCAACAGAAATCTAAGATCTCTGTTATACGAAATAAGTACGTTCGCAATAGAAATATACATTTAATAAACTCCTAAGGAACCTAAAAATCGCCAAATGACATTAGGAAAAATCTCAAATGACAATCTTAAGGAGCCAGCGAAAAGTTCGAGTAACCAAATTAGATATAACTAGGCAGTGCTGGTAACACTGCTACTTGTGTATCAGCTGATGGAACACTCCCCGAATTATTTTCCGCTGCCTTTTCGCTGTCCATTTGGAGACCACCGGAAAATTTCGTTTCGAATCAGCTCCGTACCGGCCTTAAGTAGGTAAAAATTTCGATAAACTATTACAGAAAACACTGAAATCTATTACTTTTTGCAACTGAAACTGATCTTAGCTGTGGTTGACAGATTAGATCCGTAAGAAAATCATACATAATACAAACAAAAAGCCAAATTATCTGGAACAATTCCGAAATTTCTTTGGAGGGACTGCTGAAATATCTACCTGCAATCATATCGTTTTTCAAAAAGAAGCGTCACTTCTGAAACCGTTCCATTGGCACAAAAAATACTCTTCTGATGATTCTGAAAAGAGAATTTCGCTTCTCGATTTGAAGTCAGCATCCACTCAAGAAGCAGTCACAAAAGTGTAATTTATGTTTTTTTCACAAGTCAGCTGACAGCAGTCGTAAATAATTTTTTGGCATTTTACCAATACTTTTGTGGATGCTTTCGGAATCAGTTCTGCTGTTCCATTGGATTTCAGAATGAGTGGATCCCCGAGTGAAACCAATGGAACACTGCAATAATCTATCAACCACCACCAAATCTGAAATTCGTTTGGTGCAAATTTACACAATATTCAAAATAAATGCACAATAAAAATTAGTTTTACTTTTTGGATTTGTTTCCAATTCGACCACTACCAAAAATAACAATAGCTGCAAAAACATATTTACGTAGGCTCTACACGCAAAATTTTCGTGTTTAAACTACGCAGACTTAAAGTAACGTTGCTTAAGTTCGAAAAATCTTTTATAAATCGCATTTCCCTACGTAAGGGCATTTTAGAGGGTGCGTAAAGTTAAGCAGTCTCTACGCCGGGTTTATAAATAAGGCTGTAAAAGTTTTGAATTGGACCTTAATCCCTGTTAAGTTAGATATTATTTGTTTTATTTGTTTGTTTATCCACTTTGTTTTTAATTACAATCGCAGTCACCGAATAACTTCCAAGCCGAGAACATCGTTCACCAACCGGTTTGCTTTTGCTCGTCTTCTCGTTGGTACTATCCCGCTATCTCCATAACAAAACATAACAAATAATCTTTTTTTTCCCTATCGCCTCTCGTCTTTCTTGACCCGTTAGTGTGTGATACATACAAATCGTATAGTGAAAGAATTCTAAAGCATGGCACCTGGGCCACTCGCGCAATCGGCAAATCGGTTTAGCGGACTCGACACCGAGCCGCTAAAAAACGTACTGATGGTAAAGAGACCCCTACCGGACTCATCCTTCTCACTTTCGACCTTTTCCGCCCACCGAGTACGGTCAATATTGGATGGTACAACTTTAAAGTGGAGGAATATTTCCCTAACCCCATGAGGTGCCAAAATTGTCAATTACTAGGGCATACAAAAAATAGATGCAAAAATAATCCTTCTTGTGAAAACTGCAATCTCCCCCCAAAGCCCCCACAATTGCACACGTGTTTCTTGTGCAAACTGCAACGAAGAGCATCCGTCCCCCTCCAAATCTTGTAAAGGCTTCCTATAAGTGAAAGAAATATTAAAAATAAAAACCATTAATAAATGTAGTATGGTTAAGGCTAAAGAATTATTTAAAGAGCAAAACCCCAGCTTCACACTCCCCAAGTCGTAATAAGTCCTAACCTTAATGAATCGACCCCGTTCCTTGACTTAAAAAAATGGAATGACATTTATTAAGTCATAGGGTTGACAACTGACAACTAAGAAATATACATAATTTTAAGGCGTCAACATAAGGATGATTTATGACCCGATGCGAATATGTGACACTTTATGTTGCATAGCTTGGTAGCGAGCTGGTTGATTCCGCGTCCTTTTCGATCTTCTAGGCTCCAGTTCTTCCTGTGGTGTTGGATCGGGGTTAGTTGGAACCTCGGCTGGTTTGTTTGTTCCAACGGGGTTAGTTGGAACCTCGGCTGGTTTGTTTGTTGCGTTCCCGAAATCTTCAGTAGTCTTCAACATTGGAGTAATATCGCCCCCTGTTGATGTATTTCCGAGCGTAGCTGGTGCTGGTTGAGTTTCTATTGGAAGAGATAATGGAACACAATCTGACAAATTACCCTCAACAAGTGTAGATCTCATTTGATCGATGTGTCTCCGATACGGAGTTCCATCAACATCCACGATATAATGTAGATGCCCATCTCCCTGACTGACCTTCCCAAATGTCCACTTACAGTCCTTATTTTGGTAAAAACGAACTTGAACTAGCTCGCCCGTATTAAAATTTCGTTTGCACTCCAATGTCGTTTCACCTTCGATAATGGACGGCCGCAAAAAATCGAGTCTGATACGAAAGGTAAACTTCAACATCATCTCCGCCGGACTTTTACCTGTGGACGAGCATGGGGTTTTCCGGTACTGGACTAATAGACGGTGTAGCTTCGTATGAAAATCTCCAGAGTCGTTTCTGGATGAACGTAGTCCATTCTCTAAGACTTGGACAAAACGTTCAGCTTATCCATTTGTAGAAGGATGCGCTGGAGATGTTCGTTTATGAATGATGTTGTTGGATTTCAAAAACTCTTGAAACTCCTTCGATGTAAAGTTGCTGCCGTTGTCAGAAACTAAGACCCTTGGAATTCCAAATCGAGCAAATGCTTCTCGCAATTCACATATTGTATGAAAACTTGTAATCCTATACATCGGAAACACTTCCAGCCATTTTGTTTTAGCATCGACGATGAGTAAAAAGTAGCGCTCCATAAAGGGTCCCACGAAATCGATATGTAACCGTTGCCACGGTTGAGTTGGAACTTCCCATGGATGCGTGGTTACCTTTGTAGGCTCCTTAAGAACTCTCGCACAATCTCGGCAGCCGCTCACTAGCTCCTCTATGTCCCTGTCGATTCTGGGCCAGTAACAATAGCTCCTGGCTAGTGCTTTCATCTTGACGATGCCTATGTATGCCACATGTAGTTCATTAAGCACCTGTATACGTCGTGAAGCGGGTATTATAATTCGTATTCCACGATACACACATCCATCATGCAGCATCAGTTCATCCGCCATTCACTCGTACGCTCTACCTCTTAAACTCCCACCGTTTTGCAGGTTAATTATAAGCAATGATAACTCCTTATCCTTCTTACTCTCTTTTGAAATATCCTGGTTTGTTACGGGTAAGTATTCGTCCCAAAGTTGGTGGATCTCATGCAGGCTGCTGGAATTAACATCATAAACATTTCTTGGGTTTCTGGAAAGAAAATCAGCATTAGTGTGTTTTTTCGTGGTTCTGTGTTGGATCGTATATTTAAAACCGGAAAGGAATTGAGCGTCATGTAAGAGTCGCTGAGCTGTAAGGTAATGGTAGGTTTTTCGATGGGTGAAAAATCGACGCTAGGGGCTTGTTATTGGTTATGAGTGTAAAGTTTCTTCCGTAACAATAATTGATAAACGTATGCAGGGCCCAGAATATTGCCGTTGCCTCCTTATCTAGCTGGCTATAGTTCGTTTCCGCCTTACTTAAGCTTCTGGATGCGTAAGCTATTGGCCTCTCGCCTAGATCCATCAAGTGAGATAATATCGGTGACACCCCATATGGCGAAGCATCCGTACCTAGTACGAGTAGAAGGAACTAACACATTATCACTCATCATTTCGCTCTTTAGACCATGAAATGCATGCTGGCACTCAGAAGTCCAAATGAATTTTTGGTCTCTCCGGAGTAGTTGGTATAAAGAATGTAGTTTTGTTGATAAATCCGGTATAAATCTGTGGTAATAATCTACCATACCAAGGAATTGTCGTAGTTCAGTTAACTGAGACGGTGGCTTAACGCTGATAATTGCCTCAATCTCAAGCCACTCCCTTAAGATCTTTGAGTATATTGTCCATGATTCGCGTCCATATATTGGGTGCTGTTTTAACTCCAAACATTAGTTTGTTTACCTTGAAAAGTCCTAACGAGGTTGTAATGGTTTGCATCAGAGCACTTTCCTCTGACATGCGGACGTGTAAATAAGCTTTAAAAATGTCAAATGTGCAAAAGTACTCACCACCCTTCAGTTTGTCGTATAATTCCTGAATTTTTGCGATTGGGTAGTTATCATTTACTATGCATTTGTTTAATGTAACCTTGTAGTCTGCGCACAAACGGATCGATTTTTCTGCCTTAATGACAGGAACTATTGGTGTTCCCCAATCGGAATGCTCAACTCTCTCCAAAATTCCTTGTTCTTACAACCGCTCGATTTCTCCTTCTATTAGTGAATGAATAGTATAGTGTGTTTCTCTAGCATTCACGAAAATGGGCGCTGTCGCTTCCCGTAATTTCAAAACGCCCTTTACGTCTGGGATGGTTCCTACTTTTTGCTCGAATACGTCGCTGAATTCAGCAAAAATCCGCTCCTTCATTCGTAAAGCATTGGCATCTCTCGGAGATAACCGAGACTTAATACAGGCAAATGTATTATGTCCTGTTGTTTGACAATTTTTGCAAAACAAGTTCGTTGCTCGACACTTGTTTGCCCTGTGGTCCCGTTTCCCACATCTAAAGCATGTGATGTCTCGTTGCTGAGTTTGTGCAAGGTTGGTGGTTTTCCGATTGTTCTCCTGTGCCGCGGCGGTCGTTTGATTCCCCTGGCCTGGACCCCGATGTTTCCCTCTGATTTGTAACTGGTGGATATTATTCATTGTGCGGCTTTCGGCTTTCGACGATTCTATTCCGAGTGCTTTATCTAATGTAAGATCTTTCTCTTGTAGAAGTCTCTCTTTAGTATCAGAGTCTTGTAATCCCCTGATAAACTGTGACCGCAAATGAGTTGCAAGTGTGGATTTTTTACAAGATTCGCAAGCGAAATTACAGTAGGAACTCAAAAAACTGGCTACCGTTTCGCCTTGATGCTGTAACCTGAGTAGGAATTTGTGTTGTTCCGTGATTTCATTTGGTTTGGGACTCAGGTGATTCTTGAGAATCTCAATAAGGTCATCGTATGACTTCGTGTCTGGTTCATCTGGAGCTGTTAAATTTGATAAAAGCTGGCATTATTTGGCACCAATGCAATTAATCAATACTTGCCGCTTCTTTGTGAGATCGACGATATTCTTTAAAGCAAGGTAATTTTCAACTCGTTTTATGTAGTTTGGAAATAATTCTTCGCTTTCGTTGAATGACTCGAAGTGCAGGTTAGTTGCATTTGCAGCTGGTTGTACTTGTAAATTCTGTAGTGCATTTGTTAATGCTTGTATAAGTTGTTGTGTTGATTCCATCGCTTAGATTTTCCTCAATCAAAAAATCCTCATCGCCACTAATAAATCCTAACCTTAATGAATCGACCACGTTCCTTGACTTCAAAAAATGGAATGACATTTATTAAGTCATAGGGTTGATAACTGACAACTAAGAAATATACATCATTTTAAGGCGTCAACATAAGGATGATTTATGACCCGATGCGAATATGTGACAAGTCGTATGGCACAATCGCAAACAACGCAAACCCAACCAAATCTACCCTCAACAAATACACGCGTTAATAAAGATGCTACCGCAATATCCCCCTTAATCACAACTAAAACAAGTCAATCCCCTCCAAATTCCAATAAAACATCGTCAGCCGACACTAATAATATCACCCAGATAAATACCATTAACACGCACTAGATTTACCCAATAGCCCCAGTCTGGAATCAGACCTGCTATCAACTTCAACCACAACAAGATGCTCTGGCTCAGGCCAAAATCCAAACACATCCAACATAAACCAACGCAATCCTACCCCCAATTAGCAGCAGTCCATTCCACCCTCAGAACCCACAACCACTATAACCGACTCCCCAACATCCAAAGTCACACAAACCCTAATTAAAAACAACAATTACTTCTTAGCCCTCCCCCCAGGAACAGAAGATGACAGCATCTAAAAAAAATCTCATTGCCAACACCGACGACTCCGCTGCTCGTGGTTCGGACCAACCAGGAACCTCCCGCAGCCTGATTGGATCGACCCTCGGTCAGCGGAGTCACAACGTTAACTCAACCAACAAAAAATCTCCCTCCGCTAACTTCTCACAATATAACACAGCTTATATTGGGAAGAAGTGTCCTAAACCAACACCATTATTTAAAATTCTCCAATGGAATCTTAATGGTTATTTTAATAATTTTCACGAGCTACAATTATTAATAAGTGACCATAGACCTTCCGTAATAACACTTGAAGAGACCCACTTGCGAGCAAATTACACTCCATACACACCCAAACAATATAAGCCTTACTTCCATAACCTAACTGCGAATACATCTGCAAAACAAGGTACTGGTTTATTGAATCATCATTCCATCCCCCATGTACCTGTAGTACTTGCTAACACCAATATTTCCGCAGTAGCAATAGAAATTCACATTGAAATTGTAATCACAGTTATATCTATATACATTCCCCCCACCCAACCTTTCACTGCTGCTGATATAGACAACATCATTAACTAAGTCCAAACACCCATTCTCTTAACAGGTGATTTAAACTCTTGGAGCCCACTCTGGGGTTCGTCGGTCGGAAACTCCCGAGGGAAACAAATTGAACGATTTTTGATGAACTCAAATCTTTCCCTTTTAAACTATGGCAGCCCTACCCACTTCTCTACCCACAATACATTCACTAACATTGACCTTACATTTATATCCCCGCAACTTCTCCCCTACTCATCTTGGAATATATCCCACCATCTTCATGGAAGTGACTTCCCAATACTTACCAGTATTCGTCTTCCCTCAAACGTCATCCACACCAAACCAGTCCCTAAATTCATTACTGATCGGGCAGATTGGAATAAGTTTCAAAAAGTAGTTACCGAATTCTTGGACAACTCGCAACAAAGCTCAATAGTAAAAAAAGAATCCGCTACGATCAATAAAGCCATACGCGCTGCAGCCAATTTCTCAGTCCCACAAACCAAGAACAAATCAAATAAATTTCATGTCCCATGGTGGAACCCCGAAATCAATGCCTAACGCAAAAATAAGCAAAACTTATGGAAGCTATTTAAAAAGCAACCCTCTGATTCCAACCTTATCATTTACCGTAAAGCAAACGCCATGTTTCGGAAAAAAGCAAAGGAATCCAAAAGGGCAAGCTTCCAAAACTTCACAACAAGCATTAATCCTAACTCTTCCAGCAAGAAAATCTGGGCTGATATAAAAATCCTAACTGGAAACTACAAACCCCATTATATAAAAACCCTAACTACACTATTAGGAACTATATCTGACCCGTTGAAAATTTGCGAACACTTTGGTAAAACCTGGTCCAACTACTCAGACGACTCAAACTTTTCCTCTGAATTTCTGGAAGCTAAGCGATTCGCCTTAAATAGACCATTACAAAACTACACTCTATGCCCATCGGCAAAGTTAATAGAAAAATCTATCAACTTACTCGAACTAGAAAGTTCCTTAAGTTCTGCCAAAGGTAAAACACCGGGATTTGACCGTATTTCCTACCCTATGCTTAAAAACATGCCACCAATTGCAAAACAATGCATCTTGGGACTGTTTAACCAAATATTCGAACAAGGCACCATACCACAGACCTGGAAAACAGCCAGCATAATCCCAATTCCCAAACCTGGCAACATTACCAAAGACACCATTTCTCTTCTTCCGTGCACCGGCAAGCTGTTGGAAAAAATTATCTCCAATAGGTTGCTTTGGTTCATTGAAAGAAAAAACTTATCTAATAAAAGTCAAGTTGCTTTTAAACACGGGCGGAACACACTTGACTCTATATTGCATAACCTTTCGCTAGTCGCGCGAGTTATGTTAGGTGTCGGTGCGGACAATTAAAAAAAACAACGTGTTTATTCTGCGAGAGTTGGTTTAATAATGATTTCTTAATTCTAACATTTGTATTGCTTAGTAATTATAAAAATTTAAAATTGAAAACGGAAGGCGGGTGGATTGGATTGGGTTACTGGAATTTGTTGAGATAACATTTTATTTAATAAAAAGGTTGAGTTATATGAACTGTGGAATTTCTACTTGGGTTGCATTATTCTATGGGAATGGAATGTTGGGTAGATGGAATTGGAGCTTAATCTAATGTTGAGGTTTGATAACCGTAACTTCTCCCTCCTTAGATTGCGGCCTGGGCGTCGAAGTTGAACTCCTTGGGGTGAGTGGTTTTGAACTATTTTCTATTGATGAATAGTGTTGCTTCCAATAGATGGTTATGATGGTAATGATGGTCAGTATTGTGGACCCCAAGAAGATGTTTTGTTGTTGTTCTGTCTGGGATCTTAAAATGTTTATGTTTCCTTTGTTCTCAAAGTGGTATGTTTCGAGTTTTTGTAAGTTGAGTTCTTTGATGGTCCTTGTTGCCTTTACCGGTCTAAAAGAAGATGGTATGATTTGCACTTTGTCCCAGAAGACGTGAGACTTGCTTGTAAAGGGTGATTTTTTAAGAGGTTTAGAACTTTAAAAAAAAAAAAACACAAAAAATTCGAAAAAATGAATGAAATATTTATTTGAATCGATAGTTTGAACCTTACAATTTAATGTTTAAAGATAATTTCATGCAAATGCTGACCGCGGCTGCGTCTCAGGTAGCCCATCCGCTGAGTCCAATTTTGGCATACTCTTTCACACATATCGGCCGGTATCTCACGAATGAATGCATGGATGTTGGCTTCCAGTGCGTCAATCGAAGCGGGCTTGTCCCTATACACATTAGCCTTGGCATACCACCACAAAAAATAATCTAATGGTGTCAAATCGCACCATCTAGGCGGCCAATTGACCGGCCCGAATATTCTTCCGAATAGACTGCTCAGAAGGTCGAGAATGCCGCGATGAACATTTCGAACCGAGCACGAATTTTGATAGTAAAATTCAATAATTTGCAAGCGTTGTTCATTTGTAAGACGATCCATGGTTAAATTGCAAACCAAACTGAAGCTGTTTGACAGTGACACAAGGTACTAAACACACGTCAGCTGTCAAAACCAGTGTTGCCAAAACCCAACCAGCTAAAAAATCACCCTTTATATTCTATATCGTTAATGGTCACTTCGCATTCTTCATAGTGTAGCAGCAATGTTCCTGATACTGGTTTTGTTTTAAGTCCACATGTTGTCTTAAGTTCGGTTCAAGGGATGTCGATCAATACAATGAATTGTTCCTCTGGTTGTGGGCAGGGGCGATTCCTCTCAGTTAGCTAGTTTAGCGGCGCTAAACCAAGAAAATAAATTGAAATACATATACGCAAAATACAGCAAATAACGAGGTTAAAGTAATTATGAAGATTAATAATTGCAATAATCAATGACATACTAAATAACAAAACTATCATTTACAAATAATATTTGCCTAAACAAACACACAACACAATACTCCCATGCAATAAGTTTCACTTGAAATACTCTTTAGCGTTACAACTTGCGATACCGCAAATTCCCTGCCTGCACGCACACACACAATCTAAAACTCCCATAGAAAAGTCTCCTGCTTGTAGCATTTTAGCGTAAGAAATTGCGCTACCGAATTTCCTACAATCTGTATAAGTGTGGAATTTGACTACCTCTACCAGTCGTAAGCAAAGCACAGGAAAATATACGGAAGTGTAAGCGCAAACAAATGCGATAAAACTTGAAGCAAGCAGGTATATTTTGCGCGTTATCTTTTTTTGTACTTCTGTGTGTTTCTCTTTCTAGTCAAATTGCAGTAAGAATGTGTCGTTGTGTTCTTATTTGACTGAATTAATAGTCTTATTGAATTCCATTACAAAAGTTAAGTGCGATTTATAATTTTATATTTGCGTGGATTATAAATGTGAGTAAATACATAATATTTATTTTTGTCGTGCTTTTGGAATATGAGAGTGCGCTTTTGTTTTTTTTTTGTGAGAAGTGAGCACGTAGCTAACCCAATGCTTAAGACCAGGAATCGCCACTGGTTGTGGGATGCGTTGCTGATCTTGTTTTTCGATGATTTCGCACGTTGCTGCTTTGCTTCGGATGAGGTTAGGTATGCAGTTGTCTTCCGTAATAGCTTTGAGTTCTTTTTCTTTGCAGAAGTAGGTTCCTTCTAGTGAAATACATATTTGTTCGAGAAATTGGATATGTAGATCACCCAGTAGTGCAGAGGGTTTAGGAATTGTGATAGTGTGTGTTTTATTTAAGGGAAGGGAAATTAAATGATGGAGGTTATATTGTTCTTGTGAAATTTTTGGCATTTTTATATTAAAAATTATCTTGGAATGATTATAGTAAGCCTGTAACTCCAGTACTTTGTAAATTTCCTCGTCTGAAGTAATCTTAATGTTTTGTTCTTCTAAATCTGTGTAAATATAATCAAGTTCAAGAGGATTGAGTATATGTTTCAAAATCATGTTCAGCTTTGCCAAGTTTATAGAATCTGCTATATCCTCAAGGTGTGTCTTGAGATTGTCTATATTGAAGTTTGTCTGATGTATGTATTGTGTGTACTGGAATATATCCTGGTCTGAGCAAACTTTATTCGTGAATGCTAGTTGATATTTGTTCAAGAAGTTTTCTAATATGTCTTGTTGGTCGTTAATGTGTTTGGTGATGTTTTGGAAAAGCATTGACATTTCTCTGTTGATTACAACTTGTTGTAGTAGAGTTTCGTTGAGTTCTTTATGGTCCGTCTGTAATTCATTTATTTGGTTATTTATGGTTATTGCGTCAGTTTCGTCCACATTCCCTGTTATCGTTTTTAACACTGTTCCGAATCCATTTATGAGTCCTCTTCTATTCCTATTTCTGGGTGTTAACATGTTAATCTGCCTTTCTAACTCCTTGAACTTTAAATTTGTAATCTGAGCCATCATAGTCATATTTTTATTACGATTTATTATTTCTACAGATTTCCCTATTTTCTTTATATTTTCGACATATTGTTCTAAATCGACAACGTCAACGAAATTGGTGTACCCATTGATGATTTGTGCCTTTGCTAAATTCAGAGCGAGTAGGCCTTTGCTATTACTGAGATCCTGGACTTCCAGTTTCTGTGATCCTGTTGGTAGTAACCTGAAATTTACGTTTATTTTTTTAATTTTTGATTTATGTAATTTCCTTTCTTTATGTGTTATGAGTGTGACCCTATTATTTTTCTTGACTTTATGTTTACTAAACCTGGGTGTAATTTTGTTTCTTCTATTTTCTTTCCTGAAGACAATAGATCCTGTCCTAATGCTTCTTGGTTTTTCCCTGTTTCTATTTAGTTTCTCTATATTCTGAGTGACCTGTTTTTCAGCTTGTTCCTTGACGGAGGTATACAGGTGGTTTTGGAATTCATTGAGTTTACTTAAATAATCGTGTACGTTATTGTAATTGAGATTTTTGAATTTGTAGGTACGGCCGTAGAATAGTTCGAATGGGGTGAGCTTTGTGCTAGAGTGAATTGCATTATTGTAAGTGATCAATGTTTCGTGTAAAATTTCCTCGTGACTTTTATTTTAATTTTTGTTATAAATGAGTCGATATATTCCTGTCATTGTAGAATGCATTCGTTCAACGGGTGCATTGCTGCTTGACTGTTGAAAGGAGGTGATATGATGGTTGATGTTATATTGTTTAGTAAAGTCTTTAAATATAATCGAGCAAAATTCTGCGCCTTGGTCTGTAATAAGGTTTTTTGGTATGCCGTGAAGGCTCATGAAGTGTTTTAAGGAGGTTATGACTGTTATGCTGTTCCTATCAGTAAGTGTATAGGCTGCTCCGAATTTCGAGAATTTATCTATTACTGTTAAAACTCGTTTGTTATGTATGCTGTAAATATCAGCATGAACAATATCTAAAGGTAATTCTGGGTTCGGAGGGATTTGGTATTCTATTTTTTGAGGATTTCGGTCGTATTTAGAAGTTTGTCATTCTTCACAATTATTAATGATTTTAGTAATTTTGTATTTCATTTGTGGGAAATAGTATTGTCGTTTGAGGTGGTTGAGGGTTTCATTTATCCCTCTGTGGTTTGTGTTTGCATGATATTCTGTAATAATTTGGTCTTGGTTATCATCATTTGTTATATCTTTAATAAATTCAGTGCAACGGATCAGTTTAAAGATTTTTGACTGTGCGAAATATTTGCATTATATGTATGGCTGTGAGTTTATTTGGGGGCAGATATTGTTTGAAAATGGCTGTAATATTGCTTTCATCGAAGGCAGGAAGTCTGATAATGCGCCTTTGTTTATTTCTAAATGGACTAACATGAGAGATAGGAGGTTTTCTATTTGATATTTCAAGAATTAGTTGAGAGCTGAATGAATTTATTGGTTGTTCTAATATGGGTATACCATCATCTACGTTTTCTTCGGCGGAATGTATTGTTGTTCCACTGGTACCTTGTACAGATTCAGATTCATTTAAATTGAGTTCGGTTTTTAACGGATTTTCCTGTTTAATTCTACTCAGAGCATCGGCATTGGTGTTATCTTTTCCTTTCTTATATATGACTTCATATTCATATTCTTCTAACTTCAAACGCCATCTAATGAGTTTTGAATTCGTGTCTTTAAGCGAGAAAAGCCATGTAAGGGGGTTATGGTCGGTTATTATTTTGAATCTTCGGCCAAACAGGTACGGGCGAAATTGTTTGAATGCCCAAACAATTGCCAGAAGTTCCTGCTCTGTCGTGCTGCATTTTGTTTCAGTTTCGGATAGTGTTCGAGATGCGTAACAGACCGGTCTGTCGGAGCCGATTGGTCCCTGACTTAAGACGCCTCCTAAGGCAAAATCGCTTGCGTCTGTTGTTAAAATAAAGGATTTAGAAAAATCCGGGTATTGGAGAAGTGGGTCGTTACTTAGGATATCCTTACAGTGTTCGAAACATTTATGTACCCATCGTCTAGTTTTATGTGTCGTCCTTTTTTCAGACATTCTGTGAACGGTTTTGTGATATGGGCAAAGTCTTTAACGAACTTTCTATAGTATCCTAGAAGTCCTAGGAATGCCTTCATCTGCCTTGGGGTTTTCGGAACGGGGTAGTTTTTTTGTCAGGATTAGGTTTGACGCCGTTTTCTGTTACTATGTATCCAAGGAAGGCTACTTCCTTTGTTGCAAAATTATTCCCTTAGAAAGAAAAAAAAACCCGATTGCAGATTCGGCTGCGTACCCGGCGGTCAAAAGTCGAGAATGACAGATGGGCGAAAACCAGATGACGAAGTTCGAACAAAAAGGGAAATCGTGTGCAACAAGCAGCGCGTTGGTCGCTGCCACTCTCGGCCACTCAGCTGGGGTGGGTCCAAAAATAAAATGCAGAAAAGCTGCGATAGGGTGGGCGCCAAACAATCTTTGAAAGGAATTGCTAAACCTTTTGTAGAAAGTGCCGACGATGATTGCTGTGAGGTAAAGATAAAACAAAGACAAGATATTTTGCGTTATAAAAGCTCGGTTTGAGCACGGCTATTTATTGATGGTAACAAAAAGAATTAAGTTTTGTATGCGATGCGACCAGACGGTCGTAAAAAAAAATAGAAAAGCTGTCGGATGCGACAAACGGAATTTTGGGTTACGATTACGTTTTTTTTAGCCGTTGGAATTGGCTCGTTATCGCGTTGTCTGAACGGTTAAAGATAACAATGGAAAGGGTCCGGGAACTTTACGAAACGGAAGCCAACGGAATTATTTCAACTTTTCAGAAATACCTAACTGACGATCACTTTCCTTTTACTATACTTATCTCTCTTTTCTGGATCCCTCCTATTTCTTCTCCTCTCCTCGGCCGTCCTAGCGTTTTATATTAACGTCGCCAAGTCCTGCCACTACTCCTCCTTTCTCCTGACCTCCTCCTTTTCTTTATATTTTAGTTCACCACACTATTTGTGCCCGTTTCTTCGGACTTTTCTAAACAATTTCTTTTTTTTTTAAATTTCTCAAATTTTCAAAAAAGAAACTTCTCGATTTTAAAAACTTTCAACTGGTAACTCGGTCACTACCTCCTCTCTAATCACTGGCCAACCAAGAAGTGATTATCTTCCTAAAATTCCATTTGTTCTTTCTCGAACCTCACACACTCCTGCATTCGACCATTCAGCCGCAACTGACGTTTCGATGGACGAATACAGAACAATTTCTTATTGATTTGGCAGTGGTGCCAAGTCACCTTAAAGTCCCTAAAACCGAGAATTTTATAAATATTGTTATATTGGTTTCTAATTTTATATTTCCCCCAAGATACTAAAATTGAAAAGGGTAGGAGAGGTTCATAGAGGCGATAGATTGGGGACGACGGACATTAATGTTCGCCCTTTTGCAGTGCCGCTGGAGAAGAACGAAGAGTGACCTTTGCTAACTATTTCGCGTACCCTACTCTGTTCCGTGGACCTCCGCGCAGATTTCGGGTGCATAGACTTACAGATAACGTGCCAATTCCCTACAATATTATCTGTGGATATGGTGGGCTTTCGGCCTTTCGAGTTTATGTTGTGCTTGTGTTCGTATTTTTGTCCTCAATCCAGGTCGAATTCTTGGCGAGCGAACCAATTAGTTTATGTATGCTCTCGGAGATTTTTATTTTCCTTGTTGGGGTGTCTTCCTGATGGATCGTTCTTCCCTCACAGTTAATAAATGTGTTGGAGTGCTGGTTCTCAGGAACGTAATCCCCCACTCATCGTTGCGAGTTTCCCGACCGTCCGAGTGGGCTCGACCTGTTTTCGCCACTTTCTCTGGACGCATGACCAGCAGAGCGCTGAATTGAGACCAATTCAGAAACACCCCCCTTGGCCCCTTGCCCCTCGAAAGTGACGAGAATGACCGAATGGGTAAAAAAAATTATGTGGATTGGAGAGGATTGATGGAAGTGGGATTGGGTTTTTGTGGCGTTTTATAACGCAACAACTCCACCTTTACCTCCCAGAAGAGACGAAATTGGCTTTTCGAAAGAAAAGTCGAAGTAATCGTAAAGAACGAAACAAAACATACACAATCTCTAAGACATAACAAACATCTAGGGACCTCCGCTCAGGGCGAGAGGTAGTGAACATCACAGAGCATGATGCTCTCAGTTCCTCTTAGCGCAACCATTCTGGCTCGTTGCGCGACTAAGTTAATCTGGTGCTTCAGGGTCCTCGTTATATGGCTTTAGATCTTTCACGTTCCACGTCCCGCGTTCTTTGCTTTCGCTGTCTAAAAGCGTATATGTATAAGGGGAAACTCGTTTCCCTATTCGGAATGGGCCAACATATTTTGGAGCCAGTTTAGCGGTGTAATAGTTTGCCGCATCGGAGGGAATGAAGTTTCTCCGCCACACGAGCTCGTTAGCGAAGTATTGTACATCCCGCCTTCGGAGATTATAGGATTGCGAAGCCTTTTTGGTTGCCATGGCTGGTTTCTTCCCTATCTCATCCCTAAGCTTCCTAAACTGTTCCCTGGTATCAGCTTTATTAGCACTCCTATCACACGAGATGGTGGTTAAGGACGTATTGCCGAAAGTCACCATCTCTCGACCAAAATTGGCATAATAGGGTGATACCCCCAAAACCTCATGTTCGGCTGTCCGAATACTGCACGCGACCTTCGCCAATTGCGAATCCCAGTTCCGATGATTGTCGGACACATACGCTCTAAGTGTCGTCTTCAAGATCTGGTTTATCCATTCAGCCGGATTTGCTTGCGGATTATAATGCGCGGTATATTTTATCGTCGACCCATACCCTTCACACAAGGACTTCAGTTCCTTACTCCTGAATTGTGGACCATTGTCACACACCAGAATCTTCGGTACCCCAAATAGCAAAAAGACATTATCTTCCAGTTCCTTACAGACAGATTTGGCTGTCGCTGATCTTAAGGGAAATAAAAGTGGAAATTTCGTGAAATAGTCAACAACAGTCAGAATGTGAATATAACCCCTACTCGATTTTGGAAGTGGACCTACCAAATCTACACATACCATCTCCCATGGATTGGTTACCCCTTTCCTCTCCGTCATCAACCCAGCTGGCCTTTCGTTCACCGGCTTTGACACACTTTTGCAATTCCTAACATACTTTGTAATATCTGACCTCATCTTAGGCCAGTAATATCTAGTCCCTACTCTTGAAAAGGTTTCCCTAACACCCATGTGCCCTGCTAATGGGTTATCATGGCATTCCCTCAAAACCTTAATCCTATCTGTTTTAGCGACTACCTCCTTCCATTCTAAATTTCTATCGTGTACTACTACATGTTTTGCCCTAACATATTTAAATAAAACTCCATTTTCTATCCCCCAAGATGGGTAAGCTAAGGGGTCTGACTCTACTTTCGCGATCATCTTTTGGAGCCAAGGATCCGAGCTCTGCTCTACTAGTCCTGCTACACCTACAACATTCCTAGAGAGCATGTCCGGAACAACGTGGTCTTTTCCCTTCCGGTGTACAATTTCGAAGTCAAACTGCTGTAGCCTAACCGCCCAACGCGCTAACCTTCCACACGGATCTTTGAGATTGCTTAGCCATACCAGAGAATAGTGATCCGTTACGACCGTAAATCGAACACCTTCAGTATATGGTCGCAACTTCTCCACCGCCCACAGCACAGCCAAGCACTCTTTTGCTTTCCTGAAACTCCCCTCGCACTCATCTGACCAGACAAACCTATTACTCTTCTGCAGTAAATCTGTCAACGGTTTTACCAAACTAGCGAAATTTGGTACAAATCTTCTGTACCAGGAAACCGTTCCTACAAAGCTCCTAACCTCTTTGACGTTTCTGGGTGCCGGAATTTGCATCATGCTATCAACCTTTTGTGGATCTACGTGCAACCCATTCCTATCCACTACATAACCTAAAAGTTTCAAAGACGATCTACAAAAATTACATTTCTCGTTACTAACCCTCAGCCCCGCTGTACTTAATCGGGAAAATACTTCTTCCAAAATCTGAAGATGTTGTTCGAATGTGTTGGTTACAATGATTATGTCATCCAGGTACACGAACACGTGCGGTTCCAAGTCGGCTCCCAGCACGGTATCGATGAATCTTTGCCAGGTGGCAGGGGCGTTGTGTAACCCGAATGGCATCCGTTTGAATTGGAATAATCCCCTATTTGGCACCGTAAAAGCGGTATATTGCCGCGACTGTCTCTCTACCGGTATTTGCCAATAGGCGGACTTAATGTCCAAGGAGGATAGATAATGGGCGTTCCTCAACTTGTCTAGAAGATATATAAGGGAGAGGGTAAGCATCTCGATCAGTGACTTTGTTAAGCTTCCTGTAATCTACACAAAATCTAAATGATCCATCTTTATTTTTTATCATTACTATGGGAGAAGCCCATGGACTGTTAAAAATTATATATTTCTCACGCACACACATACATACATACACACGCACACATATTTTCAGTTTCTTGTTTATAAGTTTATTGTCACATTTTTTCTTTGCAGTAAATCAGTTGAAGTTCAGAATCTGTACGGCTTACTTGTTTCGACTTTGTGCTGATAGTTTACGCCGGGGGTTTTTTATATTAATTTTACTACATGGTGCCGAAACCCGGGATCAAAGTGTCCAGAAATTAAGTCGTCAACGTAAAACTCCCTAAAATTTGCAATGGAGCTTTCAACTAGGGCAGCATATCGTGGTCAAGTCACGAAAATTGCAAGAAGCGCCACCGAATACCTCGCATCAAAGGATTCTCAGCTGAATTCGGAAAATAATCTGGAACTCATCGAAGAAGAGCTACAAGCATTATTACAACGTTTAACGGCTACCCACGAAAGCTTAAGTGTTATGAACAAAGAGGTAAGCAGCAAAGGTCTTTTCAAGGCAGACGAATTCGACAAGGAGACGGAAAAGGTAGCCGAGTACCAAGATCTAGCGATCGACGCTTTGGCTCGAATTAGTTCTCGTCTACAAAGAGTGCGTCATAAGCAAGCTAAATCATCAGAAGTTTTAGATAACTCCAACAGTAGCCGACAATCTCATCGAAATGACGCTTGTCCCCCCAAATTACCAAAACTTCCACTCAAAAGGCTCGATGGCAACATTCAACAGTGGCTTCCCTTTTGGGAGCAATTTAAGACAGCTGTGCATTAAAATGGTGCGTTAACACCGTCCGACAAGTTTTGCTATCTCGAATGCGTTCTTACGGGAAAGGCAAAACGTGTAATTGGTGGATTTACTGCTTCTGGAACCTGCTATGAAGCAAGGTGAATCTTGACTGCGAGCTGAGGCGTCAAAAACAGTTCTCATTTTTGTGGTGGTACTATCCAAAAGATGATGTCCGACGGCTTCGCTGAACCCATTTCCTCAGCCATAGAGGGTCAACAAAAACGCGTGTTCTACCTCCCACACCATCCAGTATTCAAAGCGGATAGTACCACCACAAAAATGAGAATTGAATTGTTTATGGATTATTGGATGACCCGAGTTACCTTCGGAGTAAACTGCAGCCCATTTTTGTTAATGGCGACCATACGAAAACATTTAATTCATGAAGAAGTCAATTTTCCATCAACCTGTCCTCGGTTGCAGAGATGTTTTTATATGGATGACGTCGCCCTGGCATTAGACACGGAAGATGATGCTATTCGAGTAAGTCAGGAAGCCGTGAAGATAATGGGTAAGGCCTCAATGAATTTGAGGAAATGGAACTCGAATAGCGGACGCGTTCGAGAAGCTCTGGGTTCGGGGCATGCAGCTGTAAATCAAAAGGTACTTGGGTTGAATTGGTTTGTGCTTGGAGACGAAATAGGCGTTGCAACGAATTCACTAGAAGAGGCGCTTGAACGTGGTGGAGCCAACAAGAGGATTGTCCTAAGTACAATTGCTAGAGTCTTCGATCCATTGGGCATGGTAAGTCCAGAAATTGTCCTTTTCCAATCTATATGGAGGGGAAAATTATCCTGGGGCGCGCCGCTGACGGGACATCTGTTGGCGGAATGGCAACAATTCGTCAGAGGCTTGTCGCATCTCAACGAGATACTTATACCGCGAGCAGCTTTAGCATTTGTTGCCTCTGATACAAAGGACGTCCACATCTTCTCCGACGCAAGCCTCAAAGCATTTGGGGCTGTAGCGTACATTACCAGCGTCGATCTATTAGGTGAAAAAACCTCATCGTTTCTCTGCGCGAAGAGTAGAGTCGCCATTGAAGGACAACGGCCTCACATTACCGAAATTGGAGCTGACTGCCGCTTTAATTGCCGCCCGGCTTTGCGCCTATTTGAAGCGAGCACTCGAAACTTCGATCTGTGGCTTTTACTTATGGACCGATTCAAAGATAACATTGAGTTGGATTCAGGGAGCACAGAGGAAGGGGAAACCGTATGTGCAAAGCAGAGTGGAGGAGATAAGACGACACACTAAGGTGTCAGAATGGTGGCATTGTTGTGGCAAGGAAAATCCTGCTGATTTAGTGACGAGAGGTGTCAGCGCTGATGTTCTCCAATCTACCTCGCCATGGAGAAATGGGCCGTCCTGGCTAAAGAGTGGAGATTTCCCAGTTCAATGTTCCGAGCGGGTGGATAGCATTACGTTAGTCTTGGAGAATGCTGCTGAAGCTGAGATCGGATCGCCGTTGTTGCCTTTACTCCCATATGAGGTGGTAAGTGCATGGAAGCACCTCGTGAGAGTTACGGCATATATACTACGCTTTGTCAATGGATGTCGTCGAAAGAATCGTTCATCATCCATACACTTAAGCGCAGAAGAAGTCACGGCTGCGGAAATTTACTGGATCAGGTATAGTCAGTCTATTTGTTTTACTAAAGAAATTTGCTCTTTACAGGAAGATAGCCACTTCCTAAGACATCAAAAATTGTGGAACTGCTTCCTTTTCTGGATGACAACGGGCTTTTGAGAGTTAGGGGTCGTCTCCAGTACCTGGACGACTCTTCAGATATTCGACATCCCATAATATTGTCTACTGATTGCCACGCGACGAATCTCATTATAGACCACTACCATCAACGTACTCTCCATGGTGGGACGAACATTGTGCTGTGTCAACTGAGAACGAGGTTTTGGATACCTAAGGGTCGCCAATGCATCCAGAAACGCATAAAGACATGCGTAACATGCCGGAAGCTGTTTGGTAAAGCATCTTCAGCACCGTTCGGTCCTTTGCCTGTTGACCGGCTCAGATTACTTAGGCCGTTCGATACCGTTGGTGTCGATTTCGCCGATCCACTTTACCCCTTGAATGAATCAGACATCAGCAATAAGGTTTACATGATGGTTTTTACATGTGCAGCGTTTCGAGCTGTGCATCTCGAGATGTTGCCAAGTTGTCAGCGGATAGTTGATTCACAGGTCTCAAACGATTTATCGCTCGGAGGGGAATTCCTTCCGTCATCTACTCCGATAATGCCAGGACGTTCCGCAGAGCCGCCTTTGAAGTTAAGAACGTGGCGTTTGCAGATGGTGCGCTTCAAGATTTCTTAGCGCATAAATGTATAAGGTGGAAGTTTTCCGTAGAGCGAGCTCCTTGGTGGGGCGGGTTCTGGGAACGTCTCATCCGAACTCTCAAAAATGTCCTAAAGGACAACTAGCAACAACTGACGACCGAGCAACTAGCAACTCTATTAATTGAGACCGAGGGGGTGGACAATTCGCGTCCTTTAACGTATGTTGGTAGCAACCTGTTGGATGCGGAATCTTTGACACCGGCGCACTTCTTGGGTATTCAGTACGGGCCTACCATGCTAATCGACGTAGCGGAAGATGTCAATGGGATGCGCATTTTATGGACACGTCGTCAAAGGTACACTAATAAACTGTGGAAGCGCTGGAGAATGGAGTACTTGCAACTTTTGCGCTCCTTTCATCACAATAAGGTATGTGAGTCTTCCAAATTCAAAGGGGACGATGTCGTGCTGGTTGCAGATACGGGGAAGCCGCGCCTGGACAGGAAGTTAGCTACAATAGAGCAGGTTTTTCCCGGTCGAGATGGTCATACGAAAGCTTGCGAAATACGTTATTCCAATGGGTTTAAGACTCGACGACCTGTTCAATTGCTATACAACCTGGAAATCCCTGCATTTTCGCCGCTGGGAGGATGTTAAAAATTATATATTTCTCACGCACACACATACATACACACACAAGCACACATATTTTCAGTTTCTTGTTTATAAGTTTATTGTCACATTTTTTCTTTGCAATAAATCAGTTGAAGTTCATAATCTGTACGGCTTACTTGTTTCGACTTTGTGCTGATAGTTTACGCCGGGGCTTTTTTATATTAATTTTACTACATGGACTATTAGATTTTTCTATAATGTCTTCCCTAAGCATTTCCTCTAACTCTTTATCTATATGACGCTGAACCGCAGGTGAAACCGGATAATACCGCTGCTTGATTGGTTCAGACGTCGTCCTAATCTTGTGCTCCACTAAATGTGTGCACCCTATTCCTTCAGGCATTGAATCGAAAATTCTTTTTACAAATTGCTGAAGCTGCCTATCCTGTGTCTCATCCAACTCCGATCGCTCTTTGATCGTTGACATCGAAGCTATCGTAGCTTGATTTGAAAAACTCCACTCGCTTGATCTCAAATCCGGGACTATACCCGATTGTGCCCAAAAATCGGCTTCTAATATCAAGACAATATCGATTTTCTCTGCACTACTACTGGTAAAGATACTACTAACGCTACCTCAATACCTGCCCCATCTGCTAAAGCTACTCTTCTAATTTTACCCTCACCTAACTTTAAACCTAAATCCTTCAAAATTTTCCACCCTTCCCTACAGATGATCGTGCGCGATGCCCCTGAATCTAAAAGACCTACTAACTCTATACCATAAACACTAACTCTTAAATATGGACGCACATCATCTTCCTGTGTCTCAAGCCCGAAACCTAAATGAACGACCTTCTCTCTCTATCCGGCCAACTGGTTGCCAGCAGACAACCTGTATAAATTCAACGGCGCTCTCGCCCTGCTGTCGGCGGAGACCGTTGCCCATTTCCCGAACAGTTTCTGCAATCCCTCCTAATGACCCCCACTTGACCATACAGCGCCTAGGAGCGGAACATGTGTTAGAGAAATGACCCTCTTGGTTGCAGTTGAAGCACTTCAACCGTCGATTAGGTCGAGAGTCCCTGCTAAGAACCGATACTACTGGTTCCTCGACAGCCACGTAAGCCAAGTCGGGTTCCAATAAGTTACGCGATCGTTGAGATGGAGGTGCTGCGAAACAATCTACATTGGCTAGAACCATATCTAATTTTCTCTAATAATTGACCGAAGAACCACATCTTTCTCCTGAGAATGAGATATTCCACTTAGCCAAATTTAAATTTTTCTCCGAACCGATAAGTACGCGATCATGAGTGTTGACATTGGAACCGGACATCAATGCCACTGACGATGTTGACGGTTGACCTGCACTAATTTTAGTTCGCTGCTGCTCTATAAACGTTTGTCTCGGCTTTTGTTTCGGTGGCAGTATGCTGACATTCTCATCCTCGGAATCTTTATCTTCGTCCGCTTCTAAATCTCCTAAAAGATTCATGATTACTGTCCTAATCTTAATCTTTTCCTTCTCCTCTTCATCCGTTGTTGGACGAGATCTACCTATCCTTGATAGTGACCACTCTATCTTAACAACAGCTTTTTTAAACTCAGCGGAATCGGGTTCTGGTGACGAATCGATTATTGATTTTAATTCCCCAATTTTTCTCTCCACTTCTTCTTTATCTTCCTTAAATTCGAAGGGATAATCAGTGTTCAATGATGTGACTGAACCCCGACGTCCTAGTTTAGAGGCTGCTCGGAATGATTTCCGCATCTCCGCCACCGTCCCTACATCTAAACCCCTACACTGCATTTCATATGCCAGCTCATCTGCTGAAAGCCTATTTACCTCCATTATAAAAAAACTCACAAAATGCCTCATTAATTAATTAATCTACCACAAAAAAAAAAAATATTATCGACTCAAAACCCCAGAAGAACAACAAACTTATCAGGAAAAAAAGTCAATGTAACTTTATTGTAACAGAAGCGAATTCACAACCACCGGTTCCAAAAAAAAAAAACATAAGAGACACAAAACAAATTATCACTTTAGTTTACTACACTCAAAAAAAGAAAAATACGAAAAGGTACCCTGACAACCTTACGCAACTTGTATGAAACCAAAAATTACCCGCTAATCAAACTCGAAGACAAAAAAAAAATATGTAAAAGCGAAAGCACAACAACACCATAATAGCCGATTTAACTAAACCGTAAACGAAATCGCACTTAGTATATATATATGTATAATGTATGGTAGAAGAATATAAAATGCAAGTAGGTATGTATATAGTTAATGTAAATAAACTTTTTAAAGAACATCCACCAAATGTGGGCCGTTGTTCAATAAACAACAAGAATAATAAAATATATATAGGAAATTACCCAGTTTGAAACAATATGTATATACTATGTATATGCGATTGTAGACACAGCTTCTTCCCAGTATTCCAATTATAAAGGTACTCCACGATGCTATCTCAAAGAAAAATAATTGTAGGCGAATGATATTCCCTGGGAAAAAAAACACACCAAAAGTAAAAAGAATAATAAAAATAACACAAACTTCCCTGACACTTCCGCACAATCGAAATGAAAACCAAAACAAAATTCAATTTGATTAGGAAGCAACAACAACACCAGCAACACACCGTCGGCCTTTTCGATTTTAAATTTTTTGTTGACCGTTTTGATCAATAACACTTTTAATTTATATTTACTTTTATTTTATTTAATTATTAAAACTTTCGCGCACCACGTTGGGCGCCAATTTGTTGCAAAATTATTCCCTTAGAAAGAAAAAAAAACGCGATTGCAGATTCGGCTGCGTACCCGGCGGTCAAAAGTCGAGAATGACAGATGGGCGAAAACCAAATGACGAAGGGCGAACAAAAGGGAAATCGTGTGCAACAAGCAGCGCGTTGGTCGCTGCCACTCTCGGCCACTCAGCTGGGGTGGATCCAAAAATCAAATGCAGGAAAGCTGCGATAGGGTGGGCGCCAAACAATCTTTGAAAGGAATTGCTAAACCTTTTGTAGAAAGTGCCGACGATGATTGCTGTGGGGTAAAGATAAAACAAAGACAAGATATTTTGCGTTATAAAAGCTCGGTGTGAGCACGGCTATTTATTGATGGTAACAAAAAGAATTATGTTTTGTATGCGATGCGACCAGACGGTCGTAAAAAAAAATTTAAAAGCTGTCTGATGCGACAAACGGAATTTTGGGTTACGATTACGTTTTTTTTTAGCCATTGGAATTGGCTCGTTATCGCGTTGTCTGAACGGTTAAAGATAACAACGGAAAGGGTCGCGCGTCCCGTTTTTTTTTCGGGAACTTTACGAAACGGAAGCCAACGGAATTATTTCAACTTTTCAGAAATACCTAACTGACGATTACTTTCCTTTTACTATACTTATCTCTCTTTTCTGGATCCCTCCTATTTCTTCTCCTCTCCTCTGCCGTCCTAGCGTTTTATATTTTCGTCGCCAAGTCCTGCAACTACTCCTCCTTTCTCCTGACCTCCTCCTTTTCTTTATATTTTAGTTCACCACAATATTTGTGCCCGTTTCTTTCGGACTTTTCTAAACCCCTTCTTTTTTTTTTAATTTCTCAAATTTAAAAAAAAAAACTTCTCGATTTTAAAAACATTCAACTGGTAACTCGGTCACTACCTCCTCTCTAATCACTGGGCAACCAAGAAGTGATTATCTTCCCAAAATTCCCTTTGTTCTTTCTCGAACCTCACACACTCCTGCATTCGACTAATCAGCCGCAACGGGGATCATTGACGGTATTTTTGAGCGTTTCTCACAGCTTTTTCGCGATGGAACACGACCGTTAATGATCACCAATGCATACACATTCACTCCACATATATCCGAATCCGCCAGGTCGCCGGGAAATTTCCAGTGCCTGACGTTTCGATGGACGAGTACAGAACCATTTCTTATTGATTCTGCAGTGGTGCTAAGTCACCTTAAAGTCCCTAAAATCGAGAATTTTATAAATATTGTTATATTGGTTTCTAATTTTATATTTCCCCCAAGATACTAAAATTGAAAAGGGTAGGAGAGGTTCATAGAGGCGATAGCTTGGGGACGGCGGACATTAATGTTCGCCCTTTTGCAGTGCCGCTGGAGAAGAACGAAGAGTGACCTTTGCTAACTATTTCGCGTACCCTACTCTGTTCCGTGGACCTCCGCGCAGATTCTGGGTGCATAGACTTACAGATAACGTGCCAATTCCTTACAATATTAGCTGTGGATATGGTGGGCTTTCGGCCTTTCGAGTTTATGTTGTGTTTGTGTTCGTATTTTTGTATTTTGTACATGACCAGCGAGAGCGCTGAATTGAGACCAATTCAGAAACACCCCCCTTGGCCCCTTGCCCCTCGAAAGTGACGAGAATGACCGAATGGGTAAAAAAAATTATGTGGATTGGAGAGGATGGATGGAAGTGGGTTTTTGTGGCGTTTTATAACGCAACTCCTTCTTGAGAAACTCTGATTTGTCAAGTTGGATTTTTAAATTGGCTTTACGTAATTTTTAAAAGACTTTACGCAAATTCTCTATATGTTCTTGGAGAGAACTGGAAAATATGATAATGTCGTCCATATATACTAAGCAGAATTTTCCATGAAATTCTTTCAAGACATTATCCATGACACGCTGGAAAGTGGCTGGGGCGTTTTTCAGCCCAAATGGCATCCGGATGAACTCAAAATGTCCATTATTGACCGTGAAGGCTGTTTTGTTTATATCCCTAGGATCGATCTCGATTTGGTGGAAGCCAGATGCTAGGTCGAGGGTTGTGAAGTAATTGCAGCGTCCTAGTTTGTCTAAGATGTCAGAAATATTTGGAAGAGGATAGCGGTCTCCGATAGTTTTTTCGTTTAATTTACGATTTGCGTTTTCCGGAAGCATCGATCTTTTTGGGAACGATCCACATGGGGCTGCTCCATAGTGAGTAGCTCGGTCTGACTATTCCTTGTTTCAACAATTTTTGAATTTGAGACTTAATCTCTGTTTTATGAACTTCTGGGTACCTATATGATTTTGTGAAACGACGTCATCAGTGGTTCTTATTCGGTGTTTAATTTCATTTGTGAACGTCAATGATTGTTCTTCCCTGAAGAATGTTTTCTTTCTTCTTCGTTTAGATGATCGAGCCTAAGAAGTTGGTCTATGTTTCGACGGCTGATAGTATTATAATGTTCTGATATAATTGTACGTTTGAGTTATTTATTTCTTGGAATGTTGTAAACTTTTCAACTTTCAGTGGTTGTTCTAGAAAAAATTGTTGTTCCCTATTTGTGGTGTTGACGACTTCTGCTTGACAGTACCATTCGGTTGATTTAGAAAGGATAAGGGGATAAGGAATATTTGTCCTACGTTAGTATTTGGTATGTAAATATCACCACTTCGTACATCAACTGGTATTCGTGCGACAATTTTAGAGTTTGGTGGTATACTATATATTTGAGATGCAAAATTTGGTTTAAAACACAGTGGAATGGTGGAGCATTTAGTTTCGAGTAGCTTTTCTTTAAAGTTTACAATAGCTTATAATGAATTTAATGCTTGTAAGTCTATGAGACCGTCGAAGTAGTTATGAAATTTGAAAACGAGAAAGTCGAGTTGCTGGGTCGTTTTAAATTCTGGGAATGCTTGGAGTGTTATTTGTTTATTGAGAGTGTGTTTATTGAAAATTGTGGATATTGTAATTGGTTCTATAGTTTGATAATGATTGGGGTCTGTATGTTCAGGATTAATGAAGTTGGCGGACGCACCTGTGTCGATTAAAAGTTTAAGCATTTTCCCTGATGGTGTTGCAACATTAATGTAGGACAGCATATTTGAGCTGTGTTTATTTACTTCTAAAAATTCTAATGGTTCTCCGAGGCAATTTCTTGAAAATTTTCGTCATCCACCTCGTATGTTGCGTTTGTTAGTTGATCTAGTTCTACATTTTCCTGTGGTAAAAATTGATCTAGTTCACGAAAATCTGCGGTTCCTGAGTCAGGTTGATAAATGGGTATAGGATTAACGTTATGGACCTCTCTAATACTGTAATGTTGGTACGGATTCGGCTGATTATTTATAGGTTTATTAACACTGTTTTGTCTGAAGTTGGAGCTCTGTGTGTTCCTAGTGTTTGCGCTGGTGGTATCCATGGGTACGGGTTGAGGTTGGGGTTCTAATTGTCTTTGTGTGAATGCATTGTGATTAAAATCTGAATTAATTAGTGTTGGGTTTTGTTGCGAAAGGTGAGATTGTGGTGGATTTTGGTTGGTAGTTTGTCTAAAGTTATTATTTGAAGGGTTTTGGTAAAGATTTTGTCTATAATAATTTGTAGGGTTTGGGGTTTGAGTTTGAAAATGTTTGTTCATTACTGGCATCGTTTGATACGTATTGTTATAAATATGTTAGTCTAGGTGTATTTCTCTGAAGGTTTGGTAATATGTTTGATTGATTTGTGCATTGAAATTGTTTAGTAGTGTGCTTCATATAAAAT
The DNA here is from genome assembly GCA_948293265.1 of Cheilosia impressa. Lineage (NCBI taxonomy): Eukaryota > Metazoa > Arthropoda > Insecta > Diptera > Syrphidae > Cheilosia > Cheilosia impressa. Next base: position 59,780,740 of record OX411880.1, read on the forward strand.
GAGTTCTGTTTTTTTATACAGTAGCTGAATGCTTCGGGAAGGTTACCGGGTTTCATAGCTCTGATGGTAGAGCCCAAAGGTTCCCGTATTCCTGCCAAAACTGTATTTAGGCTCATTTCAGAGAAGAGATTTGTCTTTGCTACTATTACGTTCGGATCATTTTCGTGGATATGAACATGATTCGTGAGAGTGGAAAGTATTTCTATTATTTTGGAGTAATATCTTTCTATGCTCTCATTTGCCTGCTTAAGAGCATGTAGATCCCTAATAAGAGCAGTTTCGTTCCTCTTATCAGGGTAATGTAATATTAAGTTTTTCTTTATATGTTTCCAATCAAGGGGTGTGCCGAACATATTAAGAACTTCGTTGGCTTCTCCCGTGATTTTATTCCTAATAGCCCTAAGAATAATCTTAGCATAAGGGGTTTTATTTATCGAACCCATTAATTCTAGAATTTCGTCAATATTATTGATTAATTCGAATAAAAGCCTAGGGTTCCCGTCATATTGGGGTAGGTCTTTAATTGCGTCCGGAATCTTCAACATATTGGGGACATTGTTTATATTACCTAAGTTATTTATTACTATTTCTAAACTATTTCCTAAAGGGGCTCCGTTTGCTGCGGCGCTGCCACTGGGCAAATTTTCGTTAGGCGAAAACGTATTCATTTTTTCAATACTAACACTCAATTCCTCTTCACTATCACTAGATTCTTCAATAATTGTTCGAAAATATTTACTACTTCTTGGAGATACCGATCTACGTTTGTCTCTCCAAGTTTTGCTGGTTTTTTATCATAAGGTATTAATGGAAGGAACGAGGAAGGTATATAGCTTAATACTAGGTGATCAAAAACCAATCAATCGACTTACATGCAAATAACCAGAGAAATGATGATCTGCAGTTTTCCTTGTATGTGCACCATTGATATAGATGTGGGATTGTGGAATTGTTCTTCACTTTCTTTCTTTATCTTGTGCGTTGCTTTGTTCACTACTACCGTGCGATACGATATCGAGTATATACGACCCACACGCAAAATAGTTGGTCCACCCACTTTTGCACTTGGAAGCTTCTATGTTATTAGTTTGTCATATATACGCATTTATTTTTTTACAAAAACAACAAAAACATATCATAGACAATATGCTTTTTTAATTGAATTAATGACAAAAATAAGCAAAATTACAACGAGTACCGTTAAAACTGTATGCTTTCTCATTTGTTAATGAGTGCAAAATAGTTGGTCTAAGTCATTCGTGATGCAAAAGAGTTGCTCTACTCCACATAATCGTATGATTAAGTTAACCGTTAGCAAAAATTAAGTAAAAACAAACGTACTCTTGCTTTGTCAGCTTATTAGTGGACTTGTGCAATTAGTTCTAATTCAGTTGTTGGTTGATCATGGCGCGTGGTGTTCCCCTATCTAAAGATCTCAGAGAATCGATTGTAAAAGCATTTGAAAATGGTTTTTAAAGCTACAAAATTGCCAAAGATTTTAATCTCCCTCGTTCATCGGTACAAAATATCATTTCGCTCTTCAATAGGATGGGTAACATTAAAACCCGGAAGAAAACTGGGCGGCCGCCAATAGCAACAGCCCGCGATTGTAGGGTATTAAAAAAAATAATTAAGGAAAATCGTCGTCAAACTGCTTCTGGGGTAACTGTAGAGTGGAAAAGCCGCATCAAAAAAGAAATGTCTGTCGACACTTGTAAACGCAACATGAAGAAAATGGGTTATAAATTTTACAATTTTTGTTTAAACATCTTTTGTTAATTTTGTATTGTGGTTTTTTTCAACCCATTCTAATAGGCCAAAGAAAAGCCCCTTCTTACACCAAGGCAAAAGAAAAGGCGACTTGAATGGGCTAAAGAGCACAAGGATTGGACCTTACAGCAGTGGCGGGAAGTAATTTGGAGCGATGAATCAAGATTTGAGGTTTGTGTTGGCGATGAGCGAAAGCGTGTACTTCGCACCTCCAAAGAAGCGTTCCATAAAGACTGTCTGAAACGAACAATCTAGTTTCCAGCATCACAAATGATATGGGGGTGCATGTCAGGGCGTGGTGTTGGTAGTTTATGTTTTGTTGACGGCCTTGTTAATTCAGTAAAGTATCGCGACATCTTGCAAGAGCATCTGCTTCCATCAATAACACAGCTTTAGTCAACCGAGGGGGCTTACGTATTTCAGCAAGACGGTGCATCTTGTCATACGGCAAAGTCAACTCTAGCCTGGTTATCTACTGAAGCCATTCCATTAATGGAATGGCCATCCAGTAGACCTGATCTTTCGCCCATCGAAACTCCATGGCACAAAATGAAGCAAAAGTTAAGACAGCAACCAGCAAGGACTCGCAAAGATCTACGACAAACAATTAATGATATTTGGCAATCGTTTACAACCGATGACTGCCAAAAACTCGTGGATACAATGCCACAGCGAATTCAAGCAGTCATATCCAAGAAAGGTGATGTGACGCAGTGGTAAAAAGTAATTTTTAAATCTTAGACCAACTATTTTGCGCTCAAACGAAAGATGACCAAATATTTTATTCAGTAATAACTTCAAATGCTTACAACTTGTTCATTAAACTTTCTTTTTAATTGTAGCAGAAATATAAATACATATTTATTTTCATTAACAAAACTTTTTATTTGAAGAAACAAAACAAGTTTGAATTTCTCAACAGAATTTATTCGTAATCAAATAGCATAGACCAACTATTTTGCGTTTGGGCTCGTAATAATTACTCGCGACACAAATTTATTGCACAGATTTAATTATTTAATTCAAGATCACTTTGAGACAAAACCGTTCACCGCTCCGTGCGACTGCGCCAGTTATGGTAGGTGTCAGTGCGGACAATTAAAAAAAACAACGTGTTTATTCTGCGAGAGTTGGTTTAATAATGATTTCTTAATTCTAACATTTGTATTGCTTAATAATTATAAAAATGTAAAATTGAAAACGGAAGGCGTGTGGATTGGATTGGGTTACTGGAATTTGTTGAGATAACATTTTATTTAATAAAAAGGTTGAGTTATATGAACTGTGGAATTTCTACTTGGGTTGCATTATTCTATGGGAATGGAATGTTGGGTAAATGGAATTGGAGCTTAATCTAATGTTGAGGCTTGATAACCGTAACTCGCGCACCTCACAGGTGCATGAATTTTTTATTTTTGGTGTCAAAGTCTTGCACAGTGGTTTAGCACCCCGCCCATTCTACTACCTTCATAATTTTCGTTGCTTTAGTTGTCAGTACCACCGCGACCTCCGTCCGCGGCACATCGGAGTCAAAACGGGTCTTTTCACACCTCACAGGTGCAACGCGCCTATATAGGTAATGTGTGATTTTCAATTTTATTCTTCTTAATTTTGTTAGTGCACATGGTGACAAGGTTATGGATGTGGTGGAAGATAGTTCATGAGTTCCTTACTGAGATTTTCAAAACAAACTTCTATTGGCGTCTAAATTTTGTTATATTATTTTTTTTTTTGTGAATTTCTTTTAAGTTTTTTTGATTTTGAAGTTTTATTACTTACTATTTATTTATTTATTTCAAAATGCAATAAAATATATTAGTTTGTTGTTAATTAGTTTTCTTATGGGTTTCAACGCGCCCAGACGCTTAGAAAATATATTTACAGCCAAACTTGAGAAATCACCTCACAGGTGCAGCGCGACTAACGGTGTGAGAAAATAGGGTGCGTCTAACGGAAGAATAAAGACGAAAAAATTGCATCCACACTTTCTTGCAAAAACCACCTATCCATTCTATCATTGGACTTTGTGAAAGCCTTCGACCGCATTGGAATTCATATAGTCATCAACAAATTAATAAAATGGAAGTTAGGTCCCAAGACGATTTCATACATAAAAGCATTCCTATCAAATCGAAAATTCAAAATCAAAGCCAACAATGCGTACTCCATGGTTTTTGATTTAGGCAATGGAATTCCGCAAGGGTCGCCCACTCTCAGTCACACTTTTCATAATGGCATAATAATGATATAAGCGAAATCATTTCAAAGTTTAAAAGAATCGACCATGTCCTGTACGCCGACGACTTAATCATTATTGCAAAATACTACTACTACTACAAAGTACTACCGTACTAAGCTACGTTTTCAATCCATCCTCGAGGATCTTAGTGACTGGTGCAAGGTATGGGGGTCCATTATATCCCCCGATAAAGCAAGCACTTGCATATTTCGAAAAAAAATGGCAGTAGTAATGTTATGTAAGTGATAGGCCCTGTACACTACGACCAGAAGAGATCTATTGTATTGGCCTCTATTATTTAACCCAGGGAGTTTTCGAGGCTCTTTATAAACCTCAGTACCCTTCTTGGTTCCATATTTCCTATATCTGCAGGACTTAAAAACGCCCCTTGCATATGGATTGCTCTGCCCCTTGCCACAGCAGGCCATTCGCAGAGCATGTGTTCCGTTGTCTCCTCTTCTTCTCCGCAGAGTCGACAGGAGTCATCGTCGGAAAGTCACATTTTTTGGAGATGGTATCTTAGTGGCCAATAACCAGTAAGAAAACCCGTTAGGATCCTTAAATCTTCTTTGCATAGCTCAAGTAACTTTTTTGTTTTACTACGAGCTGGGTTTATGAATCTTTTTGCCTGCCTCTGTCCTATAGATTCAGTCCAGTATTCGGCAAGTTGATTATCTTCCCATTTTCTGAATTTCGAGTGAACGTAGATCATGGGTAACTTGAAGTAGGGTTCAGGACCTGTGAGTAGGCGTGATGCGCCTCTTCTCGCCAGGCAATCTGCTCGTTCGTTGCCATCAAATCCCTCATGACCTGGTATTCAAAGCAACGGTGACTGTGTTGTCGTTGGCCTGATCTTCGAGGAGATTGAAACATTCCCAGACCAGCTTTGAACTAATAGAATATGATCTTAGGGCCTTAAGAGCCTGCTGCTTGTACCTCCTTGTATAGCTATTTGGAACCTTGGCCCATAGACCCCAGCACCGGTGTCGTCATCTTCCATCTTTGAACCGTCGGTGTACCAGATTTGCGATCCTGATGGTATTACAAATTGGTTGTTTCTCCAGATACTCCTGTCAGATATAACTATCTTAAATTTTCTGGAGAAGCGAAGCCTTTTAAGCATGGTGTCTGATACCTTGATCACAGGATCATCTTGAAGCATTTGTAGTGTTCGAAGGTGTCCTGTGAGGTTACCTGCTTTAAGATTTGATATATCAGGGAGCCTAAGGGCACTGAGACTAGCTTCCTTCTTGACAGAAATATGTAAAGGCAGAAGGCTGAGCATTGCCCCTATGGCTGCAGTTGGACAAGTTTTCATTGCCCCCGTTATACCAACACATGCTAAGCGATATATCTTGTTTAGTTTTTTTTGGGCCGTTAATTGTTCGGTTTTTGGCCACCATGATATCGCTACATAGGTGATCATTGGTTTGATGATCGTGTTGTATGAACAATAGATCATTTTTGGTTTTAAGCCCCAGGTTTTGCCGTAAAGGCGATGGCACATAAAAATTGCCTTTGCCGCTTTCTTGGTGACTTGATCAAGCTGTGAATTCCAGGTGAGAGTCTTGTGTAGAATTACTCCTAGATATTTTACCTCTCCTGATAAGTCGATGACTGTGTTATTCAGCTTGATCGGTTTCAGTTGTAGTTTTCTTTTTCTTGAGAATGGTATCATGACTGTTTTTGAGGGATTTATGGTCAATCCTTTGTTCTGACACCATCTATAGGTTAAGTTAAGGGCCCTTTGCATGATCTCCGATATCGCGGAATCATGCTTGCCCATAACAGTGATTACTACATCATCTGCATAACCTTGTACTAAGTACCCCGATTGTGTGAGGTGGTCTAGGAGTTCATCTATGACTAAGGTCCACAGTAGAGGAGAAAGTACTCCACCTTGAGGACAGCCCCTAGTCGCCTTAACAATCATTTGTGAGCCTCCATATGCCAGAATAATGATTCTGCTTTCTAACATGTTTAGAACCCATTTTATGATTAGTGGGGCAATGCCTTATCCATATCATAGCTTTCTTTATGGCATCGAAGGAGGTATTGTCAAACGCTCCCTTGATGTCTAAGAAGGCACAGAGAGCCATTTCCTTTGCTGCCAGAGCCTTTCCAATAGTAGTTGTGAGGCTGCGTATGGCAGTTTCGGTAGATTTACCGGCTTGGTATGCGAACTGGCTCGCATGAAGTGGGTTACCTGTAAGGAACTGATCCCTTATGTATTGGTCGAGGACTCCATGGTTTTTAGGAGGAATGAGCTAAGGCTAATGGGGCGATAGGATTTCGCTAATTGCTCGGATTTCCCACCTGCCTTTGGTATGAAAACTACCTTGACCTTAGTCCACCACAATGGTACGTGGCTTAGAGATATGCTTGATCTGAAGACCCTAATCAGCTGAGGAGTCAATAGATCCATGCCTTGTTTTAGCAGACAGGGGTAGATGCCATCGGTACCCGGTAATTATTTAAAAGGGCTAAAGGACGAGATTGCCCATTTCACTCTCTGTCGCTGAAATATTTTTCCGGATAGACTGTAATCCCATTTCGATACCTTGAGATCCTGGTGCCTCATTGGTTCGAGTGGGTTGTCCATGCGGATGCATTCTGGGAAGTGTGTATCGAGAAGAAGTTGACAGGTTTCTTCAGGAGTATCCGTGAATACACCATTTTGCTTTTTTAGAGAGCAGATGCCGTTTGAGTGATCGCGAGCAAGGACTTTTTGGAGTCGTGTAGCTGCAGTGAGATTTTCGATGCTCTCACAGTGTTTCCTCCAAGTCACTCGTTTTGATTTTTTCAATTCTTTATTGTAGTCAGTAAGAGCTGTTCTGTATAGGCCCCATATTCCACCATGGAACATCTCTTCGTGTTTTCCTAATTTTGAGGGCACAACTGTCTTCAAAGGCGAAGGTTATGTCCTTTTGGAGCTGTTCGGATTCAGTTTCCAACTCCGGAATGGTGCGAGCAGCTAGGGGTGTCCTCCGTTGCGGCCTTTGATGTAGAAGCCCCAGTCATTTGGGAGCATTGTGCAGGTGTTATTGCTTTTGGGCCCTGGGTGGTCTCTGCGTTTGTGACTGCAGTCTCCTTTACGGCGACCTTTAGTTTCGGGACATCCTTGTTTCTTGGTCGTAGTTGTACATCACCGAAACCGTAGCTATTGCTGCCATTTAGAGCCTTGAGAGTATTAGCCGACTCTCCGTCATTTGGGGCCTTTGCACCCGGTTGAGTACTCTCCAGTCGTCTACTCTCAGACTATTATTTTGGCCTTTTACGAGTCCTAGAATTTTGCTGGTTGGGGTTTCCGGCCCAGGGAAGTAGCCGACAAAGATTTGTGGCCGTGGAAGTTCTTCCTCGCTCACAGCTCTGAGTTTAGCACCTTCCCATGGTATCAGCGTTGGTATTATTTTTCCCAATCAGTCACTCGTCTCTTGATCCTTGCACGTGAAGGCAAGCCAACCGGGTTTGAATGTGCGACCACGGAATTGGGGCTTGGTAGCATTGTCCTGTTGTTTGACTATGCTGTCCAGGACACTGTCTTGTACCAATCTTAGTTGGTCTGTGGACCATATGGTAGCAGGGTAGTCTGCTGGTATTACCCCTATTTTTTTGCATCCAACAACGTCCCGGATGGTGGGTGCCTGCAGAGGTGATATGTGTGCAGCCTCAGTAGCCTTCCGTTTTGGAGTGTTCATATGTTCCGAGGTCAGTGAACGCGCCTCCTCGATCTGATAACCTGCGTCCAAAAGTTTTTTTCAGGCGTTTGCGTCCAGCTCCTGAAGCTTGACTTTGCCAGCATCGTTTGGCTTGACTGACCCAGATGGTTTGTCGATAGCTGTTGATGATTGCGGGGATGCGAGTAAAGCAGCTTCCTCTTCCGCCGATATAACATCCATGGGAGTAGTGACGACCGAGCCCTCTCCACTTGTCATGGTGTCATATTGCTCAGTTTCTGCAGCAGGACCAAGTGCCCTAGCTGTAGAAACTGGGAGGTCCAAAGTGACCTCTGGTTGCAGTTTGAAAGGTGTGCATTCCTTATTGTTTTCCGTTATTGTGTTGTTTGTTTCCATTTGTGTTTAAAAATTTGCGAGAAAGGCAGTCACCCGAGGCAGAGCTCCATACCTCGGGAGGGCTAATTTAAACCGGAGGTCGCCTGTTATCCGGAGTTCACCGTTATAAGACACACTTACGTAGTACCATTCATCCCATATACACGGTTGTTAGACGCCTGGGATTACGGATTTTTATTGAGTTTTCCGCTCTAGATCCGTCATATTCAGTCGAAAGCAGTGGTACCTGGTGCAGGTTGGGGCTTTACACCACGTATGACGATCCTGATAACATTGTTCCCCTGGCATCCCTTGGTTATCCGGAAAGTGACTTACTCAAGGTGTGAGGTGATTGCCTTTCCCCTTGGTAAGACAACTCTCCTGCTTATAGGACATCTCCACCACCAACAGCTGTAGTAACTTTAACATTATATTTAGAGACCTATTAATACCTAACTAGTATCGCTTGTGGTCGAAAATCGACCATACCTTTTATAAGAACGTAATACTAAAAAACGTATCACAACTTTTTTCGTTATTATTGTATGTATTTTTTTTTACAAACAAAAAGAGCGACATCTACATATCGAAAAAATACATAAATAAGCTGCTGCATCGGAAACAGGTTCTAATATAAGATGAATTATATTTGAATACGTTGCTATGGTGATATGGCATGGAAAAATTTATTGTCACCAAAATCCTTTCAATTACCTGTTTTGTATGGGAAATTCATAACCTAATTTTACCAGCCTTAATGGCGACATAAATTCACGATTTCTTGTTTGTGCACATCTATGGCACAGTACCTTTAAAATAACATAAGTTTCATTCTCCTCATTTCATAATAAATACTTTAAGTGTACCGAAACTTTTGATGTTTACGTATTAATATTTATAATGATGTTAAACATTTAAGTATTCTAGGAGTAATATTTGATGATAAGTTTAATTTTAAGGCTCACTGTCTAGAATTAAAAAATTAAAGTCCATGTCAACTCACTCGTTCATGCAGTAAGATCCATAATATTATCCAAGATCGACTATGGATTGGCAGTCTACGGAAAGTGCAGTAAACCGACCCTTCAAACACTTAAAGCAACTTATCACGCAGCCATAAGATCAGCCCTAAGAGCCTTCAGAACCACACCAATAAGTAATATGTTCACCGAAGCTGGCCTCCCGCCCATTGAAGTACACAGAGATTTTTTAATGGCCCGCCTCGCACCTAAAATCTGCGAATCTTACTAATCTCCGATAACGGACGATGCAAAAAAAATTATGAAACAGAGAAAGACACCGAAATATCCATCCAGCATCTACATTGCACTTGACCTTGCAAAAAAAAGGCCCCAACCTTTGTTAAAGCCAACATCCAGTGATAATTACCCTCCCTGGTTACCACCGCAGTCGCCATTAACACAAAGCTCGCCAAAACTCGAAAAAAATCAGTATCCAAGAAACCCGAATTCAGCTCTATAATGAAATGATTAACCATGGGATATACTATTTACGGACGGATCCAAAAGCGAGGTCGGGACTGGCTACGCAATAGTTACAGCTAACGGCGGAGTGATACTTGCGGAAAAAATACCAAATTATTTTTCGATATTCTCCACAGAAGCCTTGGCTATATATAAAGCTACAGAACTTGTTAAAATGTCCCGAAAAAATACCGTGATCTGTACCGACAGCCTCTCTACCGTCTACACTGTACGGAATGTAAGAAACAATTCTGGCATCATTAACAAAATCTGTGATAACCTCATCAAGAAAAAATCCAAATTAATTGTCCTCTGGGTCTCTGGACACTCGGGTATAAAGGGGAACGAACTTGCAGACAGGGCAGCTCGTGAGGTAGCTGCAGAAACAAACACCACATCGTACCCTCCAACAAAACAAGACTTCAACAAATTTATAAACTCACACTACGAGCAGAAACGTAAACTAGCATGGAACCAATACTCTCACCTATACTCCAACTTTAACCCGAATGGGGACCCGGCAACATACCCAACTAAAACAAATACTCAAATGAACAGATGCTTTCTGAGGCTTCGGCTCGGTCACACGCAATTCTCACGCAACTACTTGGTCAACAAGAAAAACTGACTCAGTTGCAACCTCTGCCAATCCGGTCGCAACCTAACAACTAACCACTTCATTTTTGAATGTTCCAAGGTGAAAGAAGTATGCGACAATTTTTTTAATAAAAAGCTCCCCGATATGTTAGCAGTACCATCTATTATCAATATAAGTATTTTTTGTATGTTTTTGGATATCACACGGATTCGCAATTGACATAACACCGATAGGAATACAAAATGGCGAATTTAAAAAAAAAAAACTTGTGAGTTGGGGGTCTCAGTATGATTTGTCTTTGCTTGTTACATTACATGGATGCCGCTGCATATGACAAGCTCTGCGATAAGGCATTGCCGCGGACACCTGAGGAGTTGACTTATAAAGAAATCACATTTAGATAAAGCATTGAGGGGCTGACGGCTGAGGTTTCCATTATGCGCACTAAGCAAAATTAATTTTTGTTTACTTTGCATAACGTTTGTGCTAAGTGTTTTCTATTGCTGTGGAGGGGGATGTATGGGATGGTGAATTTATGTGGTAGGTATTCGATTGGGCTTCTTCAGATTTGCTCTCAGATTTCAGATTTCATGTGGCTAATCGAACACAAAAACGTCACTTGCTCTTTTTTTTCGTTGATATTTGTGCGACTGCAACATGTGTAGCCTTCGACACTTTTCTAAGCGTCTTCTATTCACTGGTTAAATTTTATATGAAAACATTCAAAACGATCGCCCGGATTGATTTCTAAACATTTGTACATAAATAATTAACAAAAATAGATCCACCCGATGCAATGCGTTTATTTGCAGTTGACAAATTTCACTAAAACGTAAACAAACTCCACTAGTTGTCAAACTCGAACGCACGTGTATTGGTTAATCTGAAGCAAATCTGAGCAAAAGTACAGATTCGCAAAAGTGCTCTGAAATCTGAAAAAAATTGTTTTTTTTTGCACCAAACGAACATAAAAATTAATCTGATAGCAAAGAAGTGCTCTGAGAGCACCCAATCGAATACCACATTAGTGAATGTTGGAAAATATTATAGGTATTGCCATATGTCAAAAAGTTAAAACAATTTAAGTTAATTTTTTCTTTTCTGATTTTTTTTTTGACTGAAAATAAAGAGCGCTACAAAAGTTTTTTTTAAATAAAACAAAAACGGTTTTGGATATAAATGAAATTCTTTATTCCTGTGAAAGTACGTTCATGGAAATCGATTTCTTTTGCATGGCAACCACGGGCACGCTTGCAGAAGTCCAGACGCTGAACCCAATTTCCGACGGGTTTCAAGTATAAATCGGCCGATACTGCTGCAATTTCAAGTTCGATATTCATACGAAGTTCGTCAATCGTCGCTGGCTTGTTGGCATAGACCATTGACTTGACGTAGCCCCACAGGAAATAGTCTAACGGAGTCAAATCGCACTACCAAGGCGGCCAAGCGACTGGACCATTTCGTGAGATAACACGTTCTCCAAACTTGGTTTCCAATAATTTGATTGTGACATTCGCTGTGTGACTTGTGGCGCCGTCCTGTTGGAACTACAAGTCCTCCAAGTCCATATCATCCAATTGGGGCCAAAAATATTCGGTTATCATTGAACGGTAGCGATCCCCATTCACAGTAACGTGCCGGTCTTGATCATCACGGAAGAAGTACGGCCCAATGACGCCGCCGGCCCATAAACCACACCAAACCGTAATTTTTTCGGGATGCAATGATGACTCATGGAGTACGTGTGGATTGCTGCCTGATCAATACCGCATATTTTGTTTATTGACGAAGCCATTCAGCCAGAAATGAGCCTCATCGCTGAAGATGACTTTTCGATGAAAATCCGAATCATTTTCAAGTTGTTGCACAGCCCAATTCACGAATATACGACGCTTCTGGTGGTCAAGCGGCTTCAGTTCTTGCGTCAATTATACAGCTAAATACCCCAAAGTAAATGTATATATGTATATAAACTTTAGCTACAGGGACCTGCCTGACAATTGTTGACATACCCTTAGTGAAGCGACGAAGTCGCGTGGGCGGCTAAACCCTGCGAAAAAGGGTTGTTGGAGCAGAATTCAAATCTGGCGCCTTAAAATTGTATGCGCCCATATTGTTAAATTATTTTATTAAAAAAGCTGTTTAAAAAACGAATTATTTGTTTAACAGTTTAAGAATTGTGCATAAATACTTTTGCCAAATAATAAACATTAACTCATTTGTACATTAAAACCATCAGTGGTAACACAATCGTTTTTTCTCGTCGTTCGCCTGCTGCGTGCACAACTTTCTTTCATCGTCGAACTGCAAGTGCAGCGCGATCAATAATCCCTTGCGGTTAAAGCTTTTCGTCGTTTAATCGCTACTTTGGTATTCGGTCATTGATTCAACCAGAGTTCCTCTGTCCAAAATATCGTTGGTAATTACAAGACTCTTGGTTGACGTTCGGATTAAATACCTGTCTGTACAAGAGTTAAAATCCTGTTAGCGACTCCATACTTTAAATACACCAGACTTTCTTACTGGTGCGTGCCTGACAGTTGTGGACATACCCTTAGCGGAGCGACGAAGTCGAGTGAGCGGCTAAACCCTGCGAAAAAAAAGGGTAAAATCCTGTTAGCGAGCTAAGAGAGCCACCCACCCCTACTTTAAATACCCCACACTTTCTTACAGGCACCTGCCTGACAGTTTTTGGTATACACTTATTCAACTATTTAACTTCGCTAAAAGCGCAAAAATTTCGCAGAAAAGGTTTCAAATCTCGGTGTATAAATCATATAAACATAATTTCATTAAAAAAAAATTATTAAAATTTAATAAAAAAAAAAAAAACATTAAAAAAAAAAAATTTCATTTCCTCAAGAAAAAAATATGTTTGCTTAGTGCGCATAATGGAAACCCGACCCTGTGATACTTTATAGTTACTGAAAGTGTTGCAAAACAAATGTTGCGTACCCTTTGTTTAGAAAATACAAACATAGAGCACAATTCTTTGTTTAATATTATTACAGAGAAATTAAAAACAAATAAAAAAAAAACTAAGAAGACGTACGAAAACTTGTTTTAAATAACAGTTTTGATTTCTGAAAGACCGTTCTGTCCAATTCTACTCAAACCAAACCAGAAATAAACTACATGGCCGACCATTACTGCACTACTTAGCCAATTCACTTACCTATGTCTGCGGTCCCGGTCATAAGTCGGGGTAAGGTAGGAGTACAGGGATGATACAAAACACAAGAAATTCTGGCTAAAACAAAATTTAGAAGAGAGTTGGAAACGGCTTTAATTATAAGCCAACAGTAACGAACTGTAAGAGATTAATATTGAGAATAGCAGTACTAAAAAAAGGGAAATTGTCTGACTTTGCCGTTGACTGATTCCTGTGCGGTTTATTAGTTATTTCAATTTCAAAATCGATATTTACGATCAATCGCTTCGTATTACGCAGGAAAGAAAAACTCTCGAATTGACCACGTTATAATATTATTGTTTATTCAAACCAATAGTACATTTACACCGCACCTAAATTCATCATTTCGGCTAAATTCAACATTTCAGCCCAAATGTCCATGAAAACATGGAGAGAAAAATATAAAAAAAAGGAAGAACGAAGTGGACAGACACAGGCGAAGCATTTTTTGTTGATCTGTGGAATGAGAAAATATTTTTATTTTATTACAGAAAAATAGATCAGTAATCAATTCTGACACTAGCCGTCATTTGAAATGTTGAAGTTTCAGTGGGAACACCACACTGGATTTCGAAATTTTTTCTCCGAAATATTGAATTTAGGTGCCGTGTAAATGTACTATAAGACTTCAAGTTCTATAATAACGAGTAGGTATACTGCTTGGTGCGGGGTTCGAGAGTTAGTGCCGCTGCTCTGCCTTTGGTATATCGTTGTGCTGCTGCTAACTGATGGTAAAGATGAACCGGTTTCGCGATTGAAACTATAATCAGATTTGTATCAAATCAAATCGAAACATGTTCAAAAGCATTACAGCGTCTGCATTCGTTTCGATTCTATTTTTAGATCTAAGCAAACAACAAAAATATTCTCCACTCTATCTGGCTCAAAAAATAAGTAAGTATCTAAACTCGGTGTAGGTACTCGATAAGAACACAGCGGCCTTGGCTATCCGGAAGTATTCTCATACACAAACCAGCAAAATTCTATATACTGACTTATGCGTAGCGCCATCTAATTCATAGCCTAGATCTAGTGTACCACAACCCAACCGGATCTTAGCAGATAAAGCTTGGGAACTACTAGCGACATCTAGTGGCGGCTAGCGTGAGGTGGGTCTTGGCTAGAATAAAAGTATATACACAAACCATACAGAATGATCCCTGATCCCTGTGTGCCAGAATTGGTAAATTTATACTACTAGCGAGAGTGGTTCAATTGGAAGAAACAGACGTTTTGGTTTCATTTGACGTTATTTCACTCTTCACTAATATCCCCGTCCAACTCGCCATCGCTGTCGTTAAAAAGAAATGGAGTTTAATGGGTGAAAATACCAACTTAAGCCAATCCAAATTTCTCGAAATCCTTGACTTTTGCATTAAGGAAAACAACTTTTTACAGTACAAGGAGGGCTTATACAAACAAATCTTTGGCATGCCGATGGGCAACCCACTCTCGCCCACAATTGCTGATCTGGTAATGGATCATTTATTAGATGAATGCTTCAAAATAACATCAAAGCAGAAATTTATCGCAAAATATGTGGATGATATCTTTGCAGTTATTGATAAACAGGATATTGAGAGCATGCTGGGATGTCTCAATGGACTCCATGCAAAAATCCAATTCACTGTTTTTGGATGTTCTAATCCGCCGCGACCAACACCAGCTTTCATTTAACTGGCATCAAAAAGATACAGCATCTGTAAGACTCATCAACTTTAAGTCTAACCAAGCAAAGCACATCATTACAAACACTGCTTCAAATCTTGTCCATAAGGTTTTTACTTTGAGTGACGAGAAGTTCCATATTATAAATGAACGTAAAGTCACAAAAATCCTTAAGGACAATAATTACCCGGATGGTTTTGTACGAAACATAATCCTTAATCACAAACGCAAGGTTACACGTGATAGAGGATCGGAAGTCACATTGCCTATCTACAGAAGTGTTGTCTATGTCCCCAGACTTGCCGAGAACTTCAAACAAATGATCAGCAGCAGTTCCAAGGACCTTCACATTGCGTTTAAGTCGAATCAGACTCTGGCATCCTCGTTCTCCAAACTTAAGCCCACAATTGAGAAGCATAAATGTACTGATGTATGTTCTGTTTCTATGTATCACGAATGATAAGAGAAGTGTTGCTTCAGCAATGTGACTTTATTAATTGTCTTCTACATCTAAGTATACTGTAATGTCTCATGTCAACGGCTTGATTATATACATATATATTTACATTAAGAGAAAGAGAGAGTAATAAAATAAAACAATGTAGTGTACAAAATCAACTGCAAAGGTAACACAAGTGAAAGTTGCAACCTTTGCTATATCGGTACAACAAAACAGTTCCTGTCCCAAAGAATGTCCAATCACCGGTCGGACATCAAGTCAAAAAACGAGGGAAAAACGGCACTGGCCAACCACTCCATTCAAGCTAATCATAACCCAGACTTTGACAACGCAACTGTGCTTCAGACGGAGAGACCTACCTCGAAACGGTATACACTTGAGACGCTACACATAATGAACAACAGGAATAACATGAACCGAAAACAGGACATCCAAAATATATCTGCTATATATAGCTCTCTAATTGATGGAAAAACCTAATACCAGACTAAACTTCAATTGAAGTGTTACACTCTAAGTGTGTCATTTTTTTCATGTCATCTTTCACTATTTTTGTTTCAAAGTTGTGCTAAGGTTTATATTATTGTAGTTTATATTATTAGCAGTTTGGCTTTTTTCATTTTTGTAAGTCTCACGTCATCTACATTTTTGTATTTATTAACAATTTATGTTTCCTAATAAAGATACCCTGAAGAAGGCAGCAATTCCTGCCGAAACTTCGGGAAAAAGCAATGAACTAACATAGTTTCATTCAAACGCCTATGACCAAAAAAGCCGACGGGAAAACCATTGCAGAACGCAACGTGATGTCACTGGCATTGAGACGGAAGCGGCAAAGATGGGTTTGCAGTCAATGGGGGCAAGGCAAAGTATATGCTGTCATCAAGAAAGGACACCCAACACCGACGACTTGGACAAAATGTCACCATATACAGATATAATTTTGAGGTGGTTAGGGTCTTTGTCTACCTATGCTCCGCTATGAGCTCAGACAATGACACCAGTGCTGAGATTAAACGAAGAACAACTCTTGCCAATCGCTGTTTCTTTTGGCTAAGAAAGCAATTGAGTAGCAAAGCCCTCTCTCGAACAACTAAAGTGACCCTTTATAAGACCTTGATCATCCCAGTCCTACTTTATGGTGCAAAGGCATGGACTCTATCTAAAAGCGGATGAGGCTACTCTTGGTTACTTCGAGAGGAAAATTCTTCGAGTAATTTTCGGTCTCGTCTGCATAGACGGTGAATGGAGGATTAAATACAACGACGAACTGTACGGGCTGTACAGCGACATTGACCTAGCCAGAAGAGTGAAGGTCCAACGACTGAGGTGGCTGGGTCATGTAGAGCGAATGGACGTCAATGCTCCGCCCCGGAAGATCTTCGAATCCACACCCGAGGAACTGCGCAGTAGAGGAAGACCGCGACTTAGGTGGCGCGCGAGTTATGTTAGAGACTCACAACAACGAAGACGATCCCACGATCACCAACATCTGGAATCAATAAACGAGATGATGTACGATGGACGCCGCAACCCGATCTAGGTTGTCCTTATCTAGAAACAATAAACTAGATGATGTACGATGGACGCCGCAACCCGATCTAGGTTGTCCTTATCTAGAAACAATAAACTAGATGATGTACGATGGACGCCGCAACCCGATCTAGGTTGTCCTTATGTAGAAACGATAACTAGATGATGTACGATGGACGCCGCAACCCAATCTAGAATGTCCTCATCTGGAAACCATAAACCCAGATGATATATGATGGACGCCGTTATTTTAAGTAGTATATAAGAACAAACCTTTGTAAAGAATAGTTAGTTAGTTAGTTATCGGCTCACCTAAT
Source organism: Cheilosia impressa (assembly GCA_948293265.1). Lineage (NCBI taxonomy): Eukaryota > Metazoa > Arthropoda > Insecta > Diptera > Syrphidae > Cheilosia > Cheilosia impressa. The sequence goes on from OX411880.1 coordinate 59,798,054, forward strand.
TTATAAAAGAATATTTTTTTAAATAATAAACTTTGTTAATTACTTAATTGGCGCAGTCGGTAGGATTGTTCTAAGAGGGTTAACGCACATAACCTGAGAGAAACAATCCAGTGAAACGTACCGGAGTACATATAAATTTTTATTCCAACGCGAGTGAATATACCTACATTTAAAATAAGTATAAATCGCGAAAGAAAAAAAATCAACAAAATAAACATTTTGATAAAGTGAAAAGTTTTATATAAACAAAATGGCACAAGCAGATCAAAATGTCGCAATCAAACGTCTGGAGACAATCCCCTCATTTGCCGGAAAACCGGACGAAGACGTGATATCCTTTGTGGAATATGTGGACTACATATATGCCCACATCTCAGAAGACAATAGAGCATATGCAACTCTAATTATCCGCAACAAAATACAAGGCACCGATATCAACACAATGAGAAGAATAGTGACACCTTCATGGCCTCTACTACGAGCCGCGTTTATGGAAGACTTTGGAGTTCCGGAAACATTCGACCAAATCCTGCAGGACCTGCATAACATCACACTAGAGACATCCACACCCTATACAGCCAATGTGAGGAAATACTGCTGAAGCTGAATAAGAAGAGTAAGCTAGAAATAAGCCTAATTTATAATCCCACAAATAATGCTAGTATTGTTATCAATAAATTAATAAGTAATTTAAATGCCAATCAGGCATCTGTGATTATCTCACAAAATATAACTAATATTAGAGAAGCGTATAGCTTACTTGTTAGATATAAGAATCTAAGTGAATCTCGTCAAAGTAAGACAGACCAGACCAACATAGAAACATCCAAAGACAACCTAACAACTTCCAAACTCAAACGAGACATTTACAAAGGCAGAATTACCCAGGACAATATAGGCACAACAATATTAGAACTAGTCATTCAGGACAATACAGGCAAAACTATAATGGCCCACAGAATTCGGGACAATTTAGAAATAGGCCAGAGCCTATGGATGTAAACAACATAGAGCAGGAAGAGCAAATCGAAGAAGTAAATTTTTATGTTAGTCGGGAAAGGGACACACTTCCCATAATACCCATAACCATAAATAACAAAAAACATTTAGTCTTAGTAGATACAGGAGCTACCACTAGTATTTTAGATGAGTCAGAATTACTACAATTTAAAAGACTAACATTAAAAGTACCTATAAAATTAGTAACCACAAATAACAAAACATTTATAAGAGAGGAAATCATTACACCATTACCTGTTGAATTCAACGAAAATGAATCAACAATGGCATGGAAAATCATGAAATTAAATAATGATAAATTCGTAGGCATCTTAGGTCAGAATCTTTTAAAACCAATAGGAGCGAAGATAGACTTAAAAGAGAGATATATTGAAATAAATAACCGGAAAACTTATTTCCAAAATTATAACAATAACACCCAAAAATGTCCATACGAATTCGAACAAATCCAACCACTCAATTATTGTAAATCAACGGAAATGATCCAATTAATTAGTGAAGATTTGAATTTAAAGGAGAAACAAGTCCTAAGTAAATTTATTCGTGAAAACAAATATGTTTTCTACAAAGAAGGTGATGAACTGACTTCCACCACTCAAACAATGCACAATATCAGGACCGAACATGACAGTCCCATATTTAGCAAAATTTATCGTTATCCTAAGATACACGAACAAGAGATCGAACGACAAGTGAAAGATCTATTAGCTCAGAATATTATAAGAAAAAGTACTTCACCATATAATGCATCTATATGGGTAGTACCAAAGAAAGTAGACAATTCTGGAAAACAGGAATGGCGAATGGTAATTGACTATCGAAAATTGAACGAGAAAACAATCGAGTTCAAACACCCTATTCCTAATATCAATATCGATGAGATATTGGACAAAGTGGGAAGAGCCCAATATTTTTCGACACTAGACCTGGCAAAAGGATTCCATCAAATCAAAATGGACCCATCAGATATCGAGAAAACTGCCTTCTCAACTCCATATGGGCACTACGAATGGTTACGTATGCCATTTGGATTAAAAAATGCCCCAGCTACCTTTCAAAGGATAATGAACGAAGTTCTAGATGACCTGATTAATAAAATTTGTGACATCCTAATCTTCAGTACTTCTTTGGAAGAACATATGATTAATTTAAATCTAGTGTTCCAGAGATTGAAGAAATATAATTTAAAAGTTCAAATCGATAAATGTAACTTCTTGAAACGGGAAACTCAATTCCTAGGTCATACTATCACTGACAAAGGTATTAAAACTAATTCAGATAAAACATCAGTTATCGAGAAAATACCATTACCTAGTACACAAAAAGAAATTAAATCTTTTTTGGGTATAACAGGGTATTATAGAAAATTTATTAAAGATTATGCAAAAATTGCACAACCTATTACTAAATATCTTAAGAAAGATACGAGGATCGATAAATCCGATACGAACTATATAAAAGCACATCAAGAGCTAAAACATGCGCTTAAAACAGAACCCGTACTTGCATATCCTGATTTTAACGAAACATTTGTATTAACAACAGACGCATCCAACTATTCAATTGGTGCAGTACTATCTCAGAAAGGTCACCCAATAACGTACATAAGTAGAACACTCAACGAGCATGAGAAGAACTATAGTACAACTGAAAAGGAATTACTCGCAATAGTTTGGTCAGTAAGACATCTGCGACCTTATTTATATGGTAGACGCTTCGAACTAAAAACGGATCACCAGCCGCTAAAATGGCTTCAAATTAAAAACCTTGGCAAGGATATTTCACCTCGTTTACAACGATGGGTACAAATGCAAATCGAATATTTGAAAGGTGTAATACTGTAGCTGATTTTTTTAATCGAGATATAAAAGATGAAGTAAACATGTTAGAAGAAGATAGTGAAGATAACGAATCAATACAAGCTACGATACACTCGCAACATGAAGAAGCGAATGACCATTTTCCCATTAAAAATAGTTCAGTTAACATATTTAAACAACAGATAATATTAAAAGACGGATATGGACTTAGAAAAGTCAAAGAAAACCGAAGAATATTCATAGGAATAAATGAAATAAATAAAAGCAATTTTAATAACCGTCTAGTTCCCCTAATAAATAAACAAAATACAGGAATATATACAAATTAAACAAACACTAAATATAACATCCTGCATCAAAAATTAATAGAACTATTCGGAATAAGAATAAAATTCTTTAAATGCGAATACCTTGCTAAAGATATAAAAACGGAAGAAGAAGCTGTTAAGCAAATAAAATTGTACCACGAAAAGGAAACAGGCCATTCGGGAGTCGAAGAAAATTATAGAGGACTAAGAACTAAAATCTATTTCAAAAACTTAAGAGAGCTAATAAATGACGTTGTTAATAGTTGCAATATATGTACACAATCAAAATACGATAGAAGACCTGTAAAAGAAAAGTTCCATCAAACAAGGAAATCTTAAAAGAAATATTAGGAGTTTAATTAACTTAGGAGGCAGAGCTCTCAATATTTTATTTGGCACCATGGACGATGAAGATAGAGTAGAAATCGAAAATCAAATCAAGATTATAACTGAAAATAACCATCATCTTATAAAAAACAATAATAATCAATTGAAGATAAATAATCAGATTCAAAATGAAATAGAAATTTTAAGAAACGCAGTTTTAACAAAAACCAAGCACGAATTAGGATTTCAGATAGAATTTCAAATGGTCGAAAAAAGACTAATAGTGCTAGAATACTTACGAAAAATCGACAAAATCAAAGAAGTAGTGGAAAAAATCCAAAATTTTATTTTAGCTAGCCGATTACAGATTATGACGACAAGCCTACTAACAACAGACGAAATAATTAACTTTGATATAGATTTATCCAAATTAAAAAATATTAAACTTTCAACTGGAGAGTATTCAAATGATCTAATAATTTTCATAATTCAAATACCTAATAAGATTCATACATTTGATAAATATATTATTACCCCAATTCCGAATGAGGATTTTATGGAAATTGACATTAAAGAAGAAGAGATGATCAAAAATAATAATACCTTTCTAAAATTTGAAAACAATAAAGAACTTAAAAATTATAAAAAATTGTTTATACAAAAATAATTGCATAAAAAAAACAAATAGAGACAAAAATGTTATCTTAGAATTAAGAGAAGGTGTAAGTGTAATATTAATCAAAAACAGTAACGTACAAATAAATAGTTCTTGTGATGAACGAAAAAATATATTAGTAAAAAGAAATGTACTTATTCATTTCGAAGATTGTAAAATAATGATTAATAATGAAGAATATACAAATCAAAAAAAGCAATGTAAAACAACCAAAAAATATTGATATAGAGGATAAGCTGAACTTAACAGCAATACCTTATAATAACGTAAAAATGAATATTACAAGAATTAATAATATTGACGAAATTATAGAAACATATTCAAATCATTTAAAAGTCCACTATGGTTTACATGGAATTGTAACTATTGTAATTTTTATCATAATCATTACCTTATATAGGACATTGTTCCAGGAGAAACAACCAGCTTAGGGAGGAGGAGTTATGTTAGAGACTCACAACAACGAAGACGATCCCACGATCACCAACATCTGGAACCAATAAACGAGATGATGTACGATAGACGCCGCAACCCTATCTAGGTTGTCCTTATCTAGAAACAATAAACTAGATGATGTACGATGGACGCCGCAACCCGATCTAGGTTGTCCTTATCTAGAAACAATAAACTAGATGATGTACGATGGACGCCGCAACCCGATGTAGGTTGTCCTTATCTAGAAACAATAAACTAGATGATGTACGATGGACGCCGCAACCCGATCTAGGTTGTCCTTATGTAGAAACGATAACTAGATGATGTACGATGGACGCCGCAACCCGATCTAGGTTGTCCTTATCTAGAAACAATAAACTAGATGATGTACGATGGACGCCGCAACCCGATCTAGGTTGTCCTTATCTAGAAACAATAAACTAGATGATGTACGATGGACGCCGCAACCCGATCTAGGTTGTCCTTATGTAGAAACGATAACTAGATGATGTACGATGGACGCCGCAACCCAATCTAGAATGTCCTCATCTGGAAACCATAAACCCAGATGATATATGATGGACGCCGTTATTTTAAGTAGTATATAAGAACAAACAAACAAACAAAGAATAGTTAGTCTTGATTTCTCAACGCATATGAGCAGATCGGCTCACCTAATTAATAAAAGAATATTTTTTTAAAAAATAAACTTTGTTAATTACTTAATTCGCGCAAGTGGAAGGGGACCTTAACCAACAGCTGGCCAAAGATCGTGCTGGCTGGAGACGCTTGTTGGTTGAGGCCCAGGTCCACCCCGGACTGTAGCGCCACCTTAAGTAAGTAAGTAAGTAAGGTATGAAGCCGAAACGTAAGAAACCAAATGATTATTCCCCACATGGTGTTCAATCCATTTTCTCTGACGCAGTACCACCAGAAATTCGAACTTCAGAAAGATCCGGTAAATTATTTAGCGAACCGCATAGGGTCGAAAGATACAGCTAAAGACTGAAATTGACAAAATGCTACAAAAAGGCGTAATTGAAAAGAAGGCATCTCCATGGGCATTTCCTGTGGTCCTAGTTCCAAAAAGTGATGGTGGAATACGGTTTTGCGCCGATTACAGAGCAATCAACGCAGTAACGCTCCCAGAATGCTACCCCTTACCACGCATTGATGACCTACTTCACGAAGCTAAAAGCACTCTGTACATGTCAACATTCGACTTACGCTCCGGGTACTGGCACATTATGGTAGCGGAAGAAGACCAGTTAAAGACTGACTTTATTACATCATTCGGCACGTACATATTTAAACGTATGCCGTTTGGAAAGCGTAATGCTCAAGCAACCCTTCAGCGCATAATAGATAAATTCAGAAGAAGTCTAGCAAACATTCGGTTACTAGCATTTATAGACGATCTAATAATCTGCTCAGAAAACTTTCAGGAACATCTAAATTATCTACGAAGAATTTTTAATCGTTTAATCGAGATAAATGTAGATTTTTCTGTTCCGAAGTTTTATATCTGGGTCTTATTCTGACGAATAACGGAATAAAAGTAAATCCCGAGAAAACGGAGGCAATTCTCAATAGAGCTCGACCGAAGAATCCAAAACAAGAGTTATCGTTCTTACAAACATGTTCATGGTACAGGAGATTCATACCGAATTTTGCTAAGATCTCGAAGCCACTCTCTGATCTCACCAAGTAGAACTCACCTTGGAAATGGGAAGAGAAAGAGCAAGAGTCCTTTGATAAGCTTAAACAACTCCTAACCACTGCACCAGTCTTGCAACGAGTCAATGAAGATGTTCCATTTATTATAAAAACCGACGCCAGCAGTTATGCTCTCGGGGCAGTATTACTCCAGGTCGAGCGAGAGAAGGAACATCCCGTCGAATACGCCAGCCGATTACTATTACCTGCAGAACGCAACTACTCACCGATAGAAAGAGAAGCGCTTGCGGTAGTTTGGGCGGTACAGAAATTCCGAGGATATATTGAAGGCTCACAAGTCAAGGTATTAACTGACCAGCAGCTGGGAGACTTGCCAGATGGACATTCCAATTACAACCATATAACCAGGAGATTGGATATAATCCTGGAAGAAACAATGCCATGGCGGACGCACTCTTAAGACCACCTTGTCCCGACGAGAGACGTGAAAAGAACAAATGTGGGATTTGTTCTGTGGACATCGATATGCCAAGAAGAGGTTACAAGGAAATAAGAGAGGAACAATTGGCCGATCCTGATTTAAAAAAAATTATAAACTCTGTTGCGTTCAAAACGCGCCAACAAAATATGTGGTCGTCTCCCACCTTTCCACCATTCGACTCATTCCTTTTTTTTACCTTCCCGTCCTCCCGCTATTCTCTTGAGGAAGGGGCATAGCAGATCTTGTTGGGTATACTTAATATCCAACGATCTTGCTCGCAATGACCCTCGGGAGGATAGCAAAAGCAGGTACCCCAACAGCCCAATTGGATGGGCAGGGACGGACGGTCCTAAGAGAGGAAGAGAGGGAGAGGGTTTTCTCAAAACCAACAGAAACATCACTGGTGGACAAAACAACGAAATCGATTAGAGAATACTAAACTGGCCATCGAGAAATCCCCAACCCCAAAATCTGCGCGAAAGCCCACGTATAGCATAGGGAACGAAACAAAAGTACGAAATAGGTATCGATCAGCAACCTCTGTCCCCAAGATTCTGCTTTCCATACATAGGAACAGGGTCTCATGATCCCCAAACATTGTATGTTCCAATGGCTCTCCTGCTAAAGGAAAATCCTTTCGCTTTTGGTATAGGGTTAAAAGATAGGTCCGCTAGGGGGAATAATGTCGCGAACGATTTCTATCACGATTTTTACTCGAGCTGTAAATTGGCTAAAGTTTAATGTACTGAATGCAGTGTGTGAAAAGTATGAGTGAATGCGTTCAGGGAAAAGCCTGAGATTGGGAAATATTCCTAATTCTCGGGCGAATTCGCCAAAGAACGTTAACAGTATGATTGTATGATTGAGAGCAAGAACGGGAGTCCGCACGAACCTCCGCCAAAAGAAACGGAGTGTTGCAGTCGCGGACAATGATATAGTTCCGTTTTGCTGAATGAAAGAATACGTATGTATGAGGTAAAAACAAAAGAGAAGTTGAGCAAGGAGTTCACTTTTTGGTTAACTACGAGATCGACAAGAGACAGCTCGACTACAAACCGTAAAGAAATCAAAAATTAATTTGTGGAAAACGCTATTAGTTGAATAGCCGCATTTAATTGTTAGAAGTGCTATTAGTTAAAAAGCAGAATTGAAGTGTTAGGAAGTGATAAAAAAACTTGAAAGGAAGGAGAAGAGCAGGCGAGGAAAGAGGGAAATACAAGCGGCAGGACAGACAGAAAGTTACCTACCAGGACAGGTTTTGGGGACAAAGGAAGCCAGATAAGTACAGTGTTTTTTTATGTCACTTGTTAGATAATATTTTATAGCATATAGATCCATGTTAGTTAGGAAACATAATTATCATATAACCATCACTATGTTGGCTTTCGTTCCGTTGAAAATCCCTGAAAAGCGGGACACGCGACCCGTTCCTACAACCGTAAGAAATTCGGGAAGTAGCGATAGTGGGCCATTTCATCGGCGGCCATTTTTCTGTTTCACCACCCAACCAATTCGCTAAATAAAACGCCTTTTCTCCTCACGGAGTCTTATAACGAAGTAAAAATCCATTCTTCTTATTTATTTTCTCAATTCTTCAAGTTCGTTTCATAAATCCATCATCGGGAAGTTTTTCGGTAAGGTTTCACAATTCCTTCCAAAAAGGTTGTGTGGCGCCCACTGTAATCGAATCAACGATTATATTCATCATCTCAAAGAAAGGTAAAGTACACATTACATTTTATTCCCCATAATTTAAATTTAGCTGTTAAAGTCCTGAACCCACCCCAGCTGAGCGACCGAGCCGGTAGCATTCAACCGGCTACCTGTTGCACTTTTCCCCACCATATACATACCACCAGCGAATTGCATAGACGATTTGACATTTCCCTACCCATACTCATTAGCGACTTTCAACCCATCGGCGCAGCGGCGGCTGCAATTTTTCTCGTGTTTTGTTTTCTTTGACGCAAAAGTAGAATCGTTTTTTTTTTCTTATACCCGGAAAAGTGTAATAAATAGACGCCCGAACGTGGGGCCTTTTCTTGTCGTCTTTCAATTAAATAATCATAATTACTCATTAATAAAATCTTAAATCGATCCAAAAATACTAACTCTGTTTGTGCTACAACATCATATAAATGTGTATATGCGCACTAGCTGTGTTGTGCTCGAGAGTTTATCGGGAAGTTTGTGTTCTATTTTGTTTGTCCTTTTTACTTTTGTTTTTCTTTATTTTCCCAGGCTGTGTTCTGCTTTTATTTCATCGGATAATACGGATGTTGGATTGAAACCCTAATTGGATTCCCAATCAAAAGAAGTGTGGTGACTAATATTCCTGATTTCAAGTAGGTCATTTCCTTTTTTTATTGTCATTGTTGGAACTTTGTGTCCAACGCGTTATTTTAAGAAAAGAAATCCTTTATTTTCAAGTTTATTAACGAATTTATAAGCAAAGGATTACAGCTTGATCGGTGGTTAGAACAGAACAACTTGTTTTTTGTGACAGGTATTTATTTTCGCTTTTGTTGACATTTGGAAATGTCAATACTTATGTGGACCGTGGATGGTACGTAACTTCGATTGGGAAGCGTTTGAGCAGGCTATTGGATGCGGTTCGGAGATGTGCTAATAGTACTAGAAAGGTGGCTGTTGGAACAGTCTAATCTCGATCATACTGCCCGGTTGGACCATCAGGTTCAAAAGATTCCACAAGTCGGCACAATTTTTGTACTGCTCTAGTACAAGCTCCATGTGCGGTCTTCAAGGTAACGTTTCGAATAAGGCCATCACTGCCCGGATGGACTTCGGTAATACGACCTATCCGCCAATGGGTCGGTGGTAAATTGCTAAAGTTTGCTGGTTCTGTTCAGTACTCCAAGTCGCCAAGTCTTCTCGGAAAATGCGGTTGGCACCCACAAAAGCCGTTCCGTTGTCACTGTATAGGTCATGACAGACCCCACGTCTGCCAGTAAACCTCGTAAATGCATCCAGGAACGCTTGTGAAGAGAGGTCATCCACCACTTCAATATGCACCGCTTTCGTGGCCATACAAATGAAGACTGCCATGTAGGTTTTCACCGTTGCACGGGACCTCTTGGCTCCGATTCGAAGGGTAAACGGACCACAGTAGTCAACACCTGTGGCGGAGAATGGTCGTGACGCGACTACCCTTTGTCTAGGTAGCGAAGCCATTTGTTGCGTAAGTGTAGCTCCGCGGTGACGTCTGCAAATCACGCAATTATGCAGATAAGTTCGCACTGCTTGTCTGCCTTGAAGTATCCAAAAACGATTACGAAGTGTTTGCAGCATTAGCTGTGTGCCACCATGGAGGGTACGATCATGAACGTCCTTGATAAGAAGCCAAGTTAAGGCACCGGCTTTTGGTAAGATGATTGGAAAACGTTGATCCTCTGGTAGTGACGCTTTACCCAGGCGGCCTCCGACCCTCAAGATGCCATTGCAATGCAGGTAGGGATTTAGTGGTAACAAACGACTGGAGTGAGGTAAACTGGCACTGTTCCGAAGCTGATGAATGTCTGTCGCAAAACCCTTGATTTGCTCAATGCGCAGAAGTATTCTCAAGGCATACCTTAGTTCATCAGCACCGACTACGGTTTTTCGCAAATGTCGACGGCTCGGACACCAACGCAAGATGAACGCCAATGTATGAAGAACGCGCTGAATGCAGCTGAAACGCTCGGTCAGTGTGATAATTTGACCGTCACGCCTTCTCGTTATTAGTTCAAATGTCTCCGAAACCACACAAGCTCGGAATGAGACCTTCTCTTCGTCTTGCACGGTGAGTTTTTCTTCGTTGCTAAGATTGTTGATATCTTGATGGTTGTCTGGAAGGACTGAGTCGTCCATCAGCCAAGCAGGTCCATTAAGCCACAACTGATGATTCAAAATATCCTCCGCTCCAATGCCGCGACTGGCACAACCAGCTGGGTTCTGGGCCGACCGAACATGGTTCCAATTTTCGGCGATGTAATTTCTTTGATCTGACGAACACGGTTTCCTACGTACGGCTTCAGCGTTGCCGGATGTTTACGGATCCAACTAAGTACGATGTTCGAGTCCGACCACAATTGATATGATGCGTGTTGTAGTCCTAATGCGACACGAACGTTCCGCAGCGTCAATGCCAAAAGGTGCGCGGCGCATAACTCCAAGCGGGGTATCGTCGCACCCTTCAAGGGAGCGACCTTTGTGCGAATCGTTTTAGTGTATACAACAGCTGCGTAAGCACGAGCACTGGCATCACAGAAGCCGTGAAGTGATGTAACTTCTCCTTTGGACATGCCCAGCCATCGAGGTACACGCAGACGGTTGAGGGCTGGAAGCCCATTGCGAAATGTTTGCCAAGTCTCCAACAAGTCGGGTGGTAGAGGGGCATCCCAAGTAACGCCCGCTGTCCAAAGCGATTGTATAAAAATCTTACCCGTGATTACGACTGGTGCTAAAAGGCCTGTTGGGTCAAAAAGTTGTGCAACCTCGCTCAGTACACGTCTCTTCGTAGGTGATGGGGTGGGCTCCGCAAGCTTCACGCAGAAGAGAAGTTCATCGGTGGAGGGATTCCATCTTAGTCCAAGCACTGAAGGTGTCGTGGAATCGATGATGTGCTCCGTAGAGGGTATAGGCTCACCTGTGATGTCGAGAATGGCCTGAAGGCTATTCGAGTTCCATTTTCTTAGTTTGAAATGTCCAGCCGACAGTATTTTGTCCACATTGTTAGCCAATAACACCGCATCTTGGATGGAATCGCAGCTCGTCAAGAAGTCGTCCACATAAAACGATGTTAGAATTGAGTCCCGCGCTGCTGCTGCCTGATCACAATCGACCACCTCCCCACTATTGTCGTATGCACATTGGTGAAGAGTGCGCACTGCATTAAATGGGCTACATGCCATCCCATATGTGACAGTTGTCAGCTGATAAACATCCATGTTCCTCTTCGGTGACTCACTCCACAAGATGCGTTGATACTGCCTGTGATCTGATGCTAACATGATCTGGCGAAACATTTTCTCCACGTCTGCAGTGAGAGCAATAAGAGAGCGACGAAAAAGAAAAATTATGTTGAGTAAAGAATCCTGGATGGGATGGCCAACTAACTGCGTGTCGTTCAACGAGACACCGGTGCTTGTACGAGCCGATGCGTTGAAAACAACCCGAAACTTGGCTGTCACTGCGTGGTGCGGAATATAATAAGCTCCAACTTGGTCACCAGGTTTACCAACATATTCCATATGGCCGAGCGCAGCATATTCGCGCATAAACGCCACGTAATTCTGCCGTAAGTCATTGTCTGCAGCCAGTCGACGTTCGCGGCAGTGAAACTGACGAAGTGCAGAACGAAATGAGTCCCCAAGCTTCTTTGCGATTCTGCAGAATGGTATGCGAACGATATATCTGCCATCTCGAGTTCGAGAATGAGTCGTCGAAAAAATGTGTTCACACTCGTCATCGTTAGCGCTGGCCCCTGGAACCTCCTCCAGTTTCCAAAAATTGCGAACTAGCTCCTCCAGACTCTGCTCATCCTGAGTTACGTTAGCACGGAATGTTCGTATAGCCGCCGCTGCTACGGGGATGATCGATGCTGGCCCAAAAACAACCCATCCAAATTGGGTTCGCTGAGCATGTGGTTCATCAGCTTTACCGCTGATAATGTCACCGCCTACGACCATGCCCCATACATCTGATCCTATGAGTGCATCGATCGGACCCGGTGTGCCAAAGTGGAGATCTGCAAGCGGTAGAGCCTTTAAATGTTTCCATTGACCGACGTCGACGTGCACAGCTGGGGTTGTCGACGTGATCGATGGAATTATGTACGCATTAATGTCCAAAGAAAAGTTAGAAATAGTTGACTTGAGTTTAAGCGAAGCGCTGCCGGTAGTGCGTGTATGAGCTAGAGCACCAATCCCTTCGACGGTTACCTCACACTTGCTTCTGCGAATACATAACTGATTAGCTAAGCGATCTGATATAAAACTTACCTGCGATCCGGGATCGCAGAGGATACGAGTTAAGCGCTGTTGTAAGCGATCCGAAATTGCGTAAACACGCGCTGTTGCAAGCAATATTGTCTGATCGCCACGAGCAATACATGTTGTAACGGGATCAGCTAGTCATAATGACGGATGTGTTATCGATTGAGCAGATGGCGAATCCGTGTTGCGTGTTGAACTGGCAAGTTGAGCACCGGTTTCGCGGCAAAACATGGTGTGATGTTTACGACCGCAATGCCGACATCCCCCAGACGAGCATTGATTTGATGTATGTCCGTTCTTGAGACAGTTGAAGCAAAGACCAAAAGTCTTCAATTACTCGAAGCGCTGTTCGGGTCTCAGTGCCATCAAGGTTTGACACCGTGAAATCCTGTGCGGCCCATTACAATAGCAGCATTTCGTACCATCCGTTGCTGCCACACAAGATTTGATGGCATGTTGATTTCGATGCTGTTGTCTTGTTGATAAAAGTTCCGTGCGATTAGAACACCGCATAATCTCTGTAGACAGACTATGTGCTCTCTTCTCAAGGAACATAAGAAGATCCGTCAACGCTGGAATCCTTTTAGAGTCACAACTCATCGCCCACTCAAGACGCGTAACAGCAGGTAACTTTGAGACTACCAAAGGCACCGCTAATGCATCCCATTTGTCGACAGGAAGTTTCATTACTCGTAGGGCACGGAGCGATTCCTGTACTGTATCCACGACTGATAACAACGCCTTGGCAGTCTCATCTGTGGCCGTCTTGATGTTGATGAATCTCGATACATGTATTTCAGCCAATAGCTTTTCGTTGTCGAACCGATTTTTTAAAGCGGCCCACACATCGGCATATCCCCCCGAATATAACCCACCAATTAAAGGCACAGCACTGGGGCTGACTGCTTGACGAAGCTTGCTAAGTTTCTACGCTTCGGGAAAATCGGCCTCATGGACTAACGTCTCGAATAGATCCTTGAATGCTAACCAATTGCAGTACGAACCGTCGAAATCCGGGATCGAAACTGGATCTAATTTAATAGCAAAGTTAGATGTAGCGTGTGGCGTCGTAATCGATGATTTCGAGGTCTCTGGCAATACTGATGGGATCGAAGAAGCCTTGCACTCCACCAGCTTCCGGTTAAGCACTACACATGTTTCATTGTAAACCGTTTCCACCTGCTCCCACAGTTGATCATGTACAGGCTGCTCTTCTATTGTGGCCGCACCGACAAGAATCTCGTGGTTATGCACAAAGCGGTTGTAATGCACTGTTACAGATTTGAGTTCCTGCTCCAATTGATGAACATCACATGCTGCAAAGTTTGCGCCACGGACACGTTCGTTTATTCTGTTCAGCGCGGTTACCGCCGACATCCTCAAATTCAACTCTGCCATAGTCCAGAACAAAAAATTAGTAACAAATAAAATTATATGTACCTCCGAATGTCGCAGATAATGGCAAACATATAACCTCGATTCGCACTGTAGAATTGTGTGCACGTTGCAAAAATGTAATCTGCCCGTAAATGCGAAATCCTCGTTCATAAGGGCTTTTCCTCACAGGAGGCACCAAAAATATGTTGGAACTTTGTGTCCAACGCGTTATTTTAAGAAAAGAAATCCTTTATTTTCAAGTTTATTAACGAATTTATAAGCAAAGAATTACAGCTTGATCGGTGGTTAGAACAGAACAACTTGTTTTTTGTGACAGGTATTTATTTTCGCTTTTGTTGACATTTGGAAATGTCAATACTTATGTGAACCGTGGATGGTACGTAACTTTGATTGGGAAGCGTTTGGGCAGGCTATTGGATGCGGTTCGGAGATGTGCTAATAGTACTAGAAAGGTGGCTGTTGGAACAGTCTAATCTCGATCAGTCATATATTCATATTTCCATATATATTTACATATATACATATATATCCATATACCTACCGGCACATTGAAATTGCATTTCTTGTAAAACAGAATTGCACAGTTGTAGCGGTAGTCGATCTTTTTTTTTTGTAACCAAATCTCAGTGCAGCTTGGAAATTTTGGATGCAGAAACTGAAGATTTTTCTTAATTTTTTGGATATAAAGGAGGATGCAAGAAAAGTCACCGCCATATTGTCTTATATTGGCGACGAAGGGCTACGCATATACAACACGTTTCCGAATAATCTGAAATTCGAGGAGGTTAAGGAGAAATTCCAAAGTCATTGTAATCCAAGAACCAACATTGTGTTTGAGCGATACAAGTTTTTATCAGCAAGGCAGAAATCAGCAGAAGCAATTGATCAGTTTTTGACGCAGTTAAAGGAATTGTACCAAGCATGTCATTATGGTACGCTTCGAGATGGAATGGTTCGCGACGCCTTCATCATAGGGTTGAACGATGACAAAATAAGATGTCTATTACCTGAAATCGATGTTCTCACCCTACAGGCAGCGGAAAAGCGGGCAAAATCATATGTTCTCAGTCAGTCTCAGTCGCAAGAGATGTCGTCAGTCGCAATTCATTCGGAAATCAAAATCAACTATATCCAGAAGTCCAGCGGCAACAGCAATAACTTAAGATCACCATCAGCAAATAACCACAAACAGGAACAAGGGGGGCAGAGGAGCAGCGCTAAATACACCAGTGCTCTAAACAAAAAGACCAAGGTGAGTGAATCCCAGAAGAGATGTCATCAATGCGGAAACTTGTATCACCGAAACAAATGCCCAGCCCTTGGTCAGAGGTGTCATATTTGTAAGGGTATGAATCATTTTGCTAAGTATTGTAAGTTGAATAAGAATATTAAATCTTTTGCTGTAGATAATAGCATAGAATGCAATAATGATAGTGTATCTGATAGTGATTTCTTTATCGGTACTGTTGATGTTAGAGCAAAAAATATAAGTCCACCAAGTAATGATAAAAACAAGTAAATAAAATCAGATTTATATTTTTATGAGTATTTCGTAATTAATAATAGAGTTGTAAAAATTGAGCTGGATATGGGTTTGAATACTTTCAAGTATATCAACTCAACAGAAAGGGTTAAGCTAAGCCATTGTGTAGGAAACTTGACTGCATTTGGAGGATCGAAAGTCAAGATTCTTGGTCAATGCTAGGTAGATGCTTTCCTAAGCACAAATAAAGAAGTGCGAGAACAAATTAATTTCTTGGTTGTTAATGAAAATGTTTAGTAACACAAAACAGGTCGACCTCGATTGGTCAGGTTAAAGATGATTAGACTGTTTTAATGACTAATGTTGAACCAGATTTTAGTAACTTGTTTAAGGGATTAGGCTGCTTAGATGGGAAATACAAACTAAAGGTTGATCCACAAGTCAGTCCAGTTATCGATGCACCTAGGCGAATCCCATTTAAGCTTCACTCTAAATTAAAACAGGAATTACATAGTATGGAACAAAGTGAAGTGATAACAAGAGTCAATAGGCCAACGCAGTGGGTTAGCTCGATTGTTTTGGTAGAAAAAGCAAATGGGGCATTGCGAATATGTTTAGATCCGAGAAACCTCAACAAGGCGCTACAAAGAGAGCACTATCCTATTTCGAATATCGAACTAATTTAAGCCAAACTGTCAGGTTCGAAGTACTACTCAGCAGTTGATGCTAGTAAAGGCTACTGGATGTTAAGGTTAGATGACGAAAGCTCTGATTTGTGCACATTTAACACTCCCTTCGGGAGGTACCAATTTTTAAGTATGCCATATGGAATAAAAGTGGCTCAAGAAATTTTTCATCGAGTAATGACAGAAATGTTTGTCGATTTAGATGTCGTTGTCTACATTGATGACATATTAGTTTATGCTAATAGTATTCAAGAGCACAACAGTAAATTGATTCAAGTTTTAAATCGCATGGACCAAGTTGGCTTAAAGCTGAATAAAGAAAAATGTAAATTTGGTCTCACTAAAGTTAAATTTTTCGGTCATATTTTCAATGAACAAGGTATTCACACTGATCCTCAAAAAGTTGAAGCGATTTTGAATATGAAGTCTCCAATCTCTGCGCAGGAAGTCCATAGGTTTTTAGGGACAGTCACATATTTTGTCCGATGAAACGAAGCCGTTAAGAGAATTACTCAAGAAAAACATTAATTTTCAATGGAATGCATGGTTAGAAGACTTAAGTCTTTATTAACAAAGCCACCAGTACTTGCATACTTTGATCCATCAAAACCTTTGGTTTTGTCGACAGATGCCTCGCAGTTTGCGGTAGGAGGTTGTCTTTTACAAGATGGTCGTCCGTTAGCATTTGCCTCCAAGACTCTCACCGAATGCCAACAAAGATACGTACAGATAGCTAAGGAGCTATATGCGATTGTTTTCGGTTGTGAGAAATGGCATCAATTCATTTATGGCAAAACAGTAGTAGTGGAAACCGAACACAAACCACTGATTCCCCTCTTCAAAAAGGCATTAGTCAATGTTCCGAACAGGTTGCAGCGAATGATGATTCGTCTACAAGAATATGATCTAGAGGTAAATATATAATAAATTCACGAGATCCACTGTTTTGTAGTTCAGAAAGTCAAATAGATAAAGATATTAAGATCCATGTTGGACACATAAAGTCAAGCCTTGCCATTACACAACCAGTGCTCAATGAGATCTTAACTGCGACCCAAGAAGATAGAACAATGAACCATTTAAGTTCTCTGATCAAAGGTCGATGGCCTGAAAAGAGAAAATATTTAAATACAGAACTTCAAACCTTTTGGAACTATAGGTATGAACTTTCAGAAATTGATAATCTAATTTTTAAAGGCCAAGCGCTAGTAATTCCAAATAGAATGACAGGAAAAATTCTTGAATATATTCATGATGGTCATCCGGGTATAGAAAAAAGCAAACGACGTGCAAGAGGCTTGCTATTTTGGCCTCGGATGAACTCAGAAATTCAAGCGTCTGTGGATAATTGCATCACTTGCCAACGATACATAAATAAAAGTACAACAGAACCTTTAATGCCGCATGAATTACCAAATCTGCCATTTCAGAAAGTAGGAGTTGATCTCTTTGAGTGGAAAAATAATTTGTATTTGTTGCAGGTAGACTACTACTCGAAGTTCAAAGTAATAATTCATCTAAAGTCCATATTTGCACGACACGGAATACGGTCAGAGCTCATGTCTGATAATGGTCCACCATTTAACTCGTCAGAATTCAAGGAGTTTGCAAATAAATGGATGTTTGACCACATCACCAGCAGTCCATACTATCCAAAATCCAACGGTCTTGTCGAAAGGGCTGAACAAACAGTGAAAAAGATGTTAACAAAATGTAATGAAACAAATGAAGATCCTTACCTCGGACTTCTCAATCTCCGAACAACATCACAACTGAGTTATTCTCCATCGCAATTGTTGATGTCAAGGAAATTTAGAACGCGACTTCCTGTTCAACAGTCAGAACTAAAACCGGCTCTGATAGATGTTGAATAGCATACGAAGGAAGTTCGAGATTACCAAAATAAAATGAAGGTTAGATATGATAGAAACGCTAAAGAGCGTACTGCACTTACAGACACAACAACAGGGTATATAAAAAAATGCTTAGATGAGCCATGGGAAAGGGGAAAGGTAGTAGAAGCAACTAAAATGGCAAGATCCGTTATTGTAGAAGATGAGAAAGGAAACCGATACCGCCGCAATCAAATCAATGTCAGAAACGACAAAACGTCCCTTGACAGCACTGGACAAAGCAAGTACAATTCTGACAATAAAGACACTTTAGATACATCAAATCTTCGATCAGGCAAACAAGTACCTAGAAAATAAAGCTCGGTAGATTTGCTTCTGACCTCAAGTCCAATCAGTTTATTTAATCTTAAAATTAAATGAAATTAATTAATTGAAATTATGTTTTTGAACTTAAATGAAATTGAATTATAGTAATTATTGAATTAATTCATGTGAACAACAAAAAAAAAAAAAAAAAACATATATATATGAAGGAAATATCTTATTTTTATTAATGACAAAATGAAAATGACAAAATTTAATCTAACTTAGAATACAAAAATTTATTGTGAAAACATCGATGCCGAGCTGCGCTGCTGCCAAAAGAAGACTAACTCATGCCTTTCGTCGTTCGCTCGCTTGTCACTTCCCCATCCTCAGTCCAGCCAATTCCACAGTCCCATCGACCTCAATAGATTGTACCACGTCCAAAACTTAATCGCCGCAGTCAGCACCAGCCATCCGCCGCCCACCCTAACGATTAGTGCCGCCTTCAGTGGAGTCATTGTATCCCAAAAAACAACATTGGGCAGATCGCATTGGGTTTTATACTTCCAAATGAGTATAAACACATTCTCGGTGAGTCAAACGATGATGCATGCTGAGGGTAAGCGAACTGCGATCGCCCAAGTTGACAAACGAGCAAATGACGTTTCAGGTTACTGTAAATAAAATATTTAGATTGCGCGCAGCTGGCGGTCGACGATTCATTACAAATGAGTACTCGAAAAAATAAATACTTAGCTTTACTACACTCGGCCATCCTAAACTTACTCGACTGTCCTCAGTCGAAACTGACGCCTTCCGATTCGTCGTCATCTCCGCCGTCGTCATCACTGTCTTTTGCCCAGGGCTTCATGTGATCGGCTGAAGTGGATGTTATGTTAGGTCCCTCATGCTCTCCCACTTTTCGGAAATCGTATCGGTCGTTCCCCTTGACGTTGGTTATTTCGTAGGGCCCCATAAACTTAATGGATAGTTTAAGGCCGGTACCGAACTGGGTCCTCTTGATGGCTACAAGGTCGTGTAGCTGGTAACATCTGGATGCTTTCCTCTTCCGATTGCTTGTCTTCTTATTTTCCTCCTGCACCTTCTGTATTTCTTGTTTAGCTGTCTTCCTCATCTCATTGCGGCTGTTCTCGAAGTCGTCCAGAAAAACCTCCTCTAACAATTCTCGCAGCAGCTTGTCATCTTCGCGCATCATGATGGTTCCGAACATAAGTTGGAACGGACTTCGTTTGGTACTTCGTGATACCGTTGAATTAATCACCCGTTGAATGTGAGGAACGTGTTTAAACCACTTCGTAGGATCCTCCACTGACACCTTGGAAAGCACCTCCACTATGATGCGGTTCATTCTTTCAACCTGTCCATTTCCGCGCGGTACCACGGTTGTTGTTAGGATGTGATGAATACCGTTTTGTTCACAGTATTCCTTGAATACGTTAGCGGTGAAAGCTGTCCCTCGGTCCGATATGATACGCGCTGGACTTCCGAAAATTTCGCTTTGCTGTTGTAATTTCTTGACGACTTCGTCGCTCTTCGTTGTTTTTACTGGATAGATCCAAACGAATTTAGTAAAAGCATCGACCATTACAAAGAGATAATTATAAGCTTTATTAGTCGAAGGAAGCGGACCCAAATGGTCCATGTGATATGTGTGCAGAGGTATGTCGCTTTTTCCGATCGGGTATAGTAATCCCTCTGCTACAGTTGGATAAAACAGCGTCAATGCAGTTTCCAATCTTAGGGATGAAGTAGTCTTGCTTGCAAATCGCCTCCATTCTCTTCGCACTGAGGTGACCCACCCTGTGAATGTCTCTCAGGATCTACTTTTGCATTGACTTAGGCACCACAAGTAAATGGGTGCCTTCGACGAACTTGTACAATAGGTCGTTCCTCAGTTCATAGTCTTTATAAGTTCCGGCTACTGAAAGAGTACCCATTATCAATTGACAAAATTCATCTTTACCTTGAGATCTCTTGATTCTTTCAATGATACCATCCTCTATTCGTAGTACAGTTGGGTTTCGGCTGAGTGCATCTACGTGACGCATGGATGATCCCGATCGGTCCAAAACCTCACAAGTGTATTCTTGTAGCATGATTGCCCATCTGGCCACTCGAGGACACAGGTCTCTCTTGTTCATTGTGGCTTGGAACGCCTTGCAATCGGTGTAGATTTTGAAATTCTTTCCTAGCAGATACGACCGTAGCTTCTTGATACACTTTACTATCGCTAGTACTTCGTGTTCATAACTAGTGTAATTCTTTTCCGCTGGAGTTGCCTTGAAACTCATGTAGAAGACAGGGTGCATTTGCTTTTCATATTCTTGGAACAATACTCCACCGTATCCAACCATACTTGCATCCGTATGTAACTCTGTCTTGAGTGTCGGGTTGAATAGTCTAAGTATAGGTTCTTTACATAGTAAATCCTTCAGAGATTCAAACGCTACAACTTGATCCGGTCCGAAGGTGAACACGCTGTCTTTCTTGGTCAAATCTGAAAGTGGTTTTGCGCAAATTGAATAGTTAGGCACAAACTTACGGAAAAATCCGGTCAGTCCAAGGAAGCTTTGCACCTGCTTCACGTTAGTCTGTCTCGGAAAACCTCTCACAGCGGCAATCTTTTCGGCAGACTTAATGCTTCCGTTCTCCACCACGTGGCCCAGAAATTTCGTGGATCTGCTGAGGAAATTGCACTTTTCCCACTTAACCACCAATCCATTCTCCTCGGCTACTCTCAATACCGCATTGAGCTTTATCAAATTTTCTTCCTCGCTCTCCGCAGCGATGATAATGTCGTCCAAATATAACAGCAAAAATCCTTGTATTATTAGATCTCGGAAAACCGTGTTAACAAATCTCTGGAACACTGCGGGTGAATTGCAAAGCCCGAAAGGAGCCTTCAAGAAGTACTGGCCGTCTGGAGTCACGAATGCGGTATACTTCCTGCTATTTTCTGCTACATCCACGTGGAAAAACTTTCTTCTTCGTCGTTCACCAGTTCAATGTTGAAAACATCGTTCTCGTTCAAGTCGTATGTCTTATGCTGTTCTATCTTCTCTGAATTTACCTTCTTCATATGCTTAATGTTCCCGTGACTTATCAGCAGTTCTACATTCTGGAGAAAATCTCTTCCTAGTAGTATCTTATCCGAAATCCATTCGTCAGGCACCACTTGGAAGCGAACCCAATGATTGTCTGGTCCAACTCGTATGTTTAAAAGACATGAACCCATCGTCTTTTGGGGAGCATTTCCGAATCCCTTCAGTATCATTCCTGGAGGACTCACCTTTGCCTTTTTTATTTCTTTCACAAACGATTTGTGCACTATTGATACGCCACTACCGTTGTCGACGAAAGCTTGAAAGGGTTTCCCTGCTATGCTTATTGGTACGTTATTGCCATCCGATCCGATGCGTTTGACCGTGTGCACACCTATGGATTCTACATCTTCCATGACTGGGCAATTCAGTGATATGTGTCCGAACTGATTGCATCGGAAACACCGCGTCCCTTTCGACTTGTCTGGACAGTTTGCTGCAAAATGTGACGCAGATCCACAATTGTGACAACGTTTAGGCGAACTTGAAGGTCCTCTGTGTGTTGGATTTGATCTATTGGACACGCTAGGTCTATTGACTTCAACTCGTTGCTTTGGCATCTGTCGTTGCATCCTCTTATAGGTTTCAAGCTTGACTTTTAGCTTCCCCAACGATGCGGCTTCATACAGAACTGTTTTGTTCGCAACAGTATCCGGAATCCCGTTAATGATGTACTTGATCACCGATACTTCGTCCACAAAATCTTTACCAATCTGCCTCATCACGTACAGATATTCAAGCAGAGTCTCTGATGCGCCCTTCTTTCTGGAGTCCATTCGTCTGTGCACCTCGATGCTTGAAGTCTTCTTCCCGAACTCCTTCTCTAGAAGTGCCTTCAACTTTGTCCAGTCTGTTACTCCCTCCGTTGCTTCGACGACCAATTTGGCAGCACCCTTCAGCAGCCGTCGTGAGTAGAGATATTTTTGAATGTTATTCCACTCGCAAGATGTGGAGATTGCCTCAAACTCCTGTACCCATCTGGCGTAGTCTTTTCCCCCCTCTCCTGAGAATTGTTCAAGAGATTCTTCGACGTCTCGGAATACAAAATGGGTTTGCGTGGACATCGTGGTTTCTTCAATTGGTTGATCCTCGTTATCGTCTTCTTCTTCGCTTACTGTACTCAACACCTCTACAACTTTAGCACTTTCGTCTCATTCCGTTCTTAAAGTGTTCAGCACGTCCTCCACCTTCACACTTGCACCTTCCAGGTTGGTACGAATACGATTTATCAGATCAGTCTTTACGTTGTACCTATATGACAGTCCTTTACTTTTCAGGAATGCTTGTAACTCACGAACCGTCAAGGTCTGCAGATCATCCATCCACTTTGCGAAACTTCCCCTTCTAAAATTTTACACTTCCTAAACTTTAACTTCTTTTCCTCTTAGCACAACTTCACCTTCCTTCTTTCTTTGCTCTTAGCACGACTTCACCTTCTTTTCTGAGAAAAAAACAATTTTTTTTCAGCTTCGTTCTTCTTAACACTTCTTCACTTTCTTAAACTACTGCCGCGCGCCTTCGTTTTCCCTTGAGATTAATAAAAAGATTTTTCCAAGTTTTTCCTGTGGATCCCGGTTGAGCCCCCATGTAGGAAATATCTTATTTTTATTAATGACAAAATTTAATCTAACTTAGAATACAAAAATTTAGGGTTAAAACATCGATGCCGAGCTGCGCTGCTGCCAAAAGAAGACTAACTCATGTCTTTCGTCGTTCGCTCGCTTGTCACTTCCCCATCCTCAGTCCAGCCAATTCCACAGTCCCATCGACCTCAATAGATTGTACCACGTCCAAAACTTAATCGCCGCAGTCAGCACCATGCTGTATCTTTTTGATGCCAGTTAAATGAAAGCTGGTGTTGGTCGCGACGGATTAGAACATCCAAAAACGCTATGGAACTGTTTCTCTCCATCTCAACAGTGAATTGGATTTTTGCATGGAGTCCATTCAGACATCCCAGCATGCTGTCAATATCCTGTTTATCAATAACTGCAAAGATATCATCCACATATTTTGCGATAAATTTCTGTGTATTGGGTTGAAAACTTGTATGAAATTTATTTCTTTGTCTTGACCAAAAGAAAAGTGAAACGCTATCCTTTCGGTGTTGTAAAACGTTATAATTTTAATTCGGTTTCTTATGTTTAAAGTTAGCAAAAATACATTATATTTACAAAGGAAACTATTTACTTTGATTTTGACATTTGGCAAAATTGTGGAACATATTTTGTTGGCATTGCCATACGAAACAAAATTATTAATTGATTAAATTAGTTAATTCTATGTTTTATATATATTTTTCTATCGCCAACATTTTCCCCCGCCGTAAACGCAGTTTTCAAACAATGATGTCATCAGTCCCTTGGATCGTGGGATTTCAAAATGCTGGTTGGTTGTCTCAAAGACATCTCTGGCCTTCTGCATTATGATGGTCGAATAATCTTATCTCATTTCATCTTACATGAAAAGACAAATAGCATTAGTTATATAAACTGGCATGCAAAAGAGTGACAACCACATAAAACATAAACAAACATAAAAAGAATTCCGATTGTAAAACAGGAATATCATCCTCTGCTCCATTTGCGCTTATGATTATGATAGTGGGCATTGTTTACTCTGATCCTCTTACACTCTCTTTCGTGGTTTACGGTGCTGGTAATGGGAGTTATAAATCTGGTTCATTGATAACCGATGGCTGCAGTGTAGTGATTTTAGTTTCGTTTTTAATTATTATATTTTTTTGTTGAAGTGTTGTGATGAAATGTTAGGTGAGTTATTTTGTTGTAATACTAGCTGTGCCCGCAACTTCGTTCGCGTCGTGAAACTGTGTAATTTCCAATAAAAGAGATGATAACAGTTAAGTGTCAATACATTAGATAATTGTATTTATGGTAATTTTTTACAAAGCTTCTTTGAATACAATATTTGAGATTCTGTTTCCTGGAGCATGCAGATACTCGTATACATTTTTACTTTCGCTGACTCGGGAAAGAGACACGTATAATTGACCGTGCGAGAAACAGTCGTTGGTGAGGTCTACACCCGCGGTGCACAATGTTTGTCCCTGTGCCTTATTTATTGTCATCGCGAAGCAGACGCTGATGGGAAACTGCACACGCTTGAACTGGAACGGAAAATTGCTAGGTATGATAGGAATTCGAGGGATAAATACATGTTCGCCAGCACCGCAGCCCGTCAGCACTTCCGCTTCTACCAGATTTCGTTGCAGAGTTGTAACTTTAAGTCGAGTGCCGTTACACAACTTTGGCGGGCTCAGGTTTCTCAGCAGAATAATAGGTATACCCACTTTAAGTTTCAATTTATGTGATTGAAGTCCAGGAGCAGATAACGAATTTAAAAATTCGACCGGGTAGCTGGTAGTTACTTCTTGGTCCATAACCCGGTTGATTGAAATGTATTCCACACTTTGACCATCAACCCGGGCCAATATCTCGCTATTAATTGCTGCGGCTCGATCATTCCGAGGCGTTAGGATAGCTCGCTCACAAAGCCAAGAATTCTCAAGATTTGCTACTTGCGCTATATCACCGTAAACGGATGAAATAAGTTCTTCAGTAGAAGAGACTGCTCGGCAAAAATTATGAGATAGTTCTACTTTTCCGTTTTCTTCCGGAAGCGTTCCTTCACCAATTTGAAGTAAGAAATCTGAGAAATCTTTTGCGTTTGTATTGCCGCCTCTCCGTGCACGCATATTGACTGTCAAGTGCATTTGTGAAACACTGGGCCAGAGACTTGACTTCTTAAGACAGGCGTTTATTTCATCAGCTCTTGTGCCTCGTGGCACTACTGGTAACGTCTGTCTAAAGTCTCCACAAAATAGCACTGTAATGCCTCCCATCGTTCTATTATTGTGTCTTATATCCTGCAAGGTTCTGTTTACAGCTTCAATTGCCTTACGGTGTGCCATAGTGCATTCGTCCCACACAATTAGACAACAGTCACGTAAAACTCTAGCTTTATCACTATTTCTGGGAATGTTGTAAACCGGACTTTCATTGGTGTCTAATTGTATCGGTATTTTAAACATAGCATGTGAAGTTTTACCACCTGGCAGTAACGTAGCTGCTGTTACAATTTTTTACTTTGAAACCTTGAACTAATGTCTCGAGGTGATGTAAAGATCCTCTTATTGTTATCCAAGTATTTAGTACTTGTGACGGTTAAATGTTACTGAATGTATCTACACAATTTTCGTTAGGATGCCAAGAATTGTCATATTGAGTGGATAACACTTGCACCAATAATGTATTTATTTTTAACTTTTCACAATAACAATTAATGTAACACAAGAAATAGACTTCACAAAATATAAGCCAGTATCGACTTTGTATAGTACATGTACACCAAAAGTAATCGTAGCTGGACAGGTGGCAAGCTGCGTCTTAATCGTATGCGTTTCGGTAACCAACTCCCGCTTCTAAATTGTCCGCTCTGCCTTCGAACATCAAAATTTGTTTGGCATCTGGCATTATCTTTTAAGAAGATATGCGACACGCTTGAGAACGCTGGCAGTGACCAGGTCACATAGGTAATTTGAATTAAAGAAGATAACGAGTGCACATTACAAATTGCATTATTGCGTTTTGAATTTGAATTAGATTTGTAAGAAATAGGAGTTTTGCGCATGCAATAAATTGGTAGACGATATAATATTTCGTGTGAATTTAAGATAGGAAAAGTTATTACGAAATGTGAGTTATGCGCATGCAACAAATCCTTCCCCCATAATAAAAGAGGATTATTCTTAGAAGAGGAATAAGACTCGGAAAATTATTTTAAATATTCGGTACCAGTTTGAAGGCAGAACAGGACAATTCAGCGATGTTTTTCTTAGTTTAGTATTATTTTCAGTTTTAACATATATCAATTTATTATATAGTAGTTATGTATGTATATTCTTTTTGATATTTAATCCTATGTTTTATATTTTTATTAAAGTATAACATACCAAAGATCTATATTTATTTATCATTTTTTCTTTACAAATAATTGGTTCATGCTATTTATTGTAACTCTTACATTATATATTTTTTTATTTATTTACTTATTCTTTTTTTTTTTTAGCATTTCAACCTAGATTTACAAATTTTTTTTTTTTTTTTTTTTGTGTACTACTTATATAGTTAATTCTTATATTTCTTAAACTTTAATATTTATAATTTTGCAGTTCTTATATGTATATATATATATATATTTTTTTTTTTTTAGCTTTTTTTTTGTTATTCAAATAGATTAATGTATATAAAATTTTTTTTTTTTTTTTTAATTAGTTATATTTTTATACAAGCTGACCGGATTTTGGTAGTGTAAGTGATCTAGTTAAGGGTTTTCTGTGGGTTTCACTGCATGAGGGTTCAATTACCTTTGGTGGTTCTGTAACGGGTTCTATAATCTGCAATTCTATATCCTTTAAAGGCGTGCTTTTTTTACTCTGCCAGTTTCTTAATATGATGGGTATAGTTTTAAACACTATAACTAGAATTAGACCTATTAGTAGTAGACTGGAAATTGAGAGGGAAGTTATGGATAGGGTGCGGTGATTAACAGCTTTGGTATTATCTTTTAGTAGCTCCAATTTATCTTGTATCTCCTTCAAGGATTGAGTGCTTTTGTGGATTATTTCATTTGTATCTGAACCTATTATTAATCGCGTTTGATTCAAATTTACAGCACTGGGGATAAGGGAAGTAAGGTTTAAGTCGAAAAATTCTTTACTAGCGGGTGGAAAATATTGCGGTTGTACAATGAATAACGTGGGTCTTGAATTACCTTGATAATGGATCGTTTTATCGAGAAATTGAACTTCACATGGTTCATTAATTGTTAGGATGCCTTGTCCTGTTAGTCTTGGCGTTGATAATATCTTCGAACAGGCTACATGTAGTATGGTAGGTTTGGTAACTGAATACAACCAAGTATTTGGCCTAGTCATTTTGATTAGTGTATCTTGTGAGGGATATTGTACTCGATAATGGCAATGGGTGCTATCATTAAGAGGATTAAAGAATACTTTTACGATGCATTCGTTTGTGGCTATTGCTCGTGTTATGGGAATCTCTAGTTTTCCCACATACGTGGTAACGTTCAACCCACGGGTAATTGTGATAAATGACTTGATTTCTTCACCCTTAATTAAGAGAAACTCCTGGGAGGCTGTTTGCGTAGCTATATGGGAATACTTTATATCGGGTACTAATGAGTGGCCCGCTGAAAGGTGTATCGGGAAACAAAGAATTTTAAAAAATTGCATTTTGGGTAATGAAAAAATAGGTAATATAATTTTAACTACTAGTTTTTCCTGTAAGAGATGTGATTTTACTACTGCTGTTTGATATAACATTGACAAGCATTTGTCTCCGCAAATTGGGTCCGACCTTTTATAAATATTTAAAAAAGAATTTGGGGATATTAATAATGGATGTATTTCATTGTTTCTGGAGACTAGTATGATATCAATTAGGATACTTTGGCGGGTTTCTATTTCGAGGACTTGTAGAAGGATGCTGGTTACAATTTCCTGTCTCAACTGTATTTTAGTAAAATCGTCCGTTAGTTTTATGATCTCGTTTATTTTGAGACCGATTTGTTGCTGTCGGTCCATAAGTGTTCTTAAAGGTGTTTGTATTTGTTTCAGGGTAGTGCTTACTTTTGAAATTTGCTGCTGGTTTAGTTCGGCTATTTTTCGTTCGTCGCTTTATAGTTCTTCCAGTTTACTATAGATTTCCTCTTCATTTTCATTATCCATTGTGCCAAAAAGGTAATGGAAAGCGTTTCCGATGCCGTTGAAGAGAGACCTCGGTTGCCTGGATTTCGGAAGTAGTTCGTGGATTATTTTGGTACGACTTTTAATGGTTTCCATCGCCGCATGAATGTGTCGTTGTTGCAGTTTGCAATAGTCCGTGCTGGTTTTGGTATTGCACAGTTGGCTGACAAGGTGTTCCGCATGTTCCGCCAGCATTGTTTGGTTGCTTAGTTCTGATAGGTCTATCTCTGTGAGAACGGTCCATGTGTTATGGTAGACCCATAAGTCGCCTTAACCCTCGAATACCACTCCTGTTTTGTTGAGAGAATTCACAGTGTACGGTGGCTTGAAAGGTTGACCAAAAGGAAGCATGATTGTCAAGAAAATAATCATGAGCTCCATAATGTACTGTAGGAAGATGAGAAAGAAGATGTAAAAAAAAATAATGATGGGAAAGTGGTGGGAAAGTCAAGTGTTAATCTATTTTTTTTTATTCGTAGTAAGGCTTTAACCGATTGTTATGGATCACAATTTCTTTTCTACCAAATTTGATAGCTGTGTTTACAGGTCCTCTTATACTTGTGACTGTATAAGGCCCTCTCCATATTGGTGATAATTTTCCTTTCCTCGAGTTTCGCTTTTGATGAGTACCTTATCCCCTACGTGAAATGAATGAGGCCTTATTGTTTTGTCAAAATAGATTTTTGACCTGTGTTTGCTTGCTAATAGGTTGCGCCTGGCTATGGAATATGATTTTTGGAGTCTATATATTAGAAGATGGCAGTAGTTTTCATGATTGTATATTGGTTCGGGATCTCTTTTCAGGTTAGAGGGTATGTCAGACGTGAACCCATAGAGACATTCCATGGGTGTGAGTTTCGTGCTATCATGAATGCTAGTGTTGTACACAAAAGTTGCTGTTCGCAGGAACTCATCCCACGACCTGGGGTTTTCGTCAGTTATGCTTCGCAGATACTCCACTATTGGCCGGTGTGCTCGTTCGAGTGCACCATTTGACTGGGGATGGTAAGCTGTGGTCTGCAACTTTTTTATCTTAAGCAATTTGCAGAGCCCTTTAAATAAATCACTGAGAAAGTTTGTTCCCTGGTCCGTGACAATTTGTTTAGGAATACTGAAACGTGTAATTATATTATCGAAAACCATTTGAGCCACGGTTTGGGCCTCTGCATTTTGCATTGCATGGCAATCAACGATTTTCGTCAAATTATCCTGAAAGGTTAAAATATACAAATTTCCAGACTCTGACTGTTCCAATGGGCCTACTATATCTAAATATACCTTATCAAAAGGTTTCTCGGCGATATCAGTGATGATCATTGGCATTCGTATCAAAGGTGTTGCCTTCATGGTCTGACATTTTTTACATTTTTTGATGTAATTTTTTATGTGCAAATGTGTTGCCACCAATATTTTTTGCGAATTCGATTATACGTTTTTATTACACCTTGATGACCGCCAAACATCGAGTCATGATAGTCCTTAAGAATGGTTTGTATTTCCTCGGAGCTACTAATTACTTCTATGGGTTTTGCATTTACCGCCTGCAATTCCATTTCGCTCTGCGTTATGGAAGCTTCCGGCTTTTCAGAATCGTTTGGTTTGTTTTGAATGCTTTGAATAACCGTAGGTGGTGGATCCGGAGCAGTGTTTGCCCTTTGTGATTGCAATCGCGTTACAGCATTACATGCTGCGGTATTTATTGGGGTTTTGATGAGCTCGCCCGGTGGTCGGTGCACCTCGGCTTGTACCTTAATTATTAAAGGTTCTGCAGTTTCTTGCGTAATTAAGCTAGATGCATCCGAATTTGCGCAAATCCTACACTCTACAGGTTTTTCAATTTGTTGTTCTGCTTTCTCGGCTTCGTATTCTGCATAGGTAAGGATTTCGTCCGTAGCTGTACACAGTTTCCGTGAACTCTGCCGTTCTGGTGCCGAGTTCACACCATTAAGTTGTGGAATTCGACTAAGGGCATCTGCATTAGTATTGGCTTTGCCTGGCTTATATTCTATTTTGTAATCGAATTCCGACAATTTGTGATGGAATCGAACGAGGCGAGTTGTCGGATCTTTTACATTAAATACTCCCCTCAAGGGCTTATGATCTGTAAATATAGTAAATTTACGTCCTTGAAGGTAGCATCTAAAGTTTTTAGTAGCCCATACAATTGCTAGTAACTCTTTTTCAATTGTTGAGTAGTTACGTTCCGCTTTATTTAAGGTGCGGCTAGCATATGCAATGGGCTGGTCTTTACCTACATCGCCCTGGGACAGTACAGCTCCGATCGCTTCTCCGCTTGCATCCGTCGTCAGATTAAAAGGCTTTGAAAAATCAGGATAGATCAGCAGAGGTGGCGAGACCAAAAGGTCCTTGATTTGTTGAAATGCTCTTTGGCATTTCTCAGTCCAGGTGAACTTTACGTCCTTACGGAGTAGGTTTGTAAGGGGACGAACTATTTTAGAAAATTGTGGGATAAATTTACGGTAGTAGTTGGCGAGTCCCAAGAAAGATTGGACCTGCCTAACTGTTCGTGGAGATGGAAAATTTTGAACAGTGGCAGTTGTGCTGGGATTTGGAAGTGCCCCTAATTCTGAACATATATGTCCCAAATAAACTACCTCCTTTTGTAGGAATCTGCACTTTTCCGGCTGCAGTTTTAAGTTATTTTTTCTTAATCTATCAAAAACCTTTATCAGCATATTGTTATGATCAGTTAGGTTCTTACCGTAGATGACGATGTCATCTAAATATACAAAGCATTCTATTCCCTGTAACCCGGTAAGAACATAGTTCATCAAGCGTTGAAACGTAGCCGGCGCTCCCTTTAAGCCGAAAGGCATACGCTTAAACTCATAGTGCCCATAGTTCGTGCTGAAGGCAGTTTTTTGTTGATCCTTTGGATCTACCAAAACTTGGTGGTAGCCACTAGCTAGATCGAGCGTCGAGAAATAACGGGAATGACCTAGTTGGTCAAGTATATCCTCTATTCGAGGAAGAGGGTAAGCATCGCCAATGGTCTTATCATTTAATTTACGAAAATCGACCACAACCCTCCATCTGCTGTTTCCATCCGGACCTGCTTTCTTAGGAATGACTAAGAGGGGTGAGTTCCACGGGCTTTTGCTGGGTTAAACAATGTAATTTTCCAACATTTCCTTCATTTGTTCGTTAATTATTTGCCTTTTTGTCTCGGGCAGTCTGTACATTCTCTGGTTTATCGGTGCTTGATCCTGAACTAGTGGTATCGTATGGGTAATTGCGTCGGTGTACGTTAGAGAATCGCCTTTAAGATGGAATATGTCATTATATTCACTACATAGATTCAAAATCGTTTGTTTTTCATCTAGACTAAGATTTTTTCCTACTTTGAGTTCCTTTTTGAGGTTTTCTAACCGCAGATTATGCCGTGGGTGGGCCGGAATTTCGTTGTCCGGTAGGAAGTATTTCACGTGATGAATTGAATGTGTCGTCTCTGGGGCATGTTTTTCTTCGGTTTCCAGAGGGATTATCTTATAGTTCTTTACTGGACGTAGTTGCAGCTTTAATTTGTGTATGATTGCCGTTTTGTTATTTGTATTGAGGGCACTTATCAAATATTTATTTTGGCCTGAAGGCAAAATACATTTAGAGAGGAAGACTCCATCGCCTACTTTATCGGGTAGGCAGAGCATTTCTTCCGCTAGTTCCAAAGGAACTATTAAACGTTTTTGTGACCGTTCAGGCAGGCAGATGGGTTTATCTAATACGATTTCCACATTTGTTATACTGGCATCTGCTTCGCTACAGGAAGAGGTTAGTATGTTCGACAGTTTTATACCATGGCCTTCGTCGCTGTAGGATGGAGCTAGCATATCTGCTCTATTGTTAATAATTGTAGTTTGCCTATGTTCGGTTATTTTACGATGAGACGTTCCGTGATTAGTTGAGCTGACAGGTATGCTGAACTGCTTGGGGTTATTTTTTGTGCAAGTGAATCTAAGCTGTTGGCTAGGCCCCTCCACGTTACAATTTTTTGACAGGAAGTCGTTTCCAAGTATCCCGTCGTCTGGGAATGTAGGTGTATCGCCCAGAACTTGGAAAGTACATGGAACTTTAGTATTCAATTTAAAATTTCCCTGACAAGTACCAACACTTCTTCCATTCCCAAATGGTGTTTGTAGGAGGCATTGCTTATTGGTTTCTAATTTTACATCTGGCTGGAGTGATTTTTGTTTGATTAAACTTACTTCGGAGCCGGTGTCCACGATTAATTTTGCCTGACCGTTCAGGCCTATGTCTAGAGGGAGAATTATTGTGGGGACACCGTGATCGGGCTTCCGAGAATACCTTTTGGTTTTATCGCTATAAGTTAATGTCGAGCCGGGGGTTTTGGGCTCGACAGTTGGGAGTTTCCCTGGTTCTCGGATTTCCATTTAGCCTTTTGTCTACATTCGAAGATATCATGACCAAGTCGGCCACAAAAATCACATTTTATTTTTATATTATAGACTCTTGAAATGTTTTGTGGCGAGTTGTGGGTCGCCGGGTTGGAAGAGGTATTTTCGTAGACTCTTACAGGATTTCGATGGTTAAAGTCTTTTTTGTTATTATTGGGAAACCTGTTGTTAGTTGGTCTGTTAGCTCGTCGGCAATCTCTAATGTCGTGGTTATATATCCTACAATTTGTGCAGAAAGGTGTGTTTTTTCTGCTTAGACAATCACTGTAGGTATGCCCAGTCTTTCCACAGAAACTGCAAATAACGCAGTGATTGGATCTATTACTTTGTGAATACTTTGAATTGATTTTATTTTGGGTAAAGTCATGGGATTGCTGTATATTTGACTCAAACGGTGTAGATTGGGGATTTAACTGCGATTGAGAAAAACTACTAATGTTCCCGGGCCATAAGCTCGGATTAGAGAAACTATTGTTTAAAGGTGAATTGGGAGGGAGTTGAAATTGGGCATTTGAATGCACAATTCGTTGTGTTGGAAGGACAGTCTGTTGCAACCGTTCCATATCTAATGCTCGTTGCACTAGTTTGTCTATGGGTTCATCTCCTACCGTTAATAGATATTGACAAAGATATGGATTAGAGACCCCTGTTTTCAAGGCGTTTTTGGCAAAATCTTCCAACTGTGTTTTCACAGCTGGAGTTGCCACAGAGCCATATTTAAGGTCTGCTGCCTCCTTGCAAAGCTGCAGCATCTGCTTTATCCTAGCAGTAAAAGCGATGAGAGCTTCCAAAGGGTACTGTCTCATAGTAATTAATTTATTCACCAGATCTTGGTACGTTTCTCTCGGCAAATAAGTGCGGTTTAAAAGCTTTTCGGCATCCCCAAAGGATGTTATTGGGTTAGATGCGACTAACAAATAAGCAGCTCCTCGCAGTCTTGTTGTAAAAATCTGAACAAACGCTTGGTGTTCTTCCTCAGGTAGGCATTCAAGTACTTTCTTACAGCAACCTACAAACGTTTGCAGGTCGGTACTTAATGATGGGCTTTGTTCACCCGAAAATATTGGTACTAACTGAGCAGTTAGCTTAGCGATTTTGCAATAATCCACCGACATTTTAGTTTCTGAGTATTCAATGGATAAATCCTGTTCAGATTCAGGAATTGAAACGTCCAACCAATTAAGAATAACTTCCCTTTCTGGTAAATCCCTTTCTAATTCACTTTCACTACCTTTTAAATCACTTTCGTATAGGCTATCCCTTTTAGTTATCTTATTGTCTATAGCAATTGGGTGCGTTTGACTTTGAAAACCCAACAGTTCCCTTTTAAAGTGTGCAGTTGATTGTTTCAGTTGGCTTATTTTATTGAGTCTCTCCTCACGGGTTTTTTCTAGTTCCCTGTTTAAATTGTCACACTGCAGAACTGTTAAGTTTTCACTGTGACGCGCTTTCTCTAATAATAATTCTAAATAATTACTTAGACTTACACTATTTGTTTGTAGCACTTTCCCGGATCGTAGTCTTCTTGGGGATAAAATTGGTTGGAGTGGCTGCGTTCCTTGTCCTCTCGAAGTTCCTGGTGGGTCCTCTTGGTTCTCTTCTTCAGTTGCGTTGTTCATTTACCTTCTAATATACCCTCGAAACCGGACTCAGTTCCGAGTTTAAGGGTAAAGTAGTCTTGCCCAGTATAAGGTATTCGGATTAAGGCTTTTCAAGCTATTATCAGTTTAGAACTTTGCTTCCTTAATCCTACCGGCTGCGCTAATTGTTACAATTTTTCACTTTGAAACCTTGAACTAATGTCTCGAGGTGATGTAAAGATCCTCTTATTGTTATACAAGTATTTAGTACTTGTGACGGTTAAATGTTACTGAATGTATCTACACAATTTTCGTTAGGATGCCAAGAATTGTCATATTGAGTGGATAACACTTGCACCAATAATGTATTTATTTTTAACTTTTCACAATAACAATTAATGTAACACAAGAAATAGACTTCACAAAATATAAGCCAGTATCGACTTTGTATAGTACATGTACACCAAAAGTAATCGTAGCTGGACAGGTGGCAAGCTGCGTCTTAATCGTATGCGTTTCGGTAACCAACTCCCGCTTCTAAATTGTCCGCTCTGCCTTCGAACATCAAAATTTGTTTGGCATCTGGCATTATCTTTTAAGAAGATATGCGACACGCTTGAGAACGCTGGCAGTGACCAGGTCACATAGGTAATTTGAATTAAAGAAGATAACGAGTGCACATTACAAATTGCATTATTGCGTTTTGAATTTGAATTAGATTTGTAAGAAATAGGAGTTTTGCGCATGCAATAAATTGGTAGACGATATAATATTTCGTGTGAATTTAAGATAGGAAAAGTTATTACGAAATGTGAGTTATGCGCATGCAACACTGCTATTCCCGATGATGCCACAGCCAATGCAAGATTACCTTGGCTTCGTATTTGCGCTAGAATTACTTTTGTTAA
The DNA here is from genome assembly GCA_948293265.1 of Cheilosia impressa. Classification (NCBI taxonomy): domain Eukaryota; kingdom Metazoa; phylum Arthropoda; class Insecta; order Diptera; family Syrphidae; genus Cheilosia; species Cheilosia impressa. The sequence goes on from OX411880.1 coordinate 59,833,347, forward strand.
AAAAGTTTTTCCAATTCCACCGGGTGCATCTAAAAAGAGCAATTCTCCAAAGCTGTTGTTGACGCTTTGACAAACCCGATCAAAAATGGTTCGCTGCTCTGCTGTTAGGCTAGGCACACCGTCTCGAAGTGATTGTGCTATTTCGATGGGATCGTAGTTGGTTTCGGATGTATACTCTCTGTTTCCACGCTCACCATCAGAGTTTGGTTCGGGCAAACCATAATTTGACAGAATATTTCCGCCGATAGACAAAACTATATCTTGTATAGCTTTTAAACAACTATGAAGAACACTTTTCAAACGCGCGTCGTTCAGATTGCCACCGTCGATAGTTTGCCTTGTGTCTCGGAAAAAATCTTCTGCTAAACTGTGCTGATATTTTTGCCACAATAGAGCAGCATCAGAGAGTCCGCAAAATACCAACATTATAGCAAATAAATTGCGCAAACGACGTGGGCTCTCGCAGACGCATGCTTCAGCCAGCGTGGCGTCCCAGTGCCTGTCATCATCCAGCATATTTCGCGCCCGGCAAGTGTCTTGAAAAGTGGGATGCTCGACGCCATCAACCATTCGCAAGGCGGCGAAAGAAGTGGGTCCTCGTACTGTGTGCAACAGCAAGCGTAAATAATAGCACTCCGAATTGTTTGGATGAACTGTATAGACCCTTCCTATTACTTGTTCCTTGAATACACCTGAAACACCTTCTACCACAGCACCTCGTTTTCGACGATTAAAAATACCATGTTGCTTATCATATGTGTAGAAAGAAGAAACTTCCTCGTACAGCAGCGTTTTAGCGAAGTTGTCCGCGTGACATAGTTGAAAAAATGCAATTAAAGTAGTGTTTCTTGGGTTTTCTAACCGCGCTCTTACGTTCTCAGGGTCAAAATATATTCGCTGTCCGCCCTCTAAGTGAACATCAAGATGCATGACCGGTGGGTACCTCTCGTGTATCGGAGAGCTAAAAATACGCCACATAGCCTCAGAAGAGCTTATATAACGGCCTGACTGAAATCGAGTCACTTCGTCGCGTTCGTTTCTCAATAAAAATGTAGCTTGATCACTACCTTTATTTACATACTTACATATGTATTTTATAGACTGAACGCTGTTACACATTTCCACATTTATGTGAGCACCAAACGTCTTTGAGAGTACTGGCGAGTAAGGTACAACCCATATATTGTCTACGACGACTTCCTGTCCACGCAGTCTTATTTGTGCAGTAAATCTACCTTACTGAGCAGAACGTCGACGATACAATGGATACCCATCCTCTCCTGTTATAGTCTGCTGGACCTGCGCTTTCAGATATCTTTTCGTGCAGCGGTTATTTTGCATACAGGGAGAGTTGGTATTCAATGTACCACATGGACCATGCACCATTTGATTCTTTTTGATTTCGTGCAATATGGGATCTTCATTAGGTTCTGGAAATTCCGCACTAATTATATTGTCGACAACGTATTTTTTCCTTGAGCCACAGAAGAATGTGTGCATGGGGTAAACCACGCTTCTGCCACTCAACACTATACATAAAGCATAGACACGCACCGAAGATATGTTCCTTTGTGAGCAAGTTGATCATTAACTTGAGTTTCAAATGAAAAACTCTAGCTATGACATCGTGTCGATCATAAGAAGCTTGCCCTGTGAAAAGCTCTTGGCTAACTTCGTCCCACTTAGGATTGGTAGTAAACGTTATGAAGAGGTCTGGCCGCCCATACTTCCTCACATAACAAAACGCATCTTGTGTGCGCTCGTGCATGTAGCGCGGCCCAGCGGTGAAACTCGACGGCAAAATTACCAGCCGCCCCAATTCCTCAACGTTAGCATCCTGTCGCATGGCGTCCTGCAGATCAATATAATTTTCTGCACGCAATCTTTTTTGATTCGTTCGAATGTATACCAAACGCTCTGTTTCAATCTTAGCATACATATCGACCACAAACTGATTTAATATACCTCGAAAGCGGTGCAAATAAGCAAAACGGTTGCGTCGTATATGCAATAGGTATGAATAAAACTGCAGGGCAGATGTTTTTTTATTGCAATTGTACCCATCCTCACCGCGACAATAAATCAGTGGGTACTGAAGACTATCATAGGCCCGATGAGTTTCGCTTATGCGTTGCAAGCGGTCGCCACGGGTGCGCAACACAATATCACGCCTATCACACTCCTGATCCACCAAAACAACGGCGACTTCGTTCGTGCTGGGGGAATTGTATGGGCCGCGATGTTCTGTTGCGGGTCGTTTGTCAGCGCTGATTACAAATTTGTAATAATTGTGTTGATCTTGAGGAATAGACTCCAGTGCAGCCTTGAAGTTATTGACATATGGATTAGTTTCATGGAACATGTTTTGCAGCTCGGAAATCAGGCTGGCGTTTAGATTTTGGAAATTTTGATTTCTGATATTAGCTTGTTCGCAATAGTCGGATACAAAGTATATTTGCAAGAATTTCGGTTCACCTGCAGGTAATAGAGATCCTATGAAGTGATAGGCTTGACCCTGAATTTTGAAAGTGGGCATAAATGAACCTTCTACAATTTAGTTTGCTCCAAATGAAGTCATCTGGAATGCACTGTTGTAAGAACGAATACATTTTAAAAAATGTTTAGATTGTGGATGATCTCCGGTCAATAGTGATTTCAAGGGTTCTGGTGGATCTTCGAAAATACTCAAACGTACCTTTCCACCTGAGCAGCATAGTCCATTCGACTCCCTTGTCCATTCAAGAGCTTGGCAATGATCACAGACCCGAGTCACCACCAATACCAGCAAATTCGGCATAATTTATTCCTTTGGTGTAATAAAATCCACTTCTGATTTTATTTACCCACGCAGTATGTGTGTTTCTTTGCGACGCTAGGGTCTGATGTTCTTCATCCATTTGCTGTGATCTAAATTGCCTTATTCTTCTAGAGCTAGTTGAGCTTCGAGATAGATTTGACCTTTTTCTCAAAGGCGTATTTGCTTAAAATCAAAAGCCTTACCTAAAACAAAGCGATAAACCTTGTCAATATATCATCAAACAATAAATCAAACAAATCTATTCACCTAAAACACCAATTTAAGAAATTTAAATTCAACAACGTAAGTAATACAATTCAACTTCTTGATATCTTCACTTCTTCACGTAGGGAATATCAAAACAACCACTAAAACAAAAACCTCAAACTAAATTTGTATTTACACCAACAATAAATAAAACAAATTAATTCACCTATATCGTCTTCACTTCTTGAATTCTTCAATTCTTTACTGTAGATATCAATGTAGGTAATATCACTACCACCAAAATCAAAAAGCTTAAACTCTATATACATATACATATTTACACCCCCATACGCTCATTATCGCACGTCATTGGCCATTTGCGCATTTCCTTAAAAAAACATTGTCGCTGTTGATTACATCCACACTCACCTCGCCTACTTCTCTTTCGTTTCACTTAATCGAAGGAAACTTCACGCAGTTTTTCTTGACTATGTGCTTGTGCGATGTGCGCCACCCACCCACCTCAAAGCAGAGCACCGATCAAGAACAACGGTTGCTGATAATTTTCGATTTGAGAAAATAAATTTAGTTTTTTCGTCTTAGATTTTGGGTTGTTACTTAGTTTCTAGATGTCACAGAAAGCTGATTGATGGCTTAAAATAATTATGGAAGTTTTGGCTCTTGTTGGCATTTTGTTTTGTTTGCATTGGTTAAGAATTGTTTGAGTAAAAGCGATAAAAAGGCAGTAAAGTCAGAAAAAAAACACATTTTGGTCAAAAACGCTCCCAAAAAATAGGTATGGCAATGTAAGGAATAGCCAATGTCCTTCTCAGGATCTTAAGAGACATTTCAAAAAAAATTTCATCAAAATCTGTGCAGTAGTTTTCACGCCAACCGCGTACACATGAAAACAGCTACAGTTTTATTATATGTATAGATATTTATATTTTTATTTTATTAAATTCAGCAGTGTTGTAATGTGTTGTGTGTTCATTCATAGTTTTCTTAGTTGTTGTTGTTGTCTTTTAGTTTCATTCGGCTTTTGTTTTTTTTTTCGCGATCGCGTCGTGTGTAGTGTGTGTTTGTGTGCGTGCAAATGCGATAAATAGGGTTTTTTTCGATTAGCCTTTGCATAAGTGGACTGTGCTTTATTATTATTATAAATTTTTTTTTTTTCTGTGGGATACCGTTCGTTGCATTATGTAGCGTGCGAGTGTTGATAGATGCCATAGGCTTGTGCAGCATTCGATAACTTGCCGGAAAATAATCGATAACGTTGTTCTGCCGGAAAATTATCGATAAATTTTGTATATGATTTCAGTTCGCCAATTCATGCTGAAATTTTATTATTTGTGGATATTATTATTGTTATTTAGTTTATTTGAAATTAATTAGTATATTGTGTTGAATTTATTTGTGTTGGTGTTGGAATTAGATTTTTCTTGTATACCTAATAAAGTGTTGAATTGTTTAGTATATTTGTAACATTGAATGGGTTGGGTTGATTTAAATTTTATTCTGTGTTGAATGTTAATTTTTTATGTGTTGTGTATTGTTTAAGATTGTGATGTAGAATTTATATCTATTTCGGATGTGTTGTTGGGTAGAGGGCAATTTTAGAGATCGGGCGTTTAAGTTCGGTGGTTTCAGTTTTTAGTGTAACTACTCGAATCAAATTGTCGTTTCCGGGATGTAATTTAGTAACACGGGCTAAACTCCATTTAAGTGGGGGGAATCGTTCATCTTTGATCAGAACTAAATCCCCTTCCTTTATTTTTGAATGGATGATTTGTTTCCATTTCGGGCGTTGTTGAAGCCGGGCGAAATACTCGTTACTCCACTGCTTCCAAAACGATTGTGAGAGAGTCTGCACCCTCTTCCATCGCTCCAGGTGAGAAATGTTCTCCAGCTGATATTCTGGTTGTGGTGGTGAAATAAGAGGCTCTCCCACGAGAAAGTGACCTGGTGTTAAGACTCGTAGATCGTTGAAGTCATCTGACTGTGGACACAATGGTCTAGAGTTCAGACACGCTTCTACCTGGGTCAGAAGCGTAGTGAGCTCTTCAAAAGTCAGTAATTGGTTGCCAGCCACACGTTTGAGGTGAAATTTCACAGATTTCACTCCCGCTTCCCATAAACCTCCAAAGTGTGGGAAAGCTGGGGGAATGAAATTCCACTTGGTACCTTCGTTGGCTAGTACATCTGCCACATTCCTCCAGTCTAACTGAGCTTCTTTTAATTGTTTTTGAAGTTCGCCGTTACCGCCTATAAAATTCCTTCCGCAATCACTAAATAGTTCTCTGCAAAGCCCTCTTCTTGCGATTAACCTTCTATATGCTGCTAAAAATGCTTGTGTGGTCATGTCGCTGACCAGCTCTATGTGCACAGCCTTTGTAGCCATGCATACAAAAATCGCAAAGTATCCTTTCAGGGTTTTGGCGTTGCGACATCTCCAGGTTTTCACATCGATGGGTCCTGCGTAGTCCACTCCGGTGTATGTGAATGGCCTCGAAATAGCCGTCCGAGCTGCAGGGACATTGCCCATTAACTGCACTAACGGTTTCGCTTTGAATCTGTAACAAATTTTGCAGTCGTGAATATGCCTTTTCACTGCATTTTTCAGGTTGAAAATCCAGAAGCGTTGGCGAATGTAGGCAGTCATCTTCTCATTACCCCCATGAAGCGTTTTTTCGTGAGCGTCGCTAATGATACGCTTGGATAAAAGATGATTCGCTTTTAGAAGAATCGGGTGTTTTTACTAAAGGGAAGAGTAGAGTTGACTAGTCTACCCCCAACTCGCCAAATACCCTCTCCATCTTTGAACGGTGTCAGTGTTGTGTATCCTTTTGTGTTGTCTCGTTCTTCTTCCATCGGAAACATCTCCTCCTGAGCCAGTCGTGCTATTCGCGTAAGTGCCCTTTCAAGTTCCTGCGGTGTCAGTATGTCCGTGTACAGTTGAGAAGGCCTCGATTTGAGTTTGATACGCAAACAGTACGCAACTACTCGTATGGTTTTTTGTAGTGTTGAACAGTTGTTTAGGATTTCGTGAATACTAATTATGCCTTGGTTTTCCCTACAGTGATGAACCGTTGTAGCTCGGGCTTCTTGACGTGTCTCCAAACATACTGGTTGTTCCGGAAATATGACATTCCATTGCTGCCTTAAGAACTCCGGTCCTTTCCACCACAGTTCATTGTCGACAATCGAAGACGGAAAGATACCACGGGACGCTACATCAGCTGAGTTCAACTCCGAAGGAACATGTTTTCAATTAGCATTACTGGTAAACTTCTGTATCTGGGATACCCGGTTGCAGATGAATGTTTTCCATTTTGACGGAGGAGCTCTAATCCAGCATAACGTGATGACTGAATCGGTCCACGCGTAAACATCCACTGCTTCCAACTTCAGGATCTTCGTCGTTTCATGAATTAACTTCGAGAGTAGTACAGCTCCGCATATTTCCAATCTAGGAAGCGTTATGGTTTCCAAGGGAGCAACCTTCGTCTTCGAAATCAGCAGGTGTAAGTGAATCTGATCGTCTCCATCTAAGACGCGGAGGTAAATCGCCGCAGCGTATGCCTTCTCCGAAGTGGATCGCTTAGTAACTTCACCATCGCCGAACTCAGCAACCTGGAACACGAAGACATCAGGAATTGGTAGCCACCTGATACCTAGCGTCTTGACATCGGCAGTTTCTTCAAATGGTACCGACAAATTACCGCCTCGTTCATTCAACGAAATGTGTTGCAATATTTTTTCTGAGTTGCTTACTAGCTTACGTAAATGAAAACCAGGGGGTCAATTCTCGTACTGTGAAAGGGTGAATCGAATAAATCGTTTTCACATTCGCTCTCACACATTCCTTTCATTTTTTCGATTCACTCAGTACTAAAGAGCGATTCTCGTTCTATAAGTGAAAATATCGTGGTGAGTTTAGTATCGTATACTGTGTTGTATGATATCAAGTTCTCAATTTTCAAACTCTCACTAAAAACATTCACTTGCAAATGAGAACGTGAAAAAAAATTATTCGTATGAAAATTTTTGAAGTTTGGTTTCACATTTTCGTAGAACGAGAATTGAAATTGCTGTGAAAGGGTGAAAACATTTTCGTTTCACTTTTTCACAGAACGAGAATTGACCCCCAGCACTTGCCAAAAGATCGTTTACATCCTTAAGTTTTTGTTGGGCTTCTTCAATCATATCGGCTCCACTGATGACGTCGTCGACATAAGTTTCCTCCTTGATGACGGTGGTGGCCAATGGGAACCTCGATGTTTCGTCGTCTGCTAGCTGCAAGAAAACTCGAATGGCTAAATACGGGGCTGATGCAGTACCAAAAGTCACCGTATCCAGACGATAGATCTTCAAATCCTGGCTCGGATTTTCTCTCCACAAAATCAGCTGGTAATTGGCATCTGCTTCGTTGACACGGATCTGACGATACACAGTTCATTGTCCACATCGCCAATGAAGGTAAATTTGTATCTACGCCATCTTAAAATAATGTCTATAACATTTGTGTAGATTTTAGGGCCAACCATCAACTTGTCATTCAAGGAAGAGCCAAAAAATGGTTTAAAAGTTGCGTCAAACACGACTCTCAACTTAGTGGTGGTACTGGATTCCTTGAAGACGGCGTGATGGGGTATAAAAAAATGAAAAGGTGACTTGAGAACCTCATTGGATTCCTCTACAAGAGTCATATACCCGAGCTCGAGATACTCGGCCATGCATTTGGCATACTCTTTTTTTAAAATTGTGTTGGCTTGGAGTCTCTTCTCCAGTTGTAGAAAACGCCTGACAGCAGCTTGTTGTGTTGGGCCCATACTCGGGTATTCTCCGCCTTTGAAAGGTAGACGGACTTGATAGCGGCTATCAGGTAAGCGCTTCGTATATTGCTTAAAATGTTCCTCACATTCCTATCTTCCTCAGCCTCGTACTTCTCGAAAGGTTCTTCCTCAATCTCCCAGAACTTCTTCAAAGTCGTGTTGAGGTCGACTTGACTGAAGAAGGTTCGAACGGTGGTTGTTTCAGTAGATGGCACCTTACCCATGACTATCCATCCCAGAAGAGTCCTCTGTGCTATGGGGCCAACGCCCTCGCTGCTTCTTACAACATCTCCGAGAATGATTTCTGCATACATGTCACTTCCAAGTAACAGATCGACCTTTGCAGGAATGTTGAATGTCGGATCAGCTAACTCCAAACCCTCCAGGTAAGACCATTTATGAGAACTAGTATGTTGGGTCGGAAGGAGCCCAGTCAGTGATTTAAGCACTAAAGCTCGCATTCCACCTGCGTAGTTCGAGGTCCGTGATGCGATGTGCAAGTCGACGATCTTGTTTGTTGTTTCACTGCTGACCTCCCCCAACCCTCTTATGTTACTAAATGTCCACCTAGTCCGCAAGTTCAGTCGTTGCACAGCTGCTTCCGTTATAAATGAGGCCTCAGACCCAGTGTCGATCAATGCCCTCAATGTTAAGTAACTGCCATTAGCAGCCTTCACATTTACTAAAGCGGTTGACAGTAAAACATGTGAATTCGTGAAGGCATGGTGAACTCTGAAGTTTTTACTTGTTGACGGCAAACAATCTTCAGTTCGTTGTTGAACCTCGGGCTGGTTAGGGTTGTATATTTGACCTAGAGGAACGTTGTTACATTGCGTGTTGGTGTGAATGTGGTAGTTGTTGCTTGTTGTATGTGTTTGGCCTTGGGTATGGTTGGTGTTGTTGGGAACGAATTGAGGTACATTAGGATTAAAAGCCACTTGCTGATGCTCACCGTTTGTATTGCAAGCTGGCACGGGGTGTAGTAAGGAATTATGTCGCTGATTGCAGTGGTAGCAACACTTCGAGCTTGGACATTTGTTTTTAAAATGACTATAGGCAAGGCAGTTTTCAGATACCTTAATGTCAAAGACAACTTGTTTTCGTTGGCCTACGTCCATTTCTAAAAATCGCCTACACTCTTTCAACCGATGTTGACCCTTTTGGCAAACCTTGCAGTTAAGTTGCCGTTTCTGCACCTGCCGAGAATGGTAAACTTGAGTTGCGGATTTAGATTTGATAATAGATTTTGTGGTTGACTGCTGTTCCACAGCTTCCAGCGTTCGAAAACGACATTTGAGAAAATTAAAAAAAATTTTTATATTGGGAAGGTCCTTACTACTACCTAACTTCTCTTCCCACTGTTGTTGGGTTGTGTGGCATAACTTTTGGAGGATGACAAAAATTAAAATTGCATCCCAATGAATTACTGGTACCCCTAAATGCGACAAAGAATGAATAATTTCCTGGGAAGTATCTAAAATACGCTTTATATTATTAGATGTTTCGCTGCTCATGGAAGCCTGCCCAAAAAACAGCTTCAGTTGCGTGTTGACTAGCACCCTTTTATGGTCGTAACGCTCTTTCAGAATCTCCCACGCGCGTTCATAGTTTCCATTATCAATTATCAGATTTGGCGGAAACCTTTGTTTCGTTGGACTTCAACTTATCCATGGCGTCTAGCACTTCCATCTTGTAATCTGCATACATTTCCCGGATCTCTTCGTACGCATTTTCCAAATCAGATAAAGTGTACCCCGCTTCCACATTACCCGTGCCTAAAATCTGCTGGTGATACTGCTGAGCTACTGACAACTGTTTGTCCATCATTTCGATTCTGGTTTTAAGATAATTTAGTTTTCCTAGCCTCACTTTGTCTGCTTTGGCGAAATTGTCTTTATCTTTCTTCATACTTTGAAGAATATTCATTTGTAATTTACCATACGACATTGTAATTATGAAGAGTAATTATATGATATATATATATGTTTGTCAGGTGGTGCTTTTCAGGACTTTTTCTCGTAAGCATAGGTAGTTATGGGGACACATGGTGCTTTCGAGGACGGTCCTGAATAGCATTTTATTACGATTGGACCTTATGAGAACAGTCATGGAAAACACCAATTCGAATATATTCGCGTATTTTATATGGTTTTAGTCTGTTTTTCATGATTTCATTCCAAAATTCTGCTTAAGAAATGGATAACGATTGAGAAATTTATAATCAAGTTCTTATTTTCATTATGGTTTTAAAAATTAGCTTTCAATATATTGTGTGGAGGATACGAGGACATACATGTTTTATAGCTAAAGGCATTTATGAGGACGGTACATATATATTTGCCAAGTGGCGCATTTCAAGTCATTTGCAAAAGAACTATATATTTATCCGATGAAGCGGTGTTTCCAAGGACAATTCTAAATATGTTATAAAACAATCTGAGTAAATGAGAACAGTCCTCAAAACAGCCAGTGCATACCTATGTTTTTCATTTAGTATAATTATATTAACATAATATATCTACGTAAAAAAAAACTCAAATAGAGATTTCATTACCTAATAAGTTTTATCGTAAAATAAAAAATAGTAATAAGTAGGTAGGTATATGCAACATATAATTAAATGTCCAACTGAAGAATCGGTAAAACAAACAAATTGTTCGCTCTTTTTGGGTGCAGTTCGAAATAAAAACAAGTAAAAGTGTTATCATCGGCCTGGCCGATGCTTTGATACCCTCCACTGCATACAAGTCATGCAAAATTGGTTTTGTGAGGGAGGTACCAGAACTACTTGACCGACATAGCAGGTTTTCAATACCAACCTAACGACGATAAAAATAAGTTCTCTCACCAAATTTCATTCACCTACGTCAATTACTTTGGGCGCTATCGTGCTTTCAACAGACAGAGAGGCATGGGTCCAATATTGGTTTTGTATGGGAGGTACCAGAACTACTTGACCGACATAGCCCATTTTCAATACCAACCTAACGACGATAAAAAGAAGTTCTCTCACCAAATTTCATTCACCTACGTCAATTGCTTTGGGCGCCATCGTGCTTTCAACAGACAGAGGGACATATGGGTCCAATATTGGTTTTGTATGGGAGGTACCAGAACTACTTGACCGACATAGCGCATTTTCAATACCAACTATCGTGCTTTCAACAGACAGAGAGGCATGGGTCCAATATTGGTTTTGTATGGGAGGTACCAGAACTACTTGACCGACATAGCCCATTTTCAATACCAACCTAACGACGATAAAAAGAAGTTCTCTCACCAAATTTCATTCACCTACGTCAATTGCTTTGGGCGCCATCGTGCTTTCAACAGACAGAGAGACATATGGGTCCAATATTGGTTTTGTATGGGAGGTACCAGAACTACTTGACCGACATAGCGCATTTTCAATACCAACCTGACGCCGATAAAAATAAGTCCTTTCACCAAATTTCATTCACCTACGTCAATTACTTTGGGCGCTATCGTGCTTTCAACAGACAGAGAGGCATGGGTCCAATATTGGTTTTGTATGGGAGGTACCAGAACTACTTGACCGACATAGCCCATTTTCAATACCAACCTGACGCCGATAAAAAGAAGTCCTTTCACCAAATTTCATTTACCTACGTCAATTACTTTGGGCGCTATCGCGCTTTCAACAGACAGAGAGGCATGGGTCCAATATTGGTTTTGTATGGGAGGTACCAGAACTACTTGACCGACATAGCCCATTTTCAATTCCAACCTGACGCCGATAAAAAGAAGTGATTTCACCAAATTTCATTCACCTACGTCGATTACTTTGGGCGCCATCGTGCTTTCAACAGACAGAGAGACATATGGGTCCAATATTGGTTTTGTATGGGAGGTACCAAAACTACTTGACCGACATAGCCCATTTTCAATACCAACCTGACGCCGATAAAAAGAAGTCTTTTCACCAAATTTCATTCACCTACGTCAATTACTTTGGGCGCTATCGTGCTTTCAACAGACAGACAGACAGACAGACAGACAGACAGACAGACAGACAGACAGACGGACATGGCTAAATCGATTCAGAATGTGATCCTGATTCAGAATATATATACTTTATGAGGTCTCCGGTGACTCCTTCTTTGCGTTACAAATGTATTGGCAAAGTGAATATACCTTCCTCTGGAGGGTATAAAAACCTGCAACAATGTATCGTATTAAAACTGTATACAAATACTACAGTTGTTACAAAGTGGGAACTCTGATTATTAAATTCTGATGTCATTATCGATACTGTTCTTCTTGTAGCAAATAAAATAAGTTCGCTCTATTCTACCGTGAAGCTCATACACACTCATGCACACAGCTACGAAAAATAAGTCGTTAACATCGGATTCGTATCGCTGCAATAACAGAGTATTCCTGTGTTTGGCTTGCGCTAGTAAAGCCAAGGCCAAATTTATATGTAGGATGCGTTGTGTAGTGGTGTGTCGCGTCGCTGACTGTGCCACTTGTTTGTGTTGAATTCAATTTGTTTTGCTCTTTAAACACCGCTTTGAGAGTCATGTCATGTTTTCTCTTTCTATTATATGCTGTCCCATATATCTGGTTCTTTCTGGCTTAAGGCGTAGTGGGTAGGAAGTCAATGCAGTCTGGCCAGTCTAAATACTTTACTTGAAATTCATCAGAATATGACCTGCATGAAAATAATTTCTTAATTCATCCAAGCAAAAAAAGTATGAAGGTCAATTATTTTAATTACCTACATGTAAATACAAAAACGACAGAAGTGATCAGAGCATTTAATAATAAAATTTCGTTTTCGATTTGGCTTTTCAGATTTTGATCTGAGACTTGAGTTTTCTGATGCCAAACGAACATAAAATGCGAATTTTATTGGTTCTTGTTTGTATTAAGTTGGCCGCAAAATTTTTTTTTTTCACTTGAGCTGAAAATCCATTTCAATTGTTTTTACACATTTTCAATAACTCATTTCGAAATAAATTGATATAAAAAATTATTTGCATACTCGAAGAATAAATAATTCAGTAAAAAAAAAACGATCCTTCAAACGATAAACAATTCGTAACCGCCAGCTGTTTGTCACACACATTGGTATTAGTGAAAATCGGGATTTCTTAAAAGAGAGTCAGATCAAAAAAAAAATTGATTTTCTTGGCAAATCAAACATGAAAGGAATCTCGATCAAAAAAAAAGTATTTTTTTCTCTCAAAATTTTATCTTTTTGTCAAATCGAAATAAGAAAGCAGATCACACGCTTAAGGTCATGGACATCCTACCCATAATCATAGATATGGTTTTTTTCCCCAGTGATATTGTTTAAAAACATTGGCAACATCCTCTGCACCAATCGAATCTATTCATACATTTTCTTTATTTTCCTTATAAGTAAATAGTACCCGCGCACTACATTAAATCAAATAATGAATACCTACCTATTTGTAGTTAAACACGATTTATATTTCCAAATTAGAAATTTTGCTAATCGAACGCATTTTATCTGGCAGTGCCTGTTGAATTATCAGCTTGTGTTGTCCTTGTCTTTTCAAATCGATATTGCTTGCCTATGTAGGCCGTTGGAAATTTATTGTACTTCGACATCATTATACTCTCATTAAAAAGTACAGCTACATCGAACTTGTATGCGTGCGCGCGTTGTTAATAATGCGGTTGGTGGGGAACAATAGCCAGATGCACAAGGTAGGTATACAAAAATTTTTTTTGAGGGGGCAGTGTAGCCACTTTTGATTTCTTGAAGTACAGAGCTGTAAGTTAAACTGCATGTATTCCAACCGAGCAATATATATTTAAATTAATAAGGGTATTCACTTAAACGCGTAAAAGCCTCATAAACTGCGCAAACTGCAGAAATTTACCACCTCGTAAATGAACTGTCAGATTTTGTATGAAGAATAGTTTACGCAGACCTCATAATTTTCCGCGACGTTTTGGGCTCGGAAATCAACCGCGGAAAGTTGCGCAAATCACAAATGTCAAACTTTGACAGACAGTCGTCTGTTGTTTGTTTGTTTTCAGAGTTTTTTTTAGGAAGATCTCAAAATGGTAAGAATTCAAGTAAAAAAATAATAATTGCTGCCGATTCTCCAAGAATTTAATAGGTTTTTTTTTCGCTTCCTTTCGGCATTTTGATAGTTTGAACAGCTGCGTTTGACAACCGACTTAACAGTCGATTTACTCGATTTACGCAATGACATATCCGAGGGGTGTTCACTTAAAGCACCGCTGAAGTTTATGCATTTTCGAGCTGCATAAAATTATGAGATTGAGTGAATACCTTAATGATTTTCATGGATTAACACAACAGAAGAAATCTCGTACCATGAAATCATGTGGGTAAAAAAAAACAATTATGTTCAGAAGTGTCCGAAAACATAAAATCGAGGTATATCTCTTTATGGAGTTTAATTACAAAAGGAGCTGAACCCAATTTTTATCCCAAAAATCATGGCAAAACTCTACAAATATATTGCCGAAAGGCAATAACCTTCAATCCCATTATCATCCACATCACATCATGAATATTTCATTAAACGCCATTCAAAAATTGCAATATACAATATGTAAACTTAAAATATTCCTCCACGAATTTTGGCCAGTTTTCTATATGAATATACCTATCCATTTCAGGAAAAGATAAATTCCCAATTCTGAAAAAAAATTAAAAAAAAGGGTACAATTTTATTTCGATTGAATGTATTTTTCGATTGCGAACGTGTTAGCAAATAGTATTAACAGTGTAAGTGAAAAATGACTCTGTGATCCACCGAAACAAATGAAAATATTTACATTTTTGGCTAAAAGAATGGGTACGCAGTTTAAAATATGTTGCTATATGTATCGAACAAATAAAACTCATTATGTTTGGTAAGTTGCATTTTATTTTATTTTAGAAAATGGCATCACTTAGCCATATCCACAAGTTTTGCACAATCACAAGTTTATTCCAACCCTAAGTATAAAGCACAAACACACCCGAAATCCGACACGCGCCAACCGCCAACAGGCAACCGCCAACGCTTAACTTTTTCTTTTGTTCTCTGGCACCAGGTAGTTGCAGACGTTCGTCATTTCTCTCCTTGTTCGCAAGTAATTTTTTATTATAAATTTATATGTTTCTGTGTTTTTATGAATATAACTCGGGCTAGGCCACGGTCTAAAAAATATAAAGTTTAACGTGGTTTAAAAATTGTTATAATGCACTACTTAGTTCGGTTCAATGACGGTAAAAGTTACATATGTGGTGCAAATCGTGTAACGCATGTCAAGGGAAGTGAATGCGTTGCCAAATATAGCAATGGTGCAAGATATCCAGCACACATTTTATTCTTTCACGGTAAGTCTAAACATATTAGTTATTTACGTTAGGTAAATGCATGTTTTGAGTGTCCCGACGCCCATCAAAAGTTCGAGATTGATTGGATATATATGGCCAAGAAGTTTTGCCTATACGCAATCATTTGACGGGCATCGGCACGTTAAAAAATGTATTTTTCCGTCCATATGTAAGCCTTCTGAATTCAAATTGGTGAAACACGCTTGGTTTTTTTCGTACTAATATGATTTATATTATATGTACATAATGTGCGTGTTGCGCCAATTACAGTTCAGAAAGCTTGTACAGTCATCTTTCGATTATTCGGCATTCTACCGGAAAATGTATTTTCAAAAAATTATTTATTAAAAAATCGACTATCCGGGATTTACTCTATTATCCTTGATCATTTTCAATAACTTTCAAACAAAAACAAACAAAACCTAACATGCAAGCTTTTGTTTATTTTTGTTTAAATTCGTCAGCTATTTTTTTAGTTTATTTATTTTATTACAAATAATATCCTTTTATGCATATGTTATAGACGATATTAAGGAAGTAAAGAAGAAACAGTCTGTTCTCACATCCCCACCTAATACAACAAGTATTAACCTTTCCGATCGGAACTCTGAGGGAGAAAATGAAGAGAAATTGAAGCCGAAAGAGAGGGTTGGACACCATGTATTGCTGGGCGACGGTGTCCAAATATGTAGTACTAAGGCCGTGGAGAAGCCATCATTGATAAAAACCGGAACCAGCTGCACCGATGATAATGGTATTTATTTAACATTTTTTTTCATTTGTTACAACGCCGATATTTTATCTTATCCATATACATTCGCTGTCAAACTTGTGATGAGCGTCGGTATATTTGAATTTTTTTTCGTGTCTGTTAGCTAGTTATTCTGGGGTTTTTGGATTTGTATTAGTGGGTCTATTTCCTCGTCAATTTAAAATTCTGTAATTTTGTGATCTGAGAAGGTTGGTTCCAAGAAAATGTTAAAAGAATTGATTAAAATAAAGCAAACATTTGTTAACTGAGATTTACTCTATTATCCGTGATCATTTTCAATAACTTTCTTTAATCCTTCCAAACAAAAACAAACAAAACCTAACATGTAAGCTTTTGTTTGAATTCGTCAGTTATTTTTTTAGTTTATTTATTTTATGACAAATAATATCCTTTTATGCATATGTTATAGACGATATTAAGAAATCAAAGAAGAAACAGTCTGTTCCAACATCCACACCTAATACAACAAGTATTAACCTTTCCGATCGGAACTCTGAGGGAGAAAATGAAGAGAAATTGAAGCCGAAAGAGAGGGTTGGACTGGACACCATGTATTGCTGGGCGACGGTGTCCAAATATGTAGTACTAAGGCCGTGGAGAAGCCGTCATTGATAAAAACCGGAACCAGCTGCACCGATGATCATGGTATTTATTTAACATTTTTCTTCATTTGTTACAACGCCGATATTTTATTTTATCCATATACATTCGCTGTGAAACTTGTGATGAGCGTCGGTATATTTGAATTTTTTTTCGTGTCTGTTAGCTAGTTTTCTGGGGTTTTTGGATTTGTTTAGTGGGTCTATTTCCTCGTCTATTTAAAATTCTGTAATTTTGTGATCTGAGAAGGTTGGTTCCAAGAAAATGTTAAAAGAATTGATTAAAATAATACAATCATTTCTAAATTGATTCTTTAAATTCAATGAATGCAATCATTAAATTGCATTTGAGATTTCCAAAAAATTCTTTGCGAAGGATTGCATTTAATTTTACATTATTCAATTCAATGCAATCATTTAAGAATGCATCAATTATTTTAACTCATATGTATTCTTTAAATATTACATAATGTGCATGTTGACCCAATTTCAGTTTAGAGAGCTTGTACATAAACGAAATAAATTTATTGTTCATGTTGGGCGTCTGAAACTTCAAATTGACATTAATTTGTAACAACATAGATCTTATTCGATTGCGTTTCTCAGAGCACTTTTTTTGCTCTTGGTCACCTTTTTTATGTTTGATTGTAACGAAAAAAAAACTATTTTTTCGATTTCATATTTATACCATCAAACGTAAAATTTAATTTGTTTTCCTTCAAATTTTTTAGGTTTCACTTTATTTTTTCTCATTTGACACTGCCGTGGTCATGAGCTACCCTTCGCAATTTTGTATTCCTCTAATGTAAATAATTACGTTTTAAAGGTGAGAGGCAAAAAATTATAAAACTTAAAAAAAAGACATTTTGTGCGCGATACCCAGTTTTCGGAAAACTATCTGCACTATTCGTTTACACGACCAATAATGAGCGTTGTTTACCAAAAAGCATTGCAATACATTTTCAAATTTTACATAAATTGCTCTATTGCTTTGTAGGGTTCAATACCATGGTTTAGGACCTATGTTTGACGATTGGTTCCTGCACATCGGATGCATTATAGATCAATAAGTAACATTTTTCTTTTCTAGAGCGCGAACAACTCGAAAAGCTCTTATTCAAAATTTAATTATCATTCGGTGTTTTAGTGAGGATTTCTTTTCCACTGACTAGACTTAGGGTCAATCACTGAACATGTATAATGATGGATCTGAGAGATTGCTGCTTCTCTAATGGGCTTGGCAGCTCTATATAGTTGAAACAAAGTTTCCTAAATTTAGAGTTTATAATAATAAAATTAATTATAATTTCGATTAACTATTTTTTTTTTAATTTATTGAGTAGCATAACGTTTTACCATAATTACCTCTTTGTAGACTTTTCAGACTTTAGTGACGATGATCCAAACTATGAACTACCAAAGAATATTTCCAGTGACGAAAGCGATGAGTATGTCAACGTTACTCAAAACCGCAGTGGTTCGAATAGAAATTCGACCATAAACTCTTCTCTCGACGTTTCTCTTACGGCTAATGTGAAAGGAAAGTCTACTCGTGATGATATCGAGATGTATGTGAAGACCGCTGATAGACAAAGAGGACAAACAAAAAGATATTTTTGTATGTACTGTCGAACAATGCAAACTAAACTCGTTCGTCATTTGGAAAGCAGGCATAGTAATGTTCGGGATGTAAAAAAATTTAAAGATCTACCCAAAAGTAATCAAGAAAGATTAAAGATAATAGACGCAATCAGAAAAAACTGTATGTTTGACTATAATACTAATGATTTAGTAAATGATGGTGAGTTAATGGTTTGTCGAAGGCCAAATGAAAGAACACCACGACTTGCAAAAGACTACGTAGTCTGCCAAAGTTTGTAACGGTGGTGATGTTGTGGAATGAGGAAAGATAGGGGAAATGCCTGGGCTGGACAGAAAAAATTTTTTTGGGATGGGGATAAGGTTAGGGAAAAAGGGAAAGGAGCTGGATATGGGATGAAAATTATCGGTATCCCTGACGCGGGTGCATGCCTTGCTAGCCTAAGCTGAAGCTCGTCGGATTGGAGGGGGGGGGGAACTTGCATCCGAGAAACCGAAAATACACCACTACACAAAGAGTTGCATGCATTCGATATATGACTAAAATACCTAAGTATCTGTGGAGAGAACTACTAAATTCGGGAAAACTGAGAAGCGAAGAAAACCTACCACTACCACTGGAGGAACGGATGGTCTTCCTCAAAGCGGGTCTTTACCCTCCCAGCCATGTGCAAGCGCCCGCTGAAATTTCTGACTTGCACCCACGAAAGCCCTAGACTTTCATTACCAAGGACCACTAACTACACCATCGAAAAGAGACACTAAATATTTTACTTAATATCGATACATTATTTTTATTAATTCAACATCCAAATATTTAACTAACAGGAGTAGATAAATTCAACATATTATCCTTGGCGAAATATAATTAGGATAAATGTAATCAAGATAAAGGATACGAAATTTACAAGTTTAAAAAAATAGGTAATTATAGTCTTAAAATCTACGCTAGTAATAGAAAAGGAAAAGCTAGCCAATGAACCGATTCAATATAATACAGATCAATAACGCAGCCATTATGATGAGCCTCAATAAGGCTGTCCCCTTATTTTATTAAATATTCCCTTAACTTGTATTTATTTTCTTTATCAATGATTTAGCTTCCTTTCGTGTTTTTTTTTTTATTTTCTCGAAAAAAAAGGTTTATAATAATAAGTTTTAAAAATAAACTACAGAATATGCGGCTTGGTAACTCAGTTCTTACAAAATTATGTTGTCGCTTGGCAACCCTGTTTTTTTTTCTGGACATATACATATATATTTCGCTCATCTAAATACATATCATCAGTTTGGGTGTTTGACTATATTAAAGCAATGAAAATTAAGCTTACCCCGGTTTCCGCGTCGTCAGGCCTGTCGATGAGGATTCCATGGTTTACCTGCGAAATGAAATGGAAATGTCCACTATGTGGGAGGAGCGACCGAGAAAAAAAAGCTCACCCACTCTCATAAAACAAGCAAAATGATGATCTCTTTAGATTTTGTTTTTTTTTTTGTGTTTTGCTCTCTACTTTACCGCAACCAAAACGCACTCTCTTTGACAACCTCTTAAAAGAAACTTTAATTTTTTTTTTTGTTTAACCATTTACATTACTTAAATTGATATTCGTGGAAAAGGGGGATGAAATACAAAAGGGTAAGAGAAGGGGGTGCGGGTCACTTATACAAAGTTTGCTTCTTCGCTGGCTGATGCTAAAGATGTTGTTGATGCTGGAACTGGATGATCGGTGTTGAGGATCCAATATCGGGAGATCACAGCAGCTTCTTGGTTCGGCGTGGCGGTTTGCTGATGGCGCTTCTTCTAGGGTGGGGTTCGGTGTTGGTTAGGATGCTTATTCGACAGAGGGGGGGGGGGGGGGGGGGGGGGTGTTTTCGAGGATCGAATTTGATGGTTTGGTCGAAGTTAAGTCGTTCGACGATCGCTCTTAACACAAGAAAAAAAAATCCCACCCCGGCGGATTTTCCCTTTTTTGTTTTTTTTTGTTTTTTTGCGGGTTTTTGTGGTAGGTACTTATGGGCAGGTGGACTTTTCACAGGAGGATTTTCTTTTGCGAAGATTGTCACTTAAGAGTTTCAGGGTGCAGGGGGAGAACGTTTTACGTTTGACGGTCTGTGCAGTCATCAGGGTGCCTGCGTACAGGGGTTAGGGGAATTCACTAAGGCGCAGATTAGTCACTGTTACCCCGATCCTTAAGTTCACTTTTGCGTGCCCGTATTCCCACATGGGCGCGGTAATTAAATAAACCGCGTGCACTGCTTTATAGCGAAAGGTTACTTAAAACTGAAAAAAAAACTCCCGACCTGTATTGGTTTGCTTCGCACCGCCTTTTGTTACCACCAATCACCGATCTTTAACCACGTGGCGATATTGGCATCGCTCCTTGCCGAGTCTAACAACCGACCGCTCGTAAAGTTACCACCAAACTGTCTACCGCTCGTCAGCATCCTCTTCTCAAAGGCAAAACAAAATATATTTTGCCCAAAGCCTAGCCACCCGTTCCCATGGCGAGATGCCCCCCCCTGGTGCTACCTAGCTTTGGTAGGTGTACATAGGGCTATCGGAACTTTCCCCGATTTGGCCAGCCATGCACTTGCAGCAATGAGATTACCATATCGGTGTTCTTTTCCCCGTCGAATGTTCACCCCTCCTCGATCTAGATCAAGAGACGCATATGAGCATCGGACCATTGCCATAAATGTAATACATAAGGAGCGGAGAAATATGACGACTACAAAAAGAGAATCGCGTGACAGAAACGAACCGGGAACCGCGTTTGAAGCAGGATTGCGGTACCAAATGCTGGTTAGGGCTAAGGCGATGAAAGAATAAAAGAAACACAAGACTATTTTCGACAAGAATCGATCTCCGCTCCTACACTTGTCAGCTATACTTAAAAGAAAAATAAATGCCGTGGTAGGGACCTTCTCCGTTACAAGTTGCAAGGGGTTTTATACTAAAAATAATATTCGACATCACGCTAAACGTTGCTTTGACTATACCGGAAAAAATAATAGAACGCTATTGGTAATGAGTCGCAAAGTTATTGGACGCATTCACAAAGACGCTTCAGACATTTTGAGGAAAGAAGTTTTCCCTGTTTTACGCGAAGATGATATTGTGCGACTTATTCGATACGACCGGCTCATTATTCTGTATGGGAACAAATTGTGCGCCAAACATGGAAACCTTCAGCACCAACATGATATGATCAGGGCTCATCTACGTGTTCTGGGACGGTTCTTAGCTGCTATAAAGTCTATTAACAATAATGTTACTGATTTTGCTTCGGTTTATCACCCAATGTTTTATGATGACGCTATTGCAGCGGTTTATAATATTGCGGGATACAATACCGGAACAAAAAATTACAGCTCACCATCTACCGCTTACACGTTAGGCTCTCTTCTAAAAAAAATTGCCAACTTTTACATATTCGACTGCATTAAGAGAGAGGATAAGGAGCAGCAGTTAAGAACAGAAAATTTCTTGAAGATGCTAATGGAAGACGTTTGCATTTCAGTAAATAAGGCCGTAGTAGAATCTCAAACCCTTCAAAAAAGACAAAAAAAAGTACAACTTCCCTCTTCTAAAGACATACAAACACTGCATAGCTTCTTAAAAGAAAAAAGAGTAGGAGCCTACAGAGTTCTTTTGGAAACAGGATTTGCTTTGGAGCCATGGCTCACGCTAGCTCAAACCACTCTAATATCGGTGCAATTGTTTAATCGTCGAAGAGCAGGGGAAATTGAGCGGGTGTTTATTGAAGATTTTAAAAACCACGAGAGTATAAGCCAAGACGACCTGCAAAACATGTCTTTAGAAAGTCAGAGAATTGCGCTCAATTATGTTCGTTTTACCATACGCGGCAAGTTAAATCGAACAGTTCCTGTTCTACTTTCACAAGATATTTTTAATTGCATTGATATGATTCTTAAACATCGTGAAGAAGCAAAAGTTTCTTTAGCAAATAGATTTGTTTTTGGAATCCCTGCTTCCGTGAATGATGGAAGGCTTCACTATTTAAGAGCTTGTGTACTTATGCGAAAATTCGCGAAGGAATCAGGTGTAGATTTTCCAGATAAGCTAACAGGAACTACATTGCGAAAGCATGTTGCAACAAACTGTATCAACTTAAATTTATCTGAAAACGAGATTGCTGACGTTGCGCAATTTATGGGGCATGCAGAAAAGATTCATAGGGACTACTATCGTCAACCTGTAGTAAATCGAGAGATTTTGAGAATGTCAAAGGTTCTGGAGCTTGCTCAGGGCAACATTTCTGATGAAGCAGATACACAAAGTGAAGAAGACGAAATGGATGATGGATTGTTAAATAAAACTGGTAATACTTATTCATCTATTTATTTTCAGCTTAAAAAATAATTCATACATAAACTCTTTAAATAAACAATGCTTGTCATATGCAAAATCAACCATCACTTCCGTTTTTTCAGCATCTTCAGTGGAAGCGAAGAATGGATCAAAGCAGACCTCACGTAAATTCAAAAAGTGAGCCTTTAACTTTCATCTTAGATATTTTGTAGGTCACAATCGATAAGTATGTATATTAAGCTCAGTTAGACATACCAACTTCATTCTAACATAATCACATGACAAAAATTTAATCTATCGCGAATCTCTTCGACGTCCAACTCTCCAAAAGATATTTCCGTTTTTTTTTTATAGATTCTAGACTTTTAATCAATGCAATCTTGACAATAATAATAATATTTTATCCTATGATTAGGGAAAATTTATCCTATGCACCTATTTTCAATAACTTCAGCCTATTATATTTTAATTATAGCTTCACCATACGGCCCAGTTGGAACCAAAAAGCGATGGAGGTTCGAGGAAAGAGAAGTCGCTTTAAATCTCTTTGAAGCTTATATTGCCACAAAGACATTTCCATCACTAAAGGATATTCGACGAATGATACAACCCTATCCTTGGCTTAATCAGCGTAAAGCAGAAGTAATTAAAACGTGGATCTCTAACCAAATTAAAAAAAATATTAGAGAATCGCATTAGTTCCTTCTGGTATGATCCTGTTTTCTTACGAATGGAGAACGTTCAGCTTAATTTTTTTCTATCGCCTTTGTGATCAATTCCTGCAGAGTGTAAGTTTTTGTTGATTTCAAGCCTTGTTTGTATATTATTTCATTGAACTACGAAGTTCTAAATCAAAAAAGGAAGGTAAGTTCATTTGAATGTGAACAGAAATGAACACTTACGAAGCTTGAAACCAGCAATAACTCTAATGCAGCCTGAATTGATTGCATTGGGATTTTCAATCCGACAAGGAAACCAAACATTTTTTATGTTTCTTTTAAAATAACAAGTGTGGTAAAATTTGTAAAAAATAAAAAGTATCCAAAAAATATTTTTTTTGTTTTTAATTTTTCTATGAAGACAACATTTCTTCGACAGCGATATTTTAAGAATACTTTAGAGTTAATGAGCATTCTTCTCCTATGATATTCTTCAAATCCAAGCGAGACAAGTAAGGAATCTTGTTTTCCCATTTTTTTAATTGTGGGCTGATGCGGTTAGTTTGCTGGTCTACTGATAGAGTAATCTTAGGTGTGATCCAATGAAAAACACAAATTATATTCACAAGATTCCCACTTATCGCAAACGTTTGAAAATCATTCGAAAGTATAACTGTTATGAAAAAGCATCTGAATAGCTTTTTTATTGTATTATTCTGTGATAATCAGGGTAATCGCGAATAAATTCCGATGAAAATGTTTCCCTTGTCAGCAATGTAAATCAGGTTGCTGAATAGGAAACATTCCCGGGGAAATTTCATTCCCGATAGGGGTAAATTTGGAATGTTTGTTTCTTATATATGTAAAAATAAAAAAAATATTACAGATTGTGTTCGCTTTTACCATTATATTCGACTACAAAACATTCAGAATAAAGAGGTAGTAGACGCCCCATATTTTGGATATCGTGATGCAAGGTTTTTTAATGGCTGAAACCGGCACCATTCAATTCAACTTACAATTAAAAAATGTACAATACTACAACCTTGAGAATATGGTACGTGGTAAATTTCAAAAACATAGAATTTTCTATTTATATTTTGGCTATGTTGCAGCAAAATTGTATATTTAGTAATGTGGTATTCGATTGGGCGCTCTCAGAGCAATTTTTTTGTTCTCAGATCACTTTTTATGTTCGTTTGGTACAAAAAAAAGCAATCTTTTTCGGATTTCATAACACTTTTGCGAATCTGATCTTTCTCAGATTTGCTTCAGATTTACCAATACAAATACGTTTGAGTTTTGACAACTAGTGGAGTTTGTTAACGTTTTGTGAAAATTTTCAACTGAAAAGAAACGAATAGCTTCGGGTTGATCTATTTTTTGTTAATTATTTATCTACAAATGATTAGAACTTAATTTGGGCGAGCATTTTCAATGTTTTCATATAAAATTTAGCCAGTGAATGGAAAACGCTTAGAAAAGTGTCAAAGGGTAGGTACACAATATGTTACAAATAATGCCAAATCAGAAGACAATGAGGAACAAATGAAACTAAGAAGAGGTCTTTAACGTTATAATTTTATTTGACGACTGACGGCGTTTAATGTAATGTAATTCATTTTATGTGCTTAGGTAAATAACGATGGTACTTGATAAGTGTTGCTGAGTCATTAATTTATGTAAATTCAAATACTTCTTCAACACTACCCCTCAAAACTTAACAAGTACATTAATAAATTTTTTTTTTTTTTTTAAACAAAATTGTAGTTAACTTAAGCCCAACATTCTGCAAAATTTGGAATGTTTTGTTTTACATAAATTCTTCGTTAAAATATCTGAGATCATAGCATCTGTTGGGACATATTTCAATTTTATAAAATTTTTACGAAAAACTTCTCGAACATAGTGTATTCTAATATCGATATGTTTACTACGGCTATGATAAATTGCATTTTTAACAAGTTGTTGGGAACTCAAATTGTCACCGTTTAATTCAATAGGCTCCCACACGATACTAGGAAAGCCTAACTCCTTCACAAACGATCGTAGATACACTGCTTCCCTTGAGGCGGCTGACAATGCCATATACTCAGCTTCGGTACTGCTTAGGGCAACCGATTGTTGTTTTTTTGATTCCCAAGTAATCGCTGCTGTAGAGTCGCCAATGAAGAAGGCATATCCAGTGAAGGATCTTCGGTCATCGCTACTACCGGCCCAGTCGGCATCAGCAAAACATTTCAGCTGACCGCCAGTTTTTCTGTAAGTAAGTTTAAAATTAATTGTGTTGTTAAGATATCTTAATATGTGTTTTGCTGCAGTGAGGTGCTCAGCATGAGGGTTCACATTGAATTGAGAAAGTTTATTCACTGAGTGGATGATGTCAGGCCTTGAACATACACCCAAGTACAAGAGAGATCCAATAAGTGATTGGTACGAAGTCTTATTAACCTTCGCACACCCGGAACAGCCACCACACCTCACGAATTTCTGGCCAGGGTCCAAAGGAGTACTACACTTCCGAGTCTGCACCATATTAAACTTCTCCAACAAACTTCGAATAAATTGTTGTTGCGATATACAAATTTGATTTCTCTCCACAGTTACTTCAATACCCAGAAAGTGATCGATTGGTCCCTTGTCAACTACGTCAAACTCCAAACTTATTTTCCTTTTGATTTCAGCTAGGATTTGTGGATTGGAGCAGGCTAGCAGAATGTCGTCTACGTAGACAGCGATAATGTTGGTTTCACCGGGTTTGTTCTTCGTATATACACATGTATCCGCGTTACACTGATTGAAACCCAAATCTCTTAAAACCTTGTCCAGCTTGGCATTCCATTCCCGGCCGGCCTGCTTCAAGCCATATAGTGCCTTTTTTAGCTTGCAAACCTTTTGCGGGTTATCTTTATCCACAAAATGTTCTGGTTGACTTATGTAGACATCCTCTTTCAAATCTCCATTGAGATACGCTGCTGTTACGTCCATTTGATGAACCACTAGATCGAACTCGGCAGCTAGAGCTAAGATAAGCCTCAGCGACGAAAAACGGACAACTGGGGAAAAGGTTTCGGTGTAGTCCACCCCAAATTTTTGGCTGCAGCCTTTTGCCACCAATCGACTTTTATAGCGCACAACTTTACCGTCTTTATCGCGTTTGATGTTGAACACCCATTTACATCTGATGATCTGTCTGTTTTCTGGTGGGTCAACCAAAACCCATGTATCCTTTGCTATAATTGAACTTATTTCAGTTTGCATCGATTGCAACCACCTTTCACCATCGCTTCGACTTAAAGCCTCTGAAACAGTAAGCGGATTTGATAGGGACTTATTGGAGTCGTCAACTAACAAACAAAGTTTCTGTCGTTGGGTTGAACGCAATGGATATGGATCACGTGTCATTTTCTCGACCCTTTGAGTATCTCCTCTTCCGTCCTGAATTCCACTAGAACCTTCACCACTGTTCCCTTCGTTGCCCTCGCCGCTATTGCCACTAACAGCTTTACCGTCATTAAAATCATCGTCTGAACCTCGATGAATTTGCACGTCCTCAGCGTCCGCAATCGAATCCTCAGCATCGTAGTAGTCGTTTTGAATGTGATCCTCGTCCTCGTCATTGGCGTCCTTCTTTCCAACAATACCCACACCACATGCATTGTCATCGACTTTGTTGGTTGTATACTCTTCTAATTCTACAAAATCGTAAGTATTAGAATCGTTTTCAAACTTGCTCTTACCGACTTTGTCCAAAAACTTAACGTCTCGGCTTTTGTGTAGTGTTCTTGTCTTTTCTTCATACAATAAGTACGCCTTTGACTCGGAGGAGTAGCCGACCATATAACACTCAATCCCTCTCGCAGCAAACTTCGATTTTCCAGGCCGCTTGTTCAGCATTATCGCTCTACAACCGAATATCTTTAAGTGGTTCACCGAGGGCTTTCGTCCAGTCCAAGCCTCGTAAGGAGTAATATTTTCCAGCACTCTGGTGTAGGAGCGATTTCGTAGATAGACTGCCGTTTTGACAGCTTCTCCCCACAGCATCTCTGGAAGTCCTGAGCTCAAAAGCATGCACCTCGCCATTTCCACAATCGTTCTATTGGCGCGCTCAGCAATACCATTTTGTTGTGGGGTGTACTCAACTGTGAGCTGTCGCTGAATACCTTCTTGGTCTAAGAAACGAGAAAAATGTTTGCTGAGGTACTCACCCCCATTATCGGTGCGAAGTATTTTTATTTTCTTTGACGTTTCTGTTTCTACTTTAGCTTTAAATATTTTGAAAGCTTCAAAAATTTCACTTTTATTTTTAAGCAACTGGATAAAGATATTTCGGCTATAATCATCGATAAACAAACAAAAATATTTGAAACCAGCTGGTGTGGCCACTCTCATGGGACCGCATATGTCACTATGAATTAATTCCAACACTTGTGTGGTTCGGTTGTTTGATTGTTTATTAAATGGCAAAGTACACAACTTTCCCCTCAAGCACGTTTCACACTCCAAAGCAGTTAATTTACCCTTTAAATTCATACCGCTCACCATATTCTTTTCGGATAAAATTCGCAAATCTTTTACATTTAAATGACCGAAACGTCGATGCCAATTCATCAAATTATTCACACTCGCTTCCATATGTAACAGCTTATCTCTGCTACCTCTGTCCATCATGTAGAGGAATAACCTACCACACTTTATCGCATTGCATACCGTGTCTCCCCGCGAGTTCATTATCACTGCGCCTTTGTCATTGAACAAAACCGTATGCTGATTTTCCGCAATTTTGCTAATAGACATGAAGTTTGTTTTAAGTAGCGGGACAAAAAGAACATTATGCAGCGTTATACGGACTGATGTTGTCTCAATCATGACTTCACCGATACCATCTGATTGTATATAATTATTTGCCGCTAGCTCTATATCCTCTCTATGTGGTCTGAGATTGACAAACATATTTTTGTCGCAACACATATGAGTAGTAGTGCCGCTATCTAAAACCCATGTACTTTTAGTTAGATCAATACTAGTACTATTCACTGCATTTAACATCGCGAAATTGGACCACTGCTTTGTTGAACTTTGTTCTGGGCATGACGATGCGAAATGACCTTTTTTATTACATTTATAGCACTTACCACGTACTGTTCGTTTTTTCGATTGAGAGTCTTGTCGCTGCTGCTGCACATTTGATGATTGTGATGGGTGTCTGAATTTATTCTTAGAGAAAAATGCTGACTCTCCACTCTCATGAGTCACCGCAACAGCATCTCCTTCTCTTCTTTTACCCTCCTCAATCAGCTTTGTCTTCAATGCATGTGGCTTTGGTAACTCGTCTCGTGATTGTATTGCTATAACGAAATTCTCAAAGCTCTTTGGCAAACTTGAAAGCAAAATTATGCTAAGAAGTTCATCCTGCATTTTGATATCAACTTCCTTTAATTTTTCAAACAAATCAAAAATGTTATTAAGGTGATTGACTACAGATGAATTCTCTGCCATTTTTAAATTTAGAAGTTGTTGGAACAAAGTTACCTTTCGCGCTGGACCTCTTGGAGAATGCAGTTCTTCCAATTTTGTCCATGCCGACTTCGATGTGGTGCAATTCTTTATGTGCAGTACTTGCGTCGTTTTTACCGACAATAACATAGTCGCCAATGCCTTCCCATCCTTCATCTTCCATTTCGAAACGACTTCAGCTCCAGCAACAACAGCAGGTTTAGGTGTTTCTCCAGAAACATATGACCAAAGTTCACTATGCACTAATATAGATCGCATTTGAACTTTCCAGCAGTCATAATTATCGTCGTCCAATTTATCGATTTGGTATAACCCGGAACTCATATTAACTTATAATATATATGTAGGTTCGCCTGGGCCCATAACCTTTGTTACAAATAATGCCAAATCAGAAGACAATGAGGAACAAATGAAACTAAGAAGAGGTCTTTAACGTTATAATTTTATTTGACGACTGACGGCGTTTAATGTAATGTAATTCATTTTATGTGCTTAGGTAAATAACGATGGTACTTGATAAGTGTTGCTGAGTCATTAATTTATGTAAATTCAAATACTTCTTCAATACAATACACATATTTCAATTGCACAAATATCAACACAAAAAAGAGCAAGTGACGTTTTTATGCTCGATTAGACACACGAAATCTGAGAGCGAATCTCAAGAGGCCCAATCGAAAACCACATAAGAGAAAGTAATGTGGTTTTCGATTGAGCGCTCTCAGAGCCCTTTTTTTGCTCTCACAGAACTTTTTATGTTCGTTTTTTTCCCTGTATTTACCAATACAAGTACCTACGTTTGAGTTTGACAACTAGTGGAGTTTGTTTACGATTAAGTGAAATTTTTTAACTGAAAAGAAACGAATTGAATTGGGTTGGTCTATTTTTCGCTAATTATTTATGTAAAAATGTTTAGAAATCAATCTAGGCGAGCGTTTTTCATGTTTTCATTTAAAATTTGCCCAGTGAATGGAAAACGCTTAGAAAAGTGTCGAAGGCAAAAAAATATCAACAACAAAAAGAGCTAGTGAAGTTTTAATGATCGATTAGACACACGAAATCTGAAATCTGAGAGCGAATTTGAAGAAGCCCAATCGAAAACCGCAAGTATTCGTACAAAAGTTCGAACTCGACATTACGATGATAGAGGAACTTCGGATTTGGATTTTGTGGAGTTCAAAATAATTTTGTTTTTTTCATATTGGCCCTATTGTTAACGGTACTTACTAATAGTATGGTTTTAAACAAGTTTGATTTTTTCGAAAACTTCTGAACCGATTTCAACTAAAATTGATATTTGAGCTTAAGTAGGTGAGGTTAACGTTCGCGTAATTCTGGAATAACATTACTTTTAACAATTGTACCAGAATTTCATTCCTACGGTAATATTGCCTTTTCTAACTTGAACTATCTCAGTTTTTCTCTAAATGATGATACAATGGATTTCAGAAAAATGCATCTTCCTTAAAAATTGTTTTTGTATGTAATTTACTTGAAAAGGCTCATCACTATTTCGACTAAATGCAAACTTGAAGTAAAATTGTAATTTTCAAAGTTATTACGTCCTGCATTTACATTCCAATCATCGAAAAAATAAATCGGCTTAACAGATCTGAAAATCGACAAAAGGCTGAGCGCTTAAGCCTCACATTTTTATTTGATATGTACTGCTATCTGAAATGAATATCTTTTGGCGTAAAAAAGTTCAGTTTATTTAATAATAAATATATTATAAACAAATATTTCCAATTAACACAGAAAGCTTCGCTCAACATTACGTTTGTGGGAGTTTTTTGTTTTTGGGACAAAAATTACAACGATTTACATTTCACGCCGAGTCCGAAAACCTGATCACAAACTTTTTCCTAACAGATATAATTTGGGATGATTTTCAAACATTCGCGAGAAGTGGGTTTATTGAAAAAATCCTTGTCAGTCTTATTTGTGCTTTTCCTTTAATCATCACACCTGAGACTCATCTTTCACTTAACCTGTTTCCACCTTTCCAAAAATTGATACATTTCTCGTTTGGGTTTGAAGATTATCAGGCTGGCTCATAGGAAAATTAAAAATAAACAGTTTTTTTTTATACTTTTTATTTTTACAAATTTTACCACACTTGTTATTTTAAAAGAAACATAAAAAATGTTTGGTTTCCTTGTCGGATTGAAAATCCCAATGCAATCAATTCAGGCTGCATTAGAGTTATTGCTGGTTTCAAGCTTCGTAAGTGTTCATTTCTGTTCAATTTCAAATGAACTTACCTTCCTTTTTTGATTTAGAACTTCGTAGTTCAATGAAATAATATACAAACAAGGCTTGAAATCAACAAAAACTTACACCCTGCAGGAATTGATCACAAAGGCGATAGAAAAAAATTAAGCTAAACGTTCTCCATTCGTAAGAAAACAGGATCATACCAGAAGGAACTAATGCGATTCTCTAATATTTTTTTTAATTTGGTTAGAGATCCACGTTTTAATTACTTCTGCTTTACGCTGATTAAGCCAAGGATAGGGTTGTATCATTCGTCGAATATCCTTTAGTGATGGAAATGTCTTTGTGGCAATATAAGCTTCAAAGAGATTTAAAGCGACTTCTCTTTCCTCGAACCTCCATCGCTTTTTGGTTCCAACTGGGCCGTATGGTGAAGCTATAATTAAAATATAATAGGCTGAAGTTATTGAAAATAGGTGCATAGGATAAATTTTCCCTAATCATAGGATAAAATATTATTATTATTGTCAAGATTGCATTGATTAAAAGTCTAGAATCTATAAAAAAAAAACGGAAATATCTTTTGGAGAGTTGGACGTCGAAGAGATTCGCGATAGATTAAATTTTTGTCATGTGATTATGTTAGAATGAAGTTGGTATGTCTAACTGAGCTTAATATACATACTTATCGATTGTGACCTACAAAATATCTAAGATGAAAGTTAAAGGCTCACTTTTTGAATTTACGTGAGGTCTGCTTTGATCCATTCTTCGCTTCCACTGAAGATGCTGACAAAACTGAAGTGATGGTTCATTTCGGATATGAAAAGCATTGTTTATTTAAAAAGTTTGTATAAAATATATTTTAAGCTAAAAATTATAAAAGTAATATTACCAATTCTATTTACGTTGCCATACTCATCGCTTTCGTCACTGGAAATATTTTTTGGTAGTTCATAGTTTGGATCATCGTCACTAAAGTCTGAAAAGTCTACAAAGAGGTAATTATGGTAAAACGTTAAGCTACTCAATAAATTAAAAAAAAAATAGTTAATCGAAATTATAATTAATTATATTATTATAAACTCTAAATTTAGGAAACTTTGTTTCAACTATATAGAGCTGCCAAGCCAATTAGAGAAGCAGCCATCTCTCAGATCCATCACTATACATGTTCAGTGATTGACCCTAAGTCTAGTCAGTGGAAAAGAAATCCTCACTAAAACACCGAATGATAATTAAATTTTGAATAGGAGCTATTCGAGTTGTTCGCTCTCTAGAAATGAAAAATGTTACTTATTGATCTATAATGCATCCGATGTGCAGGAACCAATCGTCAAACATAGGTCCTAAACCATGGTATTGAACCCTACAAAGCAATAGAGCAATTTATGTAAAATTTGAAAATGTATTGCAATGCTTTTTGGTAAACAACGCTCATTATTGGTCGTGTAAACGAATAGTGCAGATAGTTTTCCGAAAACTGGGTATCGCGCACAAAATGTCTTTTTTTTAAGTTTTATAATTTTTTGCCTCTCACCTTTAAAACGTAATTATTTACATTAGAGGAATACAAAATTGCGAAGGGTAGTTCATGACCACGGCAGTGTCAAATGAGAAAAAATAAAGTGAAACCTAAAAAATTTAAAGGAAAACAAATTAAATTTTACGTTTGATGGTATAAATATGAAATCGAAAAAATAGTTTTTTTTTTCGTTACAATCAAACATAAAAAAGGTGACCAAGAGCAAAAAAAGTGCTCTGAGAAACGCAATCGAATAAGATCTATGTTGTTACAAATTAATGTCAATTTGAAGTTTCAGACGCCCAACATGAACAATAAATTTATTTCGTTTATGTACAAGCTCTCTAAACTGAAATTGGGTCAACATGCACATTATGTAATATTTAAAGAATGCATATGAGTTAAAATAATTGATGCATTCTTAAATGATTGCATTGAATTGAATAATGTAAAATTAAATGCAATCCTTCGCAAAGAATTTTTTGGAAATCTCAAATGCAATTTAATGATTGCATTCATTGAATTTAAAGAATCAATTTAGAAATGATTGTATTATTTTAATCAATTCTTTTAACATTTTCTTGGAACCAACCTTCTCAGATCACAAAATTACAGAATTTTAAATAGACGAGGAAATAGACCCACTAAACAAATCCAAAAACCCCAGAAAACTAGCTAACAGACACGAAAAAAAATTCAAATATACCGACGCTCATCACAAGTTTCACAGCGAATGTAAATATATGGATAAAATAAAATATCGGCGTTGTAACAAATGAAGAAAAATGTTAAATAAATACCATGATCATCGGTGCAGCTGGTTCCGGTTTTTATCAATGACGGCTTCTCCACGGCCTTAGTACTACATATTTGGACACCGTCGCCCAGCAATACATGGTGTCCAACCCTCTCTTTCGGCTTCAATTTCTCTTCATTTTCTCCCTCAGAGTTCCGATCGGAAAGGTTAATACTTGTTGTATTAGGTGTGGATGTTGGAACAGACTGTTTCTTCTTTGATTTCTTAATATCGTCTATAACATATGCATAAAAGGATATTATTTGTCATAAAATAAATAAACTAAAAAAATAACTGACGAATTCAAACAAAAGCTTACATGTTAGGTTTTGTTTGTTTTTGTTTGGAAGGATTAAAGAAAGTTATTGAAAATGATCACGGATAATAGAGTAAATCTCAGTTAACAAATGTTTGCTTTATTTTAATCAATTCTTTTAACATTTTCTTGGAACCAACCTTCTCAGATCACAAAATTACAGAATTTTAAATTGACGAGGAAATAGACCCACTAATACAAATCCAAAAACCCCAGAATAACTAGCTAACAGACACGAAAAAAAAATTCAAATATACCGACGCTCATCACAAGTTTGACAGCGAATGTATATGGATAAAATAAAATATCGGCGTTGTAACAAATGAAGAAAAATGTTAAATAAATACCATGATCATCGGTGCAGCTGGTTCCGGTTTTTATCAATGACGGCTTCTCCACGGCCTTAGTACTACATATTTGGACACCGTCGCCCAGCAATACATGGTGTCCAACCCTCTCTTTCGGCTTCAATTTCTCTTCATTTTCTCCCTCAGAGTTCCGATCGGAAAGGTTAATACTTGTTGTATTAGGTGTGGATGTTGGAACAGACTATTTCTTCTTTGATTTCTTAATATCGTCTATAACATATGCATAAAAGGATATTATTTGTCATAAAATAAATAAACTAAAAAAATAACTGACGAATTCAAACAAAAGCTTACATGTTAGGTTTTGTTTGTTTTTGTTTGGAAGGATTAAAGAAAGTTATTGAAAATGATCACGGATAATAGAGTAAATCTCAGTTAACAAATGATTGCTTTATTTTAATCAATTCTTTTAACATTTTCTTGGAACCAACCTTCTCAGATTACAAAATTACAGAATTTTAAATTGACGAGGAAATAGACCCACTAATACAAATCCAAAAACCCCAGAATAACTAGCTAAAGACACGAATAAAAATTCAAATATACCGACGCTCATCACAAGTTTGACAGCGAATGTATATGGATAAGATAAAATATCGGCGTTGTAACAAATGAAAAAAAATGTTAAATAAATACCATCATCATCGGTGCAGCTGGTTCCGGTTTTTATCAATGATGGCTTCTCCACGGCCTTAGTACTACATATTTGGACACCGTCGCCCAGCAATACATGGTGTCCAACCCTCTCTTTCGGCTTCAATTTCTCTTCATTTTCTCCCTCAGAGTTCCGATCGGAAAGGTTAATACTTGTTGTATTAGGTGTGGATGTTAGAACAGACTGTTTCTTCTTTACTTTCTTAATATCGTCTATAACATATGCATAAAAGGATATTATTTATAATAAAATAAATAAACTAAAAAAATAACTGACTAATTCAAACAAAAGCTTGCATGTTAGGTTTTGTTTGTTTTTGTTTGGAAGGATTAAAGAAAGTTATTGAAAATGATCACGGATAATAGACTAAATCTCAGTTAACAAATGATTGCTTTATTTTAATCAATTCTTTTAAGATTTTCTTGGAACCAACCTTCTCAGATCACAAAATTACAGAATTTTAAATTGACGATCAAATAGACCCACTAATACAAATCCAAAAACCCCAGAATAACTAGCTAAAGACACGAATAAAAATTCAAATATACCGATGTGATGAGCACAAGTTTGACAGCGAATGTATATGGATAAGATAAAATATCGGCGTTGTAACAAATGAAAAAAAAATGTTAAATAAATACCATTATCATCGGTGCAGCTGGTTCCGGTTTTTATCAATGATGGCTTCTCCACGGCCTTAGTACTACATATTTGGACACCGTCGCCCAGCAATACATGGTGTCCAACCCTCTCTTTCGGCTTCAATTTCTCTTCATTTTCTCCCTCAGAGTTCCGATCGGAAAGGTTAATACTTGTTGTATTAGGTGGGGATGTTAGAACAGACTGTTTCTTCTTTACTTCCTTAATATCGTCTATAACATATGCATAAAAGGATATTATTTGTAATAAAATAAATAAACTAAAAAAATAGCTGACGAATTTAAACAAAAATAAACAAAAGCTTGCATGTTAGGTTTTGTTTGTTTTTGTTTGAAAGTTATTGAAAATGATCAAGGATAATAGAGTAAATCCCGGATAGTCGATTTTTTAATAAATAATTTTTTGAAAATACATTTTCCGGTAGAATGCCGAATAATCGAAAGATGACTGTACAAGCTTTCTGAACTGTAATTGGCGCAACACGCACATTATGTACATATAATATAAATCATATTAGTACGAAAAAAACCAAGCGTGTTTCACCAATTTGAATTCAGAAGGCTTACATATGGACGGAAAAATACATTTTTTAACGTGCCGATGCCCGTCAAATGATTGCGTATAGGCAAAACTTCTTGGCCATATATATCCAATCAATCTCGAACTTTTGATGGGCGTCGGGACACTCAAAACATGCATTTACCTAACGTAAATAACTAATATGTTTAGACTTACCGTGAAAGAATAAAATGTGTGCTGGATATCTTGCACCATTGCTATATTTGGCAACGCATTCACTTCCCTTGACATGCGTTACACGATTTGCACCACATATGTAACTTTTACCGTCATTGAACCGAACTAAGTAGTGCATTATAACAATTTTTAAACCACGTTAAACTTTATATTTTTTAGACCGTGGCCTAGCCCGAGTTATATTCATAAAAACACAGAAACATATAAATTTATAATAAAAAATTACTTGCGAACAAGGAGAGAAATGACGAACGTCTGCAACTACCTGGTGCCAGAGAACAAAAGAAAAAGTTAAGCGTTGGCGGTTGCCTGTTGGCGGTTGGCGCGTGTCGGATTTCGGGTGTGTTTGTGCTTTATACTTAGGGTTGGAATAAACTTGTGATTGTGCAAAACTTGTGGATATGGCTAAGTGATGCCATTTTCTAAAATAAAATAAAATGCAACTTACCAAACATAATGAGTTTTATTTGTTCGATACATATAGCAACATATTTTAAACTGCGTACCCATTCTTTTAGCCAAAAATGTAAATATTTTCATTTGTTTCGGTGGATCACAGAGTCATTTTTCACTTACACTGTTAATACTATTTGCTAACACGTTCGCAATCGAAAAATACATTCAATCGAAATAAAATTGTACCCTTTTTTTTAATTTTTTTTCAGAATTGGGAATTTATCTTTTCCTGAAATGGATAGGTATATTCATATAGAAAACTGGCCAAAATTCGTGGAGGAATATTTTAAGTTTACATATTGTATATTGCAATTTTTGAATGGCGTTTAATGAAATATTCATGATGTGATGTGGATGATAATGGGATTGAAGGTTATTGCCTTTCGGCAATATATTTGTAGAGTTTTGCCATGATTTTTGGGATAAAAATTGGGTTCAGCTCCTTTTGTAATTAAACTCCATAAAGAGATATACCTCGATTTTATGTTTTCGGACACTTCTGAACATAATTGTTTTTTTTTTACCCACATGATTTCGTGGTACGAGATTTCTTCTGTTGTGTTAATCCATGAAAATCATTAAGGTATTCACTCAATCTCATAATTTTATGCAGCTCGAAAATGCATAAACTTCAGCGGTGCTTTAAGTGAACACCCCTCGGATATGTCATTGCGTAAATCGCGTAAATCGACTGTTAAGTCGGTTGTCAAACGCAGCTGTTCAAACTATCAAAATGCCGAAAGGAAGCGAAAAAAAAACCTATTAAATTCTTGGAGAATCGGCAGCAATTATTATTTTTTTACTTGAATTCTTACCATTTTGAGATCTTCCTAAAAAAAACTCTGAAAACAAACAAACAACAGACGACTGTCTGTCAAAGTTTGACATTTGTGATTTGCGCAACTTTCCGCGGTTGATTTCTGAGCCCAAAACGTCGCGGAAAATTATGAGGTCTGCGTAAACTATTCTTCATACAAAATCTGACAGTTCATTTACGAGGTGGTAAATTTCTGCAGTTTGCGCAGTTTATGAGGCTTTTACGCGTTTAAGTGAATACCCTTATTAATTTAAATATATATTGCTCGGTTGGAATACATGCAGTTTAACTTACAGCTCTGTACTTCAAGAAATCAAAAGTGGCTACACTGCCCCCTCAAAAAAAAATTTTGTATACCTATCTTGTGCATCTGGCTATTGTTCCCCACCAACCGCATTATTAACAACGCGCGCACGCATACAAGTTCGATGTAGCTGTACTTTTTAATGAGAGTATAATGATGTCGAAGTACAATAAATTTCCAACGGCCTACATAGGCAAGCAATATCGATTTGAAAAGACAAGGACAACACAAGCTGATAATTCAACAGGCACTGCCAGATAAAATGCGTTCGATTAGCAAAATTTCTAATTTGGAAATATAAATCGTGTTTAACTACAAATAGGTAGGTATTCATTATTTGATTTAATGTAGTGCGCGGGTACTATTTACTTATAAGGAAAATAAAGAAAATGTATGAATAGATTCGATTGGTGCAGAGGATGTTGCCAATGTTTTTAAACAATATCACTGGGGAAAAAAACCATATCTATGATTATGGGTAGGATGTCCATGACCTTAAGCGTGTGATCTGCTTTCTTATTTCGATTTGACAAAAAGATAAAATTTTGAGAGAAAAAAATACTTTTTTTTTGATCGAGATTGCTTTCATGTTTGATTTGCCAAGAAAATCAATTTTTTTTTTGATCTGACTCTCTTTTAAGAAATCCCGATTTTCACTAATACCAATGTGTGTGACAAACAGCTGGCGGTTACGAATTGTTTATCGTTTGAAGGATCGTTTTTTTTTTACTGAATTATTCATTCTTCGAGTATGCAAATAATTTTTTATATCAATTTATTTCGAAATGAGTTATTGAAAATGTGTAAAAACAATTGAAATGGATTTTCAGCTCAAGTGAAAAAAAAAAATTTTGCGGCCAACTTAATACAAACAAGAACCAATAAAATTCGCATTTTATGTTCGTTTGGCATCAGAAAACTCAAGTCTCAGATCAAAATCTGAAAAGCCAAATCGAAAACGAAATTTTATTATTAAATGCTCTGATCACTTCTGTCGTTTTTGTATTTACATGTAGGTAATTAAAATAATTGACCTTCATACTTTTTTTGCTTGGATGAATTAAGAAATTATTTTCATGCAGGTCATATTCTGATGAATTTCAAGTAAAGTATTTAGACTGGTCAGACTGCATTGACTTCCTACCCACTACGCCTTAAGCCAGAAAGAACCAGATATATGGGACAGCATATAATAGAAAGAGAAAACATGACATGACTCTCAAAGCGGTGTTTAAAGAGCAAAACAAATTGAATTCAACACAAACAAGTGGCACAGTCAGCGACGCGACACACCACTACACAACGCATCCTACATATAAATTTGGCCTTGGCTTTACTAGCGCAAGCCAAACACAGGAATACTCTGTTATTGCAGCGATACGAATCCGATGTTAACGACTTATTTTTCGTAGCTGTGTGCATGAGTGTGTATGAGCTTCACGGTAGAATAGAGCGAACTTATTTTATTTGCTACAAGAAGAACAGTATCGATAATGACATCAGAATTTAATAATCAGAGTTCCCACTTTGTAACAACTGTAGTATTTGTATACAGTTTTAATACGATACATTGTTGCAGGTTTTTTTTATTTCGAACTGCACCCAAAAAGAGCGAACAATTTGTTTGTTTTACCGATTCTTCAGTTGGACATTTAATTATATGTTGCATATACCTACCTACTTATTACTATTTTTTATTTTGCGATAAAACTTATTAGGTAATGAAATCTCTATTTGAGTTTTTTTTTACGTAGGTATATTATGTTAATATAATTTTACTAAATGAAAAACATAGGTATGCACTGGGTTTTTTGAGGACTGTTCTCATTTACTCTGATTGTTTTATAACATAATTTAGAATTGTCCTTGGAAACACCGCTTCATCGGATAAATATATAGTTATTTTGAAAATGACTTGAAATGTGCCACTTGGCAAATATATATGTACCGTCCTCATAAATGCCTTTAGCTAGTTTTCAGGCCTAAATTGCATACTTTAAGAAATAGTGGCCTGAAAACCACCCATTGGTAGCATATATTGTTTTTGGGGCGTGAAATAAAATTTTTCGAAAAACCTTTTCAAAAACCGAAAAAACAGGGGTTTTAGTACACTTTTCAAGCCTAATCTTCATAATTTAAAAAAATTGTGTCCTGAAAACCACCCTTAGGTAATATATCCTGATTATACGGAGTAAAATAACTTTTTTCGAAAAAACTCTTTTAAAAACCAAATTAACTATGGTTTCTGGTGGTTGGGTGATGTATGAATAGGGTAGACACTGATTGGCGTCAACTTGGCGATGCCCAGGCGTTGCAACTGGTTCATACACATCAATTGTGCTTATTTTACCTCCTCGTGGTAGCCACCGGATACTGGTCTTGTCCTTCCGGGCATGACTTGCTAAACTTATAAGCGCGAGTGTTGAACACGAAGAAAATAGCAACACTATAATGCTCTGTCGGAATGACTGGCTGAACGAGTCTCAGAGGTCTTACATGAGCCCCTCAGAAAGAGGACATACAGCGAATGAATCCACGAGATTGGATCAACGGTGGTGTCAACAGTCAAGATGGCAGCTACCTTACATGAGCTACTCTGACATATTTGGAGAAAAGGTCAGTAAGGATTTTTCAGCACTAGTCAGGGTGCTGAAATAGAGATGGTGGCGGATGAACCCTTTATAGGCCAACGGCAGCACTCATATCCCCGAAGTGGGTTACTGGCAACGGAGTTTCCGACCCGCTGTCCTAGGGTCAATTCAGGGCCTGGTCCTCCAAGTTGGGGGTTGTGCGTGGGGTTAACTACCCAACCACGGAAAAATTGAGACAGTTGCGAAGCAACCATTAGCCTCGGAGACTGACGGATTTACTGTTGACGACCCTGCAAAACGAAAAAAGGACAATGACTTTCGGATCTGCACGTGGAATGTTCGGACCCTGAATAGACCGCATGCAGCCGAACAATTAGCGGAGGCCCTACGCTGCTACAATGCAGATATCACCGCCATCCAGGAAGTGCGGTGGGATGGGCCGGGCAAAAAAAGGATGAAAAACTGTGACATCTACTACGGTGATTGCTATAAGGAACAGAAGCAGCGACTATTTGGATGTGGATTCGTTGTAAGCGGCAGACTTAGGCAAGAAGTCTTGAGCTTTCGACACGTTAGTGAACGCCTTGCAACTATCCGCATCAAGGCTAAATTTGCCAACATCAGCCTAATATGCGCTCACGCCCCCATAGAAGAAAAAGACGATGCTACCAAGGAATGTTTCTACGAGCTCCTCGACCAAACATATGAGCAATGTCCTAAATATGACGTTAAAATCGTCCTTGGTGATTTTGACGCCAAAATAGGCAAGGAGGATATCTTTGGTAGCACAATCGGAAAGCACAGCCTACACGACAACACGTCTGGAAACGGACTAAGGCTAATTGACTTTGCGGCGGGACGTAATGTTACTATAGCTAGCACACGGTTTCCTCACCTCAATATTCACAAAGGAACATGGCGGTCACCGGATCATCATACTGTCAATCAAATTGACCATGTTGCGATCGACGCAAGGCACTCCTCCAGTATTCTAGATGTCCGCACCTTCCGAGCGGCCAACATAGACTCGGACCACTACCTTGTTGTAGCCAAGGTACGAATGCGGATATCCCAGACACCACAACAACAAGGAAATACTGTGAGGAGATTCAACGTTGAACGGCTACAAACGCAACAGACCGCCCGAACCTTTGCCGATCGCGTGTCCCTCAACCTCTCGAGAAGTCCTACGCAGCCAGCATCAAGTGCTGAAGACCAGTGGCATAGATGCCAAGAAGCCATTAGAAACGCCGCAACTGATGTGCTTGGTTTCACCAAACCACCCCCTCGAAACCCCTGGTTTGATGAAGAATGCTGGCAAGCGCATGCAGCAAAACAACGTGCCTATGAAGCGGCGCTGCACAGAAGGACGAGAGCAGCTCGTGAGCTCTACGAGCAAAAGAGGAGGGAATAACACCGGCTTCTCCGAAAGAAAAAGAAAGAGCATGAGAAGCGCGCGATCGAGGAAATAGAGAGATGTTACTCCAGGAACAATGTTCGGAAGTTTTACCAAAAGGTAAAAAGAACGTGTCATGGCAACAAAACCCGAACAGAAGCCTGTAGAGATGAACAAGGGAACCTTGTAGTGGAATCACAGTCGGTGCTGAGGACATGGAAAAACCATTTCTGCAGACTGCTAAACGGCGAAGACGACCAAGATCCCGCTGTCAGGCAGAACGATCCATTCAATCTGGACGATGAAAGCCAAGATTTCAGTCCACTGACCAAAATGAAGTGAGGATAGCAATATCCAAGCTGAAGTCCAACAAGGCTGCTGGACCAGATGGCTTACCTGCCGAGCTCTTCAAAGCAGCGGGAGATGACTTGGTAGAGTGCATACACCAACTCGTCTCCAAGATTTGGTCGGAAGAAAGTATGCCTGATGAATGGAACCTCAGCATTGTTTGCCCGATCTATAAGAAAGGAGACCCTCTAAACTGCGGCAACTATAGAGGTATCAGTCTCCTTAATATCGCCTATAAGATCCTTTCTGCTGTACTGTGTGAACGCCTGAAGCCATTTGTCAACGAACTGATTGGACCCTATCAGTGCGGTCTTAGGCCCGGTAAGTCCACAGCCGACCAAATATTCACACTACGGCAGATCCTGGAGAAAACCCAAGAAGTCCAAATCGATACCCACCATCTGTTCATCGATTTTAAGGCCGCATATGACAGCATTTATAGAGACGAGCTATACAGAGCCATGTCTAGTTTTGGCATCCCTGCCAAACTCGTCAGATTGTGCAGAATGACAATGGAGAATTCTCGCTGCTCCATTAAGGTCGGAAACAATCTCACCGAGACCTTTGATGTCAAAAAAGGATTTAGACAAGGTGATGCGCTGTCATGTGACTTCTTTAACCCTTTCGGTATTTTGATGCCATATGGCAATAGGAATTCATAACGTCTCTCTTTGAGTATATTTTCTTTTCTGATTAACTTCTTATAGTATCTGATCAATCAGTAGAGGCAAACAAACTGGTTGATATGG
This sequence comes from Cheilosia impressa, assembly GCA_948293265.1. NCBI lineage: Eukaryota > Metazoa > Arthropoda > Insecta > Diptera > Syrphidae > Cheilosia > Cheilosia impressa. The sequence continues at coordinate 59,875,973 of OX411880.1, forward strand.
TTGATATCATTGTGCTTTTAGCTTTGGTGCAAGGAAGGTCTGTAGAGCTCGAATTTTTTCCTCGGAAGACTAATTTTATGATTTCATTTTTACATTGGTAAGTGACAAATACATTATCAATTTTGATTTTATTTTAATGATAAATAGCAGGGATACAATAAAAAAAATAATATAGACATGTTGTCCTTCGTTCTGCTGCCACTAGAGACAATTGATGTCATTTGGCAACGTTCCCAAAAACCACTTTAGAACAAATACTTAACAAAAACAATGTTCCAATGTTTTTAGTCTGAGCCTCCGTAACAACAAAAAGAAAAAAAATATTTTCTTAACCTTAGAACAAAAAAGAAGTACCGAAAGGGTTAACATCATTCTTGAGAAAATTGTGCGCAACTCACAAGCCAATACCAGAGGCACAATTTTCCAAAAGTCTGTGCAACTGCTTGCATACGCGGACGATATTGACATTATTGGCAGAACACAGCGAGCTGTCACTGGCGCGTTTGCAAGTATCAGTACGGAAGCGGCAAAAATGGGTTTAGTGGTAAACGAGGGCAAAACAAAATATATGCTGTCAACAAGAAGGGACACACAACATGGACGAATCGGACAGAACGTCACAGTAGACAGCTATAATTTTGAGGTAGTTAGGGACTTTGTCTACCTCGGCTCCGCTATAAACTCTGATAATGACACCACAGCAGAAATCAAACGAAGAATTACACTTGCCAATCGCTGTTTCTTTGGTCTAAGACGGCAATTGACTAGTAAGGCCTTGTCAAGAAACACTAAGTCGATTCTATATAAGACCCTCATCATCCCAGTCCTGCTCTATGGCGCAGAAGCATGGACCCTAACAAAGGCGGATGAAGATCTTCTTGGTCGTTTCGAACGCAAGATTCTTCGAGTGATTTTTGGTCCCGTTTGCGTTGACGGGCTTTGGAGAAGAAGATTTAACAGCGAACTCTACGAGCTGTACAACGACACCGACCTGGTCAGAAAAATACGCATCTGTCGTCTAAGATGGCTAGGACATGTAGAGCGAATGGACACCAACGCTCCGGCCCAAAGAGTCTTCGATTCCAACCCGGAGGGACAACGCAGTAGAAGAAGACCTCGCCTTAGGTGGCGCGCACAAGTGGAAGGGGACCTCAACCAACTTGGAGTGCGCAACTGGAGGCAGTTAGCAAAAGATCGCGCTAACTGGAGAGGCGTATTGGTTGAGGCCCAGGTCCACCCCGGACTGTAGCGCCGCCTAAGTAAGTAAGTAACTATGGTTTCTGAGCAGTTTCTGACTGTTTCAAAAAATGTCCTCACAACCACCCCTTGACAAACATATATATATATATGTATTTTAAGCAAACGAGTAGAATGTATTTTTAGCAAACGAGATGGAAATGTGCAGCACTCACCTGCGGTTAAGTCTTAGCGGCAACAACAAAAATGAGTGGACAGTAATGTACAGATGGGATGAACTTCTTCGATTGAATTATCTTCTTCAGGACGTGTTGATAATTTGTAGACTTAAAAAACGCAACACACACACTACACAATATCAGAAAAATGTAATTTATTTTAATTAAAAATGAATTTTGCTTTGCAAATGTTGGTTTACAAAACGCTTTTTGATAACTTTCTTTCAGTGCTCGAAAGGACCAAAAAATGTATTGGGTTGAAAACTTGTATGAAATTTATTTCTTTGTCTTGACCAAAAGAAAAGTGAAACGCTATCCTTTCGGTGTTGTAAAACGTTATAATTTTAATTCGGTTTCTTATGTTTAAAGTTAGCAAAATACCAACTTAAGCCAATCCAAATTTCTCGAAATCCTTGACTTTTGCATTAAGGAAAACAACTTTTTACAGTACAAGGAGGGCTTATACAAACAAATCTTTGGCATGCCGATGGGCAACCCACTCTCGCCCACAATTGCTGATCTGGTAATGGATCATTTATTAGATGAATGCTGCAAAATAACATCAAAGCAGAAATTTATCGCAAAATATGTGGATGATATCTTTGCAGTTATTGATAAACAGGATATTGACAGCATGCTGGGATGTCTCAATGGACTCCATGCAAAAATCCAATTCACTGTTGAGATGGAGAGAAACAGTTCCATAGCGTTTTTGGATGTTCTAATCCGCCGCGACCAACACCAGCTTTCATTTAACTGGCATCAAAAAGATACAGCATCTGGAAGACTCATCAACTTTAAGTCTAACCAAGCAAAGCACATCATTACAAACACTGCTTCAAATCTTGTCCATAAGGTTTTTACTTTGAGTGACGAGAAGTTCCATATTATAAATGAACGTAAAGACACAAAAATCCTTAAGGACAATAATTACCCAGATGGTTTTATACGAAACATAATCCTTAATCACAAACGCAAGGTTACACGTGATAGAGGATCGGAAGTCACATTGCCTATCTACAGAAGTGTTGTCTATGTCCCCAGACTTGCCGAGAACTTCAAATAAAGGATCAGCAGCAGTTCCAAGGAACTTCACATTGCGTTTAAGTCGAATCAGACTCTGGCATCCTAGTTCTTAAAACTTAAACCCACAACTGAGAAGCATAAATGTACTGATGTAGTGTACAAAATCAACTGCAAAGGTAACACAAGTGAAGGTTGCAACCTTTGCTATATCGGTACAACAAAACAGTTCCTGTCCCAAAGAATGTCCAATCACCGGTCGGACATCAAGTCAAAAAACGAGGGAAAAACGGCACTGGCCAACCACTCAATTCAAGCTAATCATAACCCAGACTTTGACAACGCAACTGTGCTTCAGACGGAGAGACCTACCTCGAAACGGTATACACTTGAGACGCTACACATAATGAACAACAGGAATAACATGAACCGAAAACAGGACATCCAAAATATATCTGCTATATATAGCTCTCTAATTGATGGAAAAACCTAATACCAGACTAAACTTCAATTGAAGTGTTACACTCTAAGTGTGTCATTTTTTTCATGTCATCTTTCACTATTTTTGTTTCAAAGTTGTGCTAAGGTTTATATTATTGTTCTGTGTTTAGCAGTTTGACTTTTTTCATTTTTGTAAGTCTCACGTCATCTACATTTTTGTATTTATTAACAATTTATGTTTCCTAATAAAGATACCCTGAAGAAGGCAGCAATTCCTGCCGAAACGTCGGGAAAAAGCAATGAACTAACATATGTAGTTTCATTCAAACGCTTATGACCAAAAAACCATTTCCATAAACTATATAAATCCTTTTTTGACATCGAAGGTCTCGGTAAGTTCTTTACCGATCTTAATGGAGCAGCGTCCATTCTCCATTGACATCCTGCAGAAACGGACGAGTTTGGAAGGGATGCCAAAACTAGACATTGCTCTGTATAGCTCGTCTCTATAAATGCTGTCATAGGCGGCCTTATAATCGATAAAAAGGCGGTGGGTATCGATTTGGACTTCCTGGGTTTTCTCCAAGATCTGCCGCAGTGTGAATATTTGGTCAACGGTAGACTTTCCTGGCCTGAAGCCACACTGATAGGGACCAATCAGGTTGTTGACGAAAGGCTTCAGGCGTTCACACAACACGGCAGGTAAGATCTTGTAGGCGATTTTAAGAAGACTTATACCTCTGTAGTTGGCGCAGTTCAGAGGGTCTAGTTTCTTGAGGATCGGGCAAACAATGCTGAGGTTCCATTCATCGAGGCACTATGCTCAGTAAGAACGAATAGACGCGTTTTTATAATCGTCCAGTTAAAGTGAGCTAAATAGTGTGTAAAGTCGATTAATAAACTAATATGAAGCATAAAGACTTAGTGGTTTGAAACGTTTGTTCCGGTCACTGTGTTCTGAAAACTCTATATCACATTTTTCTTTGACTAAATTAACTTTCTGGCCATAATCGGTTTGTTGCTGATATTTTTCCCTTTGCTTTGCCATTGCTTTACTGCCACCACCAAACCGCAATTCTCTTAAAATGTCTGCTCCTAACCTACGACCAAGAGCGACCTCAACAAAAGGCCTGCCATCAACGTCTACACAACAACAATCACCTGCAAAAACACAGCTGAGTGATTGCAATGCTGCTCTTACCGCCAATATTTTGGAGGAGCATCTCAATAAACAGGCTAAATCATTGCAGATTGGATTTACTAAGGAAGTCTCCAAAATGCAGAATCAATTTCTTTGCAAAATCGATGAATTAAATGCAACCTGGAATCAGCGATTCGATGAACTGAAGAAAAATATCATTGATCGCATTGATCTGCTCGAGAAAGACACCAACGCAGCTTTGCAATTGCAGAACGCCGAGATTGCAGCTCTTCAAAGACGTTGTAACATCTTGGAAAGGAAGGAAGTTGAATGTGATGCAGTGCTCTTCGGAATTCCTGCAGTCCCAAATGAAAATTTAAATAGTTTATTCTTTGAACTCTGTCACACTATTGAGTGTAAGCCGCCTCTCTTGCAAAATGCTTTTCGTACCAAAAAGCGTAATAGCAATAATAACACCGCATCTCCCACTCCCATTGTGTTGAAATTCAGCAACTCTGTAGAGCGAAACACTGTTTTGATGTCAGCCGCAAACTACCGAAAGAAAAATGCAACCGAATTACGTCTCCAACATCTGGGCATTGACTCTGATAGAAGCTGTTATCTCAATGAGAGCCTAACACGACAAACACGTTTTCTCTTAAACAGTGCTCTTGCTCTTAGACGGAAAAAACAACTGTTTGCTGTCTACACGAAGTATGGATTTGTTTATGTAAGGAAGTCGGCGAATGGAAAAAGCTTTCTCATCGAAAGCACTGAAGATCTACTTGCTGCTGCTGCGACTCATCAATAATTGTTGTACCTAATTTTATCGATTCGTAAGCTTTCTATTGTAATTCTGTTGTCTTTTCCTCTGTACTGCCCCTTTAATTCTCATCACATTTCTTTACCTTTTCGTTAGTTGGAATGCACTTTATTTTTGTTGTTTAAATTGATATGACAAGTTTAGTAAACCAATACAGTATTAATGAAAAATCAACGTACACTATGGTAAATGTTCTCTCAAAGTGTTACGAGGGACTTCAGGTCTGTTATATAAATGCGCGTAGTTTAAGCAATCGAAAATTAGATTATTTAAAGTACTTGTTTTCCAATTCCTGTGTTGATGTTATTTGTATATGTGAAACGTGGTTTGATCGGGATATACCTGACCTGTTCTATAAAATTCCCAGCTACAAAATTTTCAGGAACGATAGAGTTACTGATACTACGGGTGGTGGGGTGGCAATCTATTGCAAATCAAATATAAAATGTGACATTATTACTAAGTCTAGTGGTAGTGGAACTGAATACATTTTAGTTGAATTACGGGATAATAATACCAAATGTATTGTTGCATGTGCTAATAATAATAAAAGAAGTAGCTCTTTCATGCCCTTCTTTTCAGTAATTTCTGAATATTGTGCACTGTATGAACACATAATTATTTGTGGTGATTTCAACACCAACCTACTGAAAAACGATTCACTTTCCTTTCAGATGAAGGATTCAGTTTCTTCAGTAGGAATGGAAATAGTAAATAATACTTACCCAACACGTTTTGCGCCAAATAGGTTACCTAGTCTTCTCGATCTCATTGTTGTTTCGTGTCCATCGCTTGTTCTTCTGTTTGATCAATTATCATTTGATTTTTCAGATCATGATATACTTTTCTGTACTTATGACATAGTATTGTCTAAAACAGCCATCCCCCACTCTTTCACTTTTAAAGATTTCAATTCCATCGATCTCAATGGCCTTCAAGTCGCAACTTTTTCGGCTCCCTGGGAACATTGTCGATTAACTGCCGATCCAAATGAAAAAGTAAGGTTGTTTCAATCAATATTAGTAGAATTGTATGATGAATATGTTCCAATTAAAACAGTCAAAATTCAGAACAAGTCATGTCCGTGGTTTACATCTGAGGTTATTAATTCTATAAAAACTAGGAACAAATTATACAGCAAATGGAAGCGTAGACCGTCTGATGTGAGTTGGACTGCATACAAAGTGGCGCGGAATTCCTCAACTTCCATTCTGCGGGCATCTAAGAAAAACTATTACGCCTCTAAATTTAATACTTCCCTCCCTGCGAAGAAACTTTGGAGCAACTTGCGAAAAATTGGTATCTCCAGTGGTAGCAATAACTCTAAATGTGATATTGATCCGGATGTACTAAATAATTTTTTTCTGGGCAATTATCCCCCAGCTTCTTTTTGCTTCTAATCGCTCAGTTGACTCTATAAGCTCTGTGCCAATACTTGAGGATTTTGTAGTAGCCACTGAAGTCGAAGTTGCTGAATGCATAGCAGCTATTAGATCCAACTCCATAGGTGAGGATGGCCTTCCAATACGTTTCATCAAACTTATTTTACCCCAAATTATCTCACATCTCACGCATTTGATTAACTGGTGCATAACAACATCAACTTTTCCTCAGCACTGGAAAATTGCAAGAGTATTGCCAATTGCAAAGAAAACTAACCCATCTTCTCCTTCTGACTTCAGACCGGTAAGCATTCTTCCATGTTTGTCAAAGGCATTTGAGAAAATTATGGCAAAGCAAATAACGAAGCATTTAACACTCAATAGACTGCTGTATGCTCAGCAGTCCGGTTTCAGAGCTAATCACAGCTGTTCTACAGCTATGGTTAATTTATTTGAAGAGATAAGGCAAGACTATGACAAGGGGTATGTTTCGTTGCTTTGCTTGCTGGACTTCTCAAAGGCCTTCGATAATGTAAATCATAAAATCCTATGTTGGAAGCTTAGGAATAACTTTGGGTTTAGTGAGAGGGCAGTAAAATTGATTAATAGTTTTCTTTCTGGTAGATCGCAAAGGGTTTTATCCGGTGAACGTCTTTCACTTTCAAAAGAAATTAAGCAGGGAGTGCCTCAAGGGTCAATATTAGGACCGATACTCTTCTGCATGTTCATAAATGACCTCCCATCAGTATGTAAATGTGCTTCTGTGCATTTATATGCAGATGATGTTCAATTACACCTAGCGAAACCCTTCAGCGACCTAAATGAACTTGTTTTTTGTTTGAACGAGGAGCTACGACATATTCACACTTGGTCAATAGCTAATGGGTTACTACTTAATCCACTAAAATCTCAAGTAATTCCCATTTCAAAAAATAATTTTAATTTGTGTCTCCTACCTGATATATATCTGAATATGAATAAAATCAAAGCTGTTGAGTCAGTCACAAGTCTTGGCTACACAATAAACCGAAACTTGTCTGGGTATAATCATACCAACGTGATCATTGGTCGTATCTACGGATGTCTACGCAAATTGTGGATCAGTGCTTATTTTACTCCACAGGAAACACGACAAAAGCTGGTATTGGCATTAATCATACCACTCATAACATATGCTGAGGTGGTCTATAGCAGTCTAGACTCGTTATCCCAACGTAAGCTTCAAGTTGCCTTTAATGATTCTGTGCGGTATGTTTACGGCGTTCGTAGATATGACCATATCTCTAGGTATACTATTAGTTTAATTGGTTGCACCCTGCAAGAATATATCAATGCCAGGAATTGTATCTTTTTACATAAAATTATAAATACTCAATGTCCGTCTTACTTGTATAATCCAGTTCTCTCTGGATTGTCGTGGGGTGCGCATCTTAGAAACTTAGAACTTCTTTGTAATTCATCTTTTTTCAAAATGAATTGCTCCGTTTGTTCGCAAAAAATAGATCGCCATTGCTTAACAAAAATAAATTGCAATGATTGCTCGCATTTTTTTCATTACTCGTGTGTTAACTTCACTGAAGAAGATGCTGACTTCTTAAAAACAAGTGGAAACGCATTTCGTTGTGACAAATGTGCAATGCTTAGACGCCGTTCTCTCCATTTGCCGCTACCGACTTCACCAATGCCAAACAACAACAGTGCACTTGCTTCTAGTAGCAATTACAACAAAAACCAAGCAGAAAAGATGTGCTCCGCAAAAATAACAGGGGCACAGCCTACAGAAGGTAACGAGAATGAATGCACTCTTCAAATGATCTACCTGAAGCTCTCTAACTTGGAGGAAGCAAACCATCGTTTTCTACAGCAACTTACTCTAATCCAAGCAGAGAATACAGAGCTTAAGAAAAAAGTTGAAACTTTGGAGAGCAAATTGAATTGGCAGCAGCAACATCTTCTCAGCAATTGTATTGAAATTGTTGGATTGTCAGATGTGAACGACAACAACGTTAAGACCAAGGCACAACTACTCTTCAAAAATGCTCTTTCAATTGATGTTCCAGATAGCAAAATTGAAAATTGTTATGTCAAAAAAGTGCAATCTAAAAACAACAATGATGCCGGCTCTTCTGTTAATAAATCAATCATCTGTTTAAAATTTTCTGATGTACAAACGAAGAGGGGAATAATGAACGCAAAGAAGACGAACAAAAATCATCTCAACTCTCAATTGAACGGGTTCGACAATGCAAGAAACAGCAGCAGCAGCACCAGCAGTACGAAGAAAAACGCTAAGAGAACCGGTATTTATATCAATGATACTCTTACTAAGTACACGCAAGCTCTCTTCATGAAGGCGAAAGAAACAATAAAGCAGAAAGGTGTAAAGTATGTCTGGTTTAAAGATAACAAAATTCTTGTAAGAAAGGTTGAGGGAGGAAAAGTTATGTCAATTAGATCTTTTAGTGACCTGGCACGTATTTAGTGCTTTTATCTCCAAGTAAAATGTTTGATTTAAATGATGTTTTCAATGACTTTTCTTCCGTTGACCTTTGTAGTTCCAATTGCGCTAGTGTCTTAACTGATAGTTTATTCTGTAATAACAAATTCTTTATTATACATCAGAATATCAGAAGTCTAAGAGAAAACTTCGCAGCTCTTGTCACACATGTTGATTCTTTTCAATGCATTCCAGACATTGTTTTTGTGTCCGAAATCTGGATTTACGAGTTTGAGAAAAACGATTATTTTATGGAAGGTTTCAATTTTTATGCTAACACAAATGAAAATTACGCTGCAGGTGGTGTAGGTTGTTTTATAAAAGAGAAAGCGGAATATTTAATTCGTGAAGTCCTTTGTGTTGACTTTTTAAGCGCTGATGTATTAAGGGTTTCCATTGAAATTAACCATGAGATCTATGTTTTTGTGTGTGTTTATAGATTACATTTGTTTAGTGTTTCGACGTTTTTAGAGGAATTTTCCGGTCTGCTAGAGAATGAAAAATCAAAAAATTTAATTGTATTGGGAGATTTCAATATTAATATATTGGAAAATAGTGAAATTGTTTCGAGTTATTTGGAATTGTTAGCATCACATGGCCTAGAAAACTATATCAATGAACCTACTAGAATTATCTCAGGTAGATGTTTAGACCATATTTATGGACGCTTAAAAAATGGTTCGTCCAGAAAGTGTATGAAATGCGTTTTTGACCTAATGATTACCGATCACTCTATGACTGGTATTTTGTTTAATGTTTCCAAGAGTTTGCCTAGTCCTAGTTCTGTATCTTGTAAAACACCAACCAAAATAGACTATAGAAAACTTAAACACTATCTAACTTATGAGTTTTGGGAAGATGTATATCTGTGTACCGATGCCAATACTTCCTATTCTTTGTTTATTAATTCTCTTGAGAAGCATATCCTGAGCTGTTCCTCTACTTTGCGTCCTAAAAGTAATTGTAAAAGGCTTAAACCTTGGATTTCCTCATACTTATTGAACAAAGTAAAGGCAAAAAACAAACTCAGAAGTAAATGTTATAAATACCCTGGAAATCTAAGTCTTAAAGAAAAATATAAAAAAGTGTGCACTGAACTTAAGAAGGAAATTCCAGTTTGTAGGGATAATTATTACCGCTCTAAATTCAATTCGGCAAGAGGTAACTTAAGGAATGAATGGCAAGTAGTAAACAGTATATTAAACAAAAACACTGTTACAAAAAAACCGTCTGTTATTCGTGTCGATGACTGTGTTGTTTCTGACAAACTTGTCATTGCAGATGCTTTTAATTGCTATTTTACTAACATTGCCACCAGTTTGCAACCATGGACTGTCCATCCGTCTTGTCGTATTTGCTCGACAACTGGTTGCTTTGCTGAACCAAATTTCTGTAATAGTTTTGTATTTGAAGCCATAACTCCTCTTGAGGTATTAAAAGTTATCGGTACCCTAAAAAACACTAACTCATGTGGTGCTGATGGTATCAATAATACATTGCTCAAAAATGTTGCTTGTTTGGTAATGGATGTTCTGTCACACATTTTTAATCGGTGCATACTCGAAGGGGTTTTTCCAGATGAGCTCAAGGGTGCAATTGTAGTTCCTTTATTTAAAAAGGGTTCAGCTGTGGATGTATGTAACTATAGGCCTATCTCACTTCTTCCAGTGATAAGTAAAGTTTTTGAAAAGCTTGTAAAGAACAGGTTAGTGAGCTATCTCAAGAAAACTCAGTTTTTTAAACCAACGCAGTTTGGTTTTCAAAAGGGCAAATCAACCGAAGATGCACTTTTGCAGTTTTGTAGCAATATAATGTCAAACCTCGACGGTAAAAAGTATACTGCTGGGTTATTTGTTGATATCACCAAAGCGTTTGATATGGTCGATCACCACCTTCTACTGGATAAACTTGAAAAAGCAGGAATTCGTGGCTTCATGTTGGAATGGTTTAGATCTTACCTTAAAAATAGGTCACAAAGTGTGAAGGTTGATGATGTAATTAGTGATCCATTGACTATCAACTTAGGGGTACCCCAAGGTTCTGTCCTAGGTCCGATCCTCTTCCTTATTTACATTAACTCTCTTTTTATGCTTGATTTTAAAGGTGTTCCAACTGCGTTTGCAGATGATGTAGGTTTCGGATATGGTTCGGCTAGTCGCCTTGATCTGGTTTCCGACATAAATTGGGACCTTAGCCTTTTAAGAATTTGGTTTTCAAAACATAACTTGGTTATCAGCTCCAAGACTAAGATTATGATTTTTAGTTTGTCGTCTCTACTTGATTTTAATGTGAATGTTTACTTTCACGCATCTGATTGCAATAGATTTAAACTTGATTGCTGCAACTGTCGACCTGATTCGTCTTGTCCTAATTTTGATAGTAGCCTATGCTGCAGTGATAAATGTTTCCCCGTCGAGAAAGTTAAGGAATTCAAATACCTGGGTATAACTATTGATTCAAGAATGAGCTTCTCGAATCATGTAGAAGCTTTGAGGAAATATTTTCGTTGCAGGCTAAGGCATTTTTTCTATTTAAGCAATATTTGTTCGACTACTTTGCTAAAAACTATTTACTATGGTATCGTTCATTCAAAATTACAATATGGAATTACGTGCTGGGGAGGCGCCTATAAAAATAAAATACAGCCGCTCTTGATAATACAGAAATATATTCTACGGAAGCTATGCCGAAAACCTAGAAGGCACCCTACTTATCCTTTGTTCTGTGACTTAAAAATTCTCCCTGTGCGCCATTTGTATTGTTTTAAAGTTTTGAAGACCTTCTTTATGAAGTCTGGAAATCGCAACTTCCGACTGATCTCTAACTATAGTTTACGTGGAAACTCTTCGTACTCTTTATCCGTTCCTCAATTCCATACCACGGCTTATCGTAATTTTTATTATATATCGTCTATTCGTCTATTCAATAAACTTCCTCAATCGTTCAGGTCGTTATCTATACCTAAAAAGTTTCTCAAGCTCGTAAAAATATGGCTTTTCAATTTTAATTTCGCTGGCATAGAGTCTGTTCTTTCTGACCATCTGATATAACTTAAGAATTATAATTTGAGTCTTAATTGTTAATTGATCTTAATGCATTCAAAGGAAAATTGTTTTGTTTTAAGACTGTTTAAACTTATTTTATAAAGTAACGTAATTTTTTGAATTTTTTGATTTTTAAGGGTCACCCCACCCACGCATAACTTTTTTAAATGCCTAAATTGTAAATTGTAATGGCATTCATCACTATTATTATTACATAAGTAAAATAATATAGAATGTCAAATGAATTTCATATTTTAATTACATAATTTGAATTATTGTTCATATTGAATTATATATATAGGAATTTATGAAATCAAAAAAAAAAAATAATAAATCAATAAATAAAATCAATAATAACAGACTTAATTTCACTCGCTCCTCAAGAACTATCAGCCTTATTCCCTCTCGTTGTAACTACCTTAATTCTTCACGTTTATTTTTCATTTATACTGTCAGACTTTGGAACTCTTTACCCCCTCAAATTAAAAATATTTCAAATCCTTCATATTTTAAAAGTGCAATCCTGCAACATTTTTCCAACCCATTCCACCAAATCTGAACCTCATTATCACCTCCCTTCCCCTTCCTAAACTCAGCCCCTCCTTCCATATCTCACCTCTTAGATTTAAGATACTTAAATTGTGAATTAGATTTAAGAATTTTCAATTTTCCTGAAGTTAAATGGACTAAGTACTATAAAAGATTATATCTTAATGTACAAACCAATTAATTGAAATAAATGAAATGAAATAAATACTTTCCTCCGACCATATCTTACAGATGAGTTGGTGCATGCTCCTAACCCAGTCATCGCCTGCCGCTTTGAACAGCTCGGCGGCTAGGCCATCTGCTCCAGCGGCTTTTTTGGACTTAAGCTTAGATATGGCTATCTTCACTTCGTCCAGGTCGGGTGGACGGAATTGTTGGTCTTCATCGTCCAGGTTGCATGGTTCATTCTGCCTGACAGCGGGATTTTGTTCGTCATCGCCGTTAAACAGTATGTAAAAGTAGTTCTTCTATACCCTCAGCATCGACTGCGATTCTACTACGATGTTCAATTGTCAGTCCTTGCAGGCTTCGGTTCGGGCTCTGTATCCTTGGGAGGTTCTTTTAACCCTTTGGTAAAACTTCCGAATCTCATTCCTGCAGTAGCATCTCTCTATTTCCTCGATCGCACGCTTCTCATGCTCTTTCTTTTTTTTCCTCAGAAGCCGGTGATCGTCTTTCCTCTTCTGCGCGTAGAGCTCACGGGCAGCTCTTGTCGTCCTTTGCAGCGCCGCTTTGTAGGCCTCTTGTTTCGCTGCATGTGCTTGCCGGCATTCGTCGTCGGGTGAAACCCAGCACATCAGAGGCGTCGTCTCTAATGGCTATTTGGCAATGGTGCCACTGGTCTTCAATATTTGATCTTGAGAGATTGAGAGAGACTCGATCGGAAAAGGCTCTGGAGATCTCTTGCGATTGTAGCAGTCCGACATCAAACTTCCTCACAGTATTTACTTGTCTTGGCGGTGTTCGGGATATCCGCAGTCGTACCTTGGCTACAACAAGGTAGTGGTCCTAGTCAATGTTGGCCCCTCGGAACGTTCGGACATCCATAATACTGGAGGAGTGCCTTGCGTCGATCGCAATGTGGTCAATCTGGTTGACGGTTGATTGGTCCGGAGATCTCCATGTGCCTTTATGAATATCGAGATGCGGGAACCGCGTACTTGCTACGACAACATTTCGCCCCGCCGCGAAGTCGATCAGCCTAAGTCCGTTATCGGAGGTGGTGTCGTGTAGGCTGTACCTTCCGACAGTACTACCAAAGATCGCCTCTCGTCCTATCTTTGCATTAAAATCACCTAGGACAATTTTAATGTCATAGTTATGGCACTGCTCGTACGTTTTGTCTAAGAGCTCGTAGAACCTCTCTTTGGTGTCGTCGTCTTTCTCCTCCGTGGGGGCATGGGCGCATATTAGGCTAATGTTGGCGAATTTAGGCTTGATGCGGGTTGTGGTAAGGCGCTCGTTCACACAGCTGAAACTTAAGACTTCTTGCCAAAGTCTGCCGCCAACGACGAATCCACAACCAAATAAGCGCTGTTTTTGTTGCCGATAGCAGTCGCCATAATAGATATCGCATTTGTTCATTCTCTTCTTGCCCGGTCCATCACGCACTTCTTGGATGGCGGTTAGCTCGGCGTCATACCAATAGGACTTATTTCACCTCGACCTTCTACCCAAGCAAGATAAGCAGACACTTCTTCGATAAAATCCTTATTGGATGTCTTTGGAAGTTGTTTTTCTCTGGGTGGTCGGTAATATTGAAATCGAATGATCTTTTAGCACAATTCCACATTGTTTCATAAAATCAAATCCAAGCAAGGTTCGATTTCCTTTAGCTTTGGGTAATGCAATGAAACGGATTTTCCGGAATTTCTTTCCAATACAAATGTCGACTACAGTAGCATGGAATGTTTTCTGAGTCCTTATATACCGTAATCGCTACGATGAAATCGTTGATGTATTGATGTTTTGGTCTCTCAATCAAAGCGAGCAGTACATTTACTGGACGTTCCGTGTTTTCCTTTCACTTGAATGGTGCTTACTTAAAGCTGTAGTTCTTTTTCTGACAGCGCGGTTAAAGCAGCCGCACTTGTTGAAGCAACCGGCGATGTATTTGAAGTGTCCCCAAGCATCCTTCTTTCTGTGTATTGCCTTACCAATTGACGCTTGTAAATAAATAAATAACTGCTTGTGACGCTATTCGTTCACTTCTTCTCAGCATAAAATTTTAAAGATGTGTTCTAATTTCTGGGCCTCTATTTTACTCCTCAGATGAACCACCTTACTTTTTGCCTATCGACGATCATTCCTGAACCAAGGAGCCAAGCGACCAGTAAACTGTTCAACCCGTCTTCGGTGATTCTAGCTTTACGGTGAAAGCTCGGATGCCAAGCGACCAGATGAATCTGTTCAACTCGTCTTCCCCTACTTCTTGTTTTGGCGATAAAGGATGAAGAGCCAAGCGACCAGTGAACTGTTCAATCTGTCTACCAAACTTTCCCAAAACGAAAAATTTTCCAGCAAATGTGTAGCAAGTGTGTTCCACTTTTTGTGGGATCTACTGTTGTTTGCAACTGCCGTCGTTCCGTCATCCGTTGTTCCAGTGGCCACAATGTTGAGCACCAATGAAGCAATGAATAAAATGCCAAACGAAAATATTCACGGATCTTACAAAAAAAGATAATTTATTGTTGGAATATTTAAAAAGGCAAATACAAATACTTTTAGTTCTACTCAAAATAATATATATTCAATAGCCAGGGCCGGATGACCATTTGCATGTCCAATCTGTTTGCTGACCACTGAATGACTGCCCTTTACTCTTACATTACATCTGCTTTAATTGAACTTTTGGTATATAAATTAACATCTAAAAGATTGACTGAGGTATAAGTCAATTAACTTTCAACACAGTCATAAAACTCGTGCACATGCGGGATCGCATTGCACTTCATTTCCACACAAGTCATCAATTCCCACAAACAACAAGTCGACAACCGGATTCCGCAGAAATTACCAACTCAGGGTCTGCGATCACTTGCGACAACGTTGTTTGTTTTATCTTATAAATATTTGTAACAAATAGATTTAGAGTTGAGTTGTATTCCGAATTTACCGCAATAAAGAGCTCTCAAGCTCCAAAAAATATTTTTTTCAACGTTTTAATACAAACAAACGTAACTGGCGCCCGTGCAAAATAGTGAATAAGTAATGTCATAGTTCATGAAAAAAGAAAAAAAAAGTGCCGCAGTTCATAGTATACTTAAGCAAAATAAATAAATCGTCACGGTATAAAAAGAAACAGTGAATAAGTAATGTCATAGTACATGAAAACAGGAAAAAAGTGCCGCAGTTCATAGTACACTAAAGCAAAATAAATAAATCGTCACGGTACAAAAAAGAATACTGAATAAGTAATGTCATAGTACATGAAAAAAGAAAAAAAGTCTCGTAATTCTTTTTTTTTTTTTTGGTGTTGGGAATTCGATACGCGAGGGATGCTTCTGCAATAGTGATGGACTTTAACTCATCTAAAAAAACTCCCGGGGGACTGACATTATCCATCCCGAATAAGATTGCACCTAGTCGTACGACTAATCAGCAATTTATATTTTGAATTATTTAATGAATTTAAAGAGATAAATCCGCCGTTTGTCGGATTTTTAAACTTGTTTTGTTTGAAATTAATACCTAATTTCTTAGCCCTAGCCAAATCTTAAAGATCAAGAGGTTTTATCCGTCTCAGTCTCCTGATTACATTGTCATCATTTAAAAGTTCTGTTATTTCTGTGTTTACGTGATTGAGAAGCCGATTTCTATGTCTCCGAGCAACATTCTTAATCTCATCTTCAACCATTTCAACATTTAGATCTCTATGCAGATCGGCGTTGCGTATGTACCAAGGAGCATTAACTATGTTCCTTAGTACTTTATTTTGGAAAACCTGAATTTTTTTTAAGTTCGTTTGGCATGTGCATGCCCACAATTGGAGCCCGTAGGTCCATACTGGTTTGAGGACTTGCTTGTATAGCAATAACTTATTGAAGTTGGACAGGGATGAGTATCTCCCAATAAGCCAATACATTTTACTGTATCGCATGTTCAACTCGTCTTTTTTTTTCTTAACGTGCGCTTTCCACCGCAGTTTAGCGTCTAGAGTCATGCCTAGATATTTAGCTGTGTTAGAAAATTCTACTACATTGTTGTTAATAAAGACTGGAATGTGTGGTACGTTTTTATACGTAAAATTAATATGGGTTGACTTAAGGTCATTTAATCTAATCTGCCATTTCTTAGTCCATTCTGAAATATTGTTTATTGCCGTCTGAAGCTTTTTTGTTGCTATTTCGACAGATGCTCCCACAGCAAGGACGGCTGTGTCATCTGCAAAAGTAGCTATGGTGGTTTCTTCACTTTCAGGCAAATCACTAGTGAAGAGAAGGTATAAAACTGGACCTAACACACTGCCTTGCGGTACACCAGCTTTAATCTCTCTTAATGTTGAGCACTCTGTATCTTGCTTAATTCTGAAGAATCGATCTGATATATAAGACTCCAAAATGGTCGAATACTGCTTCGGCAGTTGCTTTTGTAGTTTGTGTATCAGTCCTTTGTGCCAGACTTTGTCGAAAGCTTGTGCTATATCAAGAAATACTGTAGAGCACACATTTTTCTCTTCAAATGCTTTTTCGATTTTATCTGTGATTCTATGCACCTGATCAATTGTAGAGTGCTTGTTTCTAACCCAAATTGATGATTTGGAAGTAGCGATTTTTCATCAATAATTTTTTGCAGACGTTTTGCCAGCATTTTTTCGAATAGCTTGGACAACATTGGTAGTATCGATATTGGGCGATATGAGGTTACTTCGCTAGGTGGTTTACCTGGTTTTTGTATCATTATTACCTCCGCGACCTTCCACATGCTTGGCACATATCGTAATTTAAATGCAGCATTTATAATCTGCGCTAGTTTTTTTAAACTTTTTCGAAGAAATTGTTTTAGAATTTCCCCTGTGATTAAATCGAACCCTGGGGCTTTTTTTATGTTTATGCCTTCTTTGATTTCTTTGGCAAGTTCTTTAGCTGTTACCGGCCGAATAGGTCTGTCTTCTTCGCACGTTTCTTCGTTTCCTTGATAATCTTTATCTTCATAAGGTTTGAAGACGTTCTCAAGGTACTCTGCAAAAGTATTTGCTTTTTCTTGACTGCTTTTTGCCCAATTACCTTCTCTGGTTTTTACTGGCGGAGTGTGAGCTATTGGCCTGTTCATTTTCTTTGTTGCCTTCCAGAGCGAGTAGTCGGTACTAGAATCATTTGTAAGACTGGTAAGATACGATTTTAAAGACTCGTTATTAAATTCTCTTATAGATTTTCTGAGCTTATTATTTAAGTTGTTCAGTGTGGTTTTGTCGCTTGGCGCCCTTGTCTGTTGCCAGCGTTTTCTAGCTTTCCTCTTTTCTGTAATAATTTCACATATTTCACGAGGATAAGAGTTTTGTTTAATCTTGTTTGTTCTTTGGGGAGTTGCAGCAAATGCAGCTTTTTGTATATCCAGTGTAAATATTTGCACTGCTTCTTCTAGTTGATCTTCTGTTTGAATAGCTGACGATAGTTGGATACATTCTTCCAACTTCTGCCTAAAGTGGTTCCAATCAGTCAGTCTATTAACTAGTTTAGGGCTATGTTCTTTTATTATTATTCTATCACCAAGTGTAAGAAGTATTGAGAAATGATCTGATTGAAGATCAGGGCCTTCTTCTATATTTATTTTATTTGAAGATATATTTTTGGATATAAAGAAGTCTACAAGATCTGGGGTTTAATTCCTATCTGTAGGCCAGTAGGTAGGTTTCCCCGTTGAGTGATATTTGCCGCCGACTTCTTTAATAGTTTCATATAATTCTCTGCCTCTAGTATTTGTTAGTCTAGATCCCCAATATTTATTCTTGGCATTAAAATCCCCTCCCGCGATTAATCGATTGTGAAATATGCGGAAAAGACTTTTAAAATCATTTTTCTTTAGTCTATAGCTAGGAGAGCAGTATACTGCTGCAACAGATATTTGCCCACTACCCGTTTCTACACTTATAGAAATTCCTTGGATGGCACATGATTGGAATTTTGCTTCTATATGGTGTTTTATTGTATTCCTTATTAACACTGCAGCCCCACCTTTGGCACAGTTATGAGGATGTGGGGAATGATATAATTCATATCCTTGCAGTTTAAAATTAGTTATCAATTTAAAGTGTGTCTCTGAAATGAGACATATATCTATCTGGTGTATGTCAAGAGCCACTTTCATCTCGTCCTTGCGACTCTCGATACCATTAGCATTCCATTCAAGAATTTTTATTCTATTTATCATATTTGTCTTTTTGGCACAGCTTTTTTGTTGCTGTTCTGTCTCTCTAACAACGATATTCTATCTAATATCGTTTTATTCGACTTTTCCATGGAACCAATCCTGTTTAGGATTTGTTTCATGAGGTTTTCCATTCCAGTGTTTGGCTTTATTTTGCGTCTTATCGTTTTATCTGCCTGGTTATTTATTGATGCTGCCTCAGCATATGTCATTTTTGGACCCGCTGTATTTTGTTTCGGGACCTTTTTGATAATCTTTTCGTCTTTAGGCTTTTCTTTCTGTGGGCTTTTTTGTAAGTCCTTTTTGACTTTTTGCTCTTCCTTATGACTCTTTAGCTTTTTGACCCTTGCAAGTTGGATTTCTTTTGCAACTAAACAACCTCTGTAGCTAGCAGGATGGTTTTCATTGCAGTTTACACATTTAGGGTGCTCATTTTCTTTCTTCCTACATTCCTTGGTGTGGTGACTTCCTGCACATTTCACACATCTTGAATTTGAGCTGCAGTATCTATGTGTATGACCATATCTTTGACAATTTTTGCATTGGGGTACTTGTTTCGATTTACGTAGGGTATGAATCTCAACTTGCATCCCTAGTATATTTTTAATTTCAAATACTTTTTTCTTATCTTCATCATGCTCAAAACTGAGTGTAAACATTGGTAGTGCTACTTTACTTCTAAATTTAAGCATATTTACAACTTCCATGATTTTAAAGCCTCTTTCTTTTAGCTCTTTTTTAATGCTTTCCGGTGAGCATGAATAATGCAGTCTTTTCACTACAACCTTCATTGGTCTGGTCTGCTTATTTTCATAAGATTACCACTGAACCTTTTTTTGGTTTAATATTTTAGTGAGGCTTCTGTATCCCTCTTCTTCAACCACATTGATTTTGATGTCATTTTTGTTTATTAGCGCTGTACCAGCTTTAATTTGATTTTCCTCCAATACTTTGGCCAAGCTTTCATACTTATTTATTTGCAGCGCTATAATTGGAGGGGGTAATTCTTAATACACTAAAGAAATAAAATCATCTGTGCGTGTGGAACAACTCCTCTGGAGAAATCTTAAGGCCCCCTAGTAACTGTAACGAGATCGCAGACGTAAAGGAGACAGCACTGCTGCCAGCCGCTCTAGACAACAAGTAATAAGGAAGAAGCCATGAAAATCATCATTGTGCTGTAGGTAATAGCTATTAAGAAGTGAATTATACATTATATTTTAAGGAATCTAACTATAAACTTATAGGCTTAAGAATAGAAGATTTATTTCCGTGAAAATTTAGAGCAAAGAGCTGCTATCTATTAAATAATTTCAAATAAAATCAGTTCTTCAGTAAAAGAGAATTAGAAATAGTAATATTCAGTGATTTAAAGCATTCTCTCTCAAATGGCGAATCCTAATAACCTTATCCGCCCCCCGTTTTTAACATTCCCCCACAATTGAACCAACAACCGCCGCAGGCTCAACCGAGACCTATGCCACCAGAAAATCCCCTTCAGCCACAGGCTCAACACCCCGTCATACCATCCCCTGAATTAATTGGTATTATCACCGGTATCGTTAATTCTACTGTAAGACCAAATTTTGAAATTCCTGCTATACATGATCAAGCCATAAATCCCGAACTAAGAGATAATATTGAAGAACTCTATAAAATACCAGACGTCGTTCGATCTCTACGAGACTTCTCTGGAAAGCCAGGCGAGTTTAGCTCTTGGCGAAAAAGCGTGGAACGCATTTTAAAAATTTATGAGTCACTCCAAGGAACACCAAAATACTACGGTATCCTAAGCGTGATTAGAAACAAGGTAATCGGTAACGCTGATGCGGTTCTAGAATCGTATAATACACCTATGAACTGGAAAGCAATATCGAAATGCCTAATGATGCATTATGCAGATCAGAGAGATATCGGTACACTTGAGTACCAAATGCCACCCCTTATTCAAGGAAATGCTTCCGTACAAGACTTTTACCAGTCAGTATATAGGCATTTATCTCTAATTCTATATAAGATACAAGGAATGGAGATAGGTAATGAAGCGCTTTCACTTCTTACCAACACATATAGGGACAAAGCACTAGATACGTTCGTGCGAGGCCTTAACGGCGACTTACCCAAACTACTAGGCATTCGAGAGCCATCCGACCTGCCCCAAGCCCTGAATCTATGTCTCAAACTGGAAAATCTAAAGTTTAGGTCGAATTACGCTAATAGCACGAATTCTCTTGTTAGTAAACCTATTCAGTTGCCCCCACCTCCATCACAACGCAATAGATATTCCCAGAATCATTCTGCAAACACCAAACAGCCGTTTTTTCCACAAATAGCGTACGTTCCGCAAACATATCCGCAACAGAATTTTGATTTCCAAAAACAGCCACAATTTGGCTACCCATATAACAATTCTTATCAAGCTAACCCCAGACCTTCCGCACCGAAACCACAGCCGAAACCAGAACCGATGGATACTTCTACGATTAGGTCCGAGGCAATAAATTACCAAAACCGACCTTAACAATTTAAATACGCCGGGAAGAGACCACAAATACACACCGATTCTTTCAGGAATCAAGTACCACAAATACACACCGATTCTTTCAGGAATCAAGAACCCCAGAAGATGCAGAGGAACTTCCATGTAGACCCCGTCCCAGAGTTCAGTCCGCCCCCATGCGACGAAATATCCTCCAACGATTTATACGCTTTCTACCAACAGACCTACATAGAAGAAGCACAAAACTACCCTAACCTAGTCGAGTATATGCGAGAAGAAGCTGAAGAATCTGTTTCTTCGAACGCAGAAATCGACACTCCCCAAGTGGATACTTCAGAGTATAATGATATCCATTTTTTAGGTTAAGCGACTCTTCGCTACCTTACTTCCAGTGCAGGACGAAGAGTAATGAAATTCTAAACTTTTTAATTGACACCGGATCGAGCAAAAACTATATACAGCCGCACCTAGCAATAAAATCTTTCCCAAACGAGCAAACCTTCCTAACAAAATCAATTGCAGGCGACGTCAGAATAACTGACCATACCTTCCTTAATCTATTCGGCCAACAGGACATCAAACTAAAATTCTTTCTACTCCCAACCCTGAAGTGGTTTCATGGTATCTTAGGAAACGACAGCCTAAGACAACTCTCCGCGGTTATCCATACAAGAGAAAACTTCATGATAATACGCAACAGGCTAAAGATACAGTTCAAGCACTTTGTTTCTCGGACAGTAAATTCGCTATCTGAGAAAACTGACCAAATGCAAAAACAGCAAAACGAAATAGTAAGCGCTCTTGTAAACAAATTCCCCTCCTTAATTTCCGAACCAGACGAAAAACTTACATATGCAACGAAAGTTGTGGGTGAAATCCAAACAAACTCAGACTCCTCAGTATATTCGAAATATTATCCTTACCCTGCATCGCTTCGAACCGAAGTTGAAAAACAAATTAACGAACTGCTAGAGAATAAAATCATAAAATCATCCCGTTCCTAGTACAATTCACCCGTATGGATTGTACCAAAAAAATCCGACCCATCTGGAAACAAGCAATTCAGACTAGTAATCGACTACAGGAAATTGAACACTGTAACAATTTCTGATCGCTACCCAATTCCAGAGATCAATGAGGTACTGGCTCATTTAGGACAGAGCAAATTCTTTACCGTTCTGGACCTGAAAAGTGGCTTCCACCAGATTCTGCTAAAAAAATCTGATACGGAAAAAACAGCTTTCTCAGTGAACGGCGGAAGGTATGAGTTCACCCGCCTTCCTTTCGGTTTAAAAAATGCGCCGTCAATTTTTCAACGTGCAATTGACGACATTCTCCGAGCTTTCATTGGCAAAATATGTTATGTATACATTGATGACATAATAATATTTAGCAAAAACGAAAAGGATCATGCCACTCATGTCGAAAAAATATTTAAGACTCATCAAGATACAATTGAATAAATGCAGCTTCTTTCAGGAAGAAGTTGAGTTTTTAGGATTTGTTGTATCATCGAAAGGAATCTCGACAAACCCCTCTAAAGTCCAAGCAATAGTAGATTTCCCAACCCCAAAAACACTGAAAGAGCTTAGGTCATTCCTAGGACTCTCCGGCTATTATAGACGCTTTGTAAAAGAATACGCGAAACTAGCAAAACCACTGACAGTCTTACTCCGAGGAGAAGAAGGAAGGGTCTCCAAAAATAAGTCAAGCAGAACTCCTATATCCCTATCCATGGACGCCATGGATGCATTTAATAAAATTTAAAACTCCCTAGTTTCTAAAGATACCCTTCTCGCTTATCCAGATTATAGTAAAAGCTTCGAGCTCACCACCGACGCATCAAATTTCGCCGTCGGCGCCGTTCTGTCCCAAAACGACAGGCCCATAATGTTTATCTCACGATCTCTAAGCAAGACGGAAGAACATTATGCGGCGAATGAAAAGGAAATGCTTGCCATAATCTGGGTACTCAATACCTTCAGAAACTACTTATATGGCACAGCTCATGTAAGAATCTATACGGATCACCAACCGCATAGTGCATAGTGACGAAACTTCATTCCATGAACTAATTCCCGCAGTTGAAATCCCCATTAACGTATTTAAGAACCAAATCATGCTTGTTATTGGAAATGATACAGGCTACACTTATAAAATTCCCTTCCCCACCTATCATAGGCATACATTCATCCGAACCGACTATAGCGATGAAGACCTTATAGAAATACTCAAAAGATAGGTACCTAAACCCCAGCGTCATCAACGGTATATTCACCACCGAAGCTATAATGGGAAAAATCCAGGAATTTTATCCTTACCACTTCAAAACATACAAGACTCGCTTTACTCAATCCCAAGTCATAGACCTCACAAATCAGACCGAACAAACCGAACGAATCCTTGAGGAACACAATAGAGCACACAGAAATACCATCGAGAACAAAATACAAATCCTGTAAAAATTTTATTTTCCCAAGATGAAAGCACGTATCCACGAAATCGTAAAACAGTGCCAAATTTGCAAGGAGCAAAAATACGAACGTCACCCGAATAAACCCAAAATTCTAGAAACCCCAATCCCACAATTTCCGTGACACATAGTCCATTTTGATATCTATTTCACTAACAAAAATCTGGTGCTTACAGCGATCGATAAATTTTCAAAATACGCACAAACAAGAATAATAAGATCGAAGACATTCGCGAGCCCTTAAGAGAATTCATTTTCACCTTTGGCGTTCCAAAACTAGTAATTTTCGACAACGAAAAATCCAGCAACAATACGCTTTATGCTGCAAGACCAGCTAGGGATCGAAGTATTCACAACCCCTCCATATAGTAGTACAGTGAATGGTCAAGTGGAGAGATTCCACTCTATATTGTCCGAAATAATGAGATGCCTTAAAGCAGAACGACCTCAAATGCCATTTCCAGAACTCCTTGACTGCGCTGTATACGAATATAACTATTCATAAACTCAGTTACAGCTAAAAGACCAATAGAAACGTTTTTCGGTAGAATTGTCAGTACAGACCCAAACCAATACGAACAGGCAAGACAGGATAACATCGAGAAACTGAGACTCAAGCAACTCAAAGATATAGAAAATCACAATAGGTCAAAGCAAGAGATAAAACAATACTCCCCATGTGAGATAATATACGTTAGGATAAACAAAAGATAAGGCACAAAATTGTCCCCGAGATTCAGGAAGGAAATTGTCAAGGAAAACAAATCAACTACTGTCTTAACTATCTCCGGTAAAACTGTTCACAAAAATAATATCAGAAATTAATCTTGCAGGTGTCTCCTCATTCCGAGCTTTGGCGAAGTACAAATCCTAGATTACACAAATTCAAAAATCGTCCCCCTAGATATAGGCGTGGCCAAAATCCAGTCCGGCACATTCAAACTAATTCATATAATAAACCTAGAGCTGTACGAGGAAGCACTCGAGAATCTTCAACGCATGGCCTATAAATATGTTAACGAATCCGATCCCAATTTTATCATCCTCTCCGACCTAGTATCCCAAATCCTCACGAAACTAAAAAACCTTAATACTATGTTCCCACCAACGTGATTTAGCCGAAGTGATTTATAAATCACGAAAGGCGTCTCCACCGAACTTTACGTGTTTAAGTGTGACGTTTTTGTCAACTTTCGGAGCAGATAGTTTTTTTTTTTGTTTTTTCTGTTTTGTTGCCATACCTGCCATGAATAAACGAATTTTTGAATGTATGTAATTAATAAAAATATCAAAAACTCACCGAAACATACGAACAAAATTAGAAAATTGAATTTGCAATAATTTTTTTGACAGTTTTCTGTATTTTTTGTTTGCTGAATAAAGTGCTGAAGAGAAAACAGGTATGTTCGATTTTATTTCTTGTGGATTTGCGATGACAGATACGTAATTAAAAATTAAACACGTCTAAATCACGTAATTATTAATCACGAAAATGTATGATAAATCACGTAATTTATGAGAGGATTTAGCTAAATCAAGTCGATTTAGCTAAATCACGTTGGTGGGAACATGGTAAAGGGTGATTTTTTAAGAGGTTTAGAACTTTAAAAAAAAAAAAACACAAAAAATTCGAAAAAATGAATGAAGTATTTATTTGAATCGATAGTTTGAACCTTGCAATTTAATGTTTAAAGATAATTTCATGCAAATGTTGACCGCGGCTGCGTCTCAGGTAGCCCATCCGCTGAGTCCAATTTTGGCATACTCTTTCACACATATCGGCCGGTATCTCACGAATGAATGCATGGATGTTGGCTTCCAGTGCGTCAATCGAAGCGGGCTTGTCCCTATACACATTAGCCTTGGCATACCCCCACAAAAAATAATCTAATGGTGTCAAATCGCACGATCTAGGCGGCCAATTGACCGGCCCGAAACGTGAAATTAACTGTTCACCAAACTCGCCTCGCAATTGCGCCATTGTTTCGCGTGCTGTGTGGCATGTGGCACCGTCTTGTTGAAACCACATATCATGCAAGTCAAGAACTTCCATTTCGGGTAAAAAAAAGTTTGTTATCATCGCTCGGTAGCGTTCACCATTGACAGTAACGCTGCGATTCGCATCATCTTTGAAGAAATATGGCCCAATAATGCCGCCGGCCCATAAACAGCACCAAACAGTGGCTTTTTCGGGATGCATTGGTAGCTGTTGCAATGCTTCTGGCTGATCTTCACTCCAAATGCGGCAATTTTGCTTATTTACGTACCCATTCAACCAAAAATGAGCCTCATCGCTGAACACAATTTTTCGATAAAAAAGCGGATCCTCGGCCAGCTTTCCAAGAGCCCATTCACCAAAAATTCGGCGTTGTGGTAGGTCGGCTGGCTTTAGTTCTTGCACCAGCTGTATCTTAAAAGGCTTTACGCCCAAATCCTTCCGCAAAATTTTCCACGTAGTGCTGTAACAAAGGCCTAACTGCTGGGAACGGCGCCGAATCGACATTTCGCGGTCTTCTGTCACACTAGCTGATACGGCCGCAATATTTTCTTCACTACGCACAGTACGTAAACGTGTTGGTGGTTTAATGTCCAACAAAGTAAATTTGGTGCGAAATTTGGTCACAATCTTCCGAATAGACTGCTCAGAAGGTCGAGAATGCCGATCATAAAATGGAAGCAGCGCGCGATGAACATTTCGAACCGAGCACGAATTTTGATAGTAAAATTCAATAATTTGCAAGAGTTGTTCATTTGTAAGACGATCCATGGTTAAATTGCAAACCAAACTGAAGCTGTTTGACAGTGACACAAGGTACTAAACACACGTCAGCTGTCAAAACCAGTGTTGCCAAAACCAAACCAGCTAAAAAATCACCCTTTATAAGCCAAGAAAACAACGTAGGTCACTAAACTTTTTAGGAACCGTGTGGAAATGGCTCGCAGGAAGCCCTGACCATGACGATTTTGAAATAATAAACGCACATACACACAATGTTTTAGAAAATAATAACCGCCAGGTAGGTCATAATTAACAAAATGTACGAAAATAAAATTAACGAACTGTCCAATATAACGAACAATATTCTAAAAGTAATCAAAACAAATGAATACATACGGCCTTACCAATAATCAACTTTGGTCTGGAAGTTTACGCAAAGACCCCACACTTTCCAAAATCCCTTTACCAATAAACAAATATAGTTGCCAAAACATCGCTAACTGTAGGGTTAAATGTTAATGTTCAGAAATGTTTATCTGGTATATTAGCTAAATAAATCCTCCCGAAATGTCATTTTGAAGAGGAGTGTTGCCCAACTATCCTAAATGATGGTATGGAATTTCGTAATAGGAGCAAATTTACATACGCTGTTGTTCAGCCTGACCGTTTATAATTATAAACTAATTTTAGTAAATTGTAAATGTTTTCTGATTTTATTCGTTGGAATACAACAATGCAAGTGGTTTTTAAGTCTAGCAAACACAAATTTGTACAAATGTATGCACAAAATTGAAAAATAATGCATTTTTGTTTTATTTCTAAACACTTACCCCCGTATTAATAAACAAAAATGTGCACAGGTAAGTTAGCTAGTAGGCATCAGATAGCATACAAAAATTTGACATAACTGCTGAATAACGAGTTGATAACTTTTTACGCAGCGTTTATTAATATTTGGGTTAAAATATGTACTTCGAATATTTTGATTAAAAGAAATGGTAAGTGCTTTTCTCTGCTTTATCTTGTTTAACCGCTAGTGCTTGCTCTATGATTGATTTTCATTTTAGTTTGTAACGAATGCATGCTGAGTAAAAAAGAAATTTGATATATGTTTGGGATCTTTCCAAGAATTTCTTGAGAGTAGTCGCTAAGGGAATAAAATATCTGTTCATTTAATATTGGACAGCTCATACCTGAATACCTTTTTTTTTTTTACAATTCTCAGTACCTAATTCCCAGGTAGATTTTGGATGAAGATTTTAAATATTGGTGTGGAAATGGTTGTTGTGAAAAGGTTGACTTCGCGGAAAATATAGATAGAAGAATTGCCACGCGAAATAATAAATTAAGGAACTGCTGGAGGAATAACAGGTAGTATGTCCGAATTTAAGATATACAAAGTTCTTTATTACTTGGTGCTAATTCATCTAGGAGAAAACATGACAGCTTTCGTGTAGAAGAATGTCCACGGTTTTTTATTGTATTTATTTTCACACCTCCGTATACTTTTGCAAGTACTGTTGCAAACGGAAATGAATAAGCAGGTTAATATTTTTTCGAAAATATTCACTTGCTAACGATCTAAATGTGACCTTTAGACTACCAATAAGTTTTGATTTGCATTATCAGCCAACGAATTAATCAAAGCATTCTAATAAACTGTGTTCCGTTCATAGCATAATTTAAAAGAGACCTTATTACGACACAAATTCACTCATAAATCAATCGTGAAGTTTTAGAAAACAAAAGAAAGCGTACCATAAAAAGTACCGAAAATTGTGTCCGATCGAACAATAGGGCATTACTGATTTGCATACGATATTTGACAGATCAGCGGATATTTTGTGCATTTCCTATTTTCTGTTTTGTTTTTTGCTTATAATAAGCTTCAAAAAGCCTCTAAAAGAAATCTGTTGGGCAAATTAATTTGCAATTTAAATATTCCTTTTTTTAGAATAAAATCCTCGTTGTGAAATAAACCATTGACCTTGTTTTTCACGCAAACAAATTATGAAATTTGAATTCTGCGATGACAAAAAATGTAATAGTTTCTAAGAAAGTTGTCGCACTAGCAAATGTCGAGGTCTAATTGTTTATTGGTACCGTTTCACTAATGCTGAACATTTTTACTAAAGCTGGCAACCAGCTAATCTTCGACATTACAGCCCTATTCTGCTATTAATCGGAGGGAATTTTTCTTCAATTTCCACTGAACACTATTCTACTATTCAATCGAATCGAATGTGGATTCACCTCGCTAGTGTCGGTAACGTCGGTTATTCTGTACAGTATTCTCTTATTCACGTGAATGCATACATTCTATACAATTCAGATCCGCATATCAAATGTTGCGGATTTGTAATTAAATGGATCGTATTTCTGGTTGGTGATTGATAAAATGTTAGTAAAAACTTATTTATTGCTGATTATTTGTTTGTTAATAGGATTATTTATTTTAAGGAAAAGAAAATCAAACAGAGGCCAGTTTGATAATTCCCTTATTCCACTGTTTGGAAGTGGAAAAGAAAGTCCAACAATATCCATACCTGTTTGTTCATATTTTTTGCTTTATTTAAAATATTAACCAAAGTCGGATAATTTTCCAAAGAATAGAGATCAAATTGAATACATTAATTTCAATTTTCAAAACAAAAAAAAACAAAGTTCTTATGGATTTCACGTGAACAGCTGTTAACTTGAATGTCAAATTCGTTTTGATAATACAGTTCACCCGATGGATAGCAGAATGGAAAGACAGAGTGAAAGGGAATCGAATGGGTGAATCGAATCTACGATTCACGTGAATAGCAGAATAGGGCTGTTAGTGTTTGATTATTAGTAAGGCCGATAGTCAATAAGTACATATTAAATTTTAAACACAAATTAGACACCATAAAGGACGAATTAATTAACTTAGAGTATGCCCTACTATGGGCTAAGGAAAACATAATAAACTCTTTTATATTGTCAAATTCCGAAATTGAAATAATAAACGATGTATTTGAAAAAGATAACATAAAACACATTAACGTAGAAGAGGCGCTTGAATTCGCCACGATTAAGATTGCATCTAACCACTCCACTATATTGTATATCGTTAGTTTACCAATAACCGAAAACACAACATGTAACAGTATGCTTATCAAACCTATAAAGTATGATAAAAAAATAATTAAAATTGAATACAGTAATGTTTTAGAATGTAACAAAGAAATATTTGGCATAAAACAGAATTGCGATAGCCATAATAAGATAATGATATGCAAACAAAATCAAATTGTAAAACTAAATGAAAGAAATTGTATTAGAAACCTACTAAAAAGCTAGCAAACCAAATGCGACGAGGCGAATAATCAGCACATACCAACCATAGACAACATTCACCCAGGAACCCTTCTCCTCAACCAATTCAATGGAACCATCCTCATCAACGGTGAAAACTTCAACCTATCCGGAAGCTTTATCCTTCGATACCATAATGCCTCACTATTTATAAACGTACAAAACTTTACTTCA
This sequence comes from Cheilosia impressa, assembly GCA_948293265.1. Classification (NCBI taxonomy): domain Eukaryota; kingdom Metazoa; phylum Arthropoda; class Insecta; order Diptera; family Syrphidae; genus Cheilosia; species Cheilosia impressa. The sequence continues at coordinate 59,905,862 of OX411880.1, forward strand.
AAGGAAATCCCTACATCCAGGCCATTACCACCAATATTACATCCGATTCTGCCAAACAACACTTATGAGGAACTCCTCACATTAGAAGCAATAAAGGAATTGCATATCAACAACACACTTAACATAAATCAGCTGAAACAGGAAAATCAATTGTATAACATTACAAACTCCAGTCTCATATTCATAGTAACGATAACCCTTCTGGTTGTATTCCGAATCTACCGCAATAAAGAGCTCTCAAGCTCCAAAAAATATTTTTTTCAACGTTTTAATAAATACAAACAAACGTAACTTATACAATTTGACTTAAACTAGGTAACAAATGATGCTGAATAGTTAATATTTAAATGTGTTGACTCAACAACAGGGGCCCAACGGTATACAACGATTGTTTTCTTATAACTAAATATTTTACGTAAATTGTGGTTGTCTTCTCCGATTCATACTCGTAGCATGCATCGTTGTTTGGGTTTACTTCACTGTGTTGAAGTCCGGGTGTTGATGACACTGCCCTTTACTTAATTTCACGCTGCCCTTTTATACTCAGATTCGTACGGTAAAATAATCCTTAATTTTTATGCAAAGGCTTACAGCGTTCCAGCTGCGTGGGTGCGTAGCACTTTTTAAATTACAAAAAAAGTGCTTTGTTGAATTTTAAATGTACTTTTTAGAAAAATGCGTTTTTTTTAGCAAATAATTTATCAATCAAAACTAAGAATTTATCATTTCATTAGGCAAAATATAATTAAACAAAATTTGATGTAGGATGGCTGGTATAACGATCAATTTTAAAAATGAAAGGCTACAATGATTTCCACGCTTGTCACCCATCGGGAAACGCGAGAGGTGTATCATCATTGTTTATTAAAGACTGCATTGAACAATAAGAAGACCTGAAGATAGCGCTTGAAACTATACAACTGTTCACGATTCGAGTAAAAAATAATCGGCGTACTTTTTTTCATTTATCTACTGTCCACCACGCTCCGCGCTTAAAAAAAGTGGTTATTCTAACTTACATACTTGAAATCTTTGATCGGAAGGGGCTCATGTCACTTACTGATTACGAGAAACCCAGATATGACTTCGAGACAAATTTCAGAATCAGTATACCCAAAAGACAGGACTGGAACTCACCCAGTGCCAGTACCATCATTAGAGGTATATCCGTCTATACGGATATTTCAAAAACAGAAAATGGTATAGGAGCCGGCGTATTCTCAGAAAGACTTGCTATTAACCAGTCGATTCGACTGACTGATCACTGTAGCGTCTTCCAAGCTGAGATCTATGCGGTTAAGAAAGCAGCACAGACTATCCTATCGATGGGACTACCAGCAATGGAAATAACCATCTGTGTGGACAGTAGAGCAGCACTCAAAGCAATCGGCTCCAACCTTGTTAATGCGAAATGTGTTACAGATTGCCTCTTGGCACTTAGGGCTATACGTCATCACTCAGTTCTACTCTGCTGGTTTCCTGGACACGTTGGGGTGGAAGGGAACGAAAAAGCGGATGAATAGGCCAAATATGGCTCTGATATGAACCCTCAACTTGCGGACGGAGAGGTCCTACCGCCTTTCAACAGTGCTAAGACTTTTATTGACAGCGTCACCACACAACTCGCTAAGGAACAATGGAGCAACACCATCGGTTGCTTCATAACCCAAAGTCTGTGGCATGTCGTTGGTCTCAAGATTAAAGCTCCTAGTCTCTCTTAGTAGAAGTCAAATCCGGATGCTCGTCGGGGTTTTAACCGGACACTGCACCATAGGAAACATGGCTAAAAGGCAAGGACATTTTGCAAATGACTTCTGCAGAAGCTGCAGAGACGAAGAGGTAATAGAGTCCGTGGAACATCCTCTATGCCATTGCCCAGCTTTACAAGAACGCCGCTCATCCTGTATGGGAGCAAGGTTCTTCGAAAGTTTGGACGACTTGGCGGGGGTACATCTATCAGACATAAAACTATTCCTCAACATATCGAAGTGGTTTTGTTAGAAACATGTCCTTACATGTAGAAACAGGGTACTCACAATGGGCCTGCACGGCTTCCGGGTGAAAATTTGCATCTGATGCAAAACTGCACTCCCAACCTAACCTAACTTACTTAATTCGCTTAAATCAATTTTCATTATTGGCATCGATTTTAATGCGAAACACACATTCTGGGGTTCTAGATACATTTCTCGAAAAGGTAGAATGCTTAATGGAGCAGGTATGGAGTACAATTGAGATTTCCACTCGACGGGCAAACCTTCAAAAATACCTGATCTGATAGATTTTTTCGTCGTGAAAGGAATATCTACCAAACACTTTAAAGTTGAAGAGAGCTTTGATCTGTCATCCGATCATTGAGCGTTAAACTAGTCAAAAACCTAGAGCCAGCGGGATTAACTGGTAAAACAACTAACTGGGAAGACTTTAAGAACGAAATTAAAGAGAATGTTGAACTGACCGTTCCACTTACGACACCTTATGAACTTGAGGTTGAAGTTGATTGCTTCGGTGAGGTTGTTCAGCTCGGCTCCTGGAATAATACGCCTGACATAAGGAAAACGCCGCCCAAATACGGTTTACGATATCCTCCCGAAGTAAAAGAATTGGTCAACGAAAAAAGTAAAGCGCGTAAAAAATGGCAACATAAAGCATGTTTTAAATATTTGTGCAATTTGTTGAAGACAGCTATTAAGGATTTAAAAAATCGGGCGATAGGTTCTTACCAAGAGGCCCAAAATCGCCTCGCCGCCAATAAAAATAAATCAAAATGAATGGGTAAGGGAAGATAAAGAAAAAGCGGACGTTTTTGCTGTCCATCAAGAAGAAACCTTTAAACCGTACGATGGTGAAGCGGCTCACGACAATACCAATAGTGGGACGGAATTACTATCTGACGATTTTTCACTCACAAATGCAACGGTAAGGGAACTAAAACGTGAAATCGAGTCTCTAAAACCTAAGAAAGCTCCAGGTTGTGATTTGATCACCGGAGAAGTTCTCAAAGTTCTAGGTAGAAAAGCATTAATTAAGCTTATATATATTTAATATAAATGCTGCACTCAGATTAAAACACGTGCCGAGCCAATGGAAAGTCGCGTAAGTCATTATGGTTTTAAAACAAGGAAAACCGCCTATTACCTTTTATCAGTTGGGCTTCGCATCGTAGGTTATTAATATCTGTGTTAAATAATGGGTGGGATAATGAGCAAAGAAACTTTTCATCCAAAGATTTGCAATTTGCTTAGTCTTCCTTATTCCAGTTTGAAAAACTGTCTTTTCTGTAATTGATAGTTAAGTATTGGGTTGAGGGTTGTATGAATACGAATTGGTTGTTATAATAGGTTGGAAGGGGTATAACCTTGTAAATACGGAAGTTATCTATTAATGGGAGAGGAATTTTCATTTCGTAAATGATTTTTTCTGTTCGAATAGCCACACTGGTAGTACAGATTTGATATAAGTGGAGTATGTTTTTGTCTGTAGTAATGAATGGTAGTCTCATTCCGTTTGGGATTTCTTGTTTGATCTGTGCCAAAGCAGGTTTTATTTGGTCTGGGGATATGACTGCTAAATGGGGTTTACCGTGTTTAACGTCGCTTACCAGATCCAGTATGTCACTAAGGGTGTTTTGGTATCTTATAATGATTAGAGTAACTAGGATGTTAATGATTCTATTTCGAGAAATACCCCCTGATCATGGGTTTAGTAAACCAAAATGTCTACTATAATTTTCGCATTTTCTATTTTTGTGATGGATAAGTGGCGCAAGTAGATTACGGTTCTCGTTATTGTATTTACCAATGTCCATTTTGAATCAGGTTTGTATTTAGTATATGGACTCCATCTTTTTTTTTTTTAAAAAAAGAGAATAATAGGACGAATAAGATATTTTGACATGGTATATTCTTGTATTGTGTGGAAATTTGGTGTTTTATTCGTGGTACAACCGTAAGTTATTATTATGTATGAGCTTGGATTTCCTGCCAACTTGTATTACTGTGTTTTCGTCTGAATGGATTTTGATTACCGCGTATGGTCCTTCCCATAGGGTAGAAAGTTTGTTTTGTCTTGTCTGTTTCTTTATTAGGACCTTGTCTCCTACGTTAAATTGTTTTGCCTTGCTCTTTTTGTCGTAATTTAGTTTTGTTTTCTGTTTTTTGTCGTACAATTGTTCTCTGGCGATTTTGTAGCCATGTTGTAGTCGAGCTTTCAGTTCGTTGGCGTAATTGTCGTAGTTTTATAAGATCTGTGGGTTTCTTTCTAGTGAGCTTGGTATTTTTGGGTGATAACCGTATAATAATTCATGTGGACTAAAAGTCGTGCTCGTGTGTGGAGTCGTGTTGTAAACGAACATGGAGTATGGGAGTCATGTATCCCAAGTAAGTGGGTCTTGGCTTACATAGTGTCTCAAGTATTCTGCAAATGTTTTGCGGCTGCGTTCAAGTGCGCCGTTAGTCTGAGAATGATACGGGGAAGTTTGGAATTTTTTTTTTTAAGGTTTTACAGACTTCTTTAAAGAGGGTACTGAGGAATTTTGTGCCTTGATCCGTTAATATTGCATCCGGAATTCCGAATCGACAGACTATTCGCTCTATTAGCATTCGGGCTATTGTGTTAGCTTCTGTATTAGGTATTGCGATTGCTTCGCTAAATTTTGTTAGGTCATCCTGGAAAGTCGGTATGTATTTCTTGTTGTTGTGACTGACAGGTAAGGGACCCACAATGTCCAATGCTACTCGTTCGAATGGAGTGTTACTTGTGGTTGTTATTTTTAAGGGTATTTTCGGATTTTTCGATGGTTTGTTCTTTTGGCATGATTCGCATTTGCGGATGTATTCCGTCGTGTCCTTAGTTATGGTTGGCCAGTAGTAACTCTGTTTTATTCGTTTGATGGTGGGAGTTGTTCCTTGATGTCCTCCAAAAGGGGACTCATGGTTTTTGTGCAGCACTCGTATTATATCGTCTGTGTTATTTAGTTTTATTCTCCTGTTACTGTGTATGTAAATGGTTAAATGTTCTTGTTCGAAAATATCGTGTATTGTCCTCTTGAGTTTATCTTATTTGTTGCCGCTAAGTGGCAAGGAAATTGCTATCGCTTTTAATTTTCGTTCTTTCACTCTTTTCCGATGTTTTGTAAACAATTTTGTTAAGGTTTGTTGATCAGTGGTACTTCTCAAAGGAATCGGTAATGTGATAATACAGTAATGACAATTGGGTTTTGTTTATGGAATGGTTAAGATTTGCCCTATGTCAAATTTTACGAAATTGTTGAACTGTTTTCGTAGCAGTTCTTCGTCAGGGGATTCAATTAGAGGGAGGAGTATAGCTTTCAATGAGATTGAGTTGTATGAAAATATTGAATGCATTTTTTCGATAAGCGTTGAGCTTGAAGTAGGTTGAGAGTTTGTTGGGTTTTGTTCTACTACTCTATTTGTTTGTTCTTGATTAAAAACTTGTTGTTGACTTCGCGAACGCGACTGAGAGCGTCAGCGATGACATTACTTTTGCCGGACTTGTGCACAATTTTGAACTGGTATTCCTCCATTAAAATACGCCGGCGTAAAAGTCTCGGGCTAGGATTCTTTTGTCCAATTAACCATAATAAATTATTGTGGTCTGTGCAGATCGTAAATTTTCGTCCGAAAATGTACGGTCCAAATTGTTGTATGGCATAAGCGATGGCGAGTAACTCCTTTTCAGGAGTTGTATACCTTGTCTCGGCGTCGTTCAGAGTTCGGCTTGAGAAAGAAATTGGTTTATCTTCTCCTATTGGACCATGAGAGAGTACTGCTCCCAAAGCTATGTCACTTGCGCCAGTGGTGACAATAAATTCTTGGCCGAAATCAGGGTAGTTTTTTCTTTTAATTTATTAAATGACTCATCACAAAAAGCGTCCCACTTAAAAACGAGGTTTTCTTTAATAGTTTAGTTAGGGGTTTGGCCAAATCTGCGAAATTAGGCATAAATTTCCTGTAGTATCCTACGAAACCGAGGAATGTTTTAATATCTTTTGGTTTTTTTCGTACCGGGAAGGTTTTTATTGCCTTGATTTTTCCAGGGTCTGGTCTTATTCCTTCTTCAGAAATAACGTGTCCAAGGTAAGTAAGATCTTTTGCGGACAAGGTGACAATTGTCGGTTTGCAATGTGAGATTGTGTTCTCGAAGACGGTTGAGAATCTGGATTAACTGTTTGTTGTGGTCGTGTAGATCGTAACCATAAAAGACTATGTCATCTACGTAGACAAAGCATTCGATGCCTTGTAATCCCATCAACACGTTATTCATTAACCTTTGAAATTTTGCCGGTGCGTTTTTTAAACCGAATGGCATACGATTGTAATCGTAATGTCCGAACGGAGTGCTGAGGGCCGTTTTGCTCTTGTCTTATTCGTCCATGAGGATTTGGTGGAAACCTTAAGCTAGGTCGGGCGTACTAAATTATTTCGACCTACCAACCCAAGGAGCATTTTGCGACTTCATGTGTCATGTGTCACGAGCGACGTCGTTAAGACGGTTTTGTTACCAGAAAATATTCCCAATAAGTAACATTTTAGACAAATGATAGGTATCATTTCCCATTTTGGAATATTCCTATTTAGGGATTTTATATCTAAACAGGTACGTTATTGTGTCAAAATTGTTTCTTCAATGAAACATTATGTTCATAGCGTGTAAAATGTGTGGAGATGTGTGTTCATGCACACAATTCCTAAAAACTTACTGTCAACACAGATTTAACGCGATTCCCGATTGGGAAGTTTGTGACACACAGAATAAACACAGTTCCCAATAGATTATTTACTACACAAATAAGAACGAATTCCTAATTGGCAATATTTTGTAAGGTATCCATTTTGCATACAAAAAAAATGTATAATGGAAAATAATAAATTTTAAATTTACAGTTTTGGTCGATATGGTGTAATTAAATAGATTAAAATGTTACTATTATGTCTATATACACATCGTAGATTTATTTTATACTGTTTTTATAATGCTCCTTATCAGCATTTAAAATACCATAAACAGTTTTAAAAGAAAGTTTTCATTAAATATAGCATATTTTGTAAGGATCATGGTTTTTTTTGAAGTACATTAGTAACATTTCAAGGCTAAATGATGTTCCCCATAAAATTACAGTAGCAGTTTTCTGTTTAATAATGAAATGTTTGATGCAGTCAGAATATTATTTTGGTACTTAACACAGGTACACAAAATGAATGACGTATTATAACGTCACTAATTATATGGTATGGCATTCTTCCCAATATGTGTATATATAGGATTTGCGTCAAAAACAATTCCTACTTTGTGTTGCGCCACTTCCGAAACAAAAAAGGAACTGTTACTTCGTTGTTTCGAAACATAAGTTCCTAAATGGGATCATGAATTGACACCAGAAAGTCGCCAGGCCTAAAATGTGTTTTAAAATGCTACTTGGGAAGTTGGTCGAGGATGTCGGTTATGTTTGGTAGTGGGTAAGCGTCTCCAATGGTCAACTCGTTCAGTTTCCTGAAGTGTACCACTACTCTCCAACGTTTTGTTCCATCCTTAGCAGATTTTTTTGGAACTAAAAGCAAAGGTGAATTCCAAGGGCTATAGCTTGGCTGCACTGTACCATTCTTCAGCATTCAATTGATTTGTTTATGGATTTCCTCTCTTTGGCTTTCAGGGAGGTCATGGTCTTGTGAATAACGGGGCTTGCTTTCTTCGGTTCTTACCCTATGTCTCATGGAGTCTGTATGTGTCAGGTGATCTCCCTCTATATAGAAAAGGTCGTTGTATTCACGACAAATATTAAGAATTGATTCTTTCTCTTCGGGGTTGCAGTGGTCTAAGTCAATTAGTTTATTTAGTTTGTTTAAGCTTCTTTGTTTTAACGTAATCAATGAATTTTTTGATTTCCCTTGTTCGTTATAATCTTCTTTAGACTCGGTCTTATGCTCTGCTAAGGGCTTTGTCATCTTAGTCTTTTTGTCTGCCGGTTCTATTTTTATCGCAGTCTTACTTTCTACAGAGGTACTTTTCTCCTCAGGCATACGCTTTGCTGGATTTGTTATTTGTATATCCTCTGGAGATAATAGTATTATCTCGTCTAGATTATCCTTCAAATGTTGAAGCTTACTGGAAGTCGACTTACTCCTAGTTTGCTTAGGGTATATTTGTGGAACTAGTGGTCCGTTTTGAGATGCGGAGCCAGATGCCAGTTCCCAGTTTGATTGTTTTTCTACCCCAGTGTCCGTATGGCACACCTTCTTAGTAGTAGAAGAACAAGAGTCAAACTGTTTGTACCCGTTGATACTGTAACGATGCATTCGTTACAGCAATACATTTTTATTGTTTCTATACTTTCCCCATATCCCACCACCATTCGCTTTGCCTAGAAATTACTGAGGCAATGCATTTTTTTTTTTTTTTTTGGTTGCGCTAATGGATGTGGTAATCTTCTAAAGGTGCGGTAGCCCGTGATGCCAACATGCACGATTCGCAAGCCCGAATAATCGATGCCAGGAATGAGCCAATGTACTAATCCACACCCAACACACTTCAACCACTATCCCCGCGGCACTGCCGTTAGTTATTACTTCGCGGGGCTGGTTAGCATTCAAGCTATTTATGTTGTGTCACCTGTTTCTGGTGTTTCTGCGGCCTCTAAGGCTTCTACTGTGGCTTTTATTTGCCTTTCATTTATCCGAAGCTCATTTTTTAGGATGGTTATAAAATTACATAATTCCGCCCAATTCTCCTGTGATTGCAACATGTGGTTGACGGTTTCTGATGGGCTGGGCAGAGTAGTTCTCCATGCCATGAAGCGGGGGCAATAAAATACTGCGTGCTCGGTATCTTCATATTCATTTATGCATTCGGGGCAAAATGGTGAGCTATCATGCCCGAAACGGTGCAGATATTTTCGATAGCCGCCGTGGCCCGATAAGAACTGCGTAAGGCTATAATTGCAGTTTCCATGGTCACGTTCTATCCATTCCTGGATTACGTATAAGTCGGTATGTCCATCTGCCTTTCGTTGTATTATTCCAGCGAGCTTGCCACATTGCTATTGACGCTGCCTTTTCTTCAATTTTAATCTTCTTGATTTCACCACCATTGTATTGGTTTAAGGCTCTTCTACTATATATACTCAATATTTCGTCAGCAAGAATACCGACAGGAACCATTCCAGCTATTACAAAGGCAGCCTCGTCCGATATGGTTCGAAAGCCGCTAATTGTTCATAGCGCGGAGAGTCTGTATGTCGATAATAGTTACCTTTTAGTCTCCTTTGTCCTCAGTGCCTGCGCACAGACTGGAGCTGCATACAGTAAAACAGATGTAACAACTCTGGAAAGTAGGATCCTACTGAGGCAATGCATGTGCATTACGCACAGTGCACATCCATGCACCCAACCACTGTTAATTATGCCCAACCAGACGACCAACTGGCCTCAACTTTCCTACCTATTTTCCTACCCCACCTCGCCATTCTCTCGCTCTGACAGCAGCTTGGTGATATGTGCACGGCACATGGCAAAACAGCTGGCTGCGCTATATGGCGTTTGAGCTCGTGATAGAATTCACACCGGCTTACTGGTGTTAACCCTATGAGATCACCAGTGAGATCAATAAAAAATCGAGCAAAACATCAGACAGAGTTGATCGTACCAATCTCGTGTACCGCTGATTTTTCTCCGCAAATAGTTGTTCTATTATTTTGCAATTCTTGTTGCTAGCAAACCTGCGGGTAGCTGACGAATTGCCGAGTCCTTCGACCTGAAAGTCTTCGAGTGCCGGGGCTGTCGCAAGACGGACCTGAAGATTGCCGGGACTTACCACACCAGCACCAGTATAGCCGTGCCGATTAAGATAATAAATTGTTAAAATTGTCCAGTATAGCCGTGCCGATTAAAATAATAAATTGTTTAATTATATAATTCTTTTATTTTTGTAAATAAATTGTAATAAAAGGAACTCCTCTACCTAAAGTTCGTGTTTCTTTGTGAAGGACCTTGGTGATCCGACGAGCTAACCTCAGCCTGAAACAAAAAGCACATCACAATAGCAAATTGGAGTTCACCGGTCGACATAGGTCGTACCGTCTTACACTATTACCATTCTCAGCAATACCCGTAGGTAACACCCCGGATGGTGTAGCTTCTTAAAGTTTTTCTAGACGAATAACTTTTTTGGTATCAGAGGGTTTCGTTAATTTATTGTTTCTTTATATTTTGGTGAGGCCGAAATTTGTCAAATACCTTTCCTAAACCGTATATAATGGCTGTGGAGTCATTCACAAAGGGATTTATAATTAGAAGATTATTACGATAGTCGATATGGCATTCATACTTTTTTAAGAAGTCGTTCCCAATAATACCATCGAAATTTTCTTGAACCTGGTGGTCCAAAATATCAAACGGGTGTGATATCTTCTCCCATTTAGAAAAACAGGGATTCAATAGTCATAATGGAACTGGTTACCTTTCCGTTGCTTATAGTGGATATTATTATATCCCTGTTTACAATGGCGAATTGGTGGAACATCGCAGGAGACTGATTTCGGCTCCAGTATCTATGACCAAATCCCTGCTTCCTCCGTCTAAGAAATAAATTTGTATCATTGATAAATTGATAAATTATTATTATTTACTGAGAAGGTTACATCGGCTTGAATCGTCAGTCGGGGGGAGTTTCCGTCTATTTTCTCCCGACGAATATCATTTCCCAAATCGTTGCGTTGTGGATGTGGATTCTGTTGCAGATGGTGCAAATTTACCTGTCGGCCTTGGCTATTCTGTTGGTGATTATTTCCATTTCTAGAAGGGGGTGGGTAATTGTTTTGATATTGAGTGGCCGGTTGATTTTTCCTGTGGTGGGCCATATTGAGTCGGCATTTTGCTTTCCGTATGATGGCGCTTGTCACAGTAACCGCATCTGACTACTTGTAGGTTACATTGCGCTTCACGTTTTACCGGGTGGGGAACAAAGTTTGGCAGTCTTGTGTTTTGGTAACACGTTGCCGAAATGTGGCCTACCTTATTGCAGGTTTGCCAGATGGGTCGAGGTGAATTATTTCTCGGCGAAGATCTGGAAGAATTGGGGTGGGTGTAGTTATGGTCTACACGAAGGGATTGGTCTATGGCATAAGATATAGCCTCTTTGAGTTGGCTTGCGCTGTGGGCTTTCACTAGAAATTTTAAGTTGGGATTCCTGATTCCATTCTCCATTCGGTTTCTCGGGTATTTTGTTTTGCTGCCAGAAGCTGGTTCTGCGCCGAAGTATGGGACCTACGTTCTTTGAACCGGGATTCCAGTTCCGTCACCATGTCTTTATAAGTGACCAGGTCCTTGTGCTGTGTGAGCTTAAAGGCGGGACCTTGGAGTCGGGTTTTTACAATACTGAGGAATAATTTGTGCTGTAAGTCGTCGGTTGTGAAGCAGAATAGTGTGTTGCCACACGAAATAAATTTACATAGTTCGTCGGGTTTACCGTCGAACATGGGGATGATGCTGTAGATAGCGTTCAACGAGAGTGTAACGCTCATCGTGGGTGAGTTATGTGGTGTCTGGTCTGGTCGAGTCGGAAGGTCTGAGAAGAGTAGGGCTTTGAAAAGCTCTAAAGTTTGGACGTCACGTCGGGCTAAAATATTGGGGACTTGGAGTAGACGGTTGGGTATGAGTGTGTAAAGAAGTATAAAATATATATTGTGTAGAAATAATATTTACTTTATAAAAAACTTGTTCTGCTGCTGCTTTAAAGATGGGGTCTTTCTGGGTCTCCTTAGCCTTTTCCTGCTGTTGCCTTAAAGAGGAGGTTTCCGGGTTTTTGTGTTTTTTTTTACTTCATTTTCACTTATCTGGTGTAAGCCCCAGATACGATTTACACCACTCACTTTAATTTTGGCTTAATGGTGTATAGCCCCAGTAACGCATCGAGTTCTGAACAGACTCGTGTAATGGTAGTTGGGACCGTATTCACGTGGATCCCACCGCTGCCACCAATGAAATACGCTAAGATACCGTGCTTCCTCGTACTCGAGGGAAGAATATCCAACGGAGAGTAAGTAATATTAAAAACTTTATTTTTTTTTCTCACTATTGATCCGCTGTGTGTGGGTTGGATGCGATTAATCTGAATGTTACTCTTACTCTGCCTTTTCCTTCCAAAACCATGCCCTTATATACATCATATTAGTTATGACCTGACTCCTGAATTTTCCACTCCATAAACCATACTTTTCCTTAATAGTTCCCATATGTGCGTACCTACTCATTATTTTGGGTATTGCTAAATTGTTTTCCGCTCCCATTTAAGAAATGCCTAATCGACATCTTGGTGTCAATTGCCCTTGCATTGGTATCAAGTGTCATTCATAAATCGTAAAACAATTTTAAGTGGTTGCGCATCGTAATATTCCTCCGATATGCACTTGTTAAATTTTTTCCATATGTTGGCGTGCCGCTTAGAATTTGGAATTGTATTATGTGTGTACCCGTGACACTCGATCCAATTGTGCTTGGGTATGCATCCGGAAAACGAAAACAAAGCGAATGACCGATTAATAGCCGGAGCGTTTAGAAATGATCATAGATACATATGCGGAATGTATTACATATGGTTTGGTTGGAAGATTGAAGTTAGGTCATGGTCTGGGTAATGTTGTGTGGATTACAACAAGAGGAAAAAAGTAAACACAGTGCGTCTGATTGGAACAACTAAACAACTTTATTGGATTTTTACCTTATTTTATAGCTTAAAACTAATTACAATGCAATTTGGTGTGTCGCAACAGGTAACAAATAAGTAATGATATGTAGGCGGATTTAAAAAAAATTACGACAAATAATGAAATGTAGGTAGATTTACAAAGTGAATTTAAACGTAAGGGCAATGACATTGTGACGTAGTTAAAATGTTGAATTCGTCTGTCTAAGCAATTCTAGGCGGAAACGAAAATTGTATGGAATGATGTGTGATAGGGAATGAGGAAATGTCCCCCCTTCTTAAGTATCTACGTCCCGCGGATCAAAAATTAAGTTTTATGGGATCGAGATGTGGAATCTTGAAGGGTTTTTCATGGAGTTTATTTTTGCGCTTATTGTTTGGTGCAGGGAAATGAGTCCCCGGGAACTAAGTCCACTGAGGGACTTAGTTCCCACCTAGTGGGAACTAAAATCACTTTCATGAAGTGGACTTAGTTCCCATGTAAGATGCGAAATAAATTCCGAAAACTCAGAGTGGTTTTATTTCCCTTTTAATGTGAAGTAAATTCTCACTGTCGACTAAGAACAAAGTAAAATTAAAGAGTCAAGTTTGCAATTTTTATAAACAAAAATGAAATTATCTGTTCACTAAGTCAGAGTAATATATACCAAACTGAGTTAACAAAATTTTCAAAATTTCGATTTAAAGATATGTAACTAAATAAATACATATTATAATATAAATGTAATGCAACCAAAAAAATTTTTCAGAGTCTTGCAAACTGAACTGCATTTTTTAATTTTTGTTCTGTTTGACAAAATACTCCCTTCGAAACTCAGTTTTTTAATTCCCATCTTACATGGAAACTAAGTCCACTTCACGAAAGTGATTTTATTTCCCACTAGGTGGGAACTTATTTCCCTGCACCTTATTGTTTAAGCCCGTATGACTCTACTTTTTTTCCTCATTTTTTTAATGCTGAAATGTCAGCGGTGTGTAAAAGAGACCAAAAGTGTATTACGAAAGGGGTAGCAATTGTTTGCAAAACAACCGGAAGTTTTCAAACCAATTTATTTAAAAATGCAAAAAAAAATTTAGTGTCATACGGGCATTAGACACAAAAATAATGCTATATTAAGTAAAAGTCCTATCAACAAAATAGTAATGTCTGAGCCTACTGATATTATATTATTTAACGAAAGGCGAGATAATCGTTTTACGTTGTCCAGGTGAAGTTTGTGAAGATATTGAAGATCTAATTTTATATCTCCTTCAGTAAGGTTACTTTGCAACAATGGGGGTAGTTTTTGGTGAGTTTTACTTTCCCAATTTGAATATTTAACGTTATCAAGCCTCATTATAAAAGTTAATGATAAATGTGCCGTTTAGCCTTTTGGTTGTACTACCATAAGAAAGGTTACCAAGGTAATTTGTAAGAAATATAGTTCCTTCGTTCACTAATTCTACTATGGATTTGTAGTGGATAAATTGCGTCCTCGGGTTGTCACGTTCAATCGAGATAAATTTAATTGATGTCAGGTCGCGTTCATTTAATCACGCGTTGAACGCACTCAACGCATGCAGTCGAGCGCGATTTCGTTTTTTTGTTTCCCTTCGCGTATTCTTCTCTGAGTTTCCGGCTTCAAATAAAACAACTCCCGTGTAAGACACCGGACAGCGAACACTTGTGCTGGGGAACATGCTTCCTTAAATTATATTATTTCATTAAATTTTCGTTTGTGAATTAATAAACATATATTATTATACTATTGAGTGCAAGGTGTTGCAAATCTCGCGAAAAACCCATAGTGGTGACCCCGACGTGCAAACATTATACGCGAGGAGTTTCAAGTAAATTGTATATGAGTTTTGCGTAATCACAGCGACGCCATTTTCCGATTCACAAATACACTACGTTTTCTTTTGAGCTCTCGAACATCGGTGATAGTTTACGACCGTTAGATAAGATAACGCCACGCCGGAAAAATTAATCATCTTAATCATCAAGCTGAGCCAACGCCAACATCGCAAAAACCAGCCAGGACAACAGCGCCCAACCAGAATAGCAGTGACAAAGCAGCAAAACCAGAAAGCGGGAATAAGCAATAGATCAAGTGCATCAAACCTCAGGAAGAAGACGAGCTTCTTATATATATTATATTTTTAATATTGTATCCGGTAAGCTTTGTTACCCAGCACAATTAATTTTCCCACGATTAAATTTTTATTTTGAACCCGCGCTTGTCGGATATTTCACATAGGTAACGGTATATATATACACATATTGTTTTTTTGCTCGTCATCAACCAGTCAACCGCGGTTAGTCCCGTTAAGGAAACACGCTAGTACAACACGTTTCGTATCTACGCGCGGGATTACTTAGTGAGTAGGGGCAACATTTCGGTTCACAGTAAGAGCAACTGTTGGTTCCCAACAAATTAAACCAATACAAATCAACACAATAACACTAGCTAAATTGTAATTAGGCAAATGTAATTGCCAACCAATTTGGACTACTGACATTGTTGCAGTCATTGCGGCATATTGGGCTAGTCACTGAGTTATGGAAATGAGAAATACATATCACAGACAGAGATGTGATCCGATACGAAATGTTTTGTTTAGTTTCGGACCGGTACGAAACTAAACTCAGTTGTGCAGTCACAGTTTTGTGCCGGTCTGATACGAAAGTATATCTTATATTTCGTACCATTTAGTAAACTAATTATGTGAAGTTCAGTTTCTTATCGTACCTTTTTGTGTCGTTTCGTGCCAGTGAAACATTGCTCCGAAACTGGTACGAAACCGGTACAAATGTGAGCCACTAAACTGCTGTACGATATTATCTGGTACAAAACTGTGGAGTTTAGTTTCGGTTCACTATACTATTGAATCACTATACTCACTTTCGTGTTTACTTGCTGTAAACTAAACATAATGTGTCTTACAAATAAAAAATTTATGGAGTTTAAATTAGAGGTCCCGTTCATTAAGTTTTTTAAGTTTTACACTTAATTTGTTGTTGGTACCGCCTAATGTTCCTGACAACAAATTTGTACAGTTGCAGTTTTAGTGCATACTTCTGTGAAGTTGGTCATGTGTACGCGCAAGCAAAGTGGTGGGGCGACCTTCGCTAGATTTCATTAGAAAATATTTTCTGTACAATGAAAAATTACAATCCGATATTGCTTCAGACATATGCGTAACCATGTCAAATAGAGAAGAAACCATCCTTGATTGTAGTACATTTTTAGGTGCGCTTTATTTGGACAATAGGTTCCACACAACCCTTAATTTGCAGCAGTGTGAACGAGCAGAAATTTATCTGGAGTGTGTATGGTTCAGATTAATTCGTTTGAGGAACTCATTGCCGGCGGATAAATTGGAGGAGACTATTCACAGTCCTTCAGCCAGCAGCGACGAAGAAGATGATCTTGATGCCCTTTTAAGAAGTCGCGAAGTTGCGATAGGAGTGGGCCGCCCTGAACAAGAAAGAAACATTAGGCTTCTCTTACAAGACTTTTATCGCAACACACCTCGAGCCAAGTCAACAGCTCGCAGGAAACCTTTTAGTGTGATAGAATTTTGGCGAGATCGAGAACAGGATCATCCTCAACTTTATGAGGTTGCAACAACTGTGCTGGCTGTACCAACAACACAAGTCAACAAGTCAGCGTTGAGCGCCTTTTCTCACATCTCAGGCAAACCCTTTCAATACTGAGATATAATCTAAATCGAGACACTATGAACGACATTTTGCTTATTTGTAACAAGTTGTTTGAATAATTCTCAAATTTCAAAATTTTTATTTTCATTCAAAATTTTTATTTTCATTCAAAATTTTTATTTTCATTCATATTTTCTTACACATTTCTATTGGTTTTATTTTTTGTGTTACCTAGTATGACCTACTCGAAATTATTTTTTTCCTTTTTTTTTTGTCTTAAGAATAAAATGAATTTATTTGTCTATGTCTGCATTTTCTATATAATTGAACTGGCACAAAAGGTACGATCCGAAACTAAACTTCACATAATTAGTTTACTAAATGGTACGAAATGTAAGAAATACTTTCGTATCAGACCCGCACGAAACTGTGCCTGCACAACTGAGTTTAATTTTGTACCGCTCTGACACTAAACAATTTATTTTGTTTCGGATCATATCTCTGATGTGTATGAGTATAGTGTTTCAATCGTATAGTGAACCGAAACTAAATCTTCCACCATAGGTGTTGTACCATACCAGTTTCGTGCCAGATAATATCGTACCCCAGTTTGGTGTCCTAGTTTTGTACCAGTTTCGTACCTTTTTCGGACCAAGGTTTCGTGAACCGAAACTACTTTCAATCGTACCAAATAGTACAATTTCGTATCGGATCACATCTCTGATCACAGATGACTGGCATATCGCGTCAAAACTTCGCGTATTTTATTAAATTAAAATGTTTGAGAAGAAATCACGACCGACCGAGACAAGAAATCAAACGAAATATCAAATGTGCAACGTGGTGGTAATAAAGCAACAATAATAAACAGAAAGAGAAAGAAGATCAAGCACTCTATAAGCACCTAATTCTTACCCCCAGATCAAATATGGGGCATTATTGTAAAAGTAGAACACCAATACTATAATAAATGTAATCCATGTAAGTATTCAGCAGTTCCCATTCACATGAAGCAAATGATTGTTCAATAACCATATGAGGTAGAACAAAAATTGTATGTAAAGAACAGTAGCGACTAAAAACAAGGCTTCATGGGAACTAAAATGCAAATCGTATGGACACTTGTCAGTTAGCATTGGACTAGAGCGGTATCACCCATTAAAAGTTATAACGTAATGCGTTCGGCTTCCTACATTTTGGAACGCCAATCCGGTTACTTGGTTTATACAAGCCGAGGCACAATTCACGGTTTACAGGATCACGAGTTCTGAAACAAAATACTGCCTCACTGTAGCGGCTCTTCCACCCGTAACTGCGATTCGGTGATCGACATTCTTGCCAAACCACCTGCTACCGACAAGTATGCCATATTAAAAGCTGCGCTCATAAAACGATATTCCGTTTCCGAGACTAGACGTCTAGAGGCTCTTGTGGACAGAGCAGATATTGGGGATCGCAAGCCAGCAAGATGCTGGCTGGCAGCACATTCAGTGACGAAATTGTTCAAAACTTATGAATGCGTCGCTTGCCGCAGCTTATAAATATAGCGCTACTTTCAGTTGGTGACAGAACACTCGACGAGCTGGCACAGCTGGCAGATAAAATTTACAAAGCTTTACAAAATGCCAACGTGTACGGTGTATCAGCAATACAGTCTTTCGACTCGCCGAGTGGTAGTCATTATAACAACAGCTCCCGGAGAATAGGCTAGCCAAGATCGAAGCCATGATCGAGGAATTTTCCTTACATCCTTCATTCAGATCTAGCTCGGACTCGCGATCACGACAAAACCACAGACCGGGTTCCAGGTTTTACGTAAATCGATCGCGAACCCGCTCAAAGTCGCGACAAGGTGGCGACATTTGCTGGTTTCATAAACGACATGGAGAAAACGCGCGAAAATGCAATAAGCCGTGCGATTTTTTTAAAATCCTTCCGAATCGCACCGATAACCCAAACTTATAAAGCCTGCGGTTGCAGCGGCAAACTCGCAGAACCATACTAATCGCCGCCTATTCATAAAAGACAGAAACAACAATTTAACTTTTCTAATAGACACTGGGGCGGATCTATCCGTTCTACCGTTCAAGCCTAGAAAGAGTCCTCATCAGTCAACTAATGACCCATTTTTTTATTATCAGCCGCGAATGGCATGACTATCAATACATTCGGCTCTAAACTGCTGAAAGTGGATGTGGGTTTGAGAAGGGATTTCGTGCACCCGTTCATACTAGCCTCAGTCAATCGACCCATAATCGGAGACGATTTTTTTGCGTAGTTCTGTCTCCTCGTCGACATCAAAAACAAACGGATATTAGATCCCCTCACGGGCCTACATTAACATGTAACCGTAACTAGAACAGATGAACCAACACCTATACAATTCGAGGTTATTAACGAATATGGAAGGATTCTGAAAGATTTCCCAACCATAACACAGGAACCCAACTATTTCAATCCTGTCAAACACTCGGTAGTGCATCATATCTTGACAAGGGACCAACGCAGTTCACCAGTGACATCCAGCACATAAATGGCAAAGATAACTTAGTCGCTGATGCCCTCTCGCGCATACACGAAAACGAGATCGCAATCACGGAAAACGCCCAAGTGGACCTCGAGACAATAGCCAGATTGCAAGCAAAAGACGACGAATTGCGAAAAATGCTCGCGGAAGGAGATGCCCGAAAAACTTAAAAATTTTCCTTAAAGGAGTTCTAATTTCCGAACGTCAGCATTTTTTGTGAGACCTTAACCTCTAAATACAGTCCATATATTCCCTCAGCTCTTCGTCCCACAGTATTCAAGATTTTACATGGTCTTTCTCACCCGGGCATTCGCGCTACTCGCAAGCTCGTCTCCGATCGGTACTTCTGGCCGAACATGAACAAGCTAGTTAACAAGTGGGCAAAAGCATGCGTAGGATGCCAGAAATCAAAAGTTCAAAGGCATACGAAGTCAGGACATGGTACCTTCGATTTACCGACCGGTCGTTTCGATCACATTCACCTCGACTTGGTAGGACCACTTCCGCCAGCCGATGGGATTTCGTATATTCTTACGGCTGTTGATAGGTTCACTCATTGGCCAGAAGCCTACCCTCTCAGAGACATTTCGGCGAACTCAGTCGCAAGGGCATTTGTGGAAAACTTTGTTTCGAGATTTGGCATACCATTAAGAATTACCACAGATCAAGGCAGCCAATTTGAATCCAAATTGTTTAACGAGCTTTCAAAATTACTAGGAATCCACAGAGTTCACACAACAGCCTATCACCCGCAGGCCAATGGCTTGGTCAAAAGGTTTTACCGTCAGCTTAAGAGTTCTCTCAAAGCGAGATGCAATACAGTTAATTGGAGCTCGGAGCTTCCAATCGTTCTTTTAGGAATTCGTTGCGCAACCAAAGAAGACCTTAACTGCTCAGCCGCAGAATTAGTTTACGGTCAGAATCTCAGGCTACCAGGGGAGATCTTTGTGGACAGTAAAATATAGGAGACGACACCAGACGTTCTAATCGAAAAGCTACGCAACACCATGACAAATTTGATACCCAAAGACACGCGACAAAGTGAGCAGGATATTTTTGTACCCAAAGATCTAGGGGACTGCGAAAACGTTTTTATCAGAGTAGACAGGATAAAAACTGAACTCGTGCCTCCGTACGAAGGCCCATACAAAGTCATACGTCGCACGAGGCAGTTTTTTACCGTCAGTGTAAAAAACAAAAACGTATCTATATCGATAGACAGACTCAAACCGGCCTACAATGTTTTGTGCCACGGCCAGGAGAATAGACCCTAAGATTCCACACCAAATAATGCTTCCCGGGGGACTCGATTGGCGGAGGGTGATGTAGAGGATAAATTGCGTCCGCGGGTTGTCACGTTCAATCGAGATAAATTTAATTGTTGTCAGGTCGCGTTCATTTAATCACGAGTTAAACGCACTCACTGTGAATCGATCTTGGTAGTTGTCGCCCTGCTTCGTCAA
Source organism: Cheilosia impressa (assembly GCA_948293265.1). Classification (NCBI taxonomy): domain Eukaryota; kingdom Metazoa; phylum Arthropoda; class Insecta; order Diptera; family Syrphidae; genus Cheilosia; species Cheilosia impressa. The sequence goes on from OX411880.1 coordinate 59,926,215, forward strand.
AATGATTTTATTCGTATGTAGTCGAGCGCGATTTCCTTTTCGTTTTTTTGTTTCCCTTCGCGTATTCTATTCTGAGTTTCCGGCTTCAAACAAAACAACTCTCGTGTAAGACACCGGACAGTGAACACTTGTGCTGGGGATCATACTTCCTTAAATTATATTATTTCATTCAATTTTCGTTTGTGAATTAATAAACACTAGTATCGCTTGTGGTCGAAAATCGACCATACGTCTTTTTTTTCACAAATGAAAAGAGCGACATCTAGATATCGGAAAAATACGTAAATTAGCTGCTCCGGAAAAAGGGTTCTAATCTAAGATTATTTATATATGAATACGTTGCTATGGTAATATGGCGGCGGAAAATTGATTGTCACCAAAATCCCATCAATTACCTGTTTTGTATGGGGAATTCATAACTTAATTTTACCAGTTTTAATAGCGACATATACCCACGATTTTTCTCCTCATTTCATAATAAATACTTAAAAAGTGTACCGAAACTTTTATGTTCACGTATTAATATAATGATTTATATTATTATACTATTGAGTGAAAGGTGTTGCAAATCTCGCGAAAAACCCATAGATTTGCTTTGAAACTGATAGTCGCATGTTGAACTTGATATTTATTAGAATTCTCGTGTAGTCGGCCAAATTTAATGTGTGAATAATTTTGTAGTTTCCATTTGGGATTTTCCATCTCCTTGCTTGATCGCAACTATCGGGTTGTTGTATTCATAAGTGTGGACCGCGGCTTCCGTCCAGCAGGAAATTAATCTGAAATGGTGGATATATTTTTAAGGTGCGATTTGTGGATTCTTTTTCCGTCAGTAGTAGTTATAGTGACATTATTATCTATTCCTACAGTTTCTTTTTGGAAGATAGGCTTTTCTTTTCCCTTTATTTACTTATCTTTTTTGTATACGGTCTTTTGTTATTATGCCTAAGTCTTGTTTCTTTGGTTATGTTGTGATCCGCACAACCATACCCATACCCTAATCATGACCTACCCTAATCGCCGCCTTCTCGCTAGCGATCCATTCCATACACCAAACATATAAACGAAGCGCACGGCTATTAATAGGTCATTTGCTTTGTTTACACTTGTTCTAACATTTACCCAAACGCCACCCAAGCGCAATGAGTCAAGTGCATACCTTCCCGATACGACACACACGTAACCCAACTCCGATTGCACAGCGGCACGTCGACACATGGCAAAACTGCAATAGTTGCATATCGGAGGAATACTACGTTGTGGTATCAGGGAATAATAATAATTCATGAATGGATGACACTTGACACCGGCGTAAGGCAAATGACACCCAAGATGTCATTTGGGTACTTTTAATGGGAACGGAAAAACAATTAAGCAATACCTAAAAATAGCGCGTATGCACATATGGTAAAGATTAGGGCAGCAAAAACATATCCAACACCCAAGAACGTAAAAGGAATAAAATCATTCCTAGGGTTCATAGGATATTACAGACGGTTTATTAAAAATTTCTCAACCATAGCAAAACCACTAAGCAGACTGTTGAAGAAGAATGCCGTATTTAAATGGGATGCATTCTGCGATGAGGCGTTCCAAACTCTAAAAGGTAAACTTATAAAATCTCTCATCTTAGCATACCCAGACTTTAGGAAAGACTTCATAGTTACAACCGATGCCAGTGACATTGGGCTGGGAGCCGTGCTATCACAAGGAGAAATTGGACAAGACAAACCAATTTGCTCTGCCAGTCGAACATTGAACGACGCCGAAACTCGGTACAGTACTACCGAAAAGGAACTATTGGCGATCGTCTATGCTGTCCAACAATTTAGACCTTACATCTACGGACGAAAATTCAAGATATGTACGGACCATAAGCCACTACAATGGCTTATGAACCTTAAAGACCCGACGTCAAGACTAGGCCGTTGCAGAATATTATTAGCCGAATACGAATATAGAATTGAGTACAAGGCAGGAAAATACAACTCTAATGCGGATGCCCTCAGTCGTATCCCAGCAAATAGCAAAGATGCAGAAACCACAGGCAAAGTGCTAGTCACCACTAGAAGTAAAGCAAAGCGTCAAGATTTCAATGAAATAACAGTGGTAGGTAGTGAAGAAATCACACTTCTACCAGTAGAGTGTAAGATAATCGAAACCTTTAAACCAATAACACTTGCCGAACACCGTTCATCCATTCAAATTTTCATTTTTTCCCACGAGAAACGACAAGAGGAAGAATTACTCAAGAATATTACTGGCTATACTCGCCCAAATCCAAACGAAATAAAAACGTACCCAAACGCAGTAAAATCCTCTACGTATATTATTACCACTCTCCCTTTACATTTAATAGACACATCCACTCTTGAGAAAAACCTTTTAAACGTTCGAGACTATTGTTTGCAAGAGGACGTAACACAGATTGATATTTCCATTCCTTCTAGCGAGCCAATAAACGGTCGCCTTAAAAACTGCATATTGCGGGTATTCTCTCAAACAAAAATCACCGATCCACAGGAAATTGAGAAGATCCTATGCGAGTACCACGATTCACCTCTCGGAGGCCATCAAGGTATCTCCCGAACCATTAAAAGACTCCGAACAAGGTACTTCTGGCCGAATCTTGTAGGTGATACGAAGGAATTTATTCGCAAATGTGAATCATGTCAAAGAAACAAATTAGGGCAGAATCCACGAATTCCTATGAAAATCACTACGACGAGCACAAGTCCCTTCGAGCATATAGCCTTGGACATTGTCGGACCACTTCCAACCACTTACGAAAACAATAAGTATATCTTAACATTTCAAGATGATTTGAGCAAATTCACAGAGGCAATACCACTACCTAATGCGGAGGCACCTACTGTAGCCCGAAATTATGTGGAAAAAATTATATGTCGTTTCGGGTTACCCGAAGCAATACTAACATTTAAAGAAATATGTAAGATTTTAAAAATCAAAAAGATATAAATAACCCCATATCACCCTCAAACGAACGGAGCCTTGGAGCGTAGCCATCGAACGCTAGCCGAGTATCTCAGGCACTATGTTAACAATGACCAGCTTTCATGGGACACTTGGTTACCATAGGCAATGTTTGTTTATAATACAACACCCCATAACAGCACTTCGTTTAGTCCATTTGAATTACTTTATGGTTTTCCTGCACGGATACGTAATTCCATTAGCAGGAATCCCCAAACACTATACAATTACGATAACTATGCCAACGAGCTTAAAGCCCGGTTACAGCATGGTTACCAGACCGCTAAGGCTATACTACAAGACAAAAAGGCAAAATCTAAAAAGTACTATGACAGGGGTTCAAACAATAAAACATTTAACGTAGGCGACAAAGTGTTAATTAGGAATCACACTCGAAGTAACAAACTCTCATCGTTATGGGAAGGACCCTATAACGTATCGAACATCATCTCTTCAGAAAATACTGAAATTCAAGTTCGGAACAAAACAAAAATAAGCAAAAATAGTCCATAATAACGACCTTAAATCCTTCACGGAATGAACTTACCAGCAGATCATTAACATTCACATTCACATTTACACAAACACATAGACTAGCATATATTGTCAAACGACCCCAACTTAACATCTCCCCTTCTTTTAAAAAGATGGAGTCAGCAAACAAAAAGCACTAACGAACGGCACGAAACCAAAGAATGCTTACCAAATCCATTCCATTCCCAAATAAAAAACGAACCAGTTTCATGTCCAGGACCAAAATTAGTTCTGACAACCGGTGTTTAAAAAAAAAAAAAAAAAAAGGAGACAGTTACTCATTCCCATTTATTATCCTCTCCTTTCTTAACTTACTAAGACAATTCATTTAAAAATCATGTGAACCAAATTATAAGAAGACATGTATCAATTATACTTATTCTAAGAAAACAAACTTTGTACACTATATTGTAAGAAGAAAAAAACTATATAAATAAGATTTACTACATATACAAAAATCTTGGTATGTCAAAAAAAAAAAAAAAACACGTATGTACAACCTAGCATATTAATATAATATAGAAATTTTTTAACAATTCCTAGATTAAGTTATCTATTGTAAGACCTTTCTTGTTCACATCCGATCCTACTGACAGAAAATTCTAACCCTTCAGAATTTTCTTTTTCTAAGGGGGGTGGGATGTTGTGATCCGCACAACCATACCCATACCCATACCCTAATCATGACCTACCCTAATCGCCGCCTTCTCGCTAGCGATCCATTCCATACACCAAACATATAAACAAAGCGCACGGCTATTAATAGGTCATTTGCTTTGTTTACACTTGTTCTTCCATTTACCCAAACGCCACCCAAGCGCAATGAGTCAAGTGCATACCTACCCGATACGACACACACGTAACCCAACTCCGATTGCACAGCGGCACGCCGACACATGGCAAAACTGCAATAGTTGCATATCGGAGGAATACTACATTGTGGTATCAGGGAATAATAATAATTCATGAATGGATGACACTTGACACCGGCGTAAGGCAAATGACACCCAAGATGTCATTTGGGTACTTTTAATGGGAACGGAAAAACAATTAAGCAATACCTAAAAATAGCGCGTATGCACATATGGTAAAGATTAGGGCAGCAAAAACATATCCAACACCCAAGAACGTAAAAGGAATAAAATCATTCCTAGGGTTCATAGGATATTACAGACGGTTTATTAAAAATTTCTCAACCATAGCAAAACCACTAAGCAGACTGTTGAAGAAGAATGCCGTATTTAAATGGGATGCATTCTGCGATGAGGCGTTCCAAACTCTAAAAGGTAAACTTATAAAACCTCTCATCTTAGCATACCCAGACTTTAGCAAAGACTTCATAGTTACAACCGATGCCAGTGACATTGGGCTGGGAGCCGTGCTATCACAAGGAGAAATCGGACAAGACAAACCAATTTGCTCTGCCAGTCGAACATTGAACGACGCCGAAACTCGGTACAGTACTACCGAAAAGGAACTATTGGCGATCGTCTATGCTGTCCAACAATTTAGACCTTACATCTACGGACGAAAATTCAAGATATGTACGGACCATAAGCCACTACAATGGCTTATGAACCTTAAAGACCCGACGTCAAGACTAGGCCGTTGCAGAATATTATTAGCCGAATACGAATATAGAATTGAGTACAAGGCAGGAAAATACAACTCTAATGCGGATGCCCTCAGTCGTATCCCAGCAAATAGCAAAGATGCAGAAACCACAGGCAAAGTGCTAGTCACCACTAGAAGTAAAGCAAAGCGTCAAGATTTCAATGAAATAACAGTGGTAGGTAGTGAAGAAATCACACTTCTACCAGTAGAGTGTAAGATAATCGAAACCTTTAAACCAATAACACTTGCCGAACACCGTTCATCCATTCAAATTTTCATTTTATCCCACGAGAAACGACAAGAGGAAGAATTACTCAAGAATATTACTGGCTATACTCGCCCAAATCCAAACGAAATAAAAACGTACCCAAACGCAGTAAAATCCTCTACGTATATTATTACCACTCTCCCTTTACATTTAATAGACACATCCACTCTTGAGAAAAACCTTTTAAACGTTCGAGACTATTGTTTGCAAGAGGACGTAACACAGATTGATATTTCCATTCCTTCTAGCGAGCCAATAAACGGTCGCCTTAAAAACTGCATATTGCGGGTATTCTCTCAAACAAAAATCACCGATCCACAGGAAATTGAGAAGATCCTATGCGAGTACCACGATTCACCTCTCGGAGGCCATCAAGGTATCTCCCGAACCATTAAAAGACTCCGAACAAGGCACTTCTGGCCGAATCTTGTAGGTGATACGAAGGAATTTATTCGCAAATGTGAATCATGTCAAAGAAACAAATTAAGGCAGAATCCACGAATTCCTATGAAAATCACTACGACGAGCACAAGTCCCTTCGAGCATATAGCCTTGGACATTGTCGGACCACTTCCAACCACTTACGAAAACAATAAGTATATCTTAACATTTCAAGATGATTTGAGCAAATTCACAGAGGCAATACCACTACCTAATGCGGAGGCACCTACTGTAGCCCGAAATTATGTGGAAAAAATTATATGTCGTTTCGGGTTACCCGAAGTAGTATTGCTTTTTAATTTAAAGAAATATGTAAGATTTTAAAAATCAAAAAGATATAAATAACCCCATATCACCCTCAAACGAACGGAGCCTTGGAGCGTAGCCATCGAACGCTAGCCGAGTATCTCAGGCACTATGTTAACAATGACCAGCTTTCATGGGACACTTGGTTACCATAGGCAATGTTTGTTTATAATACAACACCCCATAACAGCACTTCGTTTAGTCCATTTGAATTACTTTATGGTTTTCCTGCACGGATACGTAATTCCATTAGCAGGAATCCCCAAACACTATACAATTACGATAACTATGCCAACGAGCTTAAAGCCCGGTTACAGCATGGTTACCAGACCGCTAAGGCTATACTACAAGACAAAAAGGCAAAATCTAAAAAGTACTATGACAGGGGTTCAAACAATAAAACATTTAACGTAGGCGACAAAGTGTTAATTAGGAATCACACTCGAAGTAACAAACTCTCATCGTTATGGGAAGGACCCTATAACGTATCGAACATCATCTCTTCAGAAAATACTGAAATTCAAGTTCGGAACAAAACAAAAATAAGCAAAAATAGTCCATAATAACGACCTTAAATCCTTCACGGAATGAACTTACCAGCAGATCATTAACATTCACATTCACATTTACACAAACACATAGACTAGCATATATTGTCAAACGACCCCAACTTAACATCTCCCCTTCTTTTAAAAAGATGGAGTCAGCAAACAAAAAGCACTAACGAACGGCACGAAACCAAAGAATGCTTACCAAATCCATTCCATTCCCAAATAAAAAACGAACCAGTTTCATGTCCAGGACCAAAGTTAGTTCTGACAACCGGTGTTTAAAAAAAAAAAAAAAAAAAGGAGACAGTTACTCATTCCCATTTATTATCCTCTCCTTTCTTAACTTACTAAGACAATTCATTTAAAAATCATGTGAACCAAATTATAAGAAGACATGTATCAATTATACTTATTCTAAGAAAACAAACTTTGTACACTATATTGTAAGAAGAAAAAAACTATATAAATAAGATTTACTACATATACAAAAATCTTGGTATGTCAAAAAAAAAAAAAAAACACGTATGTACAACCTAGCATATTAATATAATATTGAAATTTTTTAACAATTCCTAGATTAAGTTATCTATTGTAAGACCTTTCTTGTTCACATCCGATCCTACTGACAGAAAATTCTAACCCTTCAGAATTTTCTTTTTCTAAGGGGGGTGGGATGTTGTGATCCGCACAACCATACCCATACCCATACCCTAATCATGACCTACCCTAATCGCCGCCTTCTCGCTAGCGATCCATTCCATACACCAAACATATAAACAAAGCGCACGGCTATTAATAGGTCATTTGCTTTGTTTACACTTGTTCTTCCATTTACCCAAACGCCACCCAAGCGCAATGAGTCAAGTGCATACCTACCCGATACGACACACACGTAACCCAACTCCGATTGCACAGCGGCACGCCGACACATGGCAAAACTGCAATAGTTGCATATCGGAGGAATACTACATTGTGGTATCAGGGAATAATAATAATTCATGAATGGATGACACTTGACACCGGCGTAAGGCAAATGACACCCAAGATGTCATTTGGGTACTTTTAATGGGAACGGAAAAACAATTAAGCAATACCTAAAAATAGCGCGTATGCACATATGGTAAAGATTAGGGCAGCAAAAACATATCCAACACCCAAGAACGTAAAAGGAATAAAATCATTCCTAGGGTTCATAGGATATTACAGACGGTTTATTAAAAATTTCTCAACCATAGCAAAACCACTAAGCAGACTGTTGAAGAAGAATGCCGTATTTAAATGGGATGCATTCTGCGATGAGGCGTTCCAAACTCTAAAAGGTAAACTTATAAAACCTCTCATCTTAGCATACCCAGACTTTAGCAAAGACTTCATAGTTACAACCGATGCCAGTGACATTGGGCTGGGAGCCGTGCTATCACAAGGAGAAATTGGACAAGACAAACCAATTTGCTCTGCCAGTCGAACATTGAACGACGCCGAAACTCGGTACAGTACTACCGAAAAGGAACTATTGGCGATCGTCTATGCTGTCCAACAATTTAGATCTTACATCTACGGACGAAAATTCAAGATATGTACGGACCATAAGCCACTACAATGGCTTATGAACCTTAAAGACCCGACGTCAAGACTAGGCCGTTGCAGAATATTATTAGCCGAATACGAATATAGAATTGAGTACAAGGCAGGAAAATACAACTCTAATGCGGATGCCCTCAGTCGTATCCCTGCAAATAGCAAAGATGCAGAAACCACAGGCAAAGTGCTAGTCACCACTAGAAGTAAAGCAAAGCGTCAAGATTTCAATGAAATAACAGTGGTAGGTAGTGAAGAAATCACACTTCTACCAGTAGAGTGTAAGATAATCGAAACCTTTAAACCAATAACACTTGCCGAACACCGTTCATCCATTCAAATTTTCATTTTATCCCACGAGAAACGACAAGAGGAAGAATTACTCAAGAATATTACTGGCTATACTCGCCCAAATCCAAACGAAATAAAAACGTACCCAAACGCAGTAAAATCCTCTACGTATATTATTACCACTCTCCCTTTACATTTAATAGACACATCCACTCTTGAGAAAAACCTTTTAAACGTTCGAGACTATTGTTTGCAAGAGGACGTAACACAGATTGATATTTCCATTCCTTCTAGCGAGCCAATAAACGGTCGCCTTAAAAACTGCATATTGCGGGTATTCTCTCAAACAAAAATCACCGATCCACAGGAAATTGAGAAGATCCTATGCGAGTACCACGATTCACCTCTCGGAGGCCATCAAGGTATCTCCCGAACCATTAAAAGACTCCGAACAAGGTACTTCTGGCCGAATCTTGTAGGTGATACGAAGGAATTTATTCGCAAATGTGAATCATGTCAAAGAAACAAATTAAGGCAGAATCCACGAATTCCTATGAAAATCACTACGACGAGCACAAGTCCCTTCGAGCATATAGCCTTGGACATTGTCGGACCACTTCCAACCACTTACGAAAACAATAAGTATATCTTAACATTTCAAGATGATTTGAGCAAATTCACAGAGGCAATACCACTACCTAATGCGGAGGCACCTACTGTAGCCCGAAATTATGTGGAAAAAATTATATGTCGTTTCGGGTTACCCGAAGCAATACTAACATTTAAAGAAATATGTAAGATTTTAAAAATCAAAAAGATATAAATAACCCCATATCACCCTCAAACGAACGGAGCCTTGGAGCGTAGCCATCGAACGCTAGCCGAGTATCTCAGGCACTATGTTAACAATGACCAGCTTTCATGGGACACTTGGTTACCATAGGCAATGTTTGTTTATAATACAACACCCCATAACAGCACTTCGTTTAGTCCATTTGAATTACTTTATGGTTTTCCTGCACGGATACGTAATTCCATTAGCAGGAATCCCCAAACACTATACAATTACGATAACTATGCCAACGAGCTTAAAGCCCGGTTACAGCATGGTTACCAGACCGCTAAGGCTATACTACAAGACAAAAAGGCAAAATCTAAAAAGTACTATGACAGGGGTTCAAACAATAAAACATTTAACGTAGGCGACAAAGTGTTAATTAGGAATCACACTCGAAGTAACAAACTCTCATCGTTATGGGAAGGACCCTATAACGTATCGAACATCATCTCTTCAGAAAATACTGAAATTCAAGTTCGGAACAAAACAAAAATAGTCCATAATAACGACCTTAAATCCTTCACGGAATGAACTTACCAGCAGATCATTAACATTCACATTCACATTTACACAAACACATAGACTAGCATATATTGTCAAACGACCCCAACTTAACATCTCCCCTTCTTTTAAAAAGATGGAGTCAGCAAACAAAAAGCACTAACGAATGGCACGAAACCTTTCTTGTTCACATCCGATCCTACTGACAGAAAATTCTAACCCTTCAGAATTTTCTTTTTCTAAGGGGGGTGGGATGTTGTGATCCGCACAACCATACCCATACCCATACCCTAATCATGACCTACCCTAATCGCCGCCTTCTCGCTAGCGATCCATTCCATACACCAAACATATAAACAAAGCGCACGGCTATTAATAGGTCATTTGCTTTGTTTACACTTGTTCTTCCATTTACCCAAACGCCACCCAAGCGCAATGAGTCAAGTGCATACCTACCCGATACGACACACACGTAACCCAACTCCGATTGCACAGCGGCACGCCGACACATGGCAAAACTGCAATAGTTGCATATCGGAGGAATACTACATTGTGGTATCAGGGAATAATAATAATTTATGAATGGATGACACTTGACACCGGCGTAAGGCAACTAGTGGTGCGTGGAGGGGGAAGATAGGAGATGGGTCATGAGCTAAAATGGTATAAAAGGCAAAGGATCGTGAACAGAAAAATCAGAGTTAATTATTCGAGCAAATAGACTGCAGCCTAGCACAAGACAGCGGGTCTATACTGTAAAAAATAAAAGATAAAGATTAAGAAGGTTAATAAAGTATAAACTCAGAGTCGCAGCCCAGCAGTAGACAGCGGGCTCTGTAGTCAAATATAAAGGGTGATTTTTTAAGAGGTTTAGAACTTTTTTAAAAAAAAAAACACAAAAAATTCGAAAAAATGAATGAAATATTTATTTCAATCGATAGTTTGAACCTTGCAATTTAATGTTTAAAGATAATTTCATGCAAATGTTGACCGCGGCTGCGTCTCAGGTAGCCCATCCGCTGAGTCCAATTTTGGCATACTCTTTCACACATATCGGCCGGTATCTCACGAATGAATGCATGGATGTTGGCTTCCAGTGCGTCAATCGAAGCGGGCTTGTCCCTATACACATTAGCCTTGGCATACCCCCACAAAAAATAATCTAATGGTGTCAAATCGCACGATCTAGGCGGCCAATTGACCGGCCCGAAACGTGAAATTAACTGTTCACCAAACTCGCCTCGCAATTGCGCCATTGTTTCGCGTGCTGTGTGGCATGTGGCACCGTCTTGTTGAAACCACATATCATGCAAGTCAAGAACTTCCATTTCGGGTAAAAAAAAGTTTGTTATCATCGCTCGGTAGCGTTCACCATTGACAGTAACGCTGCGATTCGCATCATCTTTGAAGAAATATGGCCCAATAATGCCGCCGGCCCATAAACCGCACCAAACAGTGGCTTTTTCGGGATGCATTGGTAGCTGTTGCAATGCTTCTGGCTGATCTTCACTCCAAATGCGGCAATTTTGCTTATTTACGTACCCATTCAACCAAAAATGAGCCTCATCGCTGAACACAATTTTTCGATAAAAAAGCGCGCGATGAACATTTCGAACCGAGCACGAATTTTGATAGTAAAATTCAATAATTTGCAAGCGTTGTTCATTTGTAAGACGATCCATGGTTAAATTGCAAACCAAACTGAAGCTGTTTGACAGTGACACAAGGTACTAAACACACGTCAGCTGTCAAAACCAGTGTTGCCAAAACCAAACCAGCTAAGAAATCACCCTTTATAACCAAAATATTCTTTTTATTCTAAAAACTCTCCGTTTGGTACTCTTCTCCCGGTAACACGGGAAAGCACGGTACGAAATCGTAACAGTTACGAGAAATTTCGTTTCTTAAATCCGTGTTGACTATGTTTTTAAAGTGTACAAGGTTCTGGTAGTTTATCCTTTGAGATCTTCCAAAGAATACATCAACAGGCTTTCTTTTTGTAACGGAGTGGACAGTATTATTGTATCTGTCTACAGCGATGTTGACAATTTCTTTTATTGAATAGTCAGGGTACTCCCGTTGGAGACATCTAATCATTTCGATATTGGTGGAATGTACTCTTTCCACGGTTCCGTTAACCTTCCTTTTTTGTGGCGGGGCAAGATAAATGGTTATTCCTAGTCCTTCTTAATAGTTAAGTATTATCCAGCTAATTAAGCTTCCTTCATTGTCCATGACTAACATTTTTGGGACAGTGAAAAAATGTAATAAATTAATTATTTTGTCTCGAACATGTAAGACTGACTTGTCTATGCAAGTTATAAATTTTTCTCGCTTGATTTCTATAATGTCCATGTGTAGGATCTCCGTTGGGTACGATGGTATCGGTGTAAGTTGAAGCTCAGGTTTCTGGGGATGTCGATCATATTTGCTAGAACAGCATGTCACAAGAATCTGTGTATTTTTTGATTAGTCTTGTCATTTGTGGAAAAAAGTATTTTTCGAAGATTTGCTCTTTGTTTTCCTTGTGGTTTCTATGGGGTAATTATCAATAGCTTATTTTCTTCATTGGAAATATCAGCAACTATTCTCCGTGTGATTCTAATTTTTATTTGATTGAAAAATGTCTTATATACTTCTTGTAGTAATGGAATATATTATTCCGGAATTTTAATACTGTTTAATATGTGGGGATTAAGTTTTTCTTTTAGTATTCCAACTAAATTTGTTTTTATCAAATGATTGCAATCTAATATAATTCCTGTGCAATTTTGGGTGTGGGTATTTATAGCAGAACATTTCGTTTCTTTCAGAGAATATTATCTGGTTTCTAAAGACGTTGATTGGTGCTTCGCAATATGGTATTAGGTCAAGGCTGTCTTCTTCGGCACTATGTTGTGTTCCAGACGACGAAGTTAGAACGTTTAGCTCGGTTGGCAGTCTTGATAGAGCGCCTGCCACAATGTTTGTTTGGGCGGTGTTGTCTTGTTCCGAATGTTTTGTCTTTAACTCTGTCTTAATATTTGGACTTATACATAATATACTGTTTTTCCTGTCGATTATGGCTTAAAATTTCTTCAATGTGTCGTCTCCTTTCATTCCGTCGAACGACTTTAAACTAGGAAGGACAAAGAAATCTATTATACTATCATTGCTTAGGCTCTTGAAAATGGGCCACTTATTTTGTGGGTGATCTCGAGCTGCTGCTTTTTTTGTTTGCAATTAACGGCGGCTTGACTTGACACAAAGTTTTTATTAGCTCCTGTGACGATGAGGAATTTTAGAGCTTTACCGTCTCTGGTAACGTACTCTAAGTATGGTACGCTAGAGAGGCTATTGTCATAAAATTTATTTCGTCTATTTCGTCTACACCTTGCTCCTCGTAATTTTCTTCGTATGCTTTGAAGGCGTCTTCGTCCCGGTTTATTTGCGCTGATTCTTCTACCGTGTTCGTAACAAAAAGCCTTTGCGGCTCTCGGGGTAAGTTCAATGACTCATTCGATCTTCTGGGAATGTTGTTATTTGCGGGTCAATTCATATAATTTACCCGATTTGTTTGAACGGATTGGTCAGTCTCCATAGGCTGCGGTGGTTTTGGCTGTGCTGGCCTTGGGGTGGGTTGTTATATTGAATGGGGACAGCTGCCTTGTTGGCATCCTAGACTTTTGCTGATATCTATTTGTGATTATTTGGTTTATCGGTGCTGAAATAGTGTTACCTATACCTCTGTTATGGATAGGAAGGTTTCTGAAGAGGAGGCTCTGAAACTCGAGGCATGACGTGTATGCCTCCGGCAATGTCTTGGCTTTCTGGATGACAAGCATCCTAGAGACGTCACCATATAATCCTCTGATGAATATATCTAAGGCCCTATTTCTATAGTTCTCGGTTAGAGCACAAATGGTTTCTTCTGAGTGATCTTCGATTTTAAGTTTATTTATTAGTATGGAAAGCTGATGATTGACCTTACCATAGGACTCGTCTATGCTTTGTCTTTGCTGGCTCATTGTATTGAGTTTATGTTCTAGAGTGCATACATCGCGTTTATCCGCATAACGTAAAGACAGACATTGTTTAATCTTTGACCAATCGTCATCAAACATGTTGTACAGCTGGACCTCTTACTTTTTGCCTGGTGTTTTAGATTATTGCCCTATAAATTGGCCTTGACTTGACAATTTCATCAATCTCTTAGGATTAACTTGTAATAAGGTTAGTAGTTAGGAGTACGGGGAAGGTGGAAAAAAAACAAGTAAAAGTGTTATCATCGGCCTGGCCGATGCTTTGATAACCTCCACTGCATACAAGTCATGCAAAATTGGTTTTGTGAGGGAGGTACCAGAACTACTTGACCGACATAGCAGGTTTTCTATACCAACCTGACGCCGATAAAAAAAAGTCCTTTCACCAAATTTCATTCACCTACGTCAATTACTTTGGGCGCCATCGTGCTTTCAACAGACAGAGAGACATGGGTCCAATATTGGTTTTGTATGGGAGGTACCAGAACTACTTGACCGACATAGCAGGTTTTCTATACCAACCTGACGCCGATAAAAAAAAGTCCTTTCACCAAATTTCATTCACCTACGTCAATTACTTTGGGCGCCATCGTGCTTTCAACAGACAGAGAGACATGGGTCCAATATTGGTTTTGTATGGGAGGTACCAGAACTACTTGACCGACATAGCCCATTTTCAATACCAACCTGGCGCCGATAAAAAGAAGTCCTTTCACCAGATTTCATTCACCTACGTCAATTACTTTGGGCGCCATCGTGCTTTCAACAGACAGAGAGACATATGGGTCCAATATTGGTTTTGTGTGGGAGGTACCAGAACTACTTGACCGACATAGCGCATTTTCAATACCAACCTGACGCCGATAAAAATAAGTCCTTTCACCAAATTTCATTCACCTACGTCAATTACTTTGGGCGCTATCGTGCTTTCAACAGACAGAGAGGCATGGGTCCAATATTGGTTTTGTATGGGAGGTACCAGAACTACTTGACCGACATAGCCCATTTTCAATACCAACCTGACGCCGATAAAAAGAAGTGATTTCACCAAATTTCATTCACCTACGTCGATTACTTTGGGCGCCATCGTGCTTTCAACAGACAGAGAGACATATGGGTCCAATATTGGTTTTGTATGGGAGGTACCAGAACTACTTGACCGACATAGCCCATTTTCAATACCAACCTGACGCCGATAAAAAGAAGTCTTTTCACCAAATTTCATTCACCTACGTCAATTACTTTGGGCGCTATCGTGCTTTCAACAGACAGACAGACAGACAGACAGACAGACAGACAGACAGACAGACGGACATGGCTAAATCGATTCAGAATGTGATCCTGATTCAGAATATATATACTTTATGAGGTCTCCGGTGACTCCTTCTTTGCGTTACAAATGTATTGGCAAAGTGAATATACCTTCCTCTGGAGGGTATAAAAAAGGAAATATATGACCAACACAAAGAAAACGACATTTAAGATTTGTTTTTCCCCACACACAACAACACTTCAAGGGGGCAGATTTTTATCCCCGTAAACTACAGACCGCGATTACCCGCGTTCCTACCTAAAGAGAGCTCTATGTAGGTGGTGAAATATGTGCCTCACAGGGGTCACGTAAACGATATCACGATTAGGGGTCAAACCGCTCTTATCACAAAAAAATTTCAATTATCTACCAGAGAGAAGAGAGAGAAAAGACAAAATCGACCGCCAAAAAAAATTATAACAAAAATCTTAAATCTAACTTAATGTCTAATCAGCACGGCGAACAGTTTTAACTAAATTCTGTTATATTATTTGCAATATAAAGCGTAGCTTACCACACGCATTACTAATTATTACGTTCGTTACTAATTATATCGGTTCTTAATGAGTTTTACTATATCCTATTGGAATTCCCCTTTTTTTTTTATTATATATATTTTTTTTTCTTTTACGCCGATGTATGTCGATATACAAGGGAGCATAGGCGGGCGGGGTTGCGCACTGAGCCACGAAATTTTCTTCCTCGTGGGTCTCGTTATTGTCTCCAATGACCTTCACACCTTAACGACCGAAAGCACTGCCCGGGAATCTATGATCGATTTCCGGCTACAGGTACCTTTTTGGGTTTTACGTGACGACGGGTTTGAAAGTCAGTACGGTCGACGGATTACGTCGGGTCTCCTTCGTGTAAAAAAAATGGGCGGCCACGACTTTTGACCTTGTCAATGACCGCCACACGACAAAATACCTAATTTAAAGGCACTGAGGTTAAACTACTCCTAGCTTTAAAAATAAAACCTCACTTACCCCTTTCTCAAGTAGAATACCACTTGTAGGGTCTATCGCAACCTTTTCCTTTCACGTTGCCGACAGCCACTGTTAATTTCCTCCAGGTCAAGTTAATGTAGAACACTTATATTTCTTTATTTTTGTTTCGGTACCGTACCTATAATGTGTATAATTATCGATAATGTAGGATTATAATCACGGATAATTTTACCCTAAGCTTACTCTTTAAGCCAAGAAAAGTAACTCGCTCACTGCCTCGATTTGAGGACTTTCAAAAAAAAACTTCACACTTTCGTTGTTAAACGGACACAGTGACTGTATGTCATCAATGACCTCTGCGGTCTATGGAGGTCTATTCAAGCATGGACTGACAAACGACAACGCAACGATCGAACCATCCATCGTCGGCAGTTATTCTACCTCCCCCATTCTGTCATTCGATCTATGTACTTTCCATCTATCCCTTTTCCAATAGTCCCATGCTTCTACCGGTTACATTAGAAAAACATAGGTAATTATTTTCAAGTACAGAAAATACCACCATCCTATTACATCTCACAACCACGATTTCCACCCTTGGCACCTACTTCTGCTCCATCTACATGTGAATTCTCACCCTGAATTCGCCCATTGTGAATACCCTCATCTGGCTGACATTTGTCAAATGTTACAAACAAAAATAATTTATCTGTGTCGCCGCCGCACGCGTTTTTTGGTAAGTATCTTTATCGCTTCTTTTCTTTTCTCTAATGTCTCTCAAAATCCCTTAAAGATAGCTGATCCATTGACACTACATAGTGGGCAACAATTTTCGGCCGGATTGTGGGCCGCATCTGGTTTGCAGGGGAACGTACTTATCCCTACCTCGACAACAACAAAAAAAAACAACACCTACACCCACCGCAAGTGTCCCCTAGCCATTCTTGCTCGTTTGCTTCTATACCCCATCCTCAACCAACCAACAACCACCAGTTGCATTGCGCCGCTACACGTATCAGTTTAGGACTTGGCCTAACAAAATTATGATGCAAGATTTTTGTACCTGGAAGCAGCCCCCGAACATCGTAAGTGAAAGATAAGTAGGACTTTCATTCCACTGCGATGATTATCATTAATAATTTTTGTTTTTTTTTTTTCGTACAGGTAGCTGCAACAAAACACCACATCTAGAGGAGTACAAACAACGAAAGATGGGGTGGCAAAAGTTACCTGGGATAATCTACAACGTGGGGAAGAATCCCACTTTCAGCCGGGCACTACTCTCAAAGTCAGTTCACCTGGTGGTTACAGGTGTCCATTCGTTTTCTTCTTCCATTATTTGTCTAATGTGCCCTAGTTAATTTCAGTTTAGCCTCCACATGCAGATACAAGGGACATACCTACACACATGTATATCATACATTAAATGGGACGATTTCGCACTCGACATCGTGTGGATAAAAGCGGCTATACATCGATCGGAACCTAACAGCAGTGAGTTGCCGCGTGGGTCTCGAACATCTTATTTACCGGGTGAGTTTTTCTTTCTATCTACGCGTACAGCAGTCCTAATATTAAGCATTTTGTGCACGCGCTATAGGTATATATAGTGTAGCGAGATACCTAGACTTAGCTAGTAAGATCATGAAAATGAAATAAATGCGCCTACCCAATGTACTAATGGATACATTGATTAATAAATAACGGAGTCCAGCCTGATTACTAATAAGGCACTAAATAAATAACGACATAAGTAAACAACTAAAGGATATGAATAAATATATAACGAAATGAAAGATAAATAACAAATAAATATATATTCATAGATAACCGAAGAATAGAACTCTACAGCTAACGATGTTAATGTACTTCGTCCACACATTAAGACACATCTTCATACATAACGACTCTACGATTTAAATACGACAACCTACCTACAAGATAACGAATAAATAAATAAATAAATAACACGAATAAATAAATAAATAGCTAACATTAAAGATAAATAAATACATAACACTACAGATAAATAAATAAATAAATTATACGAATACATAACAGGGAGGTAAATAAATAAGGCGTACGGTTTACATAATATCACAGATTGCGTTAGATCAGGTTTTTAGAACTTTCATCACAGTCATTGTACTCATTGCTTCAGGTCCTTAGCATGAAAAATACCTACTCTTTTTCCTGCTAGGTTTTCTAGCTCGAACATATTTTTGCCGATCGCTTTGACTATTCGACACTTTACGTATTTGGGACATAACTTCGCCGCGACGTATTTCGATGTGTCACTAAGGACAAAGTTGCGCCTGTAGATTTCTTGACCGGGCAGAAAACGTATCTTTTTCGTCCGCACATTATATGTTCTCGCGCTTCGCTCGTTGGCTTTCAGAATGTTTTCTTTAATTTTGTTTCGTACACATTCCAATCGGTCGCGCCTGGAAAGGGTCAACAGCTCGCCGTCATCTATGGCATTCAGTTTCTGCGCCAGTTCATAACTCGACCCGTGTGTCACCATATTAGTTCCGAACAGCGCAAAATACAGTGACACCCCGGTCGAGGCATGTACCGAACTTCTCAGCGCGCACGCTATGTTACTGAGGTGAAGATCCCAATCGCGTTGGTCTTCCCTCAGATACGAACGTACCGCAGCTAACAGCGTCCTATTCACCCTCTCAGACGCATTCGATTGTGGTGCATAATTAGCCGTCCGGAAATGTCGGACTCCGTATTTCGTTAGGAAGTTTTGGAACTCTTTTGCCACGAATTGCTTGCCATTATCTGAATGCAGAATTTGCGGCACCCCAAACATGTCGAAAACCTCGTTCTGCAGGAACTTAACTACACTCAGCGTGTTGGCGTTTCTGAGCGGCTTTAGCAGAACATACTTTGACATGTGGTCTAACACTACAAAAACATACGCGTTTCCAGATTTCGACCTCGGATACGGACCTAAGAAGTCGACATAAATTTTTTGAAAGGGACGATCTGTACAAAAACTATTACATATTGGTGGACGGGTTGCTTGACTGGACGACTTACTCTGTTTACACGTTTGACATTTCGAAAAGAAGCTTCTTATTTGCACTGTCATATTCGGCCAGTAGAAATATTGCCGTATGCGATGAAGAGTTTTCGCGATCCCAACGTGAGCTGTCTGCGGAGGATCATGAGCTCCGGCGATTATGGCTTCGGTCAACCCAGACGGTACCCATAGTCGCCAGGTGTGTTCGACCAGGGGCTCAGCTCCCTCGGATGGTAACGTGCGCTTGTAGACGAACTTGTCCTCTACTTTCAAGTCGGGCAACTCGTCTTGGTGCTCGGTAATGGTCGCGATTAAGCTTTTATATTCATCCGAGTCGAATTCTTCAGAATTCAAGTCAACTAGCGGCGCTACTTCTTGCATCTCCAAACTATCGGCGTGGACTCGAGAAAGGGTGTCCGGAACCACGTTCAGTGTACCTTTTCTGTGCTCTATGTTGAAGGTGAAGGATTGGAGTTTAAGGCTCCATCTCGCTAGTCTGCCGCTTAAGTCTTTCAGACCCATCAACCAGCGTAGACTCGAGTGGTCTGCGATAATGGTGAAATCCATCCCTTCGACATAGGGCCTGAATTTCTGCACTGCTTTGACTGCAGCCAGACACTCCTTCTCAGTCACGCTATAGTTTTTCTGACACTGGTTCAGCTTCTGGGAAAAGTAGGAAATCGGCGATTCCTCGTCTTGTTCGTTCCTTTGAAACAGTACCGCTCCGATACCTGAGTCGGAGGCATCGCACTGGATGTAAAATCGCCTCGAGAAATCAGGGTACGTGAGTACTGGAGCCGTCGTCAGCGCTTGCTTCATTTTCTCGAATGCTTCCAAGGCCTCATCAGTCATCAGGAACTTGTCCTGCTTCTTTTTAAGCGTGTCCGTGATGGGAGCCGTCAAGCTGGAAAAATCTCTGATGAATCTCCTATACCACCCTGCCAGACCAAGCAGCCTGCGAACTTGCTTCGGGTTTTTGGGAACAGGGAAGTTCAATATTGCCTCAATCTTTGCCGGATCAGTTTTGAGTTTCCCACCACCAACTATGAACCCCAAATACTTCAATTCCTTGAAGCAGAACTTGGATTTGTTCAAGTTGATGGTGAGATTCGCGTCGCGTAGGCACTGTGCGACTTCGTCCAACAGGGTGATAAGGGTTTGGAAGTCCGGACCTATGATAAGCAAATCATCCAGATACACAAAAACGCGGTCCCTCAATCGTGCAGGAATCACCTTGTCCATTAAACGGCACAACCTTTGGACCGCATTGCACAACCCAAAGGGCATGACCGTAAATTGCATCAAGGGTCTCCCCGAAACCGTAAACGCAGTCCTTTCTCTACTCCGTTTCTCCAGCGGTATTTGCCAAAATGCGTCTTTTAAGTCTTCACTGGCCATCCAGTAGGTATCGGGCAGACGACTGACAATCCCGTCGATCTGGTTGAGAGGGTAAGCGTCCTTTTTCGTCACGGCATTCACCCCGCGAAAGTCAAGACAGAAGCGATTCTTTCCTGGCTTTCTAATCAAGACCACGGGGGAATTCCACGGACTCTCGCTCTTCTCCACAACGCCGAGACTGATCATTCTGTCTAACTCCTCGTACAAAAGGGCTTGTATCGCTGGGGACACCGGGTAGTGACGCTGCTTTATCGGGGCCGCATCTCCGGTATCGATGACATGCTCTTCCAGATTCGTCCTTCCCAACCCGTGTTGAGTATAACAGAGAAATTTCCGCCTGACTGCCTCCAACTCGGACTGTTGCTCAAACGTCAGCTGGTGCATGTTCGGGTCACTTTCATCTTCCGAAGTGGAGATGGCGCTTATGAGGTGTGGAGCTATCCGGAACGCTTTCCAGAACTCTACACCCAGATAAAGTTCCTGATTAAGGCTCGGCACTAAATAGAAATTTACGATGTGTTTCAGGTTTCTGTACTCGACTAAGGCCTGAACTTTTCCCACTATCGACTGATTTTTCCCGTCAGCCGTTTTAACATTTGAGTGACATGGAAGCAATGGTATCTCTAATATTTTAATTAAATTTAAGCAATTTTTTCCCAGAATATTGATACTCGCGCCACTGTCTAACAGACCAAGCATCTCTTTGCCTGCCAATTTCACCTGGGCGTATGGCCGAGGGTCAGTGGCAGTGTCTATTACACTGGAAGCTAAATATCTTCTGATCTCTTTTCTGCGTCGGTCTCTCTCTCTAGTTTTAAGTATTCTTTTTGACGGGCCTATATTTACTCCCTTGAAAATCCTATCTCTAGTTAAATAATAATTCTCAATCCTAATGTGTAACGGCTTAATTTCTAGTCTATCATTTTTACTTTCTAATTTTTGTTTTGGATCTCGTTTTAATACTTTAATTCTAGGGACCTCAGGTTGAATAAGTCTCTCCTCGGTCTGGCTTTCCTTCTCTGGCGTATTTATTGGTTGGGGGTTTGCGTCGAACGCGACAAATAATTATATAAGAACAAAAACCAAAAAAAAATATAAGGTAACGATACAAAATCAATAATATATAGAAAATATAACAAAACAACCAAAACCCAAAAAAAAACCTAACGCAAATGAAACACTAAATTACGTTTATAAGTAAATTCGCATATTACGATATACAAATTCCTAATTCCTAATTAAAGACTACAAAAAAATTTAACACGATTACCAAAAATGCGTTTTTGTTGGTTTCCATTGGTTATAATTTATAATTAATGAATAATTTTATCTTGGTTTGGGGCTTAAACTCCTCGGGGTAGGGGTGCTTGGGGGCAGCTGTCTTCGACGGCGTCGTGGCGTACTATTGACGACGTGATCATTAAACAGCATCCGGATTATATGGACTGCAGACGGACTAAGAATTTGTTGATCCCTCAGTGTGGTGAAATATTTACATAAATGGACAAGGACAAACATTTTGTTTCCCTTCCCGTTTCCGCAATACCAGACCACCAAAAGGCACTGCTGGCAGACATGAAACGTTCCGTTCAACACTCTAAAGAAAGCTATAAGACGAGACAGTGCTACAGGTTACGACTGAATCATGACAAGGCCACTATACTCGTGATCACTAAATACTGACAATACTATTTGGGATTGAAAAGTTAAATGATAAGATAGAAAAGAAAAATGCACACTTAACAGCAGGAATAGGAAATGACATAGACTAACAGGTTCCAATTGGTTCGGTTGTCAGCATCAATGATACTCGTCGCAATTCAATAGGTACGTTCAAGAACCTTCCCATCGAAGACTTACGAATGCACTGATGCTGGCAACCGAATCAACTGTGGACTACCGACAACATTAAAGGACAGAAGACGTGCCCCACGTTGGGCGCCATTTGTAATAAGGTTAGTAGTTAGGAGTACGGGGAAGGTGGAAAAAAAAAAAATGACGAGGAACCGGATATGGATAGGACGAATGGATAGGATCGGAAATAGACAAGGAAAGGAATGTCGAGTGCAAAGAGCTTGGCATGCTCGCTCAGCACGGCTCAGCTCGCCGGAATGGTGTGGTTCTTGCTCCCCACCGCTCGACCTAACCCACTACAACACATAAAACATGCCTAAAAACACACAACCGTCTAGGTACTTACTTTACCTTCACCTTCATCGGACGGACCTTCACCAAACTGAGGGGCGCTGCAGATGTTGTTTAGCGCTGGCCGTTCCCACCCCTCCTGGAAACTCGTGGCCGATGTTTGAGTTTCCCCTAGATTGGGGATGCTGTCGTCCGATCACGTCATGTATGCCGAAAGAGGTTTAGCTTGCCCCTTCACACCCCTGAAAAACTACCTTTAGCACGTCATCTCACTTTTCAGTGAGCAAAACCACAAAAAAAAACTACCAATTGGCGTGGCTCAATGAACATACTAATTTACTTTATTTCTCTCAACAAAGAACATCCCTCGCTTCTTAATTATTAAAAGTTACAAAATTACTTTAAATTTAAATCCGTTTGTACCAAAAAAAAAACAAAAAAAAGGAAATATATGACCAACACAAAGAAAACGACATTTAAGATTTGTTTTTCCCCACACACAACAACACTTCAAGGGGGCAGATTTTTATCCCCGTAAACTACAGACCGCGATTACCCGCGTTCCTACCTAAAGAGAGCTCTATGTAGGTGGTGAAATATGTGCCTCACAGGGGTCACGTAAACGATATCACGATTAGGGGTCAAACCGCTCTTATCACAAAAAAATTTCAATTATCTACCAGAGAGAAGAGAGAGAAAAGACAAAATCGACCGCCAAAAAAAATTATAACAAAAATCTTAAATCTAACTTAATGTCTAATCAGCACGGCGAACAGTTTTAACTAAATTCTGTTATATTATTTGCAATATAAAGCGTAGCTTACCACACGCATTACTAATTATTACGTTCGTTACTAATTATATCGGTTCTTAATGAGTTTTACTATATCCTATTGGAATTCCCCTTTTTTTTTTATTATATATATTTTTTTTTCTTTTACGCCGATGTATGTCGATATACAAGGGAGCATAGGCGGGCGGGGTTGCGCACTGAGCCACGAAATTTTCTTCCTCGTGGGTCTCGTTATTGTCTCCAATGACCTTCACACCTTAACGACCGAAAGCACTGCCCGGGAATCTATGATCGATTTCCGGCTACAGGTACCTTTTTGGGTTTTACGTGACGACGGGTTTGAAAGTCAGTACGGTCGACGGATTACGTCGGGTCTCCTTCGTGTAAAAAAAATGGGCGGCCACGACTTTTGACCTTGTCAATGACCGCCACACGACAAAATACCTAATTTAAAGGCACTGAGGTTAAACTACTCCTAGCTTTAAAAATAAAACCTCACTTACCCCTTTCTCAAGTAGAATACCACTTGTAGGGTCTATCGCAACCTTTTCCTTTCACGTTGCCGACAGCCACTGTTAATTTCCTCCAGGTCAAGTTAATGTAGAACACTTATATTTCTTTATTTTTGTTTCGGTACCGTACCTATAATGTGTATAATTATCGATAATGTAGGATTATAATCACGGATAATTTTACCCTAAGCTTACTCTTTAAGCCAAGAAAAGTAACTCGCTCACTGCCTCGATTTGAGGACTTTCAAAAAAAAACTTCACACTTTCGTTGTTAAACGGACACAGTGACTGTATGTCATCAATGACCTCTGCGGTCTATGGAGGTCTATTCAAGCATGGACTGACAAACGACAACGCAACGATCGAACCATCCATCGTCGGCAGTTATTCTACCTCCCCCATTCTGTCATTCGATCTATGTACTTTCCATCTATCCCTTTTCCAATAGTCCCATGCTTCTACCGGTTACATTAGAAAAACATAGGTAATTATTTTCAAGTACAGAAAATACCACCATCCTATTACATCTCACAACCACGATTTCCACCCTTGGCACCTACTTCTGCTCCATCTACATGTGAATTCTCACCCTGAATTCGCCCATTGTGAATACCCTCATCTGGCTGACATTTGTCAAATGTTACAAACAAAAATAATTTATCTGTGTCGCCGCCGCACGCGTTTTTTGGTAAGTATCTTTATCGCTTCTTTTCTTTTCTCTAATGTCTCTCAAAATCCCTTAAAGATAGCTGATCCATTGACACTACATAGTGGGCAACAATTTTCGGCCGGATTGTGGGCCGCATCTGGTTTGCAGGGGAACGTACTTATCCCTACCTCGACAACAACAAAAAAAAACAACACCTACACCCACCGCAAGTGTCCCCTAGCCATTCTTGCTCGTTTGCTTCTATACCCCATCCTCAACCAACCAACAACCACCAGTTGCATTGCGCCGCTACACGTATCAGTTTAGGACTTGGCCTAACAAAATTATGATGCAAGATTTTTGTACCTGGAAGCAGCCCCCGAACATCGTAAATGAAAGATAAGTAGGACTTTCATTCCACTGCGATGATTATCATTAATAATTTTTGTTTTTTTTTTTCGTACAGGTAGCTGCAACAAACTCCACAGTGTGGATCCATGAGATGTATTGTACGGGATTTCTGTCAAAAACTTGCAAATCTTTACCACAATCAGGAAGTCTCCTGATTTCGTTTGAGGAGTGGGGAGTGTTTAAGTGGAAGGCTTGGGTGCGCTCGACTCTGCATTTGATTTGCTGTAGGCGATTATTCAATAATTTAATTTGCTCCATTTGAATACTAAAAATAGGATTTGTATCCAACATATTTCTGGTGTTTATCTTAAATACTACTATAATTTTAGTCAAATATATTATTATATATTTTATAAAATAATGCACTTGAGTGGCTTACAGTATGATGAGTTTAGACATCTGGAGTTTCATTTAGTTAACGACTTGGGTTGGTATCCATTTCCTAGTTTTGGTGCGCACAATTCGAATTTAGTACACGCAACTTAAATTTAACTTAGTACGTACAAATTGAACTTGTGATATTGGTTTTTTATTGTCACGGATATTCGATTTTTAATTCGCTCGGGCGCCAGTTATCGCGTTATGTCCGCGGTAGAGGAAAAAAGTAAACACAGTGCGTCTGATTGGAACAACTAAACAACGTTGGTGGATTTTTACCTTTTTTTATAGCTTAAAACTAATTACAATGCAATTTGGTGTGTCGCAACAGGTAGGTTAGGTTAGGTTGATGGGTGGATGCTCCAGAGTAACCCTGCAGCACCCCACTTAGGTCCTTGTGGACCCATTGTGATACCCTTGTTGAGGGGTTAGCCGATGTCGTTGGCGATGAAATTTTCCTCCCTCACATTACTCGACTTTGTCCAGCCATCCTGATAAGTTTATGAACCTGGAAAGATCAGATAGAGAGACATTCGAAAGTTCATATACGTCTTGGAAGTAGTATCTACCAAGTGTTCTATATCTCAAGTGACAAAGACTGGGGCATTGACAGAGGAAGTGAGGTGTATCCTCATGTACCTCTTCGTCTTCACACCCCCTACATATGTCGTCATTCTTGAGTTTCAGTTTCATTGTATGGTTTCTTAGGAAGTTGTGACCCGTTAGGGCCCCTACCAGTTTATACATCGACATTCTATCAAACTGCATGAGTTTGCTAGTCCGACTTGGATTGTATTCCGGCCATAGCTTCCTTGATAATTCGCAGGTAGTTAATTCTTTCCACCTGTTGTTGGCTTTCATTCGGATCTTATCTTCCACCCTCTCTCTGAGATTACAGAGTGGTGGCCTGATAAATTTGATCGCACGATCTTGATCCATAGCGGATCCATTCCTAGCCAGTTCGTCAGCTCTCTCGTTGCCGGTTTTATCCCTGTGTCCAGGAACCCAGCATAAGCGCGTGATGTGCTGCGAGCAGAGAACTTTAAGCTCTTCACGGCAGCGGCGAACTAGCTTTGATTTAATTTCAATAGCAGACACTGCTTTTATAGCCGCCTGGCTGTCAATGAATATGGTAATATCATCCCTTGGTATTTCCAACATTGACACCATGTGGGCAGCTTCGCCGATAGCCAGAACCTCCGCTTGAAACACACTACTATGGTCAGGTAATCTGATCGAGTGATGTATATTCAATTCTTCAGAGAAAATTCCAGCACCTGTTCCACAGTCCATCTTAGAACCATCTGTATAGATGGATATCGATTTCCTTTTTGTGGGTTCATCTGTGTTCCATTCTTCTCTGCTGGGAAAATAGCAAGAGAATGGTTTATCGAAGTCAAGGTAGGGAGACAAGTAGTCAGAACTGACAGCATCTCCCATATATTTGTTCAGAATCTGTGCGTGTCCCATTTTATAGGGTTTCCAGCTTTTGGATTGGCTGATCCTAAGGGCACTTTTGGCTGCAGATTCTTGCATATAAAGATCTAACGGTATCAGGTTGAGGATTGCCTCCATTCCAGCCGTAGGTGTTGTCCTTATTGCACTGGTTGTGCTAATACACGCTAGTCTTTGTATTTTGGTCATTAATTTGAGATTTGATGCTTTGTTTGTGGCTTGCCACCAAACTAAGCTTCCATACGTGAGTATTGGACGCACAATAGCCGTATACATCCACAAAATTATTTTAGGGTTTGGTCCCCACCTTTTGCCGAAGATTCGATTACATGCGTAGAAAGCGTTTGCAGCTTTCTTTACTCTTTCATTGACGTTCATTTTCCAGTTAAGCTTCCTATCTAGGATTGTACCCAGATATTTAGCACTCCCGGCGACCCTGAGGGGTATGCCTTCAATATTTGGAGGATCGAAGTCCGGAATCACTCTTTTGTTACAGAACAAGACTAATTCAGTCTTCTGTGGATTGACTCCAAGACCGCATTGTTTTGCCCACATATTGAGTATCCGTAATGCGTTTTCTAGCAACAGGTAACAAATAAGTAATGAAATGTAGGCGGATTTAAAATGTATATAATTGAATTTGACTGATTAAGCAATACTATGCTGACGACAAAAAATTAAATGTAGGTGGATTTACAAAGTGAATTTCAACGTAAGGGCAATGAAATTGTGCCGTAATTAAAATATTGAAGTCGTCTGCCTAAGTAATTCTATGCGGAAGGGAAAATTGTATGGAATGATGTGTGATAGGAAATGAGGAAATGTTGTATTAACTTACATTTGCATTGCTGTTTTCTGATATGCTTTCCCTTTACGATTTTAGAGTGTGTATGAGGGGTGGGTTTTGTACTGTATTATGTTGCTTTTATGAATGAGAAGAGCAGGTATCTACTTTGCGTGTAGTTGGATGTGCATTTCTTTTTCTTTGGAAGAATTTCTGCATTTTCGATTTACAAGATTCTTCAATTCTGCTCAAAGCACAGATGAATTGAGAAACTTAAATATTCAATAAAACAAATAATATTGCCTAACTAGCTACCTATTTCCTTCGAGAGTGTGTTATATGTATTTTAGTTTGAGTTTAGTTTGAATATACCTGATAGAATTTAAAAAAAAATAATACCAGAAAATAATTTTTACCCAGTAGGAGAGTGTGCAAATACGAATTTAATGAAAACAAAAACAATTAAAAAAGAATACCAAAATAATTAAACTAAATAATAATGCTATCTTGTTGATGTTTAAAAAAAATGTATCTAAATTATAAGTACCATGAGAAAAAAAGTTAAATGTGTTGTGTACAGTGAAAAAACGGTGGATTTTCCCGAAAGACATTTTTTTCGATCGAAAAACAAAAGAAAGGGAAGTATGGTTAAATCTATATTTGGAATTACAACGGAAATTAGTTCATAAGTTAACACAAATAATATCCAGGAAGAATAGATGAAACACCTGCACGCGCAGTACATGTCATGCTCCAACGACATGGTACGGAACGCCGCATTCCACACCGCACATCCGACACCACATCATCGTTCCCACAGACAAAATTCATCCGACACCTCGAAATTCCTTCCCACGATGACGATGCAGCACTTCGCTTAGGATAGGTGATAAGTTTCATTACTGTTGGGACCGCAATAAAAATAACGAAACGACCTAGAGTAGCTCAACCTTTAACAGGGTCAAGATCAAGATCAAACCATCGATCCGGAACATAGAGAGGAACTATCTAATATGGATAAAATACCAGACATAGTTAGCTGTCTGAAAACCTTCTCGGGTGAAGCAAACGCATTTTCTTCTTGGAAGAAAACTGTTGAAAGAGTGCTCGGACTCTACCAACAGATAAGAGGAACTCCAAAATATTGCGCTATCTTGAGTGTAAAAAATTATCGGCAATGCTGATATCGCCCTGGAGGCGTATATCACGCCACTAAATTGGGATTCTATCTCGAAATGCTTAATAATGCACTACGCAGATAAGCGAGATACGAAAACCCTAGAATACCAAATGGCATCTCTGGCCCAAGAGAGCCACACAATTCACGAGTTTTACCAATCAGTATACTCGCATCTCTCTCAAATTTTAAACAAAGTATCCTGCATTGATATAACCTCCGATGGAAAGGGAGTACTTACGGAAACATACCGGTTAAAAGCCCTCGACTCGTTTATAAGAGGACTTAAGGGCGACTTGCCAAGACTACTTGGCATGAAAGAGCCTACTGACCCACCCCATGCACTAAACTTATGCATGAAACTTGAAAACCAAAATTTTAGATCCAAGCACATTCATAGTCAGGCAACAACAAGGAAAACTCAGCTCTTATACCCTGTCATTACACCACAAAGACAGCCCCAGCCTTTAAACAGGAATTTTCCTATTCTTACACCAAGGCCATCCGTTATATCCCTCATATATACCGCCTAGGCCAATACAACAACAATATTACTCATTCCCCAACCAAGCTAACCAAAATCAGAATTTCAATCACATACCAAGGCCAATACAGCCACAATATAGCCAATATCTTTACCAACATAGCCAGCAGCAAATAAACAAAGAAGCAAATAAACAATTCATTCAAAGACCTGGGCACTCATTCCGTAATTTTTCAGACGATTATCGTCGAAACGAGAGATCTCCAAAAGTAGCAACTAAGTGCCAAAATTACGAGTTTGAGACCGTATTTCGGTTCATTTTCCACAAATGTAAAAACAGCTGACGATAGTGAAACAAATTCGGGCAGAATATTACTTCTAATGGTCTTCAAAGTTTCAAAAACGATATCGTCACGACGATTATTGTTATACGGAATCTGCCCCCTGTAGTAAAAACAGAACCACATCCAAGCTTCCAAAATAGACGATTTCATAACCCAGACGTAAAGTCATTCCACCGTAACTTCCACATTGAAAGTACTCAAGAAAATACAGAAGATCAGTAATAAGAATAATATAAAGAATGAGTGAAGAGGACAATTCACATGAGCAAACCCTACAGGAATACATTAGTATTCCTAGCCAACCGTACGAACATGAGCAGGTTGTTGAGGAAGAATCTGGGCCGGGCACAAATCCTCATTCTTTAGTCCTTCACGTGGGCACCCGCCTGAAAATGGCTAACCAGTAAAATGGTTAGTGTCAGCCAAGGATTTACGCTACCGTCTCAATCGTTTGTCGTGATCCATTAAGTTTGAGGTAGGAGTAAACCTTAAATCCAACCTAATTCCAGTGGTGGAGTGAGCAGATAGCAAACCGTACCCAAGGATGAAAGGCTGGGGGTAAAACCAGTCGCGTACGAGCTCCCTCAGACGCCATGGGGAGGGTTTGTTGTATTTAGCCCTGCCCAGGTATGGCGGCGCTGCCTGGGTCGACCTTGTTTTTCCCGGCCTTACTCGTGGGACCATAATGAACAAAAACTTTAAACATAAATTAACAAACACAAAAAAAGGAATTATTATTCCAGGAAGGGAGGGAGCGGACTCCATTAAGCCGGCGATGGAACTGGGAGAGGATTCTTATGAAGCTGAACCACAGTCCTCCATTTCCGGCCTGGAGAGGGAACTAGAGGAGGTATTGCTAGCTAGCGACGGTGAGGATGCAGATTGCAAACTCACCGACACTAAGGTAGCGCGAAGTGAGGTGGCTGGTACTCTCACTTCCGTAGATAGGGTAGGCGTTGGGACGGCTGGTACTCCCACTAAAATAGTACAAGGCAAGGCTGAGCTGGCTGGTACACTCACCTTAGGAAATAGGGATAGCAATGAGGAGGCTGGTACTCTCATTGAGATCCCTAAGGGAATAAAACCGACGAAAGGGACGGGAGGCGCAGTAGGCAAGCACTCTGCTGCTTCCGGATCCCCTACAGTCGTACAAGTACGAGCAAAAACGCACACCAGCTGAACAAAATCCTGATGCGCAATGCCCGACGCAAAGTCGAGAGTGCGAAGCGCAAAGTTGAGCAGTTCAGGGGTGTGACGTTAGTTCACTCAGCGCCTGGGATAGGAAGCAGCTAGGAAACCATGGCCGCCGAGGCTGCCAAAAAATCGGCAGCCGCAGCGGTCAAAGTAAGGGAAACAGTTCAGGCGTCCACTAGTGGAGTAGCACCTGCCATAGAGAGAGTTTGTGCTGGGGATTGGCGAGGTGGAGAGCGGGGCTCAATTCAAGTGCGTAACGGTGGTGGAGCTGGTCAAGTACTCTCCGCCCAAGGCCTGGGTATGGGCTCCGCTGCCATACACATATCCCGACAAGCTACTCGGCCTTCTCCACATCCAGAACAAGGAACTAAAGGCCGACTCCTGGAAGGTCATAAGAACAGGGCCCAGAAGGCAATTTGGCCAACACTTTCTGTTGAGCCTAAATAAGGAATCGCTCCCACCCCTTGAAAAGACAAAGGGGATGGTCAGATATAGCATGGGGAAGGTCATGATAAAGATCGTGACCAAGGGAGCGGAGGTGGAAGAACCCCATGATGATGATGGAGACGATGCAAATAAACCTGCATCACAGTAAGGCTGCGACGGCGTGCTTGATAAACTATGTAATCAAGCACGACGTCTCAGCCGTACTGATACAAGAGCCCTGGATCAACAAAAACCATCGAATCCAGGGGCTCTCCTTAAGGGATTACACGCTTTACTTCAAAGCTAACGAAGGTAAAATTAGGACTTGCATCCTACTAAAAAACAATATAAGGGCATTTCTTTTGAATAATTTCATTGATGGAGACTTAACCGCAATTTCTTGCGAAACAGAGGGTAGCAAACCGGTGTGCCTGTTGGTAACTAGGGACAAGTGGCTCTTCGTTCTAGGATGCGATGCCAATGCGCATCATACTCAATGGGGAAGCAGCGACATAAATACTAGAGGTGAGTGTCTTTTTGATTTTATCTTATCGACCAAACTTACTATTTGCAACAAGGGTAACACCCCAACTTTCGTTGTGCGGAACAGGCAGGAGGTGATAGATATTACTCTCGCATCCTATACTGATTCCCTCACAATAAAGAAATGGAGGGTACTAGAAGAGGCATCCCTATCGGTTCATAAGTGGATTCGCTTTCAGATAGGCTTCCACAGCAAGGCTACGATTACGTATCGCAACCCCAGAAATGCTGACTGGAATAGATACGAATCCATAATTAGGAATGAGCTAGGAAATGAAGTGCCATGTCTTGTCAATCCATTATGAACATGGCTTACGAACAAATTTCCACGCTCAAAAAACCAACCAAGAAGTCCCAACCTCAATGGTGGAACAAGGAGTTAAACTCCAAAAAGAAGGCAGGTTAGGTATTTCTACAATAGGGCAAAAGTTGTGGGGGACGACATCACATGGGATCTGTACATAGAAAGCAAGAAAGAGTTTAAATACTTGATCAGGCAATCTAAGAGAAAATCTTGGAAGATTTTCTGCGAAACGATCGCAGACACTAGCGAGGCTTCCAGACTCCGGAAAATGCTAGCTAAAGACGCGGCTGTCCCTAGTTTCATCAAGAAATCGGACGGTTCATGGGCTGAAAGCAGCGAGGAGGTTCTGGAATCACTAGTTGAAGCCCATTTCCCGGGAAATAGCGCGCCAATGTCTCCGTTATATAATGGACATATCATCAGTGCAGGAATAGACGTAAGGGTTGATAACAATATCATTACTGGAAAGAAACTACGTTGGGCCATTGGGTCCTTCGCTCCGTTCAAAGCACCAGGCCCTGATGGCATTCTGCCGGCTATGCTTCTTTATACCTAAAGCGGGTAAACCAAGTCATACTTCAGCGAAAGACTTCAGACCTATTAGCCTGTCGTCATTTCTCCTCAAGACACTTGAAAGATATAAGAAGCAAGCAAGAAGCAAGTGTTGCAACGGAACTCTATGTAATGCTCAGCATGCATATTTAAAAGGTAAATCAGTAGAGACGGCTCTACACGAAGTAGTAGGCAAAATAGAGAGCAGCCTTCACCAGAAAGAATATGCACTAGCTGCCTTTTTGGACATTGAGGGTGCTTTTAATAATGTTAGGAAAGATGCAATCAGGAATGCCTTGATAAAGATCAATGTCGAGCAACGCATTACCAATTGGATATGCGAAATGCTCTCGACAAGAAACATAAACTCTACTCTCGGAAACAGTTCAATAAGGAAATCTGTCATCTGAAATAGAGGCACCCCCCAAGGAGGAGTCATCTCCCCCCTTCTCTGGGTGCTGGTAATAGATTAAATACTCAAAGAACTAAATAATGCAGGATTCAGCGTCACTGCCTATGCGGATGACGTAGTTATCATTGTTCAAGGAAAATTCCTTAATACGATAAGCGAACTTATGGAAACAGCCTTCAACAGGCTCAGAATATGGGCTGAAGGGTGTGGACTACGAGTCAACCCAGAGAAAACCGAACTCGTACTATATAAATAGTACAAAATACAAGATACCGCCCTTCAAGCTTGCTGGAGTGGAGCTTTTCCTCTCGGAGAGCGCAAAATATCTTGGTACGGTACTAGACCGGAAACTAAATTGGGAACTAAACGTTCAGGAAAGAGTCCAAAAGGCACATAACGCTCTCTTCATTTGTAAGAGGACAGCAGGAAAGAAATGGGGCATTAGGCCGTCAATGTTGTATTGGCTATATACAATGGTAGTAAGGCCCATAGTTACTTACGGGGCTCTTGTCTGGTGGAAAGCCACGAACAAGAAGTATGTACGGAATATGTTGACCAGGGTACAAAGAACAGCCTGCATTGCCGTTACGGGTGCTTTACGCACCACTCCAACGGCTGCACTGGAAGCTTTTATGCATCTTTTACCACTGGACTTACAAATACAATCAAATGCAGGTAATAGTGCGCTACGGCTCACTAACGCAGGGCTTTTTAATAACAGAAGGATAGGACACAGCACTATCTTAAATAAATTTGCATCATAGTAACAATTTTCTAATTAGGCAGTTATACGAAATAAATAAATAATTATCACTTCCGCAATTCATTTTGTTTTATAGGAAAGCGAAATTTCGGAAGTCACCGCTATAAAAATATCAACATGCATCGTTTTCCCATAATTCCTACCACGTAAACAAGATGGGAAAGCTATGCATGTTGATATTTTTATAGCGATGTCTTACGAAATTTCCCTTTCCTGTAAAACAAAGTGGGCGCTGCTATCATAAGTTTTTCCCCGCCATAATACACGTTTGACATTTCTCTGCTTCACATCGGCGTTTTATTCAAAATGGAAAACACAATTGACGGTAGCTAAGATAACAGTTTCTTTATTTACTAGTGCTTAATATTCAGATGAAAACTGGTGCCCAGGTGTAGAGTATTTAGAAGAATACAATGAATACAACAGCTCAATTTCGGCTCTGCGAAGTAGAGGCCCCAAAAAATTGTACAGGAAATAACAACAATGTTTTTTAATAAAATTTTGTGTGTTATTTCCTTTTTTGGGGCTTTATTTCCTAATGAAAATTGGGGCCTTATTTCATTATGAAATAAGACCCCAAAAGAAGAAATGAAGTAAGACCCCAAAACAAATGTTTGGGGGCCTTATTTCATTTTCATTATAAAATAAGACCCACATTTTTAATATGAACTTTAATTTTTCATATTTCTATTAAAAATGAAATATAATCCAAGAACTCCATTAACAGTTTTCTTATCTGCAGGTGTTCTTAGAATAAGTATTTGATGAGCAGATTTTTTTAACAGATGTACAAAAGTACCGTTTTAAAATTAGTTCAGTGATAGGTTTTTAAATTAGTTGATCCGTTTAGTTTATTTACATTGTGCGAAGTAGATGTTAAAGTGAAAGTTAAAATTATGGAGTGCGAAAAAATTATTGGATTACGCAGAACATTAAAAAAAATTATTTTAATCTTAGCGCCACATACCGTGCTTGATAAACTATGTTATCAAGCACGACGTCTCAGCCGTACTGATACAAGAGCCCTGGATAAACAAAAACCATCGAATCCAGGGGCTCTCCTTAAGGGATTACACGCTTTACTTCAAAGCTAACGAAGGTAAAATTAGGACTTGCATCCTACTAAAAAACAATATAAGGGCATTTCTTTTGAATAATTTCAGTGATGGAGACTTAACCGCAATTTCTTGCGAAACAGAGGGGAGCAAACCGGTGTGCCTGATATCGGCTTATCTCCCATATGAGTCGACGACGGTGCCTTCCGACAACCTAAGGCAGTTGTTAACCAGGGACAAGCTGCTCTTCGTTCTAGGATGCGATGCCAATGCGCATCATACTCAATGGGGAAGCAGCGACATAAATACTAGAGGTGAGTGTCTTTTTGATTTTATCTTACCGACCAAACTTACTATTTGCAACAAGGGTAACACCCCAACTTTCGTTGTGCGGAACAGGCAGGAGGTGATAGATATTACTCTCGCATCCTATACTGATTCCCTCACAATAAAGAAATGGAGGGTACTAGAAGAGGCATCCCTATCGGTTCATAAGTGGATTCGCTTTCAGATAGGCTTCCACAGCAAGGCTACGATTACGTATCGCAACCCCAGAAATGCTGACTGGAATAGATACGAATCCATAATTAGGTATGAGCTAGGAAATGAAGTGCCATGTCTTGTCAATCAATTGGACCTAGACATGGCAGTCGAAAACTTAGGCAAGATTATGAACATGGCTTACGAACAAGTTTGCCCGCTCAAAAAACCAACCAAGAGGTCCCAACCTCAATGGTGGAACAAGGAGTTAAACTCCAAAAGAAGGCAGGTTAGGCATTTCTACAATAGGGCAAAAGTTGTGGGGGACGACATCACATGGGATCTGTACATAGAAAGCAAGAAAGAGTTTAAATACTTGATCAGGCAATCTAAGAGAAAATCTTGGAAGATTTTCTGCGAAACGATCGCAGACACTAGCGAGGCTTCCAGACTCCGGAAAATGCTAGCTAAAGACGCGGCTGTCCCTAGTTTCATCAAGAAATCGGACGGTTCATGGGCTGAAAGCAGCGAGGAGGTTCTGGAATCACTAGTTGAAGCCCATTTCCCGGGAAATAGCGCGCCAATGTCTCCGTTACATAATGGACATATCATCAGTGCAGGAATAGACGTAAGGGTTGATAACAATATCATTACTGGAAAGAAACTACGTTGGGCCATTGGGTCCTTCGCTCCGTTCAAAGCACCAGGCCCTGATGGCATTCTGCCGGCTATGCTTCTTTATACCTAAAGCGGGTAAACCAAGTCATACTTCAGCGAAAGACTTCAGACCTATTAGCCTGTCGTCATTTCTCCTCAAGACACTTGAAAGATATAAGAAGCAAGCAAGAAGCAAGTGTTGCAACGGAACTCTATGTAATGCTCAGCATGCATATTTAAAAGGTAAATCACTAGAGACGGCTCTACACGAAGTAGTAGGCAAAATAGAGAGCAGCCTTCACCAGAAAGAATATGCACTAGCTGCCTTTTTGGACATTGAGGGTGCTTTTAATAATGTTAGGAAAGATGCAATCAGGAATGCCTTGATAAAGATCAATGTCGAGCAACGCATTACCAATTGGATATGCGAAATGCTCTCGACAAGAAACATAAATTCTACTCTCGGAAACAGTTCAATAAAACCCTTCTCTGGGTGCTGGTAATAGATGAAATACTCAAAGAACTAAATAATGCAGGATTCAGCGTCACTGCTTATGCGGATGACGTAGTTATCATTGATCAAGGAAAATTCCTTAATACGATAAGCGAACTTATGGAAACAGCCCTCAACAGGCTCAGAATATGGGCTGAAGGGTGTGGACTACGAGTCAACCCAGAG
Source organism: Cheilosia impressa (assembly GCA_948293265.1). Lineage (NCBI taxonomy): Eukaryota > Metazoa > Arthropoda > Insecta > Diptera > Syrphidae > Cheilosia > Cheilosia impressa. Next base: position 59,963,038 of record OX411880.1, read on the forward strand.
AAAACCGAACTCGTACTATATAAATAGTACAAAATACAAGATACCGCCCTTCAAGCTTGCTGGAGTGGAGCTTTTCCTCTCGGAGAGCGCAAAATATCTTGGTACGGTACTAGACCGGAAACTAAATTGGGAACTAAACGTTCAGGAAAGAGTCCAAAAGGCACATAACGCTCTCTTCATTTGTAAGAGGACAGCAGGAAAGAAATGGGGCATTAGGCCGTCAATGTTGTATTGGCTATATACAATGGTAGTAAGGCCCATAGTTACTTACGGGGCTCTTGTCTGGTGGAAAGCCACGAACAAGAAGTATGTACGGAATATGTTGACCAGGGTACAAAGAACAGCCTGCATTGCCGTTACGGGTGCTTTACGCACCACTCCAACGGCTGCACTGGAAGCTTTTATGCATCTTTTACCACTGGACTTACAAATACAATCAAATGCAGGTAATAGTGCGCTACGGCTCACTAACGCAGGGCTTTTTAATAACAGAAGGATAGGACACAGCACTATCTTAAAGGAATTTTTCTCCGAAATCCCGGAAAAAGCGGATGAAAGTCTTGGTACACTTGACTTTGACACTCCATACAACGTGTGGTACCCGGACAGACAAGACTGGCATAGAAAGCTAGTCTCAAGGGATGATGAGACCTCAGTTTATACTGACGGGTCCAAAACCAGTGAGGGTGAAGGGGCAGGCATATACTCCAGCGAGTTGGACCTGCAAATGGCCCTGAGACTCCCGGACACATGCAGTGTGTTCCAGGTAGAGATTCTGGCCGTACTCAAAGCTGCGGAAGAACTTGAAATGAGATCGATATCCAATAAGAATATCGCCATCTACATTGATAGCCAGGCTGCGCTCAAAGCGCTAGAATCACATACCACTAAATCGGAACTAGTCAGGAATTGCCGCACAATGCTTAAGGCATTATGTTTGCAGAACCGTGTTAGATTGTGTTGGGTACCAGGCCATTGTGATATTGAAGGTAATGAAAACGCCGACGTTCTGGCTAAGGAAGGAGCGGAGCTACCACTAAACGCAATGATCAAGGGTATCAGACCACCGATGGCCGTCGCAAAAAGGGTTATCTTTGTGAAAACCTCCAATATAGCAGCCACAAGATGGTCGCAGTTGGAAGGACACCGGGTCTCAAAGGCACTCTGGCCCGTCTTAAATAGGAAAAAGTCTGATGAACTACTAAGTCTCAGTAGAACAAAGTTAAGGTTAACGATAGGAATACTCTCTGGACACTGCCTTCTGAGGAAGCATGCCATGAGACTAGGATTAGCCAGTACGGACATATGTAGGTACTGTGAGGACCTAAATGTCACGGAAGATATCCCCCACCTTCTGTGCGAGTGTCAAGCAATTGCTCGGAGTAGAAGGAAGCACCTAGGCAGGTACTTCTTTAACAACTTAGAGGATGTCGGTTCCTCAAGCAATATAGGGTCACTAATTTGAGTCTGTAGGGAAATTGACTGCTTGGGTGATTTGGTTTAGGTTTTTTAACCGTAATGGTTCCCAGGGGATGGCGATGGGCCCGTCTTGGTGCCTGGTCTTTTGTGACGATCTCACAACCCCACTCAACCTAACCTAACCTATCCTCCGCAAGAATCTTCCGACTTTTCTGCCATCCATTTTTTAGGATAAATGACTCTTCGCTTCCGTATGTAGAATGCAAAGCGGAGAGTTGGCAAATTTTAAAAACATTAATAGATACCGGTTCCAATAAAAACTACATTCAACCCGCTCAACACACCTTCAGTAATCTTTCTGGCATAAGAGAAAAGAAAAGAAAATTCTTCTTACTCCCCACGCTTAAATCCTTCCATGGTATACCTGGCAATGACAGCCTCAAAGAGTTGTCAGCCGTTATTCACACAAAAGAAAGCTTTGTGCTCATCTATACATATAATAAAACTGTAGCCGTTTTCATGTGTTAACGGTTGATGAAATTTTTTTTGAAATGTCTCTTTAGATCCTGAGAAGGACATAGGCTATTCCTTACATTGCCATGCCTTTTTTTTTGGGAGCGTTTTTGACCAAAATGTGTTTTTTTTCTGACTTTACTGCCTTTTTTCGCTTTTACTCAAACAATTCTTAACCAATGCAAACAAAACAAAATACCAACAAGAGCCGAAACAGCCATAATTATTTTAAGCCATCAATCAGCTTTCTGTGTCATCTAGAAGCTTAGCTACATCCCAAAATCGAACACGAAAAAACAAAATTTATTTTCTCAAATCGAAAATTATTATTATCAGCAACCGTTGTTCTTGATCGCTGTTCTGCTTTGGGGTGGATGGGTGGCGCACATCGCACAAGCACATACATGTCAAGAAAAACTGAGTGAAGTTTTTTCCGATTAAGTGAAGCGAAAGAGAAGTAAGCGAGGTGAGTGAGGATGTAATCAACAGCGACAATGTTTTTCTGAGGAAATGCGAAGATGGCCGATCACGTGCGATGATGGGCGTATGGTCTTCTATGGTGGTGATATTTATATTGAGTTTGAGGTTTTTGTTTTTGGTGGTTGTGATACTACGTACACTGATATTTATAGTAAAGAATTGAAGAATTCAAGAAGTGAAGACGATATAGGTGAATAAATTTGTATGATTTATTGTTGGTGTATATAGAATGCACCCTATATTATTTCTGCACTTTCTATAGGAGTATATTTACCTATTGCGATTCACACGGTCAACCAAATTTAACAAATGAAGTGTCAAAAAAAGAGATTTTCTTGCTTCTTAGTTTTGAATTTTTAGTTTTTTCAAATATTAACAATTGAAAAAGGTGAACATTTACTACATTAAATTTCAACTACGCAGTTGTGTAAAAACTGTAGGTACTTTTCTTTCATTCATCATGCCCGTACAAGCGACTCCGACACAGACTGTGTGACCGTTGCAGCATTCTGAAAAGTCGTATGAAAAAGGGCCAATTTCTGAAGCAGAAGTTCCAAATCGGAACTTTAGTCGCATAATGGTCACGCTGAATCGCAATTCACAGCAGAAATAGAAAAACTAAGAGAGAATTTTATTTTCAAAATTTGCGGGGGAATTGGATAGGAACGCTAGAGCTGACGGGCTTTTAATACTTAGTTTATAAATAAAACATTTGGGATCCACTTAACAGCGAAAGTAAGATTGTTACCTTTTAACGACCGCAAAACCAATTTTTATCAATTTTGAGAATGACATTCGCTACTTTTTGTCGTGAAAACAAAACGTGAAGGGGATGAAGAATTGGATGCAAGTTTAAATGACGAACCAATTATTTCTCAAGTTAGGGATAATAAAATGCTATACTTTTGGTATTGTCGGAGGTTGTTACTATCCAATGGAGCACTCAGACACAAACTACAGGTCTATTCTACTGCCAAACAGACACCTAACATTACTGTACTTAGTTTTCCCGTCTTTCGAAGAAAGATGAGAAGGAGCTTCAGTGATGAAGAGCTTAGATGTTCGGCTTTCACCACATCAGCCCCAAAGATCCGCCACCTGATGCGAGCAAAGGCGGGACAGCTACAGAGGAAGTGTTCCGCTGTTGTTGTGATCCGCACAACCATACCCTACTCATGACCTACCCCAATCATCACCTTCTCACTAGCGATCCATTCCATACATTACCGGAGCATACGGCTATTAATAGGTCATTTGCTTTGTTTTCATTTGTTTTTCCATTTACCCAAAACGCCACCCAAGCGCAATGAGTGAAGTGCATACCTACCCAATACGATACACACGTAACCCAACTCCGATTGCACAGCGGCACGCCGACACATGGCAAAACTGCAATAGTTGCATATCGGAGGAATACTACGTTGTGGTATCAGGGGAATAATAATAATTTATGAATGGATGACACTTGACACCAGCGTAAGGCAAATGACACCCAAGATGTCATTTGGGTACTTGTAATGGGAACGGAAAACAATTAAGCAATACCTAAAAGTAGCGCGTATGCACATATGGTAATTGGTAAGGAAACCAATGGTGCGTGGAGGGGGAAGATAGGAGATGGGTCATGAACAATAATTGTATAAAAGGCAAAGGTTGTGACAAGGAAAGGCAGAGCTAATTAAAACACTGAAACTACAAGGTTGCAGCCAGCTGAAGACAGCGGACCTTTATTTCTTTAAAACAAATTAAACGACTTATATTTTGAATCTTAATAAATAAACTCAGAGTCGCAGCCCAGCTATAGACAGCGGGCTCTGCAGTTAAAATAAAAAGAACAAATTGTCTTTAATTTATTTCGGCTCTCCGCTCAGTACTCTTCCCTCGGATTATCGAGGAAGCACGGACTGAGACGTAACATTGGTGGCAGCGGTGGGATACCTAAAAAGGTCCCAACTACCAAAAATACAAGACAAAGATCTTGAGGCGTCTCTGGGGCTATACACCAGGGAAAAGTAGTAAAAAAAAAAGATTTTTTTTTTTTTTTTTTGACAAAGTAGTGAAAATCGTCATTAGTGAAAAAGCGTACCTGGGGCTGTAACACCAGAACAGTGTAAAAAGTGAAAAAAAAAAAAAAAACAAAAAAAATTTTACCAGCACCAACGACAACGAAACAGTAACAACACAGGAAACGGTGTGGACCAAGGACCAGTGAGACCAGCACTACCAGCATCAACCACAATAGCAGCAGCATCATTAACACCAGTAGCAGTGTAAAGATTAAATAAGGTATTTCTATTAAGATATTTTATTTTTTATACATACAGAACACAACCAATTATTTTTGTAATTTAACACACTCCCCCAATTACTATTTCGTGCTAAGTTCGGTATCTTTTTGTGAGCATTTTTTTTAAATATTCTTGCCAAAATTCTTACGCGTCGAAATAAGCGAATAGCGGAATTATTCGAATTCCTTCCTCTCCATTCCATACTAGAAGAACCCAAGATGGAATTCAAAGTAAGCATAAACGATATATTCAATATCGTGCCAACTTTCGACGGAAGTCCAGGCGACCTTAACAAATTTATCGCATGCGGTAACATATTGTTTTCCTCTGTCGATACCGACAAACATAAAACCTTCCTTGAGATTGTCAAGACCAGACTACAGGGGGCAGCTTTCGAACTGATTCAGTTCAATTCTTTTACCACATGGAACGAACTCGTTAAAGAGCTCGAAAGCCAATTCAAGCAAGAGAAGTCGCGATCTTCCGCCCAAAACGAACTAATGACCGCCAAACAAGGGGCCAAGGAAAGTGTCTATGAATTCGGCGACAGACTTGCACAACTACTCTCTGCTTTAAATTCAGCCACGTTAGGAACTGTTAGTGAAAAACCAGTCAGGGATTTCTTAACGAAAGAGAACAGCAAATTGGCTCTGCAAACATTCGAAGATAATCTCAGGAATCACACCCTAAAAATTTTGGTTAAAGCTCATAAGGCAGATAACCTCAAAAACGCAGTAGCCTACGCAGTTGAACAGTCATTTCGACTGGACAAATCTCCTCATCATTTTTCTTCACCTACCGGTAGCACATCAAACGCAACCAGACCCATTTGCCGAACATGTAACAAAGTAGGGCATTCGTCTGAAACTTGCTACCAAAATACTAACAGACTCCCACAATTTCCAAACTCAATTAAAAGAGAAGTGCAATTCCTCTCGTGTACATTTTGCCAAAAACCTAATCATTCGTTCCAAAACTGTAGGACTCGTCTAGCGCAAGTTCGACAAAATGTTCAAAACGAACAAAACAGAGGCAATATCAACAATTATAATAACCATAATCAAAATAATTATCAAAACCGTAATAGCAATAATCATAATCAGAACCACAATCATTACCAAGACCAGCGTACCAACCCTAATCGGCAAATCAATTACCACCACATACTGGATCATCAAAATCCGTCCAATCAAAGCAACGAAATCGAATTTCAGGGAAACGAACTGTCTCGGGAGGAAAACCCCGGCGATCCTTCCCGAGTAAACATTCAAGCCGAGGTGCACCAAGCAAGGAATTAAACTCGATTTTGATTCAAATTTCCCTTATCCCTCAAAATAATTTAAGCATGATCCGCATCCCATTCGAAAATGGTATAATGAAAACTCTTCTGATAGACACAGGAGCAGAAATTAGCGTAATTAAAAATTATACAAACCTTAAACCATTGAACCATAACGAAATGGTAATAACCTCCATAGTAGGAAAAAGTATCATTAGTCCCTTCACCGCAACAGAAACTTTAGTCTTTCATTCAGGTGAAGGAAAAATTAAATTAAAACATGTATTTCACGTGGTAAAAAATGACTATATTCCAGAATTCGACGGAATCATTGGCAATGATTTTTTGCAAAAATACTCTTGTTACATTTGTCATAAAACTAGCACTTTAGGCATTCGTCCATACGTTTCGAACAAATCTACAGGTCTAACGTACAAAAATGGGGAAGATAAACTTCCATATCCAAAGTACACCAACGTAGAAACGGAGCAGGAAGAAAATGATGATTCAATCGCTGAAGAAGATAACTCCGGGGGACAGTACAATGCTACATATCCACATCCCGAGGACACAACTGCGGAATCACGTCGGGTAGAACAGCATTTCAATAAAATCTGTATTCCCCCTAGAAGCAGGCTAGTGACAGAGATTGCATTTAACTCAGAACAAGACGTAGTGTTCAGGAAGAAACAGGTTTCTCCTGGGGTCTTTTTGGCCTCTTCCATTGCAGAATCAAACAAGAATCGAGCCAAAATATTACTTCTCAACACTAATGAAAAAGAAGTAAATATCAACACAAAAGATATGGGTTTAGAATGGGACAAGCTAGAAGAATTTGATTTCATTAAGCCAAATCTAGAACAGGATCCAGTATATAAAAGATTGGAAAATCTGGAAAAATTGTTAAACACAGATCACTGTAACCATGAAGAAAAAACTGCTATTATACAGATATGCCGTGAGTTTAATGATCTATTCTTTTTACCGGGTGATAAATTGTCTTTTACTAAAGCAAGTACCCACAAAATAATAACGGAAGTAGGAAAACCACCCATATACGTAAGACCTTATAGGCTGCCCGAAACCAGTAGAAATGAAATATATAAACAAGTAAACGAGATGTTAGACACTAATATAATCAGACCAAGTTACAGCCCGTGGAACTCACCCTTGCTGCTCGTCCCCAAGAAACCAGACGCACAAGGAAATAAAAAATGGCGGGTAGTAGTAGACTATAGGCGCCTGAACGATGCCACTGTAGGTGATGCATTTCCTCTCCCCAACATAACTGACATATTAGATCAGTTAGGCAAAGCTAAATATTTTAGTACGCTCGATCTGGCGAACGGTTTTCACCAAATATTGGTAGAAGAAGAAGATCGAGAAAAGACCGCGTTTAGCACTGCTTTCGGTCACTATGAGTATAACAGGATGCCATTCGGACTTAAAAACGCTCCAGCTACGTTCCAACGGACAATGAACAATGTTCTTATGGGAATGATTGGCATTGAGTGTTTCGTATATGTCGACGACATCGTTATATATGGTTCCAATTTAACAGACCACAATGAGAAATTGCGAAACGTATTAGCAAGACTACGAGAGCATAATTTAAAATTACAACCAGACAAATGTCACTTTATCAGAAAGGAACTTATGTACCTCGGGCATGTCATAAGTGACAACGGTATTAAACCAAATCCAGAGAAGATAGAAGTAGTAAAAACATACCCGAGACCAAAGAAGGCTAAAGATATAAAGGCATTTCTAGGTTTCGTTGGCTATTACCGTCGGTTTATTCCTAATTTTGCTCTCATAGCAAAACCCCTAACGAATCTTTTAAAAAAGGGTATAAATTTCAAATGGGACGCATTCTGCGAAGAGGCTTTCACAAGACTTAAAGAGAAATTAATCACTTCCCCTATATTGATATATCCTGACTTTAAGGAACATTTTCTAATAACCACAGACGCAAGCGATTTCGCAATAGGCGCTGTTTTGTCCCAAGGGAAGATAGGTGAAGACAAGCCTGTTTATTACGTTAGTCGTAATTTAAATTCAGCAGAAACCAAGTATACAACTACTGAAAAGGAACTACTCGCAATAATATTTGCAGTACGACAATTTCGTCCTTACATTTATGGAAGAAAATTCACCATTCTAACAGATCACAGACCACTACAATGGCTATTGAATCTGAAAGATCCTTCATCTAGATTAGCACGTTGGCGAATAGATCTAGAGGAATACGAATACGAAATCAAATACAAAGCTGGCAAACATAACTCCAACGCTGACGCTTTAAGTCGTATACCAGCAGTAGCCATGACAACTACAACGAAAAAGAGCCAAAACAACGTAACTCCCCATTCCGAACAAAGTAATAAGGTAATGGTAGTAACTCGAAATCAAAGACAACGTCTGGAAGACCGAAATGAAACCAATACCAATACTCGGTCATGCGAAGACGAGTTGCTACAGGTTTCTAGCTTTATTCTGACAGAAAAAACCGGTGATATCCACAAAGATTATAATTTATCATTAAAAACCGTAATTTTGCCTCTAATAAATTCACCAGATGAGGAAGCACTCAAAGAACTCATACCAAGCTTTATTAAACCTGATGTAGGTAAATGTTTTGAGACAGAGTTTTGTTTTGTTGTTACCTTACCGATACCCTTTAGAAGCACGAAGGATGAATCAGTTGCAGAAAAATGCTTGAAAAATATAAAAGAGAAAATTCAAAACCGACATTTTAAAATGATCGGGTTTTCACTACCAAACTTGGGCAACAATGCAAAAAATACTATAAAAATACTACTGGAAAAATTATTTGACAAAGACGATCTGGAAATTCGGCTCTATACTAATGAAAGAATCACTCTGAATGAACCCGAACTTATAAGAAAGGCCCTCTTTGACTTTCATGACTCACCATTCGGAGGACATCAAGGCGTGTCACGAACACTTAAAAGAATCCAAAATAAGTACTACTGGCCTGGTATGAAGAAAGATATTGTTGAACACATACAAAAATGCACATCATGCCAGCTTAACAAAAGTAGGAGGAACCCTCCGGTACCTATGAGGATTACAACAACCAGCTCACGACCATTCGAAAGAATTGCTTTGGACATAGTCGGTCCTTTGCCTGTAAGCCACAACGATCAAAAATATTTGTTAACATTCCAGGACGACCTGACTAAATTTTCCGAAGCTTTTCCTATACCTAATGCTGAAGCCTCAACGGTAGCACGAGTTTTTTCCGAAAATATTATATGCCGACATGGTATTCCGATTTCTTTACTTACCGACCAAGGTACAAATTTTCTGAGTTCTATGTTCAAAGAATTATGCACATTGCTGAAAATAAAGAAACTTACTACATCACCTTACCACCCGCAAACAAATGGAGCGCTTGAGCGTAGCCATAGAACCCTTTCTGAATACCTACGACACTATGTTCAGCGAGATCCTTTAACTTGGGATACGTGGACCCCTTATGCTATGTTCGTATACAATACGACACCACACAGCAGCACAGGTTTTACGCCATACGAACTCCTTTACGGATTCCCTGCCAATATCCCCAGTATCCTGCAACAAATCCCAAAAACACTATACAACTACGAAAATTACATCAACGAGTTAAAAGCTAGATTACAGCACGGATACCAGGCAGCGAAAGAAATTTTAAATAAAAAGAAAGTAATCTCCAAAGAACTGTATGATCTGTCAACAAAAACCAAGAAAATTAATATAGGTGAAAAGATTCTTCTAAAAAACCAAGCAAGAAAAAATAAGTTTTCATCAATTTGGGAAGGCCCCTACGAGGTTTTGGAAATATTATCCGATGAGAATACAAGAATTCAAATAGGAAATAAATCGAAAGTAGTACATAATAATAATCTCGTAAATTTCACTACATAAGCCAACATACACTCATACAACGAAAAATCCTCCTCCATTCATAATTCTTATGTACCACCCCTCAATATTTCACATTTTCTAAAAAACAACACATACATAAAATTCAACCAAACAAGCGACGTAGCCTACATAAGGTTCTCTAGTCAAGACGAACTTAAATCAGTATCCAACCAGATAAAGCAACTGGAAACTGCAGAAAAAGAACTACTGACACCGTTAGATTCGCACAATATCCACCACTATATCTCGACCTATGTAATTCTGGCAATAGTAGCTACCTTTATATACATCTTTAGAAGAAATTTAAAAACACAAATAACGAAAGATACCAACGAACTAACCGCACAAATATCCCATCCTATCCCAACTGAACACATAAATCCTCCAACCCAACACATACTAGAATTATGTAATAATCAAATCAAACCACCATCTCCTAAACCAGCATTTGTATTAACTACACGAGTTAAAAAAAAAAAAAATATATATATATTATATCATAATTATCTTACTATAAAACTATGTATTACAAAAAAAAAAAAAAGCATTTTTTAATTCTTAAAAATAATTTGTATACTAGAATAAGAATATTGTTATAGGACTTCCTTTGTAATAGGAGCTAAACATTGTATTTAGTCTAAGCACTTCGTTATAAGCATTCAACCATTGTATTTTGTTTAACAAGGTACTTAAATTTTAAAGGAAAATACCTTTGTAACTCAAAAACAAAAAAAATCAGCAAAATAATTGTAAGTTCCTTCCTCGTCACACCCAAGCCTACTTGCAGAAAATTCTAACCCTTCAGGTAAGAATTTTCTTTTTCCAAGGGGGGTGGGATGTTGTGATCCGCACAACCATACCCTACTCATGACCTACCCCAATCATCACCTTCTCACTAGCGATCCATTCCATACATTACCGGAGCATACGGCTATTAATAGGTCATTTGCTTTGTTTTCATTTGTTTTTCCATTTACCCAAAACGCCACCCAAGCGCAATGAGTGAAGTGCATACCTACCCAATACGATACACACGTAACCCAACTCCGATTGCACAGCGGCACGCCGACACATGGCAAAACTGCAATAGTTGCATATCGGAGGAATACTACGTTGTGGTATCAGGGGAATAATAATAATTTATGAATGGATGACACTTGACACCAGCGTAAGGCAAATGACACCCAAGATGTCATTTGGGTACTTGTAATGGGAACGGAAAACAATTAAGCAATACCTAAAAGTAGCGCGTATGCACATATGGTAATTGGTAAGGAAACCAATGGTGCGTGGAGGGGGAAGATAGGAGATGGGTCATGAACAATAATTGTATAAAAGGCAAAGGTTGTGACAAGGAAAGGCAGAGCTAATTAAAACACTGAAACTACAAGGTTGCAGCCAGCTGAAGACAGCGGACCTTTATTTCTTTAAAACAAATTAAACGACTTATATTTTGAATCTTAATAAATAAACTCAGAGTCGCAGCCCAGCTATAGACAGCGGGCTCTGCAGTTAAAATAAAAAGAACAAATTGTCTTTAATTTATTTCGGCTCTCCGCTCAGTACTCTTCCCTCGGATTATCGAGGAAGCACGGACTGAGACGTAACATCGTCCTCTCCACAAGCAGGACAGATAGTGGTGTTGCTCAAGCCCAACACATTTAAGTGTTTGGCAAAAGCTTGGTGGCCCGAAAGGACGCCCACAAGCAGTCTGCTGTCGATTCTCCTAAGAGATAGAAGGAAAGACGCGGACCTTTTGCAAATGTCCGGACGCAGTCGTTTGGCCTGCCTACACCCAGCACAGTCACGCCACCGACGCTCGTGTTTACGAGAAATCCAAGTATCAATGGATGACCTAACCACAGAAGCAGGCAGACCCAACGCAGGTTCAGGTCCTGAGAAAGCCTCTTCTGAACCCCGTCTCATCAGCGATCTCATTTCCCTGGATACCAGTGTGACCTGGGACCCAAACAAGATTCACGGTGTTGAGCCTTCCGACTAGGTTCAGAGAAAGCTTGAGTTCGAGCACTAACCTGGACGAGGTATGAGGGTTACGCAACGCTTTTATTACAGCTTGGCTATCACTGCAAACGCATATGCTTCTAGCCCTCCACCTGTTTGTCACAATATAGCGCATAGCCATAAGGATAGCGGAAATCTCGGCTTGGGCGACAGACGCATGGTTACCTAAGGGGTACTGTAGTCTAATGTTCTCGCTTTCCACAAAGAAAGCAGAACCAGACCCTTGTCCGGTTTTGGAGCCATCCGTGAATACACGATGGCATTCTTTCCCAGGCTCAGAGTCTGACCGAAGCCATTCCGTTTCCTGAGGAAAGTTGACATGGTAGTTTTGTCGCAGTAGGATTTCTGGGGTCATTGCGTCAGATAGCATGTCCATAAGACAGGGGTCAAAGGACAATTCTCGCACAAGTTCCTCAAAATTCCAATACGCGTGGTACCAAAAGCCACTTCTCTTTAACCGAGAAATGGTTTTCAGCGTACACCCTATGATAAAAATATCAAGAGGGGGGAGGCTCATCATAGCATCTAGAGCAGAGCCCGGAGTGCTAGGGAAGGCCCCTGTGCATCCAAGACAAACCGTTCTCTGAAGTCTGGCAAGAGAGGCAAAAAACACGTTTCCGCGAAAGCCTGTTCCAGCATACAACGGATGCATATGAGAGAAGTGGTCTTATCATTGCCGTATAGATCCAAAGGACCCTTTCAGGAGATAAGCCCCATGTCTTGCCAAAAGCGCCTTTGCACTGCCATAAAGTTGAGAGCGCTTTATCGGTTTTTGATTCAACATGCTTGGACCAAAGAAGCTTTCTATCGAGGATTACTCCCAGATATTTGACTTCATCGAATATCGGGATAGTGACACCTTTTAGCACAAGCTGAGTCAGACCAGTGATCTTTTTCCTTCTTGTGAAGAGAACAACCGTAGTTTTAAGAGGATTCACTGAAAGCCCATTTCTTGTGCACCAATCATCGATTAGGCCCAAAGATCTCTGCGCCCGAGAGCAGACGGTCCTTAGGTCTGAACCGACAGACAGAACGGCGACATTATCCGCATAGGCTTGTGTGTAGGTTCCAGGAAGATTGAGAGCCGTTAGCAGAAAGTCCACTACCATACACCATAAGAGGGGAGACAGAACACCACCTTGAGGGCAGCCTCTGTTCACCCCAGTCATGACGCATTTGCCACAATCCGCCTCGGCAACCAACGTTCTGTACATTAGCATTGCTTTTATCTACAAAACCAATGTTTCATCTAAAGCATGACGTCTGGCTGCATTGCACGTGCTATCAAATGTCGCATTATAAAAAGCACCCTCGATATCGACGAAAATACCCAGCGTGTACTCCTTCCGATCAAGAGCACTTTCAATCCTACCGACAAGGTTTTGAAGCGCAGTTTCATATGGTTTTCCACGCTGATAGGCATGTTGCATCAAAGAAAGAGTATGCGATCGAAGAGTAACATTGCGCACGTGCAGCTCAACCAATATTCTCCAAGGTTTTCAGCAGGAAGGAAGACAGACTCATGGGTCTGAAACTTTTGGCGAGAGTGTAGTCGGTCTTACCTATCTTTGGTATAAACACGTCTTTAACCAAACGCCAAGGGGAAGGTATGTAGGCCAAGGCCAAGCTAGCGGTGAAAATTATTTTCAGCGTCGGCATCAGCTGACTAAAACCTTGTTTCAGCATAGCCTGATAAATTCCATCCGGACCCGGTGACTTGAAACTCTCAAAAGATGCAATTGCATATTTGATAGCTTCATCCGTCACCACTCTGGATGCAACATACCAACTACACCGCGTGGTGTTTGTTAGTTCAGAAGTGGCCACCATAGGCGGTACCACTGAAGAACACGTAATGACCTGATTTCCCGGGAACTGAGTCTCCAGCAGGAGTGGTGTAGGTTTATCTGAGTAAACAAAATGGATGTAGACTCTGGGTTACGTCCTCTATTCGCACTATTTAGCATTGAAATGGAAATGAATCCTACCAAGATGCAGATAGGGACGCATGTTATACCTAGACTTAATGATCTCGGCAGAAACCATGTCTATGCTCACAACTAGAGAGCTACCATCTTCATCGTGCCGGTTTCTGCTCTGCCTGTGAGAACCGACAATCCAGGCTTTTGTGTGGAGACCAGGGTTCTGGGCATTAAGACGCTTAAGCACATCCGCCGATTTCTCCAGTTTCCCAGGGATCCAGCAGACGGCACGCGTAAGCTTGGGTGGCTTTTGTAGACCTCAAAAATTGTGGTCCCAAGGGGAGAGATCATCGGCACCATACTGCTAACCAATTTTTGCTACGCATCTTCTTGCTTTTTGGTTCGGTAAAAGAGGAGGCAGCGCCCAGTCCAAGTGGTTGGCTAGCTTCAGTTTATGAGACCTCCACCGACCTGTTCCTTTTAAAATGCACCGCCGAAGAGCTGAGAGACGTGCTTGCGCCTTCAGCCGGTAAGGCTTCTTTTCGCCGCAGATCCGACAGCTTCTTCCTTTTGCTCTTCCGCTGTCCCTTAGACAAGCGTCGCTCAGAGCCCGCCTCTTCAGGAGCCCGTTTAACCGTAGAGGTTTCCCGAGTCTGGCCATCAGTGGCAGTGCAGTGGGCAGCAGCTTGCCTCTGCTCAATTTGCGGAGGAAATCGGACATAGAGCCGCAGGAGTCGCTTGTCGGTTCGGGTATGAATGTTGGGGTCTCCAGAATCCGTGCCCCGGCCGTAGTCGAGAAGACTACGGGTGAATTTTGGCTATTGCCATTACCACCTGGAGTAGACAATTCCGTTTGTTTCTCCATTCATAGCATTGTTGAGTATTAACCACTGGCTCCTGTGGGTTAGAATATACTAACAGTTTGATTTTTACTGAGGATAGGCTAAAAAGCTGTTACCTCAAACCATCCTCCTTTACCTGGGCTTTGGACCGGCAAGCTACTTTCGTAAAAAGGCGGAGTTATACTTTTGGTATAATACCAATGAATTTAAATGTGTAGGCTGTAGGGCTGATAGGTTGGCTTAAAAGATAGGATAGTTTGGGACCCGGTAAGTGGCGCTGTTTTTGATATATGTAAATATTTTAATTGAGTTACTCGAAGTACTAATTGTACGCAGACGAAGTCGCGGGTGCCAGCTAGTCAACAATAAAAAAATTAACCTTAAACAACAAGTTTGTAAAACAGTTAACAACGTAACCATCAGGGACGATCATATGTCAGTAGATCAGAAAGGTAAACTAAGAACCTTAACCGAAAGCTTTCCCAACCTCTTTCTCGATCCTGACGAGAAACTAACGTTTATTACCACAGTTAAAGATAGGATTAAAACAACCAACGAAGAACCAGTCTATTCATGATCATACCCATACCCAATGAGTCTAAAAGGGGAAGTAGAAAACCAGATAGACCAACTTCTCCGTGATGGAACTATCAGGCCCTCTCGGTCCCCATACAACGCACCTGTATGGGTCGTGCCAAAAAATGCTGCCGACTCAAATGAAAAAAAATATCGATTGGTAACCGATTATAGAAAGCTTAACACTGAAACCACTCCAGATTGCTACCCGATCCCGGAAATAAATGAGGTACTGTCTCAGCTTGGACAAAATAAATATTTTTCGGTATTAGATCTTAAAAGTGGATTCCATCAAATCCCACTACACGAGAATGACATAGAGAAGACAGCCTTCTCAATCAATAATGGGTACGAATTCGTTCGACTTCCATTTGGCCTAAAAAACCCGCCGTTCATATTCCAAAGAGCGTTGGACGATATTCTGCGCGAACACATAGGTCAGATATGCTTTGTCTGTAGATTCCCATTTTCAAAACTTATCCAAGATTTTCGAAACTCTTCAAAACGTGAATTTGAAAGTACAGATGGATAAGTGCGAATTTTTAAAAAATAGCGTAGAGTTTCTAGGGTTTATCATTTCCGATAAGGGGATAAAAACGAACCCAAGTAAGATAGAGGCAATAGCCAAATTCCCCTACCCAAAAACACTAAAAGATCCGAGTCTCCAAACAAGCTTCAAGCAAAAAACTCGTACATTTAAACGACGAAGCTATAGAGGCGTTTGACAAAATAAAGAATTCACTTATATCCGAAGATGTAGTTCTTATCTACCCAAACACTAATAAGGAATTTCATCTCACGACAGATGCGTCAGACTACGCTCCAGGCGCCGTGTTATCTCAAGATAACAAACTTATAACATTTATTTCCCGTACACTTAGTAAAAGGTAGGAGCACTATGCCGCCAACGAAAAGGAAATGCTGGCTATAGTGTGGGCTCTTAGCACATTTAGAAACTATTTGTATCATCCTACAGTCTTAAAAATTTTCACCGACCACCAGCCACTGACATACGCACTAAGCAACAAAAATAACAACAATAAAATTAACCGTTGGAAGGCTATACTCCAAGAGTATAATTATGAGTTAAAATATAAGTATGGTAAAGCCAATGTCGTTGCAGATGCTTTGACAAGACCTCCAAAATTTTAAATCATATTTCCCACATACCACCGTCACACCATAGTAGAGAAACTCATTAACATTCTAAAAAGACATCTAAACCCCTCAGTAATAAATAGGATTAAAACAGAAGAATCAATTCAGAGATTCAGGAAATATTCCCTTTACGTTTTCGACAATATAAAGTCCGATTTGCTAGGAGCATGGTCACAGGCCTAATCGGTGAAAGCCGTCAAGAGTCAGAAATTATAAAAGAACACAACCGCGCGTATAGAAATAGCCGCGAGAATAAAATGCAATTATTACAAAAATACTATTTCCCACGTATGCAAGCCAAGATAAGAAAATTAACAGATATGTGCAAAACCTGCAAAGAGCATAAGTACGACAGACATCCAAACAAACCTATTTTACAACCAACGCCAATTCTCTAATACCCTGGTCAGATCTTAAATTTGGACCTTTATTTCACTGATAAAAAAATTATTCTGACAGCAATAGATCAATTTTCAAAATACGCCTTGGCAAGAACTATCAAATCATTAAAGAGGTTCTAAGGGAACTCGTGCTATCATTTGGAGTTCCTGAATCCATTATAGTTGACAATGAAAAGGCCTTGAGCTCAAGTTCTATTTTATCCATGCTAGAAAACCTCTTCAACATAAAAACATATAAAGCACCCCCGTTAGTTAGTTCAGTAAACGGACAAGTGGAGCGTTTCCACTCAACCCTATTCGAATTAATGCGCTGACTCAAATCCGAGCAGACACACAGCACACTTTTAGAGCTACTGGACAAACTCCAAGAAGAAAGACATGGCATCATTAAAAAAATTGGAGAAAAACAAACTGCTGACCTTGACTACCATAATAAGATAAAACATCCTCTAAAAACTTATTCAGTAGGAGAGGTAATATACGTTAAAATCAATAAAAGAATGGGCAATAAGCTCTCTCCAAAATACAGGAACGAAATCGTAAGGCAAAAATTCCACTGTAGTAACTAACACCGGAAAAATCATCCATAAGAGTCTGATAAAAACTTAACATTTTCTCCCAATAGGTTCTTGTTGCCTGTTAAAAATTAATTATCATGAACATCTATTATTTACCCTATCATGTTAAATTGTCAGTCTATCTCTCTTGTTCTCTTTTCTTTTACACTTTGTATTATACCAATTACCTTCTATATAAACTCATATACTTTTCCTGAACAGTCAGTCGCAATTTTGAATTCATTTATGTAATAATTTTCCCGCATTTATAATAAACTTAAGGAAGAGATTTTACTCGTTTCATTTTCCACGGGCTTTTTATACATTTTGGTGCCGAAACCCGGGAAGGAAAATCGAGATGGAACTATCAGCACGTGCGGCGTACAGAGGTCAAGTGACAAAGGTTGTCAAAAGTGCACTTGATTTCCTTAAGGATGATAGTTCGCAATTATCAGAAGCCAATGCTGATAAATTCGATGAAATCGAGGAAGAGCTCGTTTCTTTACTCCATAGGCTGACGGCGGCTAATGAAAGTTTAAATAAGGTAAATGCCGACGTTCAGCAAAAGGGAGTGCTAAAGTCAGATGATCCAAAAGACAAAATTGCTGATTATCAAGATCAGGCCATTGGAGCACTTGCGCGCCTTAACACGCGATTGGAAAAATTGCGTCAAAAGCAGGATCCTGTCCCAGTTGTTGCTCAGATGTGTGACGCTAATACTACTATCAACGCGAGGCAAATCAATAGTGGATGCATGTTACTAAAGCTCCCCCTAAAGCGATTTGACGGTAGTTTTCGCGATTGGTTACCATTCTGGGAACAGTTTCGTTCCGCTGTCCATGATAATACAGCCCTGTCGTCCCCAGAAAAATTCAACTATTTGGAGTCGGTGCAAACGCAAAGACGCAAAAAAAGACAGTCGCTGGCTTTACACCATCCGAAAAGTGTTACGAAGCTGCCGTATCTCTTTTAGAGGAGCAGTACGGAAATTCCGAAAAGCTCATCGACAAACACATACACCAGTTGGTAAGCCTCACACAAGTTCGTGATCGAACCGATGCCACTGGCCTTCGCCATCTTTATGCCTCGGTTATTGCTTGCACCCGTTCGCTCACCGCACTGCAGGTACCCACCAATCATTATTATGTTATGTTGAGATCGATTCTGCTTCGTTGTCTACCGACTGAATTACGTATTGACTATCACAGGCAAGCAGAACGAGAAGAAGAACTAGAAGAAACCGTTCGACCTTCAAATAGAAGTGAATCGTCAGCCTCACTATCGTTAATTGGTTGCGAAGAGGTGAAAAGTATTTTACGGTTCCTCAAACGAGAAGTCGAGTCTTTGGAACGAAGCGGAGTAATACTAAGCTAAGCGGGGACATTCTGCAAAAAAGTGCAGAAGCGGTATATACTTGTCTTGTAGCAAATGCAAAGGCAAACACATGACGTCTATGTGCGATCCCGAATATAAAACCTCTTCAGTGGAGAATGCAACAAAAAATATGGAAGCAAAGACAGAAGGGGAAAACGAACTCCAGAGCAGCGCTTTGTGTTTGAGTACACTTAGACATAATATTACAACGAATGTTTATTTAAAAACAGTTAGATGTGTGGCGATTGTTCCCAATAAAATATTATCTCTTCGCGCAGTTATAGACGGTGGAAGCCAACATACATATATACATCAGAGTGTTGTCGGTAAATTAAAATTGAAGACCATCGGCACAGTCAGATTATCGGTGATTCCATTTGGATGTAATATGGCTAATCCGCAAAAGGAATTTCCTAAAGTAAAAGTCAATTTACAAAATAAATTAAATCTTTGGTGAAGTCGTTGGAGGCGGTTGTAGTTCCAGAAATTTGTGTCGACGTATTGGAAGTTCCACCTAGAGACTGTCCACTATTTGAAAACATTAAATTGGCAGATGTTCCGCCTAAGGACATATACATGGAGGAGGGTCTGAGTCTTCTAGTAGGATCAGACTATTACTGGACAATTGTGACAGGAAGGCAAAAGCGTTTAACTAAGCGACTACGAGCGATTGAGACGGTGTTTGGTTGGGCGCTGCAAGGAGCTTACTTCTCCGTAAGTGATTCTGATTATACGTCTAATAACAAACTTTGCTCTTCTTCCAGTATGCTTCTAAGATTAACGTCCAGAGAGGAAGATCCGTATAACTTCTGGTCGCTGGATACAATTGGCATCAGAAGCAACTAAGACGAACAATCTGCATTAACGGAGAATCTAATCGAAAAGTGCATCTCGAAGGAAGGTCTACGCTACGTTGCCAAGCTGCCATGGAAAGATTATGATGCCGATCTCAATGACAACAAAGGACATGCAGTGCAGCGTTTATACGGGCTTATTCGACGCTTATCCAGAGATCCGGCTAAACTCTTGGAGTATGACGTTGCTATTAGACAACTCGTTTGTTCCGGAATTGCAGAACCAGTTGAGGAAGATTTAGGTGAAGAACGTGCACGGGTATTTTACTTACCTCATCGACCGGTGTACAACTAAATTGCGCGTAGTATTCGATGCGTCTGCTCATACTGAAGGGTTTCGCTCTCTCAATGATCATCTTTGTACGGGAAGTAATCTGCTGCCAGACGTAATGAGGGTATTATTGAATTTTCGCTTGGGTCCCTTTGCAGTAGTCGCAGACATCGAGAAGGCAAATTCTTCTGCACGACAAGGATCGTAACACCCACCGTTTTCTATGGTATTCCGAAGCCTTAAAATCAGCTGAACACAAACCAAACATCAGTGTATTAGGATGACCAGAGTGACGTTTGGTGTTAATTGCAGCCCCTTCATTTTGTGCGCAACGATTAGGCGTCATCTCGAAAGTGAAGAAGATAATTTTCCTGCGACCTGTGCCGCATTGAAAGACAACATTTACATGGACGATCTGGTCATGAGCATGGATACAGATGAGGGTGGAAGACGTATTTGTAGTGAAGCAGCCATCATTCTACGAGGGGCATCGATGAATCTCCACAAGTGGAACTCAAATAGTGTACAGATTAGAGACGCTATGAACTCCAACGCAGCTCCGATTATTCAAAAGGTCCTTGGTCATCGTGGTTTGTCCACAGCGACGAGTTATCTGTGCCAATGGAATCAGTGGACAATATGTTGGCTTCGCATTCGACAAAGGGGACAAAACGCAATGTGTTGCAAACAATAGCAAGGATTTTTGACCCTATAGGTATTCTCGGTCCTCCTATAGTAAAACTAAAAATTCTCTTTCAGACTCTGTGGAAGAAAAAACTTCAATAGGACGAGATACTTACCGGAGAACTTCTTGCCGAATGGAACGACTGCATCAATGCTGTTAGGGAGCTGAAAGATATGACCTTCCCAAGAGCAGCTCTACCAGTTCGTTCAAATGCCGTCAATATAGAGATTCACATTTTTGCAGATGCCAGCACAAAGGCATATGGTGTCGTTGCGTACCTTAAATATACCACTTTAGATGGACAAGTCAACGTTTCGTTCCTCTGTGCAAAAAATCTAATTGCTCCCTTAAAGGAAAACAATGCCAACGATTTGACGTTACCCAAATTAGAGCTTACAGCCGCCCTAATAGCTGCCCGTCTTCAGTTTTATTTGAAAGGGTGTCTGAAGCTAACTGATGTCAAGTACTTTATGTGGACGGACTCTAAGATCACTTTAAGTTGGATACAAGGTGAGATTCAACGCTGCAAGCCGTATGTCCAAAACAGAGTCGACGAGATACGACGTCTTACGACAGTGTCACAGTGGAGACACTGTAAGGGAAAGGAGAATCCAGCAGACCTGCTCACTCGAGGTATTCGAGGTGAAGCTCTTCGAAAATCCGAACTCTGGGCCTACGGTCCACAGTGGCTTAAAGGAGACGATTCCTTTTGGGAGCCTAGAGACCAAACCGATCAGACATCTGTTGCTATGGTTCTTTTATTGGATCAAGCCCCGTCTACTTCCACCGAAGAGGTTGATGAGCTCTTATTACGCTATCACGACTACGGTACCTGGAGGCGCTTGTTACGTGTAACTGGGTACGTTCTTCGCTTCACGTTGCGGAATAAAGAAAAGCGGAACAGACTGGCAGATAGGACAAATTCATCGGGAGCCATTGCTGCTACACAATCCTTATCGAGCTCCGAGATCCAAAGTGCAGAGAACTACTGGTTCAGGTATATTCAAAAACTCACATTTGCTAATGAAATATCTGTATTGCAGAAACATGAAGCTTTGATGACTTCTTCAAAGATTCGCGAACTTTTTCCCTTCTTGGACGATAACGGAATTAAGAGATTGGGAGGCCGTCTTCAATGCTCTGACCAACCCATAGATGTGAGACACCCGATCATCATTCCTTCTAATTCGCATATCGTTGATCTGATTATTGATGACTGTCATGCTCGGACACTCCACGCTGGGGTCAACATCGTCCTATCGCAACTACGACAACGGATGTGGATTATAAGGGGTCGTCAAGTAGTTAAAAAACGCATTAAGCAATGCGTAGTATGCAGAAAGTTGTGGGGTTCACCTGCATCGCAACCGTTTGCTCCGCTTCCTATTAAGAGGATTACTTTGTCACGACCATTCGATAACGTTGGAGTCGACTTTGCTGGTCCTCTATATTACTATGATGACCAACATAAAGGAAATAAAGTCTACATTGCCATCTTCACTTGTGCTGCAGTGCGCGCGGTGCATCTGGAGCTGGTGAAAAGTCTGTCAACCGAAAACTTTCTTATGGCATTCAGGCGTTTTATTGGCAGACGTGGAGTGCCAACCATGGTGCTTTTGGATAACGCAACAACTTTTCGAAGAGCTGCTTTCGAATTAATGAGTTCTGACAGTCTTTGGGATAAAGAAGCTATACAAGGATTTCTATTGCATAGGAGAATTCAATGGCGTTTTATAGTCGAACGCGCCATGGTTGGGCGGATCTTGGGAGCGGTTAATCCGAACGATGAAGAATCTATTGAAGGTGACCATCGGCCGAGCCAAACTGGACTTCGAGCAACTAAGGACTCTTATCGTAGAAACCGAAGAAATAGTCAACAGCCGTGCTCTAACTTATGTCAGTACTGATCCTCTGGACTTAACCCCGCTAACGCCTTCTGATTTTTTAAACGGATCTCGAAGTAAGTATTTGTCGTCATCACCAAATAAACCCGATGCGGACATGCTTCGCCACGCCTGGAAATATCGTATGAGGTACCCCACGAAGTTAAGAAAGAGGTGGCAATTGGAGTATCTTCAACTTCTGCGCTCTTTCCACCTTAAACCTCACTTGCCTACAATTTGGCTGAAAGCTGGTGATGTGGTTTTAGTCACCGACGTATCGACCCCACGAGTTAACTGGAAGTTGGCCATTGTGGATAAGGCATTCCTTGGTAGAGACCAAAGGGTAAGATCTTGCCAATTAAGACTACCGGATGGAAAACAGTTGCGCCGACCAATTCAACTACTTTACCCGCTTGAGTTGTCTTCTTGCCCGGCGGAGGGTGTTAAAAATTAACTATCATGAACATCTATTATTTACCCTATCATGTTAAATTGTCAGTCTATCTCTCTTATTCTCTTTTCTTTTACACTTTGTATTATACCAATTACCTTCTATATAAACTCATATACTTTTCCTGAACAGTCAGTCGCAATTTTGAATTCATTTATGTAATAATTTTCCCGCATTTATAATAAACTTAAGGAAAAGATTTTACTCGTTTCATTTTCCACGGACTTTTTTTACATTGCCTTCGTGCGCAGCAAACACTCAAATCCTGGACTATTCAAATTCACAATTGGGAAAAATTGACGCAGGAACGGCAAAGTTGCAAAGTTGGTATTTCAAAATTATTCATATCATCGATGTAGATGCCTTGGTTGGTTGGTTGGTTTAAGTGGCTGTATTCCTGTCCTCTGACGCGGAAAAACACAAATAGCGCATTGAGCGCCGTTTTGAGGCCAGAACTAACGGAACCTGAAATAGAAGGGGGATAAAGGAAGTTGAAGGAGCTCAAAACCAGCCTGTGGAGTTCAGAAGTTTGATGATTTTGTTGAAATGGATACATTGTATGGCGGAAAGGTCATCAAAGAAGGGATGACCTAGTACACTGAGTCTGGTTTTAGCTAGTGCCGGACATTCACAGAGAAGATGAAACACAGTTTCACTCTTGTTTGTATCAGCGCAGCTACGGCAGTGGGAATTATGAGGGATACCAAGCTGGGCCGCGTGGGTTCCCAAGGGCCATTGGCCCTTACTAATTGCCGTCAGTCGAGCGACATCTATACGCGTTCTGGCTAAAAGGTTGTTTGTTCTGGCATCGTCGTAGGTTGGCCAGATCTTTCTTGAAATGACACAGCAATTCAAGTTCGCCCATCTAGTCTCGGCTCTTGAGGTGAAGTGCAGGAGGATTTCTCTCTTGACGTATCCCAGTGGAGGGATGACTTCCTTCGCCTGAGACACGCAAAGAGCAGAGCCACGCCTGCCAAGTTCATGGGCTTTTTCATTCCCGTCTATGTTCCTATGACCGGGAACCCAGACGAGAGTTATTTCAAACCGATTACAAGTTCTGGTAAGTGAACTCCTGCATTCCAGAACAAGTTTGGACGATGACTTAGTTGAGCCAACAGCCTTAATCAGGGCCTGACTGTCGATGAAGATGCCTATTTTTTTCTTTTGAGTTGTTATGTAAGAGAGCAGTCTGCACGCCTCCTTGATTGCAAGTACTTCCGCTTGAAGGACGCTGGTTGCGTTGGGGAGGCGGAAAGATTTGGAGATGTCTAATTCTGTTGAGAAAATGCCCGCTCCCACTCCACAGTTCATTTTGGAACCATCTGTGAAGATAGGTATGTCGAATTCATTTACGACTGCATTATCTTCCCATTCTGACCTAGAGGGGAATCGAACAGAGAAGTTTTTATGGAAGTTGAGTTTGGTTACAATGTAGTCTGTAGATATACAACCTATGCCATCAGGAAGGGAAAGTAGGATGCTGGTGTGGCCGTAGGGCTGTTCGGACCAACATTTAGATTCCTTAAATCTAACTGCACTACACGCAGCAATGTTTTTTATGTGCAGATCCACTGGCAGAAAATTGAGAATCACATTGAGCGCCTCGGTCGGACTTGATCGAAGGGCCCCTGTGATTCCAATTCCAGCAGTTCTTTGGACTCTACTTAATTTAGTGATGTTATAAGCTTTGCTTAAGGCGGGCCACCATACCAGTGACCCGTAAGTGAGGATAGGACGTACTACTGCTGTGTACATCCAACGATCCATCTTTGGTTGAAGACCCCACTTCTTGGCGAAAGTTTTACTACAGGCATAGAAAGCTATACTTGCCTTCTTCACTCAGCGTTCGATATTAGACTTCCAGTTGAGTTTAGGGTCGAGGATGACTCCTAGGATAAAGTGAGATATTGGTTATTCAAGCGGGGAAGTGAGAAGGTTGGTTTTTTGGTTTTGGTGGTGAAAAGCATCAGTTCAGTTTTGCTTGGGTTAACGCTTAGACCACAACTTGTAGCCCAACCGCTAATCTTACCCAGTGCTCTTTCCATGATTTCGCTTATCTCGTTCGGAAACATTCCTGATACTAGAACAACCACGTCATCCGCATACGCAACAACTTTAATACCTATCCTGTCGAGACTTGACAGAATTTTGTTGAGTACCATAATCCATAAGAGTGGCGAGATCACCCCACCTTGAGGTGTTCCTCTACTTACTGATTTGGTTAAAAGGGTGTTGCCAAGTTTTGCTTGAATTATCCTTGTTTTAAGCATGGAAATGATCCATGAAGTGATGAAATCCTCTACCCCAAGTTCTAAGAGAGATTCCTGGATCGATTCAGTGAGGACGTTATTAAAGGCGCCCTCTATATCTAAAAAGGTAGCTAACGTATATTGGTGATGGGAGAGTGACCTTTCAACTGTACGCACTAC
Source organism: Cheilosia impressa (assembly GCA_948293265.1). Classification (NCBI taxonomy): domain Eukaryota; kingdom Metazoa; phylum Arthropoda; class Insecta; order Diptera; family Syrphidae; genus Cheilosia; species Cheilosia impressa. Next base: position 59,988,372 of record OX411880.1, read on the forward strand.
TTCATGAAGAGCAGTCTCCGTCGACTTGCCCTTGAGGTAAGCGTGTTGCGAATGAAATAAGGGAAACCTTTCAAGGCCTGTTCTTATGTGAAGGTCGAGTGTGCGTTCTAAAGTTTTAAGTATGAAGGAGGTTAAGCTAATAGGTCATAAATCCTTCGCGGAGTCGTGACCTCTTTTGCCGACTTTCGGTAAGAAAACTACTCGGACAAACTTCCAAGACTGAGGGATGTGATTAAGTAAGATACTGCTTCTGTAAACTTTAACAAGTATGGGCAGCACTATCCCTTTATGTTTTTGTAGCATGATGGGGAGAATGCTGTCCTGCCCCGGTGATTTATACGGAGCAAAACCTTTAACGGCCCAGGAAATCTTTTCCTTGGTTATAATGCGTTCAATTTCTTCACGATGCGAGAGGAAACTACCCCGCAAATTGGACGGGATTTCGCAGTGATCTTTCCAACCAGGAAAGTGAGTGTTGAGTAGAAGCTCTAAGGATTCAACGGTTGATTCGGTCCAGGTTCCGTTCGTTCTCTTAATAAAAGAAGGAATAGAGCGTTCTCTGGATAGAATCTTACCGAGTCTTGCAGATTCCTTTAGAGTATCAATAGATTGACAGTATTCGGACCAAGCTTGTGTCTTAGCTGATCTAATAGACTTTTTGTAGAACTTTAGGCAATCTTTATAAGCTTTCCAGAACTTATGCCTGTAGCAGATATTGAAAATATCCCTAGTCATCCTTCTAAGGATGGTAAGGTCCTCATTCCACCACGGTGCTAAGGATTTTTTGCTGTATTTAACGGGATACGATGCCTTAAAGTCAGTATTCATCGCCCTTTCTAAAGCGAGCGATATTGTGTCCAGTTCTGCACCTGTGTCAATTTCAGATTGTGGGATGTTAGGGAGTTTAGATTTTAAGACTTGAGCGAATTTCTTCCAGTCAATTCTCCTAGGGTTTCTGTACAGGATTGGAGTATCAACCTTAGTACTCAGATTGAAAAGAATCCACTCATGGTCCGAGAAGGACTTTAAGTTGGAGACTCTTCAGTTTTCAACCCTAACGATATCATTATTTGTTTTGAGAGTAATGTCTAACACTTCTTCCCATCCAATAAAATTATCCGTGCTCGGAAATATAAAGGTAGGAGTGTTACCAACGTTACAAACACATAGATCGACAGTTAAAAGGAAATCAAATAAAGACTCACCACGTTCGTTGATTTCTTTGCTGCCCCAGAGATGATGTCTTGCGTTTGCGTCACAGCCAATAAGCAGGTTGCCTTGCCTCGCCCGTATCGCTGCCGTAAGCTGCTGTACTTCTTCTGGCGGGGATGACCTGTCGTGTGCCATATAGGCTGACGATATGAAGGAAGAAAGTCCCTGGGTGTGTTCTACCTTAACAACGGTTAAGTCACCCGAACTAAAGTTACGATAGAGGAAAGCGTTAATGTGTTTTTAAGCTAAAATGCAAGTTCTAGACTTACCGGCGTCTCTTTTATAAAAAAGGTTATAGTTGCTGTCTGAGAGGCCCATGATGGTCGCGTTCCTGACCTAGGGCTCCTGAATTATGCCTAGGTCAATGTCTTCCTCTCTGAGGTAGAACAAAAGATTCTCCGTTGCACATTTCGAGTGCTGGAGTTTCGTTGGGATGACATTCAGCATAGGATTATTGGGCTTTGTTGGCGATCGCCAGGTCCTCCAACAACTTGTTGGCAGCGACGACGTCGTCCGTGTCGTCTTCAGGTCCTGTCGAACGGAAGATCTTAAGTTTGGCGAGTCTTATGCCAAACTTAAGTTTGAAGTCAGCCGCTTCTAGTGCCCCTAGGCACTCCTCGTTGATAAGCAGCAGGTAAGATAGGCTGTTTTTCTGGGGGGCCTCTGCCTTGATGACAGCCCAGTCGTCCGTGGGTATTTGCGGGTTTTGCATCTTGAGGCACTTCAGAAGACTCTCAGAGTCTATCTTCATAACGGGTAACCAAATACGTGCCCTGGGTCTCGTGGGGATATCCTTGGCTGGGATGAGCTTAAGCTTTAAGCCATCCCAAACGTCGCCAATCTTGGCGATGCATGACTCAAGAAAATCCTTGGAGTACAGATCCACGCACTTGATCACCCGGTAGCCTCGAACAATTTCCGCGCAGTCAAAACCTGGTTGTCTGCTATTAACACCAGAGAGAACATGTTCCACAACCATCTCTGATAGTTTGGCTTCAATTCTGCTCCAGTGTGACATGATCGAGTTTCCACTTTTAGACCGCTCGTCTATAATAGCAACTTGAAGGTGATCCCTCACCACCACGGTGAAAGTTCTGGTTGCCTGGGAAGTGGATGGGCCTTGGAGGTTGGTAAGTCTCCGTGCAATCTTCGACTTTTTAGAGCCGTGAGAGGTCTCGTCTTGTGACCTGTTTCTTTTCACGCTCTCTTTTTTCAGCTGAGTTTGCTTCGGATTTTTATGGAGATTGACGTACTCGTCGACCACCTTTTGATATTTTATCTTGTCCTCTTTGCCCCTCTCGTGAATCATACCAGTCTCTTCATTCTTCGCAATCTTTGCAAGAATAAAGACAGCCCTGGTATACCTTGACTTCAAGATGGAGCCGGAGGACTTCTTGGATTTAGGTGCACTATGGCTGGTGCTCCCAGTTGAGGCTAAATCCTTGTTATTAGGTGGCTTTTGGATACTATGGCTGGTATCCTCGGCCCCTACTGTTGACGATGTTATGGATGAGGTACATGGTTGACTGCCTGAAGAAGTACTATGGCAGGTGCTCCTTAGGCTTGAGAGGTCAGCTACTGTCTCCTGGCTGGAGGCTAGAAGGTTCTCCTCGGAAGAGGTCCCTAAGATATTTTTGCTTCATTTTTGTTTAGTTTATTGCTCATTTTAATTTAATTTTGGTCCTACGAGTAAGACGGAAAGAAAATCCATCTCGGCAGAGCCGACTTACCGAGATAGGGCACTTGTTACAACCGATCTTGCCTGAGCGTCGGAGGGAGCTCGTACGCGACTGGTTTGTAGAGGCCTACGAAGAATTAATAAACGCAATAGAAAAGTCATTGAAATTAAATTCCACTACCAATCACTCCTTTTACCCATTTATATCCTACGAGGTCATCCAAATCAAAAGCCACCTATCAAGACTCAAAGTAAATAAGAGAAATAAGAGGTAATTGAACTTTATCGGTAGTGCGTGGAAATGGATCGGTGGAAATCCAGACCACCACGATCATGAAATATTATTAGAAAAAAATTAATAACGTCCTAGAGAGTAACAATATGCAAGCAATTATCAATAGAGTTACAATAGACAAGATTTATGAAATAACTAACATGACTAATAACATCTTAAGAATTATTAACGAAGAAAAGAAAGTCAAAGATAAATCATTATTTAAAATAAAATACGAGCTAGAGTTAATCAAAGAAGAAGTAATCAATATAGCTTATGCTATCCATTGGGCAATGCCGGTTTTGAAGGGTAGTGATGCGATGTCATGAGAACACAAGCGTTCTCGCCTAGCCTCTCACTATTAACTCCCACTGTCACCTCCACGTGGTGACTGGTGGGTGCCTAGTACCTCGACTGGAGATTGGGTAACCAACCCCTTTGGAAGGTCGTTGGTGGCAGCAGACGAGAGAGGGAGAGGAGTGTTGTTTTCTCACTGAGGCACCTCCTCTGGTACCAGACGGCAGCGGAGGAGTTCCCTACGGTTCCAGTCAGGCCGAACTATTTAGTGTAATCCCTATAGAGCTGCTCTGACATATTCGGATACCAGGTCTATAGGGATTTCCAATACCGAGCCAAGGTGTTGGAGAAGAGTTGGTGGCGGATGAAACCTTAATGGGCCAACGGCAGCGCTCACATCCCAAAGTGGGTTACTGGCACCGGAATAACCGGCCTGCTGTCCTAAGGTCAAGGGCCTGGCCCTCCAGGTTGGGGGTTGTGCCGTCGGGGTAACTTCCCGACCATGTAAAAAAACACTAGTTATGAGAGAGACACGAGAAGCACAGGATAACGATTTCCCTCAAACGGCAACCAGACCCGGAATGTCAACGGACAACGATTTAAGAGTATGTACCTGGAACGTGCGAACGCTGTACACCCCAGGTGATACTCAAGAAGATGCACATATGAAGGCGCTGCAGCGCAAAACAAGGGCAGCGAGGGAAGAGTATCGAGCCAGGAGGAGGGAGGAGAAGAAAATCCTGCGTATAAAGAAGAGGGCCTACGCACTCTCCCAGCTCAAGGAGATCGAAGCAACATCCGGAAGTTCTACAAGAAAGCCAAGCAACTGGCTGCTGGCTTCAAGACCGGAACGCAGGCTCTTCGAAACAGTGATGGTCACCGAAGCGCAGGAAATAGTAGATGTGTATAAGCAGCACTTCCAGCAGCTGCTAAATGGGCATCATGTAGAGAGAGTGATAGGGGAAGAAGAGAACCCACGTCCAGTCAATGAGGATCCAGTTCCACCACCCAGTATAGAAGAAGTTGGCTTAGCAATAAAAAAGCTAAAGAACAACAAGGACGCCGGCTCTGATGGTTTACCAGCGGAGCTCTTCAAATACGGTGGTGATGTTTTGGTAGGGCGCATGCACCAAATCATCAACCAAGTATGGGTGGAAGAAAGTATGCCCGATGACTGGACTATCAGCTCCATATGCCCCATCTACAAAAAAGGCGATCCTATGTCTTGCAAGAACTATCGAGGCATATCCCTGCTTAATGTCGCATACAAGATCCTATCCAACGTACTGTGTGAACGTCTCAAACCGTTCTGCAACACACTAATCGGCAAGTACCAGTGTGGCTTCCGGCCCGGCAGATCGACTATAGACCAAATTTTCACACTGAGGCAAATCCTGGAAAAGACCAATGAATTTCAAGTCGAGACTCACCACCTATTCATCGACTTCAAAGCCGCAAAACTGATCCAGCTATGTAGCGTGACGCTGGAGAACACACGCTGCAATGTGCAATTTGGAAGTAGTTCCTCCGAGCTATTCCAAACATGCGTGTCAACACGGAAAGCACTATCATCAACAGATCCGTCCAGCTACTGGGGTATGCAGACGATATTGACATCATCGGTCGCTCCCAGCGTGCGGTGATAGAGGCTTTTACGGCGATTGAAGAACAGGCGAAATTCGTTGGTCTTGTAGTAAATGAGGACAAGACTAAGTACATGCTATCAACAAACAAACCAGCATCTGTCCACCGCCTAGGACAGAACGTCACTATTGATAGCAACAATTTCGAGGTAGTTAAGGAGTTTATTTACCTCGGAGTAAACATGATCTCCACAAATGACATCCTAGTGGAGATCCGGCGAAGAATTACCCTAGGAAACCGCTGCTACTTCGGTTTGGCAAAGCAATTGGGTTCAAAACTCCTAACTCGAAGGACAAAATGTATGCTTTACAGAACCCTTATCCTGCCAGTTCTGCTTTATGGCGCCGAGTGCTGGACGATAACCGGTAAGGGAGAGCTGATACTGGGCTCCTTCGAAAGAAAAATTCTTCGGCTTATTTTTGGTCCTGTGTGCGAGGAGGGCGAATGAAGGAGAAGATACAACCGCGAACTCTATGAGCTGTACCAAGATGTGGATGTAGTCCAAAAGGCCAAAATACGTCGACTACATTAGCTCGGCCACATCGAGCGAATGAACAATAATGCTCCAGCTAAGAGGATCTTCGAATCCCAGCCGCCAGGTTCGAGACGACAAGGAAGATCGAACCTCCGTTTCAAAGACCAAGCCATCGCGGATGCCAGAGCGCTTTGTCTGGATAACTGGAAGCAGCGTGCCCGGGATCGCAGAGGATGGAAGGCTGCAGTGTCTCAGGCAGAGACTCTCCATGTGTCGGGAGCCCGTTAGGTAAGTAAGTATCCATTGGGCAAAAGCTAATAAAGGGTGACTTTTTAGCTGGTTTGGTTTTGGCAACACTGGTTTTGACAGCTGACGTGTGTTTAGTACCTTGTGTCACTGTCAAACAGCTTCAGTTTGGTTTGCAATTTAACCATGGATCGTCTTACAAATGAACAACGCTTGCAAATTATTGAATTTTACTATCAAAATTCGTGCTCGGTTCGAAATGTTCGACGCGCGCTGCTTCCATTTTATGAACGGCATTCTCGACCTTCTGAGCAGTCTATTCGGAAGATTGTGACCAAATTTCGCACCAAATTTACTTTGTTGGACATTAAACCACCAACACGTTTACGTACTGTGCGTAGTGAAGAAAATATTGCGGCCGTATCAGCTAGTGTGACAGAAGACCGCGAAATGTCGATTCGGCGCCGTTCCCAGCAGTTAGGCCTTTGTTACAGCACTACGTGGAAAATTTTGCGGAAGGATTTGGGCGTAAAGCCTTTTAAGATTATGATGACCATGAGGGAGACGGAGAGGAAGATGCGGTGTGCACGCCTAGCGATGCTCTGATACTAGCTCGTCGTATGTGGGGGGGGGGGTTCTTGCATCCTTTCACCTATCTCACATCACACTAATTAATTTATGCGTGCACTCTTAAATTGAAAGCTAAATGAATCTATTAGAAATTTATATGTAACCCGGAACTGTAAATTACTCAATTAAACGATGACTCAAGCCCTGAACCGAGAACTCTGATGAATTTGTTCTCAAGCCTAGCCCTTCCCAACCATGTGCTTAAAGATTTCGTAGCACCCTTGTGTATCACTCCCACTCGTATCAGAACTGAATCAATTTACATCAGCCAAATCAAACACTAGCTTTATCACTTAAACATCATTTATTACTTTTTTTTCTCATTCGAAGGTCAAAATTATTACGGTAAACTTCATTATTAACATATTTCGAACTTGAGAGAAGAAAAAAAAACTTTACGTGTATGTATATATTTATGTTAGATATATGTAGACATAAGTAGCCATTTGCTATTTCTTATTAATTCGGCAATAAGAATGTAATTAGATAGTGGATCTAAAGTATTGTTATAAAAACTCATATTTTAATATTTTAACTTTAGAAGTAAAATATATATGTATATGGTATTCGTAAGTAGATAAATGTATATAGGGAGATAGGTATTAAAAGTATATAATAAAAAAAAATTAAAGATCTTACGCTCGGCAGGCCTGACGATGACGATGATTGTAGAATATTTGATGAATGGAATCCTTTAATTATTCTTTATTTTTTTATATCACCTTAGGTACACTATATTGTAGGTATATTATGTAATTGTTCCACTTTTTTTTTTTTTGCAAATTTAGGAATATAGCAATTTACTACTTCCTTTTTTTTCACAGTCGATATATCTATATATAAATATATATACGTAAGTATATGGAATATGCTACAATGGGAATTACTTTCTTCACAAAAAATATATAAAAATTAAATTTATGTTGCTAAACATACTACTTGGACAGCACAACACAAAACGATGTATGAGCCACGGCGATGACGCGGAAACTGAGGAATGACGATGCGCATAAGCGTGGGAGGTTTACGGGAAGATTTATCGTAGGCACATTATTTGCATTTTCAGTGAATTGCTGATTGGTCAGCGTACCGGTAAATCAAACGCTTTAGATAGTAGATCGCTTATACGGTTGTACGGTTTTACTTCTCTTCTTTATGTGACGATTCTGGTCAGCACGAGAGGCTCGATGAGCAAAATCAAAAGCAGGACAAATTCTTGATGGAAAGATGGGGATAGCAAATATGAAGCTGTTAATTCGCTCACTGGACACTTAGCTGACTCTTTTTTTTTTTTGCTTTTCTCTCGATTTTGAGTCGATTGAGGAAATTACGAAATTGTCTTTTTATGTTATATTATAGCGTATATATTTCCACCTTTTTGTATTTTTATTGCCACTTTTTAGTTTTAAGTTTCTTTTATTTTAGTTTTTTGATATTAATTTAGACTTTATATCATAACCAATATATATTTTGATTGTGCACGTTTACTAGAAAGCACGTATAGGTTTTCTTTTGGAGTATTAATTAAATGGTGTTACTTGGTCCAGTCCACGATCCCGAAAAACATGAACGTCTAGTCCAAATCGAGAGAGAGGGTACTTCTTTGGTCCCATCTAAGAAAATAAAATGGAAGCATTTCCGAGTACACTGAACTAGGTTTTGTGTACTAAAACTTGGGGAACATTTTAATCTGTTCCAAGTGAACATAACTCAACTCTCGTGACGTAATCATGCAACCATCACAAAGCAGATTTCTTTCCATTCTGCTTTGCGGAAAGAACGAAATCTGAAAAATGGTTATTTTACGGGCGCATATCCTTCGCGTGATAGGTACCAATTGACTTTCCAACTAAATTTTCAATAACATAATAGCAGGTACCTAATCGTTCCTTAACTCTTCCCTTGCGATATGTTGGTGAAAGCTTCGCATTGAAATTTTTGGACGCGTCGCTCTGCGAAAAGTTTCGGTAGAAGACTTCCTGTCCTACTTTATAGGAGATAGGTCTCGATCGTAAATTGTACGATCGTTGATTATTTTCGAAAGCATTCTTAATATTTTTTTTTATAGAGTGACGAATTAGTGCACAGTTGTCTTGCTTCCCTAATCTCATAGAAGGTTCTTCGAGCGACTGCAGCTTTCGCAGTAGGTCATATTCTGAGCCGTGAGTTAGCATATGTTGGCCAAAAACAACGAAGTACGGACTATGCTTGATAGTTTGGTGAATCGAATTTCTGAGTGCACAATTGATGCTGCTTAGATGCACATCCCATTCCCTCTGATCGTCTTTAATGTATGCTCTAAGAGCAGCGTTTATCGAACGATTGACGCGCTCGCTAGCATTGGATTGGGGAGAGTGAACAGCGGTGCAAAGGTGTTTAATTCCGAGTTTGGTCAGAAAAGATTCAAATTCATTAGATTTGAATTGACTACCATTATCTGTTAATACAATTTCTGGGGTGCCAAATACATTAAATATATGGTCCTCCAGGAACGAGATTATTATCTTTGAAGTAAACTTTTTTACTGGATGAAGGAATGTGAACTTCGATAAGCTATCCAAAACAATAAGAATTCCCATATTTCCTTTTTTGGATCTTGGAAATGGACCAATAAAATCCAAATAAAGCTTTTGAAAGATTCGCTCGATTTCTTGTAATTTCCTCATTGGAGGTCTCATTGTTTGGGTGCAGTGTTTGGTGGACTTGCATGTCTCACAAGCAAGAATATGTTCGCGAACGTCTATCACTAAGCCTGGCCAATAAAAATACCTTCGTAATCTTTCGATAGTTTTTGCTATGCCACTATGTGCAGACTTGGAATCATCATGGGCATTGCGGATCACCTCAGGTCTTAGTTCTACTGGAATAAATAACTTCCACGTCAGATGATCTTGTTCAACATTTCCTGATGAAAAGTGTGTCTTATGATAAATAAATCTTTCAATAACCTTAAAATCAGGGTATTTCGTTTTATTTTCAGATATATTGTGCTTTAAACGAACATAGTCTTCTGAATCAAAAGCAGGGGACGACAAATAAATCTGTTGTACACTTTCTGCGTTAACGCAAGCTATTTCATCCAAATTTTCGGAAAACACTCTCGATAGAGCATCTGGTACAACGTTTGCACTGCCTTTACGGTGTTGAATGTCAAAGTCGAGATATTGCAATTTTAATGACCATCGGGCCAAACGACCACTCAAATCTGTTTGATTCATAAGCCAACGCAAGCTTGCGTGATCCGTTATCACGGTAAACTTATGTCCCTCAATATAAGGGCGAAATTTTTTTATTGCCAGTACTGCAGCAAGGCACTCCAGTTCAGTGACGGAGTAGTTACGCTGCGCTATGTTGAGTTTTTGGGACATAAATGCGATTGGCATTTCGTCACCAGAATCATTCTTCTGTGCGAGAACGCTACCTACTCCGTACTGACTGGCATCGCATTGCACAATAAACGGCCTTTCAAAATTCGGGTTTGAAAGGAATGGAGCGGAGGATAGTCTCTCCTTCAATTTATCAAACGATTTTTGCGCGTCACTTGTCCAGATGAATCTTTTGGATGTTTTTAAAAGGTCGGTGAGAGGTGTAGAAATGGTAGCAAAGTTAGCTATATATCGCCGGTACCATCCAGCCACTCCAAGAAATCTTCTGAGCTGTCGCACGGACTTCGGAGCTGGGTATTCGGCTATAGCTGAGACTTTCCCGGGGTCGATTTGTAAGGATCCGTTGCCAACGATATATCCAAGATAGCTAACTTGCTTTAAACAGAATTTACTTTTTCTGATATTGATCGTAAGTCCAGCATTCCGAACATGCATTGCTACTTCGTAAAGAAGTTTAATATGGGATTCGAAATCCACGGAAACCAACAACAGATCGTCGAGGTACACGAAAACCCGCTCTCTTACAGTATGTGGGATGACCTTATCCATAAGCCTGCACATTGACTGGGGCGCATTGCAAAGCCCAAACGGCATTACAGTAAACTGGTATAGAGGTCGGTTTGGTACTGTAAATGCCGTCTTTTCGCGAGAATTCATCTCCAGCGGGATTTGCCAGAAAGCATCTTTTAAATCTAAGCTGGAGATGAACTCCGCTCTAGGCAGTCTGCTTAAAATCCCCTCAATGTGAGGTAATGGATAGGCATCCTTAACTGTAAGAGAGTTAACCTTCCGTGAGTCTAGACATAGCCGCACCTTCCCTGGTTTGCGCACCAGCACAACAGGTGATGACCAGGAACTATGCGACTCCTCGATAACACCTAATGCAAGCATCCTGTCGATTTCTTCACCAACCAACTTTTCTACTGCAGGAGATATGGGGTAATATCGTTGTTTTATTGGTTTGGCATTGTTTACATCGATAGAATGTTCGATAAGTGAGGTTTTACCCAATCCTTCCTCTTCGAAAGACGGAAAAGATTGGATTGCAGATAGAAGTTTGCGTTTTTGAGTGGTGGTCAGAGAATGAGCATTCGGGTCAATAACACTATCGTCTATTTCACTGATAATTCCAGGAGCCAATTGGAAAATTTTCCAAAAATCGATTCCAAGATATAGATCTTGAGAAAGGTTCGGTATTTTAAAAATTTCTAATGGATGAGTGACATCGCGAAACGTAACATCTACCACTAAACTCCCTACAACATTATGCGACTTACCATCTGCAGTTTTTACAAAGCTATTAAATTTTTTAATTTTAATTCCAGAGCCAAGAATTTGATCGGCTGCGGACGAACTTAAACAGCTGATTGTGGCTCCACTGTCCAGCAGTCCTAAAAAGTTTTTGCCGAGAAGAGTAACTGTGGCATAGGGTCTAAGGTCGTTTGGACACGAAATAATGGAGGAAATAAGCTTTTTTCGATTTAATTTTACATTGTGCCAAAAGTTACGTATACGCCTAGTTGACCTACGAACTGGTTTAATTATGTCTTGCGCGAAAATCATTGATCTAAGTTTGTTGTATTGCTTCAATCTAATATGATACGGGATAATTTGAAACATATTATTATCCGAGCTTTTGTGATCGTTTTGATCTTCAGGTTTCTTTATGACAACCGATTGTTGCGCGGATTGCGGCTCGGATGTCCCCTGGTATTGTTGGGGGCATCCACCCTCGAGTTTACCGAATGCGAACAATTGCGACAATTCGGTTTAAAAACTGAAACTGCACCACAGCCGTAGCAGAAAATGCGTCTATCCTTCACACAATCAACGTATTTGTGACCTATGCCATCGCAATTCCAGCATTGGATTGCATTACCTGAAGTAGGTATAGTTACATCGCTTTGGAACGATATTTCTTCTAAAGGATTACACGTCAGGTTATTTTCGATTTCAGAGATGAAACGCCTTGGTTGAAAATTCCGGTTTGAAATCGAATTTTGATTAAAGTTCTGGAAAAAGGTTTCGCGTTTACGACACTCTTTACGTAATTGCGAGACTGAGGTTATGTCCAGATGCAGCAGTCCTAAGCGAACATTAGGCTGAAGATTACGAAGAATTATTTCGATTATCTCCTCTTCAGATAGGGAAGAGCGTAAACGATCCGACAATAGCATTATTTCATCAAGGTACTCATCAAAAGATTCCTTGTCTTTTTGCTTTCGGTTACGAATCAACTCTTTTATATCAAAATCCGTTCGGTAGTCTTTAAAACTTCGTTTGAGTTCGGTACAAAGAGAAACCCAATCTAGTGAGCCAACACTGCGATGGTAACGCCAGAACCAAGTTTTGGCTTTCCCATCAAACAGAGTATGAACATTTTGACATAGAGCATCGAAATTGCCATTGAGTGATTGTGTGGTCAAAGCATTTACCCTGTAGATAAACTCATCAACTGGTAGAGTGTCCACAGAACCATCAAATTTTAGTCGCCAATTGAGAATGATGTTCGACACTTTTTCAGGTTTAATCGCGGATGACTGAGTAGATACATTGGACAATTGACTTTCTGTGATAAGTTGATGGCTTGCACTATTCTGCTCATGATCACGTCTATTTGAAGGTGCTTCCGAAGTTACTGCTTGCTGAACGGCAGGTGAGTTCGGACGAGCATTGTTCAGATTCATATTATTAAAGAACGTTTGTAAAGACTCTGTAACTGTTCCATCTACTATATTACGGATGCTGCTCAGAGTCTGCGGTTGAAAGGAATGCAACGAATTATCAATCATGGTTTGAACACGACTTTGGTCTAAATGCAAAAATGCACTAGCCGGAGCATTAGAATTCCTATGCTGTTGTCCTTGCATTGGTGAAGGAGAATAATTGTTTGGATCCTGCATTGACCAATCAAGTGCATTAAAGCGAGCGGTTTTTGATCGCGTCCTTGGACCTCCTCTAGGCTTAGAAATGGCTCCTCGAGAAGTACCTTGAGAGCGAATGGAATCGTTTAAATTTGAACTAGGTCCTGAAACTAACTCACTAAATTGACAGGATGTATTACATGTCGGACAGGTAGATTTATTTTTAAACCATGAAGACATACACTCATTGTGAAACCTATGGTTGCAATGAGTAATCGACATATTATTTGGATCTAAAATGCTTGTATTGCAAATAGCACATCGCTCTTCCTCAGCTACAGCTTGCGCAATATTTTCGTTACTGTGATTAACCGGCATATTCGACATCGAAATTTAAAAGGAAATATAAAAACCGTTACTAAACCAATAGGTATAATAGATCGCTAAAATAGAAAAAAAAAATAGAAAAGGTAAATTGAATGATGAGGTATATCAATAATATAATACGTGGTTTGATTCTTTGGCTGATATAAATGATTCCTTTATGATGAGGAGTGATACAACTATATTTATATTGTTATTTATAAGGTACGAACAGGGTTGAATTCATGTATTTAATATGTAACAATTAAAAAAAAGTAATCTGTAAGAGCTAAAAAAAACAAAAAATGTTATAGGTGAACATCGGAAATAATCCCAATGAAAAATTCCATACAACAGTTATTCTCTTGAATGTCTTGGGGTATGTAACCTAAAATCTACACACTGCACATGGTTAGCGTAATTAAATTAAACCTAGCCGCTATAACTCCATTGCATGCAAATTTATGATTAGAGGCTATCAAAAAAAAATAGGTTTATTAACTGCAAAAGCGACTTATATAACCCTATGCTATATTTTTCTAGCTGGACGAGCTACCAGGAAACTAAAATCCAGTTCACTTGTAATTCCAAAAAACTAGACAAAATTGCATGTAAAATTTAGAAAAGATGATAAGTAAAAGTGAGAAATAAGTAAACTATTTACTTGTAGGAGTCTCACAACCTAAGCTGCGGGCCTCACCGTTTTGGGCGCCAAATTATGTGATGACCATGAGGGAGACGGAGAGGAAGATGCGGTGTGCACGCCTAGCGATGCTCTGATACTAGCTCGTCGTATGTGGGGGGGGGTTCTTGCATCCTTTCACCTATCTCACATCACACTAATTAATTTATGCGTGCACTCTTAAATTGAAAGCTAAATGAATCTATTAGAAATTTATATTATTATATGTAACCCGGAACTGTAAATTACTCAATTAAACGATGACTCAAGCCCTGAACCGAGAACTCTGATGAATTTGTTCTCAAGCCTAGCCCTTCCCAACCATGTGCTTAAAGATTTCGTAGCACCCTTGTGTATCACTCCCACTCGTATCAGAACTGAATCAATTTACATCAGCCAAATCAAACACTAGCTTTATCACTTAAACATCATTTATTACTTTTTTTTCTCATTCGAAGGTCAAAATTATTACGGTAAACTTCATTATTAACATATTTCGAACTTGAGAGAAGAAAAAAAAACTTTACGTGTATGTATATATTTATGTTAGATATATGTAGACATAAGTAGCCATTTGCTATTTCTTATTAATTCGGCAATAAGAATGTAATTAGATAGTGGATCTAAAGTATTGTTATAAAAACTCATATTTTAATATTTTAACTTTAGAAGTAAAATATATATGTATATGGTATTCGTAAGTAGATAAATGTATATAGGGAGATAGGTATTAAAAGTATATAATAAAAAAAAATTAAAGATCTTACGCTCGGCAGGCCTGACGATGACGATGATTGTAGAATATTTGATGAATGGAATCCTTTAATTATTCTTTATTTTTTTATATCACCTTAGGTACACTATATTGTAGGTATATTATGTAATTGTTCCACTTTTTTTTTTTTTGCAAATTTAGGAATATAGCAATTTACTACTTCCTTTTTTTTCACAGTCGATATATCTATATATAAATATATATACGTAAGTATATGGAATATGCTACAATGGGAATTACTTTCTTCACAAAAAATATATAAAAATTAAATTTATGTTGCTAAACATACTACTTGGACAGCACAACACAAAACGATGTATGAGCCACGGCGATGACGCGGAAACTGAGGAATGACGATGCGCATAAGCGTGGGAGGTTTACGGGAAGATTTATCGTAGGCACATTATTTGCATTTTCAGTGAATTGCTGATTGGTGAGCGTACCGGTAAATCAAACGCTTTAGATAGTAGATCGCTTATACGGTTGTACGGTTTTACTTCTCTTCTTTATGTGACGATTCTGGTCAGCACGAGAGGCTCGATGAGCAAAATCAAAAGCAGGACAAATTCTTGATGGAAAGATGGGGATAGCAAATATGAAGCTGTTAATTCGCTCACTGGACACTTAGCTGACTCTTTTTTTTTTTTGCTTTTCTCTCGATTTTGAGTCGATTGAGGAAATTACGAAATTGTCTTTTTATGTTATATTATAGCGTATATATTTCCACCTTTTTGTATTTTTATTGCCACTTTTTAGTTTTAAGTTTCTTTTATTTTAGTTTTTTGATATTAATTTAGACTTTATATCATAACCAATATATATTTTGATTGTGCACGTTTACTAGAAAGCACGTATAGGTTTTCTTTTGGAGTATTAATTAAATGGTGTTACTTGGTCCAGTCCACGATCCCGAAAAACATGAACGTCTAGTCCAAATCGAGAGAGAGGGTACTTCTTTGGTCCCATATAAGAAAATAAAAATGGAAGCATTTCCGAGTACACTGAACTAGGTTTTGTGTACTAAAACTTGGGGAACATTTTAATCTGTTCCAAGTGAACATAACTCAACTCTCGTGACGTAATCATGCAACCATCACAAGATACAGCTGGTGCAAGAACTAAAGCCAGCCGACCTACCACAACGCCGAATTTTTGGTGAATGGGCTCTTGGAAAGCTGGCCGAGGATCCGCTTTTTTATCGAAAAATTGTGTTCAGCGATGAGGCTCATTTTTGGTTGAATGGGTACGTAAATAAGCAAAATTGCCGCATTTGGAGTGAAGATCAGCCAGAAGCATTGCAACAGCTACCAATGCATCCCGAAAAAGCCACTGTTTGGTGCGGTTTATGGGCCGGTGGCATTATTGGGCCATATTTCTTCAAAGATGATGCGAATCGCAGCGTTACTGTCAATGGTGAACGCTACCGAGCGATGATAACAAACTTTTTTTTGCCCGAAATGGAAGTTCTTGACTTGCATGATATGTGGTTTCAACAAGACGGTGCCACATGCCACACAGCACGCGAAACAATGGCGCAATTGCGAGGCGAGTTTGGTGAACAGTTAATTTCACGTTTCGGGCCGGTCAATTGGCCGCCTAGATCGTGCGATTTGACACCATTAGATTATTTTTTGTGGGGGTATGCCAAGGCTAATGTGTATAGGGACAAGCCCGCTTCGATTGACGCACTGGAAGCCAACATCCATGCATTCATTCGTGAGATACCGGCCGATATGTGTGAAAGAGTATGCCAAAATTGGACTCAGCGGATGGGCTACCTGAGACGCAGCCGCGGTCAACATTTGCATGAAATTATCTTTAAACATTAAATTGCAAGGTTCAAACTATCGATTCAAATAAATATTTCATTCATTTTTTCGAATTTTTTGTGTTTTTTTTTTTAAAAAAAGTTCTAAGCCTCTTAAAAAATCACCCTTAGTAAATTCCTTCATCTTGTCAAACACTAAAATAAATATTATTATGTTGATAATTAAACCTGTTGAAACGAAGTTCGAAAGGTCAGCAATAAAGAAGAACCAATACCAAAACTTAGAAATGCAGCACCTGTAATAATAGGAATAGATTATATCCCACATCTCATGCAATCAGTGCCATCGAACGGATATTTTCGACTTTAAGCATGGAGGAGTTAACACAAATAATATCCAGGAAAAAGAAATGAAACACCTGCACGCGCAGTACATGTCATGCTCCAATGACATGGTACGAACCGCCGCAATCCACACCGCACATCCGACACCACATCATCGTTCCCACAGACAAAATTCATCCGACACCTCGAAATTCCTTCACACCATCGGCCTTACTAAGAATCAAACACTAATGTCGACGATTAGCTGGTTGCCAGCTTTAGTAAAAATGTACAGCATTAGTGAAACGGTACCAATAAACAATTAGACCTCCACATTTGCTAGTGCGACAACTTTCTTAGAAACTATTACATTTTTTGTCATCGCAGAATTCAAATTTCATAAAATGTTTTCGTGAAAAACAAGGTCAATGGTTTATTTCACAACGAGGATTTTATTCTAAAAAAAGGAATATTTAAATTGCAAATTAATTTGCCCAACAGATTTCTTTTCAATCCTTTTTGAAGCTTATTATAAGCAAAAAACAAAACAGAAAATAGGAAATACACAAAATATCCGCTGATCTGTCAATTATCGTATGCAAATCAGTAATGCCCTATTGTTCGATCGGACACAATTCTCAGTACTTTTTATAATACGCTTTCCTTTGTTTTCTAATACTTCAGGATTGATTTATGAGTGAATTTGTGCCGTAATAAGGTCTCTTTTAAGTTATACAATAAACGGAACACAGTTTATTAGAATGCTTTGATTTATTCGTTGGCTGATAATGCAAATCAAAACTTATTGGTAGTCCAAAGATCACATTTATATCGTTAGCAAGTGAATATTTTCGAAAGAAATATTAACTTGCTTATTCATTTCCGTTTGCAAAACAGTACTTGCAAAAGTATATGGAGGTGCGAAAATAAATACAATTAGATCTTTTAAAAATTGCATGGCTTTATTACTTAATTCGGGAAAAAATATAAAGCCTTGGACATTCTTCTACATATATGTACATAAACTGTCATGTTTTCTCCTAGATGAATTCGCACCAAGTAATACAGAACTTTGTATATCTTAAATTCGCACATACTACCTGATATTCCTCCAGCAGTTCCCAAATTTATTATTTCGCATGGATTTTGCTGAATGCTGACAATTCTTCTATCTATATTTTCCGCGAAGTCAACCTTTTCACGACAACCATCTCCACACCAATATTTGAGATCTTCATCCAAAATCTACCTGCCGCCTAAGGTACTGAGAATTGTAAAAAAAAGTATTCAGGTATGAGCTGTCCAATATTAAATGAACAGATATTTTATTCTCTTAGCGACTACTCTCAAGAAATTCTTGGAAAGATCCCAAACTTATATCAAATTAATTTTTTACTTAGCATGCATTCGTTACAAACTAAAATGAAAATCAATCATAGAGCAAGCACTAGCGGTTAAACAAGATAAAGCAGAGAAAAGCACTAACCATTTCTTTTAATCAAAATATTCGAAGTACATATTTTAACGCAAATATTAATAAACGCTGCGTAAAAGTTATCAACTCGTTATTCAACAGTTACGTACAATTTTTGTATGCTATCTGATGCCTACTAGCTTACTTACTTGTGCACATTTTTGTTTATAGATACGGAGGTAAGTGTTTAGAAATAAAACAAAAATGCATTATTTTTCAATTTTGTGCATACATTTGTACAAATTTGTGTTTGCTAGACTTAAAAATCACTTGCATTGTTGTATTCCAACGAATAAAATCAGAAAACATTTACAATTTACTAAAATTAGTTTATAATTATAAACGTTCAGGCTGAACAACAGCGTATGTATATTTGCTCCTATTACGAAATTCCATACCATCATTTATTAGGGTTGGGCAACACTCCTCTGCAAAATGACATTTCGGGAGGATTTATTTAGCTAATGCCCGAGATAAACATGGGTTTCTGAACATTAACATTTAACCCTACAGTTAGCGCTATTCTGGCAACTATATTTGTTTATTGGTAAAGGGATTTTAGAAAGTGTGGGGTCTTTGCATAAACTGCCAGACTAAAGTTGATTATTGGTAAGGCCGCATGACTTCGCTTAGGATAGGTGATAAGTTTCATTATTGTTAGCTTATAAGTCAGTTCATTTCATAATTTCAAATAAAGATGTTCTCTTGAAGAAGTAGAAAAATATTTTATTTTCATAAAGTAATTTAATTATATTTAATTCATATAGCAATTTTGTTTGTGCCAATTATTTTGGAAAGGATATGTTAGGCAAAAAATTAAAGAAAGGTACATTGCCTATTTCAAATTAGGTGATTCAATTTTCAGCTATTGAATATGGTAAAACATATTCCAATATCAAGGAAAACTTTCCTAGTTGCAATGGTTATTTTAGCACTCAGAAAATTTGGTTTAAATGATGAAGATGTTACACATGAAAGCATCGAAATTAAACATGCCAAACAAATAAAAAATTGCAATCCCTTTTATGTTCGAAAAATAAAGAGATTACAAAATTGAAAATGAGCAAAATTAAAAATTTACAATTACGTCGACAGCCATTAAAAAAAAACAGAGAAAGTTGGTGATAAATCCTAACCTTAATAAATCGACCACGTTCCTTGACTTAAAAAAATGGAATGACATTTATTAATTCATAGGGTTGACAACTGACAACTAAGGAATATACATAATTTTTAAGGGGTCAACATAAGGATTATTTATGACCCGATGAGAATATGTGACAGTCTTTCCCACTTTATGTTACATGGCTTGGTAGCGAGCGGGTTGAGTCCGCGTCCTCTTCGATCTTCTATTATCCAGTTCTTTCTGTGGTGTTGGATCGGGGTTAGTTGGACCCTCGGCTGGTTTGTTTGTTCCAACGGGGTTAGTTGTAACCTCGGCTGGTTTGTTTGTTGCGTTCCCGAAATCTGCAGTAGTCTTCAAAATTGGAGTAATGTCGCACC
Source organism: Cheilosia impressa (assembly GCA_948293265.1). Taxonomy (NCBI): domain Eukaryota; kingdom Metazoa; phylum Arthropoda; class Insecta; order Diptera; family Syrphidae; genus Cheilosia; species Cheilosia impressa. Next base: position 60,007,967 of record OX411880.1, read on the forward strand.
CTGTTGATGTATTTCCGGGTGCAGCTGGTGCTGGTTGAGTTTCTATTGGAAGAGATAATGGAACACAATCTGACAAATTACCCTCAACAAGTGTAGATCTCATTTGATCGATGTGTCTCCGATACGGAGTTCCATCAACATCCACGATATAATGTAGATGCCCATCTCGCTGACTGACCTTCCCAAATTTCCAATTACAGTCCTTATTTTGGTAAAAACGAACTTGAACTAGCTCGCCCGTATTAAAATTTCGTTTGCACTCCAATGTCGTTTCAGCTTCGATAATGGACGGCCGCAAAAAATCGAGTCTGATACGAAAGGTAAACTTCAACATCATCTCCGCCGGACTTTTATCTGTGGACGAGCATGGGGTTTTCCGGTACTGGACTAATAGACGGTGTAGCTTCGTATGAAAATCTCCAGAGTCGTTTCTGGATGAACGTAGTCCATTCTTTAAGACTTGGACAAAACGTTCAGCTTGTCCATTTGTAGAAGGATGCGCTGGAGATGTTCGTTTATGAATGATGTTGTTGGATTTCAAAAACTCTTGAAACTCCTTCGATGTAAAGTTGCTGCCGTTGTCAGAAACTAAGACCCTTGGAATTCCAAATCGAGCAAATGCTTCTCGCAATTCACATATTGTATGAAAACTCGTAATCCTATACATCGGAAACACTTCCAGCCATTTTGTTTTAGCATCGACCATGAGTAAAAAGTAGCGCTCCGCAAAGGAATCCGCGAAATCAATATGTAACCGTAGCCACGGTTGAGTTGGAACTTCCCATGGATGCGTGGCTACCTTTGTAGGCTCCTTAAGAACTCTCGCGCAATCTCGGCAACCGCTCACTAGCTCCTCTATGTCCCGGTCGATTCTTGCCCAGTAACAACAGCTCCTGGCTGAAGCTTTCATCTTGACGATGCCTATGTGTACCACATGCAGTTCATTAAGCACCTGTATACGTAGTGAAGCGGGTATTATAATTCATGTTCCACGATACACACATCCATCATGCAGCATCAGTTCATCCGCCATTCTCTCGTACGCTCTACCTCTTAAACTCCCACCGTTTTGCTGGTTAATTCTTCTTACTCTCTTTTGAAATATCCTGGTTTGTTACGGGTAAGTATTCGTCCCAAAGTTGGTGGATCTCGGCTGATGGAATTAACATCATAAACATTTCTTGGGTTTCTGGAAAGAAAATCAGCATTAGTGTGTTCTTTCGTGGTTCTGTGTTGGATCGTATATTTAAAACCGGAAAGGAATTGAGCGTAATGTAAGAGTCGCTGAGCTGTAAGGTAATGGTAGGTTTTTCGATGGGTGAAAAATCGACGCTAAGGGCTTGTTATTGGTTATGAGTGTAAAGTTTCTTCCGTAACAATAATTGATAAACGTATGCAGGGCCCAGAATATTGCCGTTGCCTCCTTATCTAGCTGGCTATAGTTCGTTTCCGCCTTACATAAACTTCTGGATGCGTAAGCTATTGGCCTCTCGCCTAGATCCATCAAGTGAGATAATATCGGTGACACCCCATATGGCGAAGCATCCGTAGCTAGTACGAGTAGAAGGTTTTCATCAAATGGAACTAACACATTATCACTCATCATTTCGCTCTTTAGACCATGAAATTCATGCTGGCACTCAGAAGTCCAAATGAATTTTTGGTCTCTCCAGAGTAGTTGGTATAAAGAATGTAGTTTTGTTGATAAATCCGGTATAAATCTGTGGTAATAATCTACCATACCAAGGAATTGTCGTAGTTCAGTTAACTGAGACGGTGGCTTAACGCTGATAATTGCCTCAATTTGAAGCCACTCCCTTAAGATCTTTGAGTATATTGTCCATGATTCGCGTCCATGGAGCACTTTTCTCTGACATGCTGAGGTGTAAATAAGCTTTAAAAATGTTAAATGTGCAAAAGTACTCACCATCCTTCAGTTTGTCGTATAATTCCTGAATTTTTGCGATTGGGTAGTTATCATTTACTATGCATTTGTTTTGAATAGTATGTTAAACCAGGGTATAATTAGGAACAGTTTCTCACCTTGGAGCTCACTAGTATGGGTAGTTCCAAAAAAATTGGACGCCAGCGGGAAACAAAAATGGCGCCTGGTAATTGAGTATAGAAAATTAAATGAGAAAACTGTATCCGACAGATATGCGCTACGCAACATAAACGAGATCCTCGATAAATTAGGAAAATGTATGTACTTTTCAACACTAGACTTAGCAAGCGGTTCCACCAGATTGAAATGTACCCTAAAGATATAAGTAAGACAGCGTTCACCGTAGAAGGTGGACACTATGAATACATCCGCATGCCCTTCGGGTTGTAAAACGCCCCGTCCACATTCCAACGCGTCATGGACAACGTTCTTAACGAAATCATAGGATATATTTGTCCATTATATTTAGACGATATAATTATATACTCAACATCTCTTCAAGAACATACAGAAAACCTAAAAAAAGGCTTCAACAGATTACGAGAATTCAATCTCAAGGTCCAACTGGACAAATCAGATTTTATGCAAAAAGAAATTGCCATTTTATGGCACATTGTTTCGAGTGAAGGCATTAAGCCGAATCCAGAAAAAATTCACGGAATTAAAGAGTTTACAATTCCGCGCACACAAAAAGAAATAAGAGAATTTTTAGGACTTCTTTTTTACTATCGGAAATTTATTAAGGATTTCGCCAAATTGGTAAAACCCTTAACCGAATGCCTAAAGAAAAACAAATCAATAATACTCAATGACCATTATATTAACCCATTCGAAACTTGTAAAAACATTTTAAGCAATGATCCCATCTTACAATATCCACCAAAACCAAACCATTTAACTTGACAACAGACGCGAGCAATTTCGCGATCGGTGCCATTCTATCGCAAGGACCTATTGGTAGCGATAAGCTTGTTTGCTATGCCAGCAGAACACTCACAACTACAGAAATAAACTACTCTACAGTAGAGAAAGAATTACTGGCCATCGTTTGGGCCACTAAGTATTTTCGGCCTTACCTTTACGGCCATAAATTCAAGATCATTATCGACCACAAACCTCTGACATAGATCATGAATTTAAAAGATCCAAACTCGAAACTGATGCTTTGGCGATTAAAACTTGAAGAATTCGATTATGAGATAATAAATAAAAAAGGTCAGGCGAATACCAATGCAGATGCCCTAAGCAGAATTAAAATAGATAACCCTCCTGAACACCAACTATAAGCTAAACGCGCTTGGACGTTGCTTAGAGCCTGTATAGAGGTGGAATAGTCGAAATGTCATTTTGACTTAACAAATTTGTCACATTTTATTTAAAATAAAATCGAAAATAAATTGGATAGTTTGTATCTACATTTTCATTTTCAATTTTAAAGATTCTACAAGTATCCTCAATACGAAATATGTTCGGACATCAGAAAATTTAAAACAAATTTGTTTTAATTTGCATAAGACTACCGTTTCATGGAGTCCCAAATCTCCCATATTTTTCTTTTTACTTTTCCATTTTTTTATTTCAATTTGTATTTGAATTTGCATTTCACAAAAGCTGCTTAGTTTTTTTTATCTTTTCGGGCAGATAAATGTAATAGATTTCTGATTTTCAGTACTTATTTTTGACTCAATCCCTGTATAACTAGTATGTATGGAAAATTTTTTATAAATAAGAATTTTTGGAAGGGTGTATAAGGGCTGTATAAATACTTAAACACCGCATAACAATACAGGTGTTTAGCAAATTCTAATAAATAGGGCTGACTATGTTTAAAGGCACAACGTTATAAATATAACGAGTTATATCATATAAACTTTGTAGACCACATGGCAATATTTTCTTGACAAAGGATACATATATAAATGCAAGGTAGAAATTGCATGCTATTTGTTAAATATTGTTAACAATGTCAATGTTACAATGTCAATAATCAAAATTCGAATAAACTCTATTATTTTCACACCTCACTAATTGTTTGCATATTAATCTACTACAGTTTATTTATTAAAAATAGAATACATTTGAATTGTCAGAAAGTATAACGTCGCATACAAAGTAAATTTAAAATAAAAGTTTGTTGAATTTTGCACTCTATCGACAAGAATTTCTCAATACAATTTTTAAAATACAAAATTATATTTTTGGGAAAGGAGTTAAAAAAAATAGAACATGATGACATTTTAAAAAGTACACAATTATTATGTATTTCGACTTTTTTAAAACAATTACAGCTTTATTTATATATAGTTATAGTGTATAAGTATGCAGTGTATAAGTATTTATACAGCCCTTAACACCCTTCCAAAAATTCTTATTTATAAAACATTTTTCCACGCATACTAGTTATACAGGGCTTGTGTCAAAAAAAGTACTGAAAAAGAGAAATCTATTACATTTATCTGTCCGAAACTATTAAAAAAACCTAAGCAGCTTGTGGGAAATGCAAATTCGTATAATATGTATTCAAGTGAGTTATAATTCATAATATGGAATGATAATATACAATGACTAAGAAGCGCGTGCTTCTTAAATGAAGCCAATGAGTCAACTGACTCTTTCTATTCTCAATAGATATATTGATGTGTAATGTTGTTACATATTACAATGTGGTGATAAATACATATACATCATTTCCCTTCTCATATTTCAGACGTTGAATCTCTCCACGGGTCTTCGGGTACGCTCGGATCTTCTCAGACTGTTGGGCTCTGGTTCAGCAACATTACTGGTTGGCCTGTAATTAGTAAGAATATTATTAGTACTGTTTCCTGGAACTAGAACATCTGTTGTCTCTGTAGGGATTTCACGCTGGGGTTCTGGTAAGGGTGGTTGTTTTTAGGCGGTAATAATTGTTGAAGCTGAGTATTTTGATTAATCAACGTTGTTGAATGTTCTGGCCGGTTAAATTGATCGTTACACGATATTGATTGTCGAGTCTGGGTGAAGTTTGTCTTGTCACAAATGGTGTTTTTTGCAGTTGTTGCATTTCGTGGGATTTGGTGTTGTGGCTCATGAAATTGGTTTGAAATGTTGTTGGGGGTAAGCTGATTTTGGTGACGTCTCATTGTAAATCCGTCGCTTTCAAGTATGTACATATTCCTTCCCGAAATGTTCACCACTGTAGCCTCCTTCCATTTTGGACCGCGGCTGAAATTTTTTGCATAAACCGGTTGTCCGATAGCGAAACGAGTTTTATATGTTGTTCTTGCAGGTTTATTTTTGTTTGAAGTTTGTTTTAATAGAGACAGCAAAATCCGTGGCTGTCTACCATGTAAAACTTCGGCTGGGGACCTGTTGGTAATGGGGTTAGGCGTTACTCGGTATGTACTGAGGCATATTGACAAAGCGTTTTCTGTGTTCTTTGGTTCTTGCAGGATTTTCGATATTGATGTTTTAAAAGTCCTAACAAAACGTTCGGCTTCTCCATTAGAGGCGGGATGAAACGGGGCAGTAGTAATATGATCTATACCATTCGATGAACAAAATAGCTGAAAATCCTTTGAAGTAAATTGCGCGCCGTTATCAGAAACGATCGTTTTTGGCAGTCCTTCAATCGAAAATATACTTTTCAAACCTTTGATAGTTGCAGAAGAGGTTATAGAATTCATTTTGATAACCAAGGGAAATTTGGAAAAGGCATCTATGCAGATGAACCAATAACTTCCAAGGTAAGGGCCGGCAAAATCAACGTGCAATCTCTCCCACGCTTCTTGCGGCTTCGGCCATGGGCTAAAATGTTGTCTGGGAAGCGAACTACTTTGTTGACAGTTTGCGCATGCGGCTATCTTAGACTCAATGCTCTTGTCGACGTTTGGCCACCAACAATAGCGGCGAGCTAATTGCTTTGTGCGAACTACACCCCAGTGGCCTTTGTGGAGCAGTTGCAAAATTCGATTTTAGAGCGCTGTTGGAACAACTACACGGGTAAAATCAGTTTGGAGCAAAATTACCTCGTTTTCTATGCTTAAAGAAAGCCTACGGTTGAAAAAAAGTGTAATCTCTTTTTCATCATCTTTCAGTTTGTTTGGTAATCCTTGCATTATATACTTTTTTACGGTTTTAAGAACAGGGTCACGTTTCGTATGTTCTGCTACTGTAGTTTCGAATATGGGGAAATCTTCCAAGGCAGTTTGAATTTTCATATCTAATTGCAAACAGATTTCACTGTCAAAATCAGGATTTGGGCCTGCAGGGAGGCGGGACAATGCATTAGCATTGGCATTTTTTTGAGTAGGTTTATAGCGAATACTATATTTGTATCCCATAAGTATCATTGCCCAACGGAGTAGGCGATTAGCTGTCATGACCGGCAAATCCTTATTCGGACTAAAAATAGCTGTAAGTGGCTTATGGTCTGTGTAAAGGATAAACTGACGTCCATGTAAATATTGATGGAACTTAACTACACCGAAAACAATGGATAAACCCTCTTTTTCTAATTGGCTATACCTACATTGATAAATATCTAATGGGTCTTTCAGAACCATCCGGAAAAATATGCGAAATTACGGCACCTATACCGTAAGCCGAAGCATCTGTGGCTAATACAATGGGATAGCTATCATTGAAAGGAACTAAGTTAGTAGTGTTAACTATTTGGCTTTTTAACTCTTGAAAAGCTTTTTCTTGTTGCGCCTGCCATTTAAAAGGTGTATCCTTTCTGCGTAACTTATTTAAGGGCGCACACAGTTCCGAAAAATTGTTGATCCTTAGGTCTGGGTAAATTTTTTACAGCTGCTACACCATCATCAGAAGGGCGAATACCGGATGCGTTAATTTTATGCCCCAAATAAGTGACTTCGGGCTGCATAAAAATACATTTACTCCGCTTACATCGAAGTCCATTTTCCTGAAGGCGTTTGAAAACTTCCTCTAAGTTCCGGATATGCTCCTCATCATCTCGTCCCGTAATAATTATGTCATCAAGGTAGTTGACAACGTGATCGACTCCCGAAAAAATCTGCTCCAGTAACCTTTGAAATATCGCCGGTGCGGAGGCGATACCAAAGGGCAATCTTTGGTACTGATACAGCCCTAGGATAGTATTAACAACTAGCAACTCCTTTGCATAGTCATTGAGTACCACCTGTAAATAAGCATCTGATAAATCTATTTTTGAAAATTTTTTTCCAGCTTGAAGTTTATAAAAAAGCTCTTCGACCCTAGGAATCGGATGTTGATCAATAGCAAGTTGTCAATTTACCGTCACTTTGAAACCCCCGCATATGCGGATTCCTCCATCGCGCTTCGGTGCAATGACAATGGGTGCTGCCCACTGACTGAATTTAATTGGTTTCCAGATACCGGCATCAACAAGGCGTTTGGCTTCCGTTTTAAACGCCTCCATTTGAGAGAATGGCAATAAGCGCGGTTTGTAAAATTTTGGCTTCGCGTCTTGTTTTAATTGAAGGCTAGCCGTGAAGTTGAGACATGTGCCTAGAGAAGATTCAAAAATTAATTTATATTTATCACAAAGTTGATTTATTTGTGGTTTTGTATTTTGTGAATCGGTGATAACTAATTGATTCACACTGCATGTAACTTTATCGACTCTCAACCGGAATGCATTAAACCAATTCATGCCAAAAATATTTCCGCCTTGCTTTGAATTGCTGACCAATAGCGGCAGCAACTTTTCTTCACCATTGAACTGTACGCACACTTCACTTACGCCCAAAACTGGAACTGGCCTATTTCCATAAGCGCGGAGTTTTTGTGATGTTGTTCGACATGGTGGGCATCCTAATTCGTGGTAGCCATTTAAGCTAATAATTGAACAAGTTGCTCCCGTGTCCATGTTTGTGTCGTTTACCTTTATGTTAAAAAAAAAATTGTCTTTCTGATTACCTTTTGTCGCCGAAAATAATGTGTTACGATTTAGTACCGTGCTTTCCCGTGTTACCGGGAGAAGAGTACCAAACGGAGAGTTAAAAATAAAAAATGTTCGTTTAATTTATTACAGAGCCCGCTGTCTTAAGCTGGGCTGCGACTCTGTAGTTATCTTTATTGATTGTATAATAGTTATAATTATAATTGAGAATAGACCCGCTGTCTTAGGCTAGGCTGCAGTCTATCTTGTTTGGTATTACTATTAACTCTAATTTTTCTGTTCACTATCCTTTGCCTTTTATACCATTTTAGCTCATGACCCATCTCCTATCTTCCCCCTCCACGCACCATTAGTTTCCTCACCAATTACCATATGTGCATACGCTCTATTTTTAGGTATTGCTTAATTGTTTTTCCGTTCCCAAACGGAAGATGACATCTTGGGTGTCATTTGCCTTACGCCGGTGTCAAGTGTCATCCATTCATAAATTATTATTATTCCCTGATACCACAACGTAGTATTCCTCCGATATGCAACTATTGCAGTTTTGCCACGTGTCGGCGTGCCGCTGTGCAATCGGAGTTGGGTTACGTGTGTGTCGTATCGGGTAGGTATGCACTTGACTCATTGCGCTTGGGTGGCGTTTGGGTAAATGGAAGAACAAGTGTAAACGAAGCAACTGACCTATTAATAGCCGTGCGCTTTGTATGGAATGGATCGCTAGCGAGAAGGCGGCGATTAGGGTAGGTCATGATTAGGGTATGGGTATGGTTGTGCGGATCACAACATCCCACCCCCCTTAGAAAAAGAAAATTCTTACCTGAAGGGTTAGAATTTTCTGTCAGTAGGATCGGATGTGAACAAAAAAGGTCTTGCAATAGATAACTTAATCTAGGAGTTGTTAAAGAATTTCAATATTATATAAATATGCTAGGTTGTACATAGGTTTTTTTTTTTTGACATACCAAAATTTTTGTATATGTAGTAAATCTTATTTATATAGTTTTTTTCTTACAATATAGTGCACAAAGTTTGTTTTCTTAGAATATATTTTAAATAAGTATAATTGATACATGTCTGCTTATAATTTGGTTCACATGATTTTTAAATGAATTGTCTTAGTAAGTTAAGAAAGGAGAGGATAATAAATGGAAATGAGTAACTGTCTCTTTTTATACCCTCCAGAGGAAGGTATATTCACTTTGCCAATACATTTGTAACGCAAAGAAGGAGTCACCGGAGACCTCATAAAGTATATATATTCTGAATCAGGATCACATTCTGAATCGATTTAGCCATGTCCGTCTGTCTGTCTGTCTGTCTGTCTGTCTGTCTGTCTGTTGAAAGCACGATGGCGCCCAAAGTAATCGACGTAGGTGAATGAAATTTGGTGAAAAGACTTCTTTTTATCGGCGTCAGGTTGGTATTGAAAATGGGCTATGTCGGTCAAGTAGTTTTGGTACCTCCCATACAAAACCAATATTGGACCCATATGTCTCTCTGTCTGTTGAAAGCACGATGGCGCCCAAAGTAATCGACGTAGGTGAATGAAATTTGGTGAAATCACTTCTTTTTATCGGCGTCAGGTTGGAATTGAAAATGGGCTATGTCGGTCAAGTAGTTCTGGTACCTCCCATACAAAACCAATATTGGACCCATGCCTCTCTGTCTGTTGAAAGCGCGATAGCGCCCAAAGTAATTGACGTAGGTAAATGAAATTTGGTGAAAGGACTTCTTTTTATCGGCGTCAGGTTGGTATTGAAAATGGGCTATGTCGGTCAAGTAGTTCTGGTACCTCCCATACAAAACCAATATTGGACCCATGCCTCTCTGTCTGTTGAAAGCGCGATAGCGCCCAAAGTAATTGACGTAGGTAAATGAAATTTGGTGAGAGAACTTATTTTTATCGTCGTTAGGTTGGTATTGAAAACCTGCTATGTCGGTCAAGTAGTTCTGGTACCTCCCTCACAAAACCAATTTTGCATGACTTGTATGCAGTGGAGGGTATCAAAGCATCGGCCAGGCCGATGATAACACTTTTACTTGTTTTTTTTTTTTTTTAAACACCGGTTGTCAGAACTAACTTTGGTCCTGGACATGAAACTTGTTCGTTTTTTATTTGGGAATGGAATGGATTTGGTAAGGATTCTTTGGTTTCGTGCGGTTCGTTAGTGCTTTTTTTTTGCTGAGTTCCCGTGTGTAGATACTTAAATAGGTGATATAGACAGATGGCAATGATTAGGAGCAGTATGGTATAGATCAACGTGTAGTGGTGTATATCATGAGGGTCTAATGGCAAAAGAGGTTTATTTTCTTCGAATTTTACACCTTTTATTCGCTCTGAAATGAGTTTAAATCCGTCTTGGCTAGAAAATTTTATAAATGCCAGGGGATTAGGTTTTTTGGTATACGGAAGAGTAAGGTTGATTAAGGATTTTGAAATATTTATGGGCGGTATATAAAAGTTATGTGAGATCGACTTTTGCTCGTTGTATGACCGTATAATCAGATCCTTAGATTTAAGATAACAATTTCCGCTTATTTCGACCATAGATGTTCCTTGGAGGGAGTACGTTGTTACATCCTCAAGGCAAATTTCGTCTAAGTCATAACTTTTTGTTGTAGAGAGCAACCATTTGTTATGAGTAGATAGTTGTAACCATACGGTTGAAATGTTGGCCTGTTTTAGTTCACATGAGGGTGGTAAGGTTTCAGCTCGTCGCAATAACTCTACTTCACAGGTGGATAACTTAGAATTTGAATTAAACAAAGGGTGTATCATTGGGCATAAAAACGTTGTTTTTTGGCTTTTGCAACTTGCTAAATCATTCGCATTAATGCTACTGTCATATTCCTTGTTGTAGTTTGACAATATATGCTAGTCTATGTGTTTGTGTAAATGTGAATGTGAATGTTAATGATCTGCTGGTAAGTTCATTCCGTGAAGGATTTAAGGTCGTTATTATGGACTATTTTTGTTTTGTTCCGAACTTGAATTTCAGTATTTTCTGAAGAGATGATGTTCGTTACGTTATAGGGTCCTTCCCATAACGATGAGAGTTTGTTACTTCGAGTGTGATTCCTAATTAACACTTTGTCGCCTTCGTTAAATGTTTTATTGTTTGAACCCCTGTCATAGTACTTTTTAGATTTTGCCTTTTTGTCTTGTAGTATAGCCTTAGCGGTCTGGTAACCATGCTGTAACCGGGCTTTAAGCTCGTTGGCATAGTTATCGTAATTGTATAGTGTTTGGGGATTCCTGCTAATGGAATTACGTATCCGTGCAGGAAAACCATAAAGTAATTCAAATGGACTAAACGAAGTGCTGTTATGGGGTGTTGTATTATAAACAAACATTGCGTATGGTAACCAAGTGTCCCATGAAAGCTGGTTATTGTTAACATAGTGCCTGAGATACTCGGCTAGCGTTCGATGGCTACGCTCCAAAGCTCCGTTCGTTTGAGGGTGATATGGGGTTGTTTGTATCTTTTTGATTTTTAAAATCTTACATATTTCTTTAAATAGATTACTTAAGAAGTTAGTACCTTGATCTGTTAGTATCGCTTCGGGTAACCCGAAACGACATATAATTTTTACCACATAATTTCGGGCTACAGTAGGTGCCTCCGCATTAGGTAGTGGTATTGCCTCTGTGAATTTGCACAAATCATCTTGAAATGTTAAGATATACTTATTGTTTTCGTAAGTGGTTGGAAGTGGTCCGACAATGTCCAAGGCTATATGCTCGAAGGGACTTGTGCTCGTCGTAGTGATTTTCATAGGAATTCGTGGATTCTGCCTTAATTTGTTTCTTTGACATGATTCACATTTGCGAATAAATTCCTTCGTATCACCTACAAGATTCGGCCAGAAGTACCTTGTTCGGAGTCTTTTAATGGTTCGGGAGATACCTTGATGGCCTCCGAGAGGTGAATCGTGGTACTCGCATAGGATCTTCTCAATTTCCTGTGGATCGATTACATTGATTCTATTGTCTGAGTAGATAAATAAGGTGATTTTTGTTTGAGAGAATACCCGCAATATGCAGTTTTTAAGGCGACCGTTTATTGGCTCGCTAGAATAAATGGAAATATCAATCTGTGTTACGTCCTCTTGCAAACAATAGTCTCGAACGTTTAAAAGGTTTTTCTCAAGAGTGGATGTGACTATTAAATGTAAAGGGAGAGTGGTAATAATATACGTAGAGGATTTTACTGCGTTTGGGTACGTTTTTATCTCGTTTGGATTTGGGCGAGTATAGCCAGTAATATTCTTGAGTAATTCTTCCTCTTGTCGTTTCTCGTGGGATAAAATGAAAATTTGAATGGATGAACGGTGTTCGGCAAGTGTTATTGGTTTAAAGGTTTCGATTATCTTGCACTCTACTGGTGGAAGTGCGATTTCTTCACTACCTACCACTGTTATTTCATTGAAATCTTGACGCTTTGCTTTACTTCTAGTGGTGACTAGCACTTTGCCTGTGGTTTCTGTATCTTTGCTATTTGCTGGGATACGACTGAGGGCATCCGCATTAGAGTTGTATTTTCCTGCCTTGTACTCAATTCTATATTCGTATTCGGCTAATAATATTCTGCAACGGCCTAGTCTTGACGTCGGGTCTTTAAGGTTCATAAGCCATTGTAGTGGCTTATGGTCCGTACATATCGTGAATTTTCGTCCGTAGATGTAAGGTCTAAATTGTTGGACAGCATAGACGATCGCCAATAGTTCCTTTCCGGTAGTACTGTACCGAGTTTCGGCGTCGTTCAATGTTCGACTGGCAAAGCAAATTGGTTTGTCTTGACCAATTTCTCCTTGTGATAGCACGGCTTCCCAGCCCAATGTCACTGGCATCGGTTGTAACTATGAAGTCTTTGCAGTTTTAGAGTTTGGAACGCCTCATCGCAGAATGCATCCCATTTAAATACGGCATTCTTCTTCAACAGTCTGGTTAGTGGTTTTGCTATGGTTGAGAAATTTACAATAAACCGTCTGTAATATCCTATGAACCCTAGGAATGATTTCATTCCTTTTACGTCCTTGGGTGTTAGATATGTTTTTGCTGCCCTAATCTTTTCGGGATCTGGTTTTAGACCGTGTTTAGTAATAATATGACCAAGATACATGAGCTCTCTTTTCAGAAAGTTACACTTGTCTGGTTGGAGCTTTAAGTTATGTTCTCGTAAGCGGTCAAATATCCTGATAAGTTTGTTATTATGGTCTTTAAGGTCATATCCGTAAAGGACGATGTCATCGACATAAACAAAACAGTCGAATCCTTGTAGACCAATCAAAACGGTGTTCATCAACCGTTGGAAAGTTGCGGGAGCGTTTCTCAAGCCAAATGGCATACGATTGTATTCGTAGTGTCCGTATGGAGTGCTGAAAGCAGTTTTGCATCTGTCTTCGTCATCCATTAGGATTTGGTGAAATCCGCTTGCCAAATGGGTGCTAAAGTAGGATGCTCTCCCTAATTGATCCAAAATGTCAGTGATGTTTGGTAGAGGATATGCATCTGACAAATGAAGGAGGTTTGTTTTGGTCTGTTATGATTTTGTGTTTCGATGTCTCTGTAAATATAAGGTTATCGCCCTCAAGAAAAAATAAATCATTGTATTCGCTACATATTTTTAAAATAGATTGTTTCTCTTCTATGTTACAGTGACTGAGATCAATGACGGATTGTAGTGTTTTTAATCTGCCTTTAATTATATCATTTGATTGGTTGGATAGCAGGTTGTAATTGTCCAACTTTTCCCATTCAAGATCAAGATCATTAATATTTATTTTTTGTTCAGTATCCAACGTGTTCATCATTAATATTTTTATTTTTGAATTGTTGGGTCTGACTAAAGTTTCGCCCACGTATAAGCCTGGTATGATTTGTTTCTTTTGTATTATTATATCGAGATTAGTTTTGAAGGGAACAGGGATATCCACTACTTGTTGTGTTCGGGGTTGAAGTGTTACTACATTCCGTTTTTTAATGACTTCTGTTGTTGCCTCGGCTTTTATATGTGCTGGGTCTTTGTTTGGTTGCTCAGTCTTATTGACTATTGCTGAGTCTTTGTTTGGTTGCTCAGTCTTATTGACTATTGCTGAGTCTTTGTTTGGTTTTTGAGAAGACGGGTACAGTCTTAAAGTATTGTGGACATAGTTGATCACACAGGAATATCTTTTGAGAAAGTCATTTCCGATGATTCCGTCAAAGTTAAAGGAGGTGTTTCCGTGGAGGATGTGGAATGGGTGTTCTATTTTAAAGAGATCATTTCCCGATCTGAGATGGAAAGTTTCAGTAGTAAGACTAGCGCTCATGGTTTTGTCTCCATTCATGGTGGAAACGATCATGTCACTAACATTACTATTAACTGGTAGGTTGTTAGTGTTTGTTAGTGTAGCTTTCCATTTTCGGATGGGATCCTGATCATGCTGAGGTTATTGTTGGGCAGGAGCTCGATTAAAATGGACGTAACCAGTTTTAAGCCATCTTCTGGTGAACTACGGCTTCTACTTGTAGTCGGAAAGGGAAACCGTTCTCCTCCTCCCGACTGCGGTCGTTTCCCGTTAAGTTTAATGGCTGATTAGGCGGAATGTGGTGATAATATACCTGCCGCCTTGGGTTATGGCCATTATTTCTATTATTACCCCTAGGTGGGTAATGCTGTGGATCAGAATCTGGGTTTTGGGGAACTCGTGGTTGATTTGAGCCTTGAGGATTATTTTGCATATGTATATGGGATTGGCGAAGTCGGCATTCCTCTAATGAGTGATTCCTTTTATTGCAGTAGTTGCATATTAGGAACTGTACTTCCCTTTTGATTTGGTTAGGAGGGAAATTTTGAGCTTGGAGGGACTTGTTTCGGTAACAAGTTTGTTTGGTATGACCTGGTATACTGCATATTTCGCAAGTGGGTTTTGATAAATAAGGGAGTCTCGTGGGTGGTTTCTGTGAAGTGGTTAGTCTTTCCAATCTTGCAGCGTGGTCTTCTGTGAAAGCGATAGCCCTTTTAAGGTCTGTTTCACCATGAGCTTGGACCATGATTTTTAGATTGTCGTTATATAGACCATCCTCAAATGCCTGTATGGCTAATTTATTATCCTCTACACCTAGGAAAGATCGTACTGCGGCGTCGCTTGTACTTTGTAGGGTTGCGGATTTTAGTGAAGCTAGTAATGCACATACCCTGCCGCCGAATTCTTTGATTGGCTCCCTTTGTTTTTGTTTTACCGCTAGGAGGTCGTTTTGAGCGGAGGATCTAGATTTTGTCTTCTGGAATTCAGATTCTAGTAAGGTTTTTAAACCCTCCCATGTGGTAACGGAAGTGTTGAACTGTAATAGCTCAAAAGCGGGGCCCTGAAGTCGGGTTTTGACGATGTTTAAAAACATTAATTTATCGCTGGCCTGAACTGCGGAGAAAAGTATGTCTCCACAGGAAGTGAATTTGCCGAGTTCGCCGGGATCACCGTTGAAAGTCGGGACTATATTGAAAATGTCTGTAATATTGACTCTTAAGTCCATTATCCTGGCTTTACGTGTAAATTCGGGCAAGGGGTGAAAAGGAAGGTGTTCAAATAGACCTATAGTCTGAATATTTTGTCTTGTGAGAGCAATTTTTAAAAAAAAATGTGGGAGGAGATGGGAAAGAAGGTAGCAACAGTATAGGTGTATGTTTGTATATATAATAATTTGTTTTTTTTTTTTATATGTATGTATGTACAGAAAAATTCTAGTAGATACTAAAAGAAATACCTTAAAACTGCTGCAGTTGCTGTTAATGTTGTTTCTGCTGTTGCTGCTGCTAATGTTGTTTCTGCTGTTGCTGCTGTTAATGTTGTTTCTGCTGTTGCTGCTGTTAATGTTGTTTCTGCTGTTGTTGCTGTTAATGTTGTTTCTGCTGTTGCTGCTGTTAACGTTGTTTCTGCTGTTGCTGCTGTTAATGTTGTTTCTGCTGTTGTAGCTTGGTTGCCAGGCAGGCTTCACGCCCTATAGATGTAGTTACAGCCTGGTCTTTTCACTGCCCGAATGTTTGCCTCCGGCGTCTCTTGTAGAGAATTCGCCAGGTCTTACGGTTTTCGGGACTTTCTCACGCACTTTTTCACTTAATTACTTTATTTTCACTTTCTCTGGTATATAGCCCCAGAAACGCCTCAAGATCTATGTGTTGTTGTTGGGTTTGGTAGTTGGGACCTTTTGGGTATCCCACCGCTGCCACCAATGTTACGATTTAGTACCGTGCTTTCCCGTGTTACCGGGAGAAGAGTACCAAACGGAGAGTTAAAAATAAAAAATGTTCGTTTAATTTATTACAGAGCCCGCTGTCTTAAGCTGGGCTGCGACTCTGTAGTTATCTTTATTGGTTGTATAATAGTTATAATTATAATTGAGAATAGACCCGCTGTCTTAGGCTAGGCTGCAGTCTATCTTGTTTGGTATTACTATTAACTCTGATTTTTCTGTTCACGATCCTTTGCCTTTTATACCATTTTAGCTCATGACCCATCTCCTATCTTCCCCCTCCACGCACCATTAGTTTCCTCACCAATTACCATATGTGCATACGCTCTATTTTTAGGTATTGCTTAATTGTTTTTCCGTTCCCATTAAAAGTACCCAAATGACATCTTGGGTGTCATTTGCCTTACGCCGGTATCAAGTGTCATCCATTCATGAATTATTATTATTCCCTGATACCACAACGTAGTATTCCTCCGATATGCAACTATTGCAGTTTTGCCACGTGTCGGCGTGCCGCTGTGCAATCGGAGTTGGGTTACGTGTGTGTCGTATCGGATAGGTATGCACTTGACTCATTGCGCTTGGGTGGCGTTTGGGTAAATGGAAGAACAAGTGTAAACGAAGCAACTGACCCATTAATAGCCGTGCGCTTTGTATGGAATGGATCGCTAGCGAGAAGGCGGCGATTAGGGTAGGTCATGATTAGGGTATGGGTATGGTTGTGCGGATCACAACAAATGTATTTATTGTATTTATAAATTTGCTCAATTGACTCAATGTTGTTTACGTTTTCTCTATTTCGCGGTTTAAGTTTATTTCGATTTATATGCGTGCAACAAACATGAGCGATATGGCCAATTTTACCACATTTGTGACACTTTGCATCGCGAAATTTGCAATACTTTTGTAAATGATGCGATCCGCAACCTGAACACGATTGTAATGTCATTGGATTACTCTCTTTAATTTCCCGGTTAAAACTACTGTTTCTATTATGTTGCCTCTTATCCACATGCATGCTGTTATTTCTGCCTCTGTTGAATTTGTTGTTGCTGTAATGCGGGCTTTTATTTTTCCCTCTATTCACGCTACCCGTGTACCTGCAATTTCCTTTTAGCTGGTTGACTTCTAATATTGGTACTTCATTAGTAATCGGGCGAATAGTTTTTTGTGTAGCTTCGAAAGCTTCTGCTATTGCTAAAACGTCAGCCAACGATGGGTTGGCCTTTTGAAGAGCAGCGGTACGCACTGTATCATGCGGTGTGTGCAGTACCACTACATCTCTAATAAGTTCATCTACATATTCATGCTTACAGGTATCATTACTACATGCGTACTTACATTGTCGTGCTATTCCCCGTAATTCCGCTATCCATTCACCGTAACTTTGATTGCTCTTCATTTGTGATCGGAAAAATTCGCATCGTGCTGCTAATACATGTGTCTTTGATTCGAAATGTTCCGTCAATTTTGCAACTAACTCCGCGTATGTCTTTTCATTTAAATTGTTATTTCCAAACAGCTTTTGCAGTAGTTCGTATAGCTCCGACCCGATCCATGAAAGAAAATATGCTTTGCGCGATGCCTCTTTTGTTACTTCATATGCTTTGAAGTGCTGCTCCAGCTGAGCTTGATACGTACCCCAGTTGTCTTTTGACTTATCAAACTTATGAAAAGCAGGAACGGTTCCAACTGCTACCATCGATGATGATCCCTGAGCCATATGCGAATCCATCCAACTCTTTTGGTCGTTTATCATTTTTTCCATGAAAAGCTTTTGACCGTCAAGTGCTTCTCTGAAAGACCGTACGAAATCCTCCATTGTGGATGAATAAAAAAATTTTCGCGGGTACTTTACTTACAGAATGTTAAATATTACGAAACTAAGTCAGACTACCGATCCAGATTAAACGTATAATATTTATTCAAGTGAGTTATAATTCATTATATGGAATGATAATATACAATGACTAAGAAGCGCGTGCTTCTTAAATGAAGCCAATGAGTCAACTGACTCTTTCTATTCAAAATAGATATATTGATGTGTAATGGTGTTACATATTACAATGTGGTGAATAATACATATACATCACTTGCAGAATCTGAATTGAAAATAAAAACGTCGATACATCGAATTTATTTTTGATTTCATTTAAAATAAAATGTGACAAATTATTTAAGTCAAAATGACATTTCGACTATTCCACCCCTATACAGGCTCTAAACAACGTCCAAGTGCGTTTAGCTTATATAAGCTCTGTACAACGTTGAATTTTTTTTATAAATAAGGTTTTTGCGTTTAGAGGCATTATAGAGCGTGCATAACTTTATACACTCTTTATAATACGTTTATAAATAAGGCTGTTATTATTCACCATTCACAATTTTTTTCTTATGCCACCATGTATATTTTTCGTTTAATGAGCAATGTCATATTTGTCGGCTATTATGTGGAGATTGTGTGCAAATAATAACCAAAATATTATGGTAATATTCCCTGGTTATAAATCAGACCCTGTATGGTATATTCCTGTAACTACTATGCGGTTACATTAAACAGTAACTTAACAGTTTTTATGTGTGTAGTTTTGTCGCATTTCATTCATTTTATAGAAACAAAATTTACTAAAATGTAACAATAAGGGACATTTGTATATTTGAGACGCGTAATGGTAACAAATATGTCAAATAGTTACCATCTTCATTTCTGTGGCTTTATCGACACAAAAAATAAATTTGCATCATAGTAACAATTTTCTAATTAGGCAGTTATACGAAATAAATAAATAATTATCACTTCCGCAATTCATTTTGTTTTATAGGAAAGCGAAATTTCGGAAGTCACCGCTATAAAAATATCAACATGCATCGTTTTCCCATAATTCCTACCACGTAAACAAGATGGGAAAGCTATGCATGTTGATATTTTTATAGCGATGTCTTACGAAATTTCCCTTTCCTGTAAAACAAAGTGGGCGCTGCTATCATAAGTTTTTCCCCGCCATAATACACGTTTGACATTTCTCTGCTTCACATCGGCGTTTTATTCAAAATGGAAAACACAATTGACGGTAGCTAAGATAACAGTTTCTTTATTTACTAGTGCTTAATATTCAGATGAAAACTGGTGCCCAGGTGTAGAGTATTTAGAAGAATACAATGAATACAACAGCTCAATTTCGGCTCTGCGAAGTAGAGGCCCCAAAAAATTGTACAGGAAACAACAACAATGATTTTTAATAAAATTTTGTGTGTTATTTCCTTTTTTGGGGCTTTATTTCCTAATGAAAATTGGGGCCTTATTTCATTATGAAATAAGACCCCAAAAGAAGAAATGAAGTAAGACCCCAAAACAAATGTTTGGGGGCCTTATTTCATTTTCATTATAAAATAAGACCCAAATTTTTAATATGAACTTTAATTTTTCATATTTCTATTAAAAATGAAATATAATCCAAGAACTCCATTAACAGTTTTCTTATCTGCAGGTGTTCTTAGAATAAGTATTTGATGAGCAGATTTTTTTAACAGATGTACAAAAGTACCGTTTTAAAATTAGTTCAGTGATAGGTTTTTAAATTAGTTGATCCGTTTAGTTTATTTACATTGTGCGAAGTAGATGTTAAAGTGAAAGTTAAAATTATGGAGTGCGAAAAAATTATTGGATTACGCAGAACATTAAAAAAAATTATTTTAATCTTAGCGCCACATACCGTGCTTGATAAACTATGTTATCAAGCACGACGTCTCAGCCGTACTGATACAAGAGCCCTGGATAAACAAAAACCATCGAATCCAGGGGCTCTCCTTAAGGGATTACACGCTTTACTTCAAAGCTAACGAAGGTAAAATTAGGACTTGCATCCTACTAAAAAACAATATAAGGGCATTTCTTTTGAATAATTTCAGTGATGGAGACTTAACCGCAATTTCTTGCGAAACAGAGGGGAGCAAACCGGTGTGCCTGATATCGGCTTATCTCCCATATGAGTCGACGACGGTGCCTTCCGACAACCTAAGGCAGTTGTTAACCAGGGACAAGCTGCTCTTCGTTCTAGGATGCGATGCCAATGCGCATCATACTCAATGGGGAAGCAGCGACATAAATACTAGAGGTGAGTGTCTTTTTGATTTTATCTTATCGACCAAACTTACTATTTGCAACAAGGGTAACACCCCAACTTTCGTTGTGCGGAACAGGCAGGAGGTGATAGATATTACTCTCGCATCCTATACTGATTCCCTCACAATAAAGAAATGGAGGGTACTAGAAGAGGCATCCCTATCGGTTCATAAGTGGATTCGCTTTCAGATAGGCTTCCACAGCAAGGCTACGATTACGTATCGCAACCCCAGAAATGCTGACTGGAATAGATACGAATCCATAATTAGGTATGAGCTAGGAAATGAAGTGCCATGTCTTGTCAATCAATTGGACCTAGACATGGCAGTCGAAAACTTAGGCAAGATTATGAACATGGCTTACGAACAAGTTTGCCCGCTCAAAAAACCAACCAAGAGGTCCCAACCTCAATGGTGGAACAAGGAGTTAAACTCCAAAAGAAGGCAGGTTAGGCATTTCTACAATAGGGCAAAAGTTGTGGGGGACGACATCACATGGGATCTGTACATAGAAAGCAAGAAAGAGTTTAAATACTTGATCAGGCAATCTAAGAGAAAATCTTGTAAGATTTTCTGCGAAACGATCGCAGACACTAGCGAGGCTTCCAGACTCCGGAAAATGTTAGCTAAAGAAGCGGCTGTCCCTAGTTTCATCAAGAAATCGGACGGTTCATGGGCTGAAAGCAGCGAGGAGGTTCTGGAATCACTAGTTGAAGCCCATTTCCCAGGAAATAGCGCGCCAATGTCTCCGTTACATAATGGACATATCATCAGTGCAGGAATAGACGTAAGGGTTGATAACAATATCATTACTGGAAAGAAACTACGTTGGGCCATTAGGTCCTTCGCTCCATTCAAGGCACCAGGCCCTGATGGCATTCTGCCGGCTATGCTTCAAAAGGCTCCAGCTACGGTCACAAACATGATCGGAAACATTTTTACATATTGCCTGCGACTAGGCTATGTACCCAGGGCATGGAGCGAAGTAAGAGTGGTCTTTATACCTAAAGCGGGTAAACCAAGTCATACTTCAGCGAAAGACTTCAGACCTATTAGCCTGTCGTCATTTCTCCTCAAGACACTTGAAAGGCTTATTGACATTTATATAAGAAGCAAGTGTTGCAACGGAACTCTATGTAATGCTCAGCATGCATATTTAAAAGGTAAATCAGTAGAGACGGCTCTACACGAAGTAGTAGGCAAAATAGAGAGCAGCCTTCACTAGCTGCACTAGCTGCCTTTTTGGACATTGCTTACTTACTTAACGGGCTCCCGACCCGTGGAGAGTCTCTGCCTGAGACACTGCAGCCTTCCATCCTCTGCGATCCCGGGCACGCTGCTTCCAGTTATCCAGACCAAGCGCTCTGGCATCCGCGATGGCTTGGTCTTTGAAACGGAGGTTCGGTCTTCCTTGTCGTCTCGAACCTGGCGGCTGGGATTCGAAGATCCTCTTAGCTGGAGCATTATTCTCCATTCGCTCGATGTGGCCGAGCCAATGTAGTCGACGTATTTTGGCCTTTTGGACTACATCCACATCTTGGTACAGCTCATAGAGTTCGCGGTTGTATCTTCTCCTCCATTCGCCCTCCTCGCACACAGGACCAAAAATCCGTCGAAGAATTTTTCTTTCGAAGGAGCCCAGTATCAGCTCTCCCTTCCTGCTTATCGTCCAGCACTCGGCGCCATAAAGCAGAACTGGCAGGATAAGGGTTCTGTAAAGCATACATTTTGTCCTTCGAGTTAGGAGTTTTGAACCCAATTGTTTTGCCAAACCGAAGTAGCAGCGGTTTCCTAGGGTAATTCTTCGCCGGATCTCCACTAGGATGTCATTTGTGGAGTTCATGTTTACTCCGAGGTAGATAAACTCCTTAACTACCTCGAAATTGTTGCTATCAATAGTGACGTTCTGTCCTAGGCGGTGGACAGATGCTTGTTTGTTTGTTGATAGCATGTACTTAGTCTTGTCCTCATTTACTACAAGACCAACGAATTTCGCCTGTTCTTCAATCGCCGTAAAAGCCTCTAGCACGGCACGCTGGGAGCGACCGATGATGTCAATATCGTCTGCATACCCCAGTAGCTGGACGGATTTGTTGAAGATAGTGCCTTCCGTGTTGACACCTGCCCTGCGCACTATCTGCTCTAGCACGAGATTGAAGAAGTCACATGATAGTGCGTCTCCTTGCCGAAATCCGGTGCATGTTTGGAATAGTTCGGAGGAACTACTTCCAAATTGCACGTTGCAGCGTGTGTTCTCCAGCGTCACGCTACATAGCTGGATCAGTTTTGCCGGGATCCCGAATTCGGCCATCGCCACATAAAGCTCCTGACGATGAATGCTATCATATGCGGCTTTAAAGTCGATGAAAAGGTGGTGAGTCTCGACTTGAAATTCATTGGTCTTTTCCAGGATTTGCCTCAGTGTGAAAATTTGGTCTATAGTCGATCTGCCGGGCCGGAAGCCACACTGGTACGTGCCGATTAGTGTGTTGCAGAACGGTTTGAGACGTTCACACAGTACGTTGGATAGGATCTTGTATGCGACATTAAGCAGGGATATGCCTCGATAGTTCTTGCAAGACATAGGATCGCCTTTTTTGTAGATGGGGCATATGGAGCTGATAGTCCAGTCATCGGGCATACTTTCTTCCACCCATACTTGGTTGATGATTTGGTGCATGCGCCCTACCAAAACATCACCACCGTATTTGAAGAGCTCCGCTGGTAAACCATCAGAGCCGGCGGCCTTGTTGTTCTTTAGCTTTTTTATTGCTAAGCCAACTTCTTCCATACTGGGCGGTGGAACTGGATCTTCATTGACTGGACGTGGGTTCTCTTCTTGCCCTATCACTCTCTCTACATGATGCCCATTTAGCAGCTGCTGGAAGTGCTGCTTAAAAACATCTACTATTCCCTGCGCTTCGGTGACTAGGTTTCCATCACTGTTTCGAAGAGCCTGCGTTCCGGTCTTGAAGCCAGCAGCCAGTTGCTTGGCTTTCTTGTAGAACTTCCGGATGTTGCTTCGATCGCGGGACTCTTCGATCTCCTTGAGCTGGGAGACTGCGTAGGCCCTCTTCTTTCTACGCAGGATTTTCTTCTCCTCCCTCCTCCTGGCTCGATACTCTTCCCTCGCTGCCCTTGTTTTGCGCTGCAGCGCCTTCATATGTGCATCATGTGCATTTTTGGACATTGAGGGTGCTTTTAATAATGTTAGGAAAGATGCAATCAGGAATGCCTTGATAAAGATCAATGTCGAGCAACGCATTACCAATTGGATATGCGAAATGCTCTCGACAAGAAACATAAACTCTACTCTCGGAAACAGTTCAATAAGGAAATCTGTCATCTGAAATAGAGGCACCCCCCAAGGAGGAGTCATCTCCCCCCTTCTCTGGGTGCTGGTAATAGATTAAATACTCAAAGAACTAAATAATGCAGGATTCAGCGTCACTGCCTATGCGGATGACGTAGTTATCATTGTTCAAGGAAAATTCCTTAATACGATAAGCGAACTTATGGAAACAGCCTTCAACAGGCTCAGAATATGGGCTGAAGGGTGTGGACTACGAGTCAACCCAGAGAAAACCGAACTCGTACTATTTAGTACTAAATACAAGATACCGCCCTTCAAGCTTCCCCGACTTGCTGGAGTGGAGCTTTCCCTCTCGGAGAGCGCAAAATATCTTGGTACGGTACTAGACCGGAAACTAAATTGGGAACTAAAGGTTCAGGAAAGAGTCCAAAAGGCACATAACGCTCTCTTCATTTGTAAGAGGACAGCAGGAAAGAAATGGGGCATTAGGCCGTCAATGTTGTATTGGCTATATACAATGGTAGTAAGGCCCATAGTTACTTACGGGGCTCTTGTCTGGTGGAAAGCCACGAACAAGAAGTATGTACGGGATATGTTGACCAGGGTACAAAGAACAGCCTGCATTGCCGTTACGGGTGCTTTACGCACCACTCCAACGGCTGCACTAGAAGCTTTTATGCATCTTTTACCACTGGACTTACAAATACAATCAAATGCAGGTAATAGTGCGCTACGGCTCACTAACGCAGGGCTTTTTAATAACAGAAGGATAGGACACAGCACTATCTTAAAGGAATTTTTCTCCGAAATCCCGGAAAAAACGGATGAAAGTCTTGGTACACTTGACTTTGATACTCCATACAACGTGTGGTACCCGGACAGACAAGACTGGCATAGAAAGCTAGTCTTAAGGGACGATGAGACCTCAGTTTATACTGACGGGTCCAAAACTAGTGAGGGTACGGGGGCAGGCATATACTCCAGCGAGTTGGACCTGCAAATGGCCCTGAGAATCCCGGACACATGCAGTGTGTTCCAGGCAGAGATTCTGGCCGTACTCAAAGCTGCGGAAGAACTTGAAATGAGATCGATATCCAATAAGAATATCGCCATCTACATTGATAGCCAGGCTGCGCTCAAAGCGCTAGAATCACATACCACTAAATCGGAACTAGTCAGGAATTGCCGCACAATGCTTAAGGCATTATGTTTGCAGAACCGTGTTAGATTGTGTTGGGTACCTGGGCATTGCGATATTGAAGGAAATGAAAAAGCCGACGTTCTGGCTAAGGAAGGAGCGGAGCTACCACTAAACGCAATGATCAAGGGTATCAGACCACCGATGGCCGTCGCAAAAAGGGTTATCTTTGTGAAAACCTCCAATATAGCAGCCACAAGATGGTCGCAGTTGGAAGGACACAGGGTCTCAAAGGCACTCTGGCCCATCTTAAATAGGAAAAAGTCTGATGAACTACTAAGTCTCAGTAGAACCAAATTAAGGATAACGATAGGAATACTCTCTGGACACTGCCTTCTAAGGAAGCATGCCATGAGACTAGGCTTAGCCAGTACGGACATATGTAGGTACTGTGAGGACCTACAGGTCACGGAAGATATCTCCCACCTTCTGTGCGAGTGTCAAGCAATTGCTCGGAGTAGAAGGAAGCACCTAGGCAGGTACTTCTTTAATGACTTAGAGGATGTCGGTTCCTCAAGCAATATAGGGTCACTAATTAGATTCTGTAGGGAAATTGACTGCTTGGGCGATTTGGTTTAGGTTTTTTAACCGTAATGGTTCCCAGGGGATGGCGATGGGCCCGTCTTGGTGCCTGGTCTTTTGTGACGATCTCACAACCCCACTCAACCTAACCTAACCTAACCCAGCGCCACATACGAAAATTTGGTACAAGAAATCGCGCGATTTTTCATTATTTCCTAATGTTATAGATAGTTTATTTTACTAAAAATCCAAAACTAAAAATATTTACAAATTTGTTTTTTGGTATTTCTGTTATTTTTCATTGTAATAATTAAAAGAAACGAGAAAATGTTACGCAGAAATGTTGCAATATATTAAAGAAAATGTATTCGATGAGGAAAGCCATCCGAAATGTGTTTCCCACAGTAAAAAGTTATATGTAAAAAAAAAAATAAAAAATTGGGGTGTTTTTTAATTTTTGAAATTTATGGCCCTATTTAATTTTTTTTTGGGCCTTATTTTATCGCAATGGGGTCTTATTTTATATTTGAATTTTTGGTATTATTTTATTATGAAATAACACATAGACAATAGTTACTTACGGAAGTTCCTCCTTCCTTTCACTAAAGGCCTGTGAAGGGAACAATCTCACGATTGACAACGATTACTCACCTTGCCGTGGTGTGGAGGCTTAAGTAGAGCAACTCATGGTAGGTTGGCTAGGATGGCATTCGCCTTCTGCCATACGGCTTACCAGCTCTACAAACTAAGAGGTAATCAATCCCGTCCTACCCCATCCCTCCTTTTCTACCCTTCACTCCCCCTGGGCTGGATCAAGGCGTCATACGTACCGTGCCAAGGATCAGCCAGGCCGTGGGCCCAGGTCTCAACAAAAATAGCACTGGTCGAATACGGTGTATCCAGATACCGGGCGCCCTCTGGATTAATTAGCCTTGTCTGCATAATGCGGGGCTCTGTGCAGATCGAACTTCCTTTCCCTAGCTACTCGTGGGATCAAAATTTCTAACATAAATAAAACAAACAAAAAAACAACCTCGGCAGCCAGCGGCTACCCGATAGTCGTGGTAGTGGATCTATCGGACGAGGAGGGTAAGCTCTCTTACGATAAGTGGGGACTCATAGAGAACAGAGTGAAGAACTGTCTCTGTGAGTACATGTCCAACAACCAGCAGCCCATCATCTTAAAGGACGCTGGATGGCATCAGGGATTTGTCAAACTTATAGCCTGCGACGATCAACGTTCGGTCGACTTCATCCGGGCAGCTATCGGTAGCCTTGGTGAAGTTTGGCCAGGGGCCAAGCTTGAGGTAGTGGATCGGAATTCCATCCCCCACCGACCAAGAGCTAGGGTCTGGGTTCCACTCGAACCTCGCGATCCGGAGAAGGTACTTGCCCTAATGGGCTTCCAAAATCCGGGCCTTCCTGTCAAAGACTGGAAGGTCGTTGAAAATCCCCGTGGTCCGGATGAGGAACCCAAAAAAACAGGTCGCTCCTTGGTCATCTCCATGTCGGCTGAATCTATCCCCATGCTCAGGGATAGAAACTTCCTGATTAACTTCGGCCTGAAGGAAGTTGAGCTGAAGCTCTTCAGAAAGGACGACCTTCAAACCGCTGCAGCCAATGCGCCCAGCTCCTCTGCATCATCCTCGGCTGACACCGACTCGCCACTAGAGGATTTAGATGCTACCATCGTGGAGAGGTCTGTATCAGTTAGCAATGCCGCTAAATCTGATACAGACTAACTTACACCACTGCAAACTGGCAACCGCCAACCTAATGGTCCGCCTAACCGAGGACGGACTTGACGCTGCCCTGATCCAGGAACCGTGGCTTGTCAAAGACCGCGTAACTGGGCTCAGGGCTCCTGGCTATACCCTCTACTACGCGGAAGGTAAAGGTAAAATCAGAGCTAAAACTATGTTTAAACTAACTCTCATCCCCCAGCATAGCACAGGCGATCTTGCTGCAGCGCAGCTCACTCCGAGCGACGGAAATCCGGTTTGGCTGGCGTCAGGATATCTGCCATATGAGGTAGCCAACCCGCCATCAGTCGAGCTACAACGGATGGTCAAGGAAGCGGAGGACAAAAAGACCGGAATTGTGCTAGGGTGCGACACAAATGCGCACCATGACCTATGGGGCAGTACCGACACAAACCCTCGAGGTGAGTCTTTATTTGGGTATCTATTAGAAACTAACCTAGTATAATCTGCAATAGAGGGGATAGTCCAACCTTCATTGTTAAAAATAGGCAAGAGGTAATAGATGTTACTTTGGCCTCTCTTAATCTTTCCACTGCTATTTCTAAGTGGGCAGTATCGGATAGTCCATCTTTCTCGGACCATCGATACATTTACTTCACTCTAGACTGTAGCTACACCCCCAAAAAATGCTTCTACCGCAACCGGCGGAAAACAAACTGGGTCAAACACAACACAATACTATCTGCGAATCTAGCAAGCCATAGACCCTCGCCACCCAGCGACCAGGCTGACCTAGATTTGCTGAACAACGTGCTCACCTCGGCCCTTGATAAGGCTTTCACGGGTTCCTGTCCTCCCACCATAGTGAGAGAAGGCAGGAAACCACCGTGGTGGTGTAAGCAACTTATTGCGCTTCGTTGCAAGAGCAGGAAGGCCTTTAACAGAGCCAAAACTACGAAGCTAGACACGGACTGGGAAGCTTACAAAGACAGCCTAAGACTCTTTAAAAAGGAAGTTCGAAAGGCACAACGTAGCTCCTGGCGCAATTTCTGTGAGAACATAAACAATACGAATGAGTGCTCCAGATTGCGAAAAGTCCTTTCTAAGTCCACCCCTGTACCCTGCGTACTAAAGGACCCCAATGGGCAGAATCAGAAGAACAATCGTTGAACCTGCTCATGTCTGCCCATTTAACCGGCTGCACGCCTGTCACTGGTAACCCTGATTTCAGCAGGGATGTCCCTTTGGGTACCCTTCCACATGCAATCAACAGTTTGAACCGCACAAGTCTCCGAGACCTGATGGCATCTTCCCGGCGCAACTGCAGAACGCCTTTGACATTGTCAAAGACAGTCTGGGCATGATTCTGGCTGGCTGCATAACTCTGGGCAGCATTCCTTCATCCTGGACCTTGGTTAAAGTTGTTCTCATTCCCAAAGCAGGAAAGACCTCACACACACTTCCAAAGGATTTCAGACCAATCAGTCTGTCATCCTTTCTATTAAAAACACTTGAGTGGATCATAGATCTTCACATCAAAAGTACTGTTTACCAAACGCTAATTTCTAGCTCTCAACATGCCTATCAAAAGGGCAAATCCACTGAGACCGCCCTTCATTCTATCGTCGGCTCGATCGAAAGGTCCCTTTCATTCAAGGAATATGCTATGGCAATTTTCCTTGACATAGAGGGGGCCTTCAACAACATAGAGACTCGTTCGATTATTCAAGCCTTAAACAAGCTAAATATTGGCGAACAAATATGCTGCCTAATAGGCCATATTCTCACCCGCAGAAGGGTGACAGCCACGTTTGGCAGCAGCGCTGTCGAAAAACTTGTGCACCGAGGTACCCCCCAAGGGGGAGTGCTATCTCCACTACTGTGGAATCTAGTTCTCAACGAACTTTTGATTTTGATGGAGCTTTCCGGATGCAAAGTCGTGGCTTAAGCGGACGACGTCGCCTTGCTCACCTCAGGAAAGTATCCACAGACTCTTTCCGATATTCTGCAACTTGCTTTACGTAAACTAGTCGCCTGGACCGAAGGCTGTGGTCTTAGCGTCAATACGACAAAAACGGAGCTAGTTCTATTTACTAGAAGGGTCAAGATTCCTCTTATCACCCCCCCCCCCCCCAATCTCAACGGCACTCCACTCGAGTTTGTCAAAAGTGCCAAATACTTGGGTCTCATAAATATTAGACAGCAAACTCTTATGGAGGGAAAATATTGCCGAACGTTCTAGGAAATCCCTAGTGGCTCTATACTCCTGTAAGAGGGCTGTCGGCTCGAGATGGGGCCTCCAACCTAACATAATGCATTGGCTCTATACCGCGGTGATTAGACCGATTATTCTCTACGGCATCGTTGTATGGTGGCCGGCCTTGGACAAGAATTCCAATCTGAAGGCCGTTGAGAAGACTCAACGCCTGGCATGCATCAGCATCACGGGTGCGCTGAGGACATCTCCTACCGCCGCGCTACAAGCAATGCTTAATCTTCTTCCTATAGACATCGTCAGCAAGGAATACGCCGCTAACGTGGCTATCAGACTTAGGGAAGGTAAGCACTGGAGAGGGCAACCAACTGGACATGCCAGCATCCTCCTACAGTTATGCCCCTTACCCTCAACTACTGACTATCTGCCCACGAAAATCGATTTCAAAAAGGGCTTCAAATACGAAATACCAGACAGATCCCGTTGGGACTCACGAAATGTCCTACACGAAGGAGCACTGTCAATTTTTACTTACGGTTCTAAGACTTTAGAGGGAGTCGGAGCAAGAGTATTCTCTGAAGAACTGAGCCTGAGCCTCTCCTTCTTTCTACCGATACACTGTAGTGTCTTCCAAGCCGAAATCACAGCTATTCGTCAAGCCATGGCGTGGCTGTCGATTAATGCAATATCACACAAGGATATTGTAATATATATTGACAGTCAGGCCGCCATCAGATCCTTAGTATCCAGCGAAACAAGATCAAAAGCGGTGGAAGATTGCCGCGTATCTCTTAACGAGATTGCTGGACAGTACGACCTCACCCTTTGCTGGGTTCCGGGACACTGTGATATAACAGGGAACTGTGCAGCTGACGAACTTGCGAGATTAGGCTCCTCCGGCGTTGATAGTGTTAATCTGCATAACATGCAGGTACCGCTCTCATACGTTAAACAAATTATCAAGGCGGACGCAACAAGAAAAGCAAATCATAGGTGGAAACATCTAGGATATTGTGACGTTGCCAGGCTTACTTGGCCGACACTGGATACAAAAAGATCCAAAGAGCTTCTGCGTCTCAACAGACGTAGTATCTCACTAGTCGCTAATATCATCACCGGTCATTGTGTTCTGGGCAGATACGCTCAAAGACTTGGGCTGCCACATAATGACTTTTGTAGAAGCTGTAGGGATGAAGAAGAGGACGAGTCCGTCACTCACCTCATCTGCAGCTGCCCTGCCCTTTCCAGGATGGCGCATTTAGGAAGCTACTTCCTCAATGATCTCAGCGATCTATGCTACCTCAGCGCTGCCAGCATTCTTGGCTTTATCAAAGGAAGTAAATGGTTCACAACGAGTAACTAGTAAAGGAACCCCTAAACGCCAGTGGTACGCACAATGGGCCGATTAACGGCCTAAGTGTTTCTCTCACCGAGAGCCACTTTAACATAACATAACATAACTGTCTACGACAACATAAGGCATTCGCAGAATCACATGATTCTGTACCAGCGAGCAAATTTCTACCAACAGCAGCCGACCGACGGAAATTTCCATCGTTCGACTAGCGGTGGTTGCGACCGGCAATCACCGAACAGACAAAGCGCAAGACCAGACCAAGCACAATCGACGAGAGCAGATGCAGCACACGAGAACAACGCAACAACAACAACACGGGCTGAGCAGCGGTAGTTGCGACCGACAACCAGCACACGAGAGCAACGCAACAACAACGACACTGGCTGGGTAGCGGTGGTTGCGACCGACTACCAGCACAGACGTTTTCGTAGCGACAAACCGAACTGACGAGGGACATGGCACTTCGGTTGGTAGGCACTCGACTGCGGATCCTCAGAGCGGAAACAAATAATAATACAGTCCACTTTGTAATAAAATAAAATCAAAATAAACCTTTTTCTTGCTATCGTAACATTTTGGTCAATCGAGCCAAATAAATCAGAGCCAGTGCGGTGAAGATCGGAAAAGAAAAAACAATAGTGCAGTGCATCCGACCAAGGATATATCACATAAAAAAAATAGTGCAGTACATCCGATCAAGGATATATTACACACAATAGAGAGCAGTGCATCAGGGATATATTACAAAAATTGTGCAGTGCAATCGAGTGCAAGTTAAAAAACAATAAAAACTAAAAGACAGTAGCTGTCTTGAGCAATAAGAATTAAAAGAGAGCTCAATTCCGTGTGTGGACACAGCGTTTCCGAAGGGTCGACCTGGACTGCTGCGCGTCACACATGGTCTCACGGTGCGAGCGAATCTGAGCCAATTACTAGTGCGTAACAAAATCAGTGCAAGTGCAAAACTCGGTGAGAGGAAAAGGGCAAGTATAACACACGTGCAATGGGCGATCTAGCAAGGCGGGACGTGTTCCGGGCATCAATTATACGAATTTCTAAAGCAGTTACTGAGGGCAGCTTCCTCCAGGAAGACCAAGCTTTCCTCAAAACCAAGCTAGAGGCATCGGAAGCCGCCTTCGAGAAACTCCTCATAGAGCATATGAAGTTGGTGGAAAAGGCTACTACAACAGCCGAGCTTGAAGCGCACGACGATTATGTGGCGTCTGTGGAAGAAGCGCACCACGTCGCTGTCGCCATATTGCGTGCACGCATATCGCAGTTAGAACCGAAGAGTGCATCGAGTGAAGAGGCTAGTGTTTCGGCAACCCCCCAACCCAACGTTATACAGTTGCGGCAAGAGCGGCCATCGAAGATTCCAGTATTCAAGGGTGATTACACTAAATGGCGTGAGTTCCGGGATCAATTCGTTACAGAGGTGCATAACAACAACGGGATCGCCCACGTCACAAAAATGCGAGAACTCAAGCAGGCTTTAGAAGGCGCCCCAGCTAGGCTGATAAGCAGATGGCAGGTCACAGAAGCAAACTACGCAGAGGCATGGGCAAAGCTGAACGAGGTTTACGATAACAAACAAAACATCGTAGACGCACATTTAAATGCCCTCCATGCAATCCCGAACATCGGAAGGGACTCTTGCAAATCACGAGGGATACGTGACCTGGTGAATGAAGCGAACGTACACTTGAGTTCGTTGAAAGTACTTGGCCTGGACACATCATCATGGGACCCAATTATTGTAAACATGCTCAGGGCCAGACTCGATACAGAAACAAACCACGCTTGGCAGATGGTCAGAGAGGACGTATGCCAGATAGCGACATTGAAGGAGTTCCTGCAGTTTTTGGAGAGAAGAGCAAGTGCACTCGATTCAGCATTCTACGACCAGTTCGAAAAACCAGTCGAAAGATCAAACAACCCGCAATTCAAGGAGAAGAACATCATGAACACCCCAAGCGGGAAGAGAAGCGGGACACCACTAAAGTGTCCTTTGTGCAAAGCCCAGCACCCCTTGTATCGCTGCAGTGATTTTCTGGCGCTATCAATCCAAAGCAGGGGCGAAAGGGTACGCAGCTGGAAGCTGTGCACAAATTGTCTCAGGAGCGGCCATCTGGCACAAGTCCAGAGCAGAATACCCCCGGGAGAGGTCTAGCCGTCGTGGCACAAAATCAACCATCCAGTTCCCGAGCAGCAAGCGGGAGCCAGGCAGATGCATAGCAATTAGTGCATCTGTCGCGCGCAAACCGGAAAGAGGATCACGTCATCCCGTCGCAGAGCGCAGACAATTCTGGAGTTCGAGCAGTATCCGACGTAATCGAGCCGAGCATCACGAAACCTGATTGCGCATTATTAGCCACGGCGTGCATCAAGGTAATTAGCGGGACAGGACGAACGGTCGAGGCAAGGGCGCTGCTAGATTGCGGGAGTCAAATAAACCTTATCACTGAGAGGTGCGTCCAAAAAATTGGCATTAGAAGGCGCAAGTGCGATTTCCAAGTGCAAGGAATCGGTTCCAACGCCGGCGTGCGCATTACAGGAACCGTAAACGTCGGTTTATCATCACGCATTGAGCCAACATTCGAAATGAACTGCCAGCTGTTCATCATCGCGAAGATAACTTCGTACCTCCCCACCAGAGACCTACCGCAAAACCAATATGCGACTGTAAGTGAGCTGAAACTGGCCGATGAGGATTTCAACAAGCCAGCTAGAATAGAGATTCTACTTGGGGCACAGGTATGGGCAGAAGTCATCAAGAGCGACATCAAAAAATACAAATCAGGACTGACGGCGCAAAACACAAGTTTCGGTTGGATATTGTTTGGCCAGATGCAACCGAATCCAGCAGAAGCGATTCGAACCACATTCTTAGCAACAGAATCGTCAGATGTGCAGCTCAACGAGCTGTTGAGAAGATTTTGGGATATGGAAGAGCTGAGCGAACCAAGAGCAATATCGGCGGACGATGAATGGGTCGAAGAAAACTTCAAGAACACATATTGGCGCGACCCATCCGGACGGTACGTCGTCACCATACCGATTAATCCGCATGCGCAAACATTAGGCAGTTCCAGAGCAGTCGCCATGAAACGATTCCTTCAACTAGAGAAGAGATTAAGTGCAGACAGCGAGCTGAAGGAGAAATACGTCAGCTTTATGCGCGAGTATAACAAACTGGGCCACATGGTGATAGCCACCAGATCACCGCGAGCAAACAGATACGCATACTACATACCCCATCACTGCGTATCGAAGAAATTTCGCGTCGTCTTCGACGCATCATGTAAGAGCGACAACGGCATTTCGCTCAACGACGTGCAGTTCCATGGACCAAAACTACAAGACGATTTGGCAACAATACTCACCCGTTTTCGAAGTTACAAAGTAGCAGTCAGCGCTGATGTGCGGAAAATGTTTCGGCAGGTGCGTGTCGACCCGGAGCAATGGGACCTACAAAGGATACTTTGGAGAGAAAGTCCCGATGAAGAGCTTAAAGAGTACTGGCTTACCGTCGTCACCTATGGCATGGCCTCCAGTAGCTTTAAAGCGGTTAGAGCCATGATACAATGTGCATCGGACAATCAGGAGGCGTATCCCCAAGCATTCGAAGCCATAACCAAGAACTTCTACATGGACGATATGCTTACTGGAGCGGATTCAGAGCAAGCGGCGGTTGAGCTGACCCAGTCCATAGCAGAGTCACTGGGCAAGGGCGGTTTCGAACTAGACAAGTTCACTTCAACGAGCGAGCAAGTGCGAACAGTTTTTACGGGCAAAGGAAACCAAAGCACGGAGCATATTTTCCCTGAAGAGACCGGGACTTCGATACTGGGTCTGGTATGGAACTCCTTAACGGATGAAATACGCTTCAAGGTGCAGACGGTCGAAGCGGAGAGCAGAACCACGAAACGCAAAATCGTAAGTGCAGTCGCTAGGCTGTATGACCCGAATGGTTACCTCGCACCCGTAATAATAAGCGCGAAGATCGCTATCCAAGACCTGTGGCGATCTGGAGTACAGTGGGACGAACAAATACCTACAGAGCATGCATCAAAATGGGATGTTTTCCGCCAGCAACTCAACCATCTATCGTCGTTTCGAGTCCCGAGATGGCTAGGCAGCGAGAGCACGAGCAATTTGGAACTACATGGATTCGCTGACGCATCCGAACGAGCATATGCGGCGGTGGTATACCTACGGTCAACATCGAGCAACGGCGATACCAAGTGCACCTTGGTGGCATCAAAAACGAGAGTCGCCCCATTGAAGACAATCACGATCCCAAGACTGGAGCTATGCGCAGCAAACCTTTTGTGCAAACTGATGAGGCAGGTGGTCGAAGCCGGTTCATTTCAAGGAACAACGATATTCCATTGGAGCGACTCAACTGTGGTCCTTTACTGGATCACAAAATTACCATTTGAGCTGAAACCGTTTGTGGCCAATCGGGTGAAGTCCATACAAGAGCTCTCTGGAAACAATCACTGGAGACATGTCAAATCTGGAGACAACCCAGCAGACCTAGGCTCAAGAGGAGTCAAGGCGGAGCAACTGATCGAATCGGAGCTATGGTGGCATGGCCCATCGTGGCTCAAGGAGCCAGAGCAGAACTGGCCGCTAGTGCCGATACAACTGAGCGTTAAGCAGCAAGAGCGAGCTGATCGAGAGGCCAGAGCACTCACTGTTGGAAAGCTGACCATATCCACACCGACCAGCCTGAGTATTGACCGCATAAGTCTACTGGACCGAAAGGCAACGCTACAGAGCATCCTGAGGATAACGGCTTTGGTGATAAGGTTCGTCGAGAACACCAGGCGAGGGAGAAGGAAGGAGCAGCTGCAGCCAGTTACGCTGGTACCACTAGCGACAATGGCAGAACGAGAGGAAGCACTACATTACTGGGTCAGGGTTACCCAACAAGAGCACTATATTCGAGAGCACAATCAAGTCACCAGGAAGAAGCAACTAGACAGTACCAGCAGCATACTTACCCTCAGTCCTTTCATAGACACAGAGGGGATACTGAGAGTGGGCGGCCGCCTGAAGAATGCATTGCTTCCATATGACAGCAAGCATCCCATCATCTTACCCGCCAAGAGCAGGCTGAGCGAACTGATCCTTCGGGAGGCACACATCATTACGAAGCACGGCGGAGTGCAGTTGTGCATGCAATACGTGCGGCAGAAGTTCTGGATAACAACGCTCCGACGGGCGCTGAAATGCCACATAGGGCGGTGCATCGTCTGTTTTCGCCAGAAGAAAACTGTAGTAGAGCAGCTGATGGGCAGCCTTCCACGCGATCGAGTGCAACCGGCAAGAGCGTTCAGGCATAGTGGCGTCGACTATGCCGGTCCAGTGCAAATCAAGGCCAGAGCAGGTCGGTGCAACATTGTCGAAAAGGGCTACATTGCCGTTTTCGTGTGCATGGTGACAAGGGCAATCCACCTTGAGCTTGTGAGCAACCAGACATCGGAGGCGTTCTTGGCAGCATTCCAGCGAATCACTGGGCGGCGTATCGCTTGCTCCGTACTATGGAGCGACAACGCCACCACATTCGTTGGAGCAGACCGAGGACTCCGCAGAAGCGCGCGGGATTGGGGCCACCGCCTTCCGACCGAGCAAATCAACAGCATGGGAACGGAGTGGCGATTCATAGTGCCAGGAGCCCCCCACCAGGGCGGAATCTGGGAGGCCGGAGTGAAATCACTCAAGCATCACCTGCGAAGAATCATGGGCAAGCAGATATTCACATTCGAAACCTTGGCCACCACAGTTGTACTCATTGAGGCGTGTCTCAACTCGAGACCACTCAGCGCGTTGTCCGATGACCCGGACGACCTGTGCGCGCTCACCCCGGGTCACTTCCTGATAGAGGAGCAGATCGTGCAGCCACTGGCAACAGATGTCAGCCAAGTACCTCAAAACCGCCTCAAGCTATGGAACATCGTCAACCAGATCCAGCAGCACTTCTGGAAGAGATGGCAAGCTGAATACTTAAACACACTGCAGCAACGTTTCAAATGGAGTCAACGACGTGACAACGTTAAGGTTGGGGACTTGGTATTGGTCAAGCAGGAGAATACACCACCTACAGTGTGGCCACTGGGACGGATAACATCTATCCATCTGGGGCCAGATGGACTCGCACGCAGTGCAGATGTGCGAACTGAGCACACAACCTTGGCGCGTCCGGTGCAGAAGCTATGCGTCCTTCCCAAGGACGAAGCGAGCGATTCCAATTGAAGAACACTCTTCAATTGGGGGGGGGGAATGTCTACGACAACATAAGGCATTCGCAGAATCACATGATTCTGTACCAGCGAGCAAATTTCTACCAACAGCAGCCGACCGACGGAAATTTCCATCGTTCGACTAGCGGTGACGAGAGCAGATGCAGCACACGAGAACAACGCAACAACAACAACACGGGCTGAGCAGCGGTAGTTGCGACCGACAACCAGCACACGAGAGCAACGCAACAACAACGACACTGGCTGGGTAGCGGTGGTTGCGACCGACTACCAGCACAGACGTTTTCGTAGCGACAAACCGAACTGACGAGGGACATGGCACTTCGGTTGGTAGGCACTCGACTGCGGATCTTCAGAGCGGAAACAAATAATAATACAGTCCACTTTGTAATAAAATAAAATCAAAATAAACCTTTTTCTTGCTATCGTAACAATAACATACATACGGAAGTTTGTTTTGATAAAATTGTTTTCCAAAATCGCTGTTTTGAAATATGCCTCCATAGCTTTGACGTCCTGCAGCTCCTATATCACACATGATGAAATTATAAATGGTCGCATAAAGCCATCAACACAATAGAGAAAAACTTTTTGTAATTGAAAAACTCTGACCCAGAGTTGAACGCCGATGTTACTATTTAATGTTTCCCATCAATAGCGCCAATGCAGTTCGGAAAATTCCACCGCTGCTCAAAGCCATGAGCAATTTTCAAAAATTTCGCGGCTGTGATTTTTGAAAAAAACTTCCTTTTTTAACACTTTCGCAATGGTTGATGTTGTTTCCACTAAAATATTGTGCACAACAGACGCCGAACACTTATA
The DNA here is from genome assembly GCA_948293265.1 of Cheilosia impressa. Lineage (NCBI taxonomy): Eukaryota > Metazoa > Arthropoda > Insecta > Diptera > Syrphidae > Cheilosia > Cheilosia impressa. The sequence goes on from OX411880.1 coordinate 60,045,556, forward strand.
GTTCAATGCTAAACTTGCCGTAAACGAATCATCAAACTGCAGAAATTTATTCAAAAAACATGATTTTACTCTCACCTAATGGATTCTAGCATAATATTTTGCTTCGTTATAAATGGTCCAATTTTGGGAAGCAAAATTGATAAGCAGTCGTTCTTAAATACTTAAGGAAACGTTGCGGGTAATTTGTTTCGCATATTGATCCAAAAATTGTTATGGTCACCTGCAATACAAAGGAAATTCGTTATCGGTGGGACATGTAATTATGTTTGACGAGACTTACCCTACCACAGATATCCATTAGGGACCACAAAAAAAACAGAATTAATTATGTAGCCTGAAATAGAAAGGAAATAATTAGTATAGGTACCTAAAAGAAGTAAAAGAAACAACTTACAAAGAGAAACGCGCGTCCTTAGATGTTTGCTGGCTGAACATAAACAAAAAAAAAAAAAATTATTATTGGCTGTCAGAAAGGCGATTGTCACCGACGTTCAGGCATCGACTTTGACAGTTCTGAACAGGGGCCTATTCACCATCTTAGGCGGAGTTCAGGTGGGCATTAAATTTTTCTCGTAGTGAATGTTAGAACCTAAAATTCAAATGCTGAGAGGAGCGGGTTTTTTGAATCGTTGGTGGGTTTTGATTGGTAAATCCGCCGTCGAAAGATTTTGTGGTAAATCTCACAGTTAGTGGATGTTCGAGATTGTTGTTGCCAATAACTCGGACGAGGGTCTGTTGCTTCTGTTGGAAGAAACCCTCGGCATTGTCCGTATAGTCGTCGGTAAGACCACGTCCGATTCCAAGTAGGGAAAATCAAGAGGAAGCAAAATTTAAAACTGAAGGCCGATAAAATTTCAGTAGTGGCAGTGACGAAATAAAGAAAAAAGAAAGAAATAAAGATATACGCACGTAAAAATAAAAAGTAAATTATATTAGTGTGTAATAAATTACAAGAGTGGAAAACAAAAAATTAATAAAAGACTTAAACATAAGAGACAAAATATACCATAAAAAGTGACAGAACGGAAAGTGTCTTATAAAGTACTTTATTTAAAAAAAGTGTTAGCTACAAAGGGGAATACGGAATCCCCAAATACAAAAAAAAAAGGAAAAGAAACGGATACATAGTGAGTCTAGATGTTAAGGTAGAAAAGTATTTTAAGTAATTTGAAATTTTTGTTGCATGTAGGTACCAGCGCAGCGTAAGGTCATTTGGCGGTCATTGATTGTCCACTAACCAAGACAGGAAATCGTGGCCGCCAACCTTTTTTTTGATTGACCGACACTTTTAAATTAGTATCCCCGATTTTGGTCAAGCCCGCATACCGAAGGCGCTGAAGAAGAAAAAAAATATATTTCCCCGCTGCGGAAAGTACGGCAGCAGCTTGCGAGTGCGCTTCACGTAGAACACCTTTTTTTGATGTTTGCTGCAAGAAAATAAAAGGAAGGGAAAAATACGAATATACATATTTAGTATTAAGTTCAATATATTTTTTTGTTGTTATATTTAGATTAAGATCAAGCGTGTTATTTTTTTATTGTTATTTCATTAATTAATACCTTTTTTTATTGTTGTTCATCATATAAGTACCTTTTTGTTCATTCAGTCTGATTGTTTAAGACGAGAACAGTTTGGGATGAAGGTGACTTTTTTGTTTTGTTGTTGCGGTTGAATAAGACGTTCTTTTTTGTGGTTACATTGCCCACAGTTTAGTTCCTCTCTGGTCATTATTTTATGAGATCCCTCATCGAAACCTACACCGAGCTCGATTTAGGTATTAATTCGGCAAAGCTAGGGGGAAGGCAATTTTAGCGAGTGGGAACAAAATTTAGGGTATAATTATAAAATAAAAAAAAAAAAATTTTTTTTTGATAAGGTCCCATTTCCCAAGTTGTCCCCGAATAATTTCATAAATTCTTAATTTCTTTGTTTTGTTTAAGTAGGTTATTTGTATATATTTTTTTTTTTGTTTTTTTTTATTTGTTACAAATCAGATGAACAAAAATCAATGTAACACAATAGTTTTTAATACACGCCTGGTAATACATATAAATTTTTTAATGTTTTCCTGGGGCATATGAGTCCATAATGTCCTGCTGAGTTTTTAATTTTCCAGGGGGTGGAGTAAGGTGAGCTACATCTTCTCTCGGCGGATGGCGTGAGCTGTATGGACACAGCACTAATGGGGAAGTCTTAGGCCATGGATTTCCAGGTAGGGTGGGTATTGGCCGCGCTCATACCATCAACGAGCGCTTCTCAAAGTGGTAATAGTCCGTCCGCTGCCAGTAGGGAATAATTTGGTCTCGGCACGATTTATGTGTTGTCATAGGTAACGTTGAATTTCTGGGGACAAGAATCCCCCCATTTCCGACGAGTTCCGCCGTGCAGAACTAGCGTGCCACGTTTCCGGAATGTCAACATTCTCTCCCCACTTCCCGCCTGTCCTAACCTGAGATCCCCTTCCGGTATTCCTGCCTTTTTGAATCCTAACTGCCTTCCAATCCTCATCCTTGCCTATAACAAAATTGATACAAATGACTTATCAAGCATTCTGTTCCTTGGGTAAGGATACACCCAATACTTTCTCTTCGTTTTTCTTTTTACACATTTTTTTTCCACTTCATTATCGCTACTATCGACAATGATATCTATTAATATAGTGGCCTTCACGAGATCCATTTTTAAATTTGTATTTATTTGTAATACACCAAAATCGATAAATAATAATTTGTTTGTTTACATCTGATCTGCCAAATTTCCGTAATATTATTATAGGAAGATAATTTCAACTGTTCATGTTCACTCTCCCAATATCTCCAAAGAATATGCCAGGTTCAGTAGTGAACTGTGTAATTTCCACTTCTTTTAATTGTTTAGATGTTGAGGGAATTACACATGCAGATATTATGCAGATCCATAATAGTGGGTTGAATTTGGTTGTTCTTCGGGGACCTCTTCTACTCGGTTCTCGATTGCTCGTCTTCGGCTCTTTTGACTTTGTCGTTCCTAAGTTCACTTGTTGTATTTATAGGTTCATTGGTTCCTTTGGAGATTCACTGGTGTGAGATTCAATCGGAAGTGGGCACAATTTTGTAATATTTGTTATCTATTCGTGGATGAATTTCAGCAAAGCGTAACATCATCCAGTTAGTTGGTGGTAAACGATCTTCTTTCACAAGCACGATGTCGCCAACTTTAATATTGATTTCCTCCCTTTTCCATTTGGTACGTCGCTGTAGCAAGGAAAGGTATTCACTTGACCAGACCTTCCAAAAATCTTGAGTCATTTTTTGTGTTAGTTTCCAGCGAGAACGATAGCTACGTGCTTCTTCCGTTATTGTATCAGGTGCGGCATTCAAGGCTGCTCCAAGGGGAAAGTGACCAGGCGTAAGTATTGAAGAGCTATCTATATCATTGTCTAAGACTGTCAGAGGACGTGAATTTAGACATGCTTCTATCTGCGTTAGTAACATCGTCATCTCTTCAAATGTTAGCTTCGTATTACTAATTATACTTTTCAGGTGGTATTTAATGGGTTTGACACCCACTTCCCATAATCTTCCAAAGTCCGGAGCAGCAGGGGGTAAAAAATAAAAGTGCGCACATAGCCCTCGTCTTGAGATGAATCTCCTGACTGCGCTAGGAATGATTCTGACATGAGGTCGCTTACCATTTCGATATGAATGGCCTTAGTAACGAAACATACGAAAATCGCAATGTATCCTTTGGTTGTCCGATTTCCACGTCCCTTGGACATTAACAACTGAATGGGTCCAGCAAAGTCTACTCCAGTATGGCTAAAGGGTCTTGATGGTGTCACTCTTGCTGCCGGAAGAAGTCCCATTATTTGTTTTTTGGTCCCAGCGTTAAACCGATGACATCAAATGCAGTGGTGGATCATTTGGCGTACTATTCTTTTACCCTGAATTATCCAGTATGATTGACGTAATGTTGACAAAGTTAGTCGAATTCCACCATGTAAAGTTCTTTTGTGTGTCCTTTCGATCACCAATAATTTTGTGAACTTATTATTATGTCGCAAAATGATTGGATGCTTCTCTGATTCTGATAGAAGAGTATTTCCTAGACGACCTCCCACTATCAAGATATCATCCTTGTGTAAATGTGGATCTAGTGATAGTAGTTTGCTTTTCCTGCTAACACCGTTCTCTTCTGAGAACTCTCTTCGTTGGACAGCTTGGATAATCGACTTTCGGGCATTATCGCTTTCCTTTACCGTCAGTTCGCTTGACTTTTGCAGTTGAACAGGAGCCTCTTGCAGTAAGCCACTACTCGGAGGAGTTTGTTATAAGAAGAGAATCGTTCCGCTATGTCGTACATTTCTGTTATTGATGCAGTCGATACTAGCTTAGCTTCTGGAGGTTGCGTCTCTGGCATAGCTTGGGTTGGCCAATAATCTGAACTTTGTTGTAGCCAATGCGGGCGGTTCCACCATAATAGATTATTTTTAAGTTGTTCTGGTGAAGACCCTCTGGATGCGGAGTCGGCGGGATTATCTGTTGAGCTTACGTGTCTCCAACAATTCGGTTTCGTGACTTCTTGTATGTCGGATACTCTATTTGCTACGAATGCTTTCCATGTGGATGGACACTTTTGAATCCAAAACAATGTGATAGTAGAGTCTGACCAAGCAAATATTTCATCTACATGTGATCCGTAAATACGTATTGTTTCCTTCAATACTTCTGCCATTAGGTGAGCTCCACACAGTTCTAGTTTAGGAAGGGGAAGCATTTTTTTGATTGGTACGACCCTGGTTTTGGCTGTCAGTAGTGTCGTCCTGTAGGTGCCATTTTGTAAAGCTACTCTGGAGTACACTACCGCTGCGTATGCTGCTTCTGAAGCATCGCAAACACCATGTAATTCAAATTTGGGGTCATTGTTGACTCCGATCCATCTTGGAATTCTGATAGCCTCTACTGCTGTCAGGTTCAATTTAATTAGGTTCCAATAATGTTGTAGATCATCTGATAGTACCTCATCCCAGCTGATTTGTGACTTCCAGATCTGCTGCATAAGAATTTTTGCACTGATTGTAAGGGTGGTTGGAAAGATACGCAATCGAGCAATGCGTTAAAGTTATTCCGGCTTATTATGAAAACGTACATTCAACTCAAAATGCATATCGTTTTTTTTTCGGTCAATTTAATCGTCCAAATGAGGCACATTTTCACCTCAATGGATTCGTCAATAAGCAGAATTGCCGCATTTGGGCGAAATGATAATCCAAGAGTGATTGTCGAAAAACCAATGCACCCACAAAGAGTGACTGTTTGGTGCGGTTTTTGGGCTGGCGGCATCATCGGGCCGTATTTGTTCCAAAATGAGGCCGGTCAGGCTGTTACTGTGAAAGATGTTCGCTATCGTGAGATGATAACGAACTTTTTATGGCCAGGACGGTGCCACTTGCCACACAGCTAACGAAACAATGGCTCTTTTGCGCGACAAATTCAATGGCCGTGTTATCTCACGTGGTGGCGATGTCAATTGGCCGTCAAGATCATGTGATTTGACACCGTTGGACTTCTTTCTTTGGGGTTATTTGAAGGAAAAGGTGTACGTCGAAAAGCCAGCAACAATTCAAGAGCTAAAGGATGAGATAATTCGGCATATTAACGGCATAGAAAATCAATTATGCCTCAGCGTCATCGAAAATTTGGACCATCGGATGGAGGTGTGCCGCCGAGGTAGCGGCGGCCATTTGGCCGATATTTTCTTCCATACATAATTGAACCATATCAATATTATCATAATAAAAAGAAATGACAATAATTTCCTAAATAATTTGTGTTTTATTCAAAATCAACATCGGCTCCTAAAACTTAACCACCCTTTAATTGGTGCCAATCAACCCAATGAATCGTACAGTTTGGCTATATCCAATAGTGTTTTTCGCTTTGTTGTTCGCTGCTCAATGTTTGCTGATAGGTCAGCGTTGAATTTGAATTGGAAAGTGTCAGTTGTCGGACTCCAGTTGATTCCTAATGTCTTTATAGTTTCATCCTTATCAATTCTGATGTTTTGGCAGCCTTGAGATTCGCGTGGAATGTCCTCGAGCAACTTGGGTTCATTCGTTGCCCATTTTCTAAGGTGAAAACCTGCTCCTTTCAACATTGTTGTTAACTGTATCCGGCTTTCTAGGCATTCTTTAATAGTGGCGCGTCCTGACATCAAATCATCTACAAATAAATCTTCCTTGATGATCTCAGATGCGATCGGGTACTTTTCCTTCTCATCGATGGCGACTTGCTGAAGGGACTTTATAGATAAATAGTATCCTGCTGCCATCCCGCACGTTACTCTCGTAATTTTACACTCCTTTATAGGTTGTTTGGTCGAACTCCGCCACAAAATACGTTGGTAGTCTTGATTATCATCATGAAGGTTTACTTGGAGGTACATCTTTTCGATGTCTGCAGTGTTGAAATATACATCTTGATTTGGCAGCACTAAGTATTACAATGCTCAATTTGGTTGAACGAAGCCATTACTTGTTTCTGCGACAACAACGCTCTACACTTTTGCTTTAATACTTTTTGAAGTCTTTACGTTTAAATAAAATCATCTTATTTTATACTTATCACCATTATAAAACTCGCGTTTCATTTCATAAATCAACAGGTTATGGGCCCAGACCCTGAGAAAATGGAGGAAGATAAGTATAAAGTAAATTTGTTCGACAGCAGCAATTTTAATAATTGGAAACTTCGTCTTATGGCGGTGCTGGAAGAACATGGACTTGAGGAATTTATTCAGATGAAATTGGAAGATATTTTAAGAACGGAAACAAATGAAACCAAACATGCACAGATCATCAAAAAAAAAAAAAGGAAAACCGTGATCGTTCATCGCATAGCGGATAGCCACTATGGAATATGTCAAGGACAAATGAAGCACAAAGGAAATTTTCGACTCTCTCGTACAAACGTTTGAAAGAAAAAGTAACCCATCACAATTGTTTCTTCGCAAAAAGCTTCTGACTTTGAAGTGCACTGAGGGAGAGAACATAGAACAACATCTTCTCACATTTGATAAAATATTTCGTGAATTGCGGTCAACTGGAGCTAATCTGGAAAAAGTCGATGTGATTTGCCACTTGCTATTAACGATCTTTCAAATCTTTGGTTACTGCGTTGGAAATAATGGAAGTTGACAAATTAAGTATTGAATTCGTGAAAATCAGACTACTGGATGAGGCCAACATGCGTGCTAACTTGTGCGCTAAAGGAAGCAACGATACGGTGGCGATGTATACAAATCGCAAATTCAAATGCTATCGCTGTGGAAAGCTTGGACACAAGAGATCGGAATGCCGGAGTGGTAGAAAACAAAGTTTTGTCAAAAGAACACCTGATGCTCATGTAAGTACTACCAATACGGAAGCTTAATTTGGATTTGTTCCACATTCAGATGTTGCATGTAAAGCTGAAGCAGACAATTGCATAAAATTTTGTTTGGACTCTGGGGCAACATAACACATAGTTACTTACTTACTTAAGGTGGCGCTACAGTCCGGGGTGGACCTGGGCCTCAACCAATACGCCTCTCCAGTTAGCGCGATCTTTTGCTAACTGCCTCCAGTTGCGCACTCCAAGTTGGTTGAGGTCCCCTTCCACTTGTGCGCGCCACCTAAGGCGAGGTCTTCCTCTACTGCGTTGTCCCTCCGGGTTGGAATCGAAGACTCTTCGGGCCGGAGCGTTGGTGTCCATTCGCTCTACATGTCCTAGCCATCTTAGACGACAGATGCGTATTTTTCTGACCAGGTCGGTGTCGTTGTACAGCTCGTAGAGTTCGCTGTTAAATCTTCTCCTCCAAAGCCCGTCAACGCAAACGGGACCAAAAATCACTCGAAGAATCTTGCGTTCGAAACGGCCAAGAAGATCTTCATCCGCCTTTGTTAGGGTCCATGCTTCTGCGCCATAGAGCAGGACTGGGATGATGAGGGTCTTATATAGAATCGACTTAGTGTTTCTTGACAAGGCCTTACTAGTCAATTGCCGTCTTAGACCAAAGAAACAGCGATTGGCAAGTGTAATTCTTCGTTTGATTTCTGCTGTGGTGTCATTATCAGAGTTTATAGCGGAGCCGAGGTAGACAAAGTCCCTAACTACCTCAAAATTATAGCTGTCTATCGTGACGTTCTGTCCGATTCGTCGATGTTGTGCGTCCCTTCTTGTTGACAGCATATATTTTGTCTTGCCCTCATTCACCACTAAACCCATTCTTGCCGCTTCCGTACTAATACTTGCAAACGCGCCAGTGACAGCTCGCTGTGTTCTGCCAATAATGTCAATATCGTCCGCGTATGCAAGTAGTTGCACAGACTTATGGAAAATTGTGCCTCTGGTGTTGGCTTGTGAGTTGCGCACAATTTTCTCAAGAATGATGTTAAAGAAGTCACATGACAGCGCATCACCTTGTCTAAATCCTTTTCTGACATCAAAGGTCTCGGTGAGATTGTTTCCGACCTTAATGGAGCAGCGAGCGTTCTCCATCGTCATTCTGCACAATCTGACGAGTTTGGCAGGGATGCCAAAACTAGACATGGCTCTGTATAGCTCGTCTCTATAAATGCTGTCATATGCGGCCTTAAAATCGATGAACAGATGGTGGGTATCGATTTGGACTTCTTGGGTTTTCTCCAGGATCTGCCGTAGTGTGAAAATTTGGTCGGTTGTGGACTTTCCGGGCCTAAAACCGCACTGATAGGGACCTATCAGATCGTTGACGAATGGTTTAAGGCGTTCACACAGTATAGCAGATATGATCTTATACGCAGTGTTAAGGAGACTGATGCCTCTATAGTTGGCGCAGTTTAGAGGGTCTCCTTTCTTGTGGATCGGGCAAACGATGCTGAGGTTCCATTCATCAGGCATACTTTCTTCTGACCAAATCTTGGAAACGAGTTGGTGTATGCTCTCCACCAAGCCATCTCCCGCTGCCTTAAAAAGCTCGGCAGTTAAGCCGTCCGGTCCAGCAGCCTTGTTGGACTTTAGCTTAGATATTGCTATCCTTACTTCACTTTGGTCAGGTGGACGGAAGTCTTGGCTGTCATCGTCCAGGTTGAATGGTTCATTCTGCCTGACAGCGGAATTTGTGTCGTCTTCGCCGTTTAACAGTCTGCAGAAATGGTTTTTCCATATCCTCAGCACCGACTGTGATTCTACTACAAGGTTTCCTTCTTCGTCTCTACAGGCTTATGTTCGGGTTTTGTTGCCCTGACACGTTCTTTTCACCTTTTGGTAAAACTTCCGAACATTATTCCTGGAGTAGCACCTCTCTATATCCTCGATCGCGCGCTTCTCATGCTCTCTCTTCTTTCTCCGGAGAAGCCGGTGTTCTTCCCTCCTTTTTTGCTCGTAGAGCTGACGAGCTGCTCTCGTCCTTCTGTGCAGCGCCGCTTCGTAGGCACGTTGTTTTGCTGCATGCGCTTGCCGGCATTCTTCATCAAACCAGGGGTTTCGAGGGGGTGGACTGGTGAAACCGAGCACATCAGTTGCGGCATTTTTGATGGCTTCTTGGCATCGGCGCCACTGGTCGTCGGCACTTGATGCTGGCAGCGTAGGACTTCTCGAGAGGTTTAGGGATACGCGATCGGCAAAGGCTCTGGCAGTTTGTTGCATTTGTAGCCGTCCAACGTTAAATCTCCTCACAGTATTATCTCGTTGTTTTGGCGTTTGGGATATCCGCATCCGTACCTTGGCTACAACCAGGTAGTGGTCCGAGTCAATGTTGGCCCCTCGGAAAGTTCGGACATCTAGAATACTGGAGGAGTGCCTTACGTCGATCGCAACATGATCAATTTGGTTGACGGTTTGATGATCTGGTGACCGCCATGTTCCTTTATGTATATCGAGGTGAGGAAACCGTGAGCTAGCTATGGTAACATTACGTCCCGCAGCAAAATCAATCAGCCTTAGTCCGTTTTCAGACGTGGTGTCATGTAGGCTGTATTTTCCGATTGTGCTACCAAAGAGGTCCTCCTTTCCTATTTTGGCGTTAAAATCACCTAAGACGATTTTAACGTCATATTTAGGACATTGCTCATATGTTTTGTCGAGGAGCTCGTAGAAACAATCTTTGGTAGCATCGTCTTTATCTTCTGTGGGGGCGTGAGCGCATATTAGGCTGATGTTGGCGAATTTAGCCTTGATGCGAATAGTTGTAAGGCGTTCACTCACGTGTCGAAAGCTCAAGACTTCTTGCCTAAGTCTGCCGCTTACAACAAATCCGCATCCGAATAAACGTTGCTTTTGTTCCCTGTAGCAATCACCATAGTAGATGTCACAGTTTTTCATCTTCCTTTTGCCCTTCCCATCCCACCGCACTTCCTGGATGGCGGTGATATCTGCTTTGTAGCAGTCTAGGGCCTCCGCTAGTTGTTCGGCTGCACGCGGTCTGTTCAGGGTTCGAACATTCCATGTGCAGATCCGAACGTCATTGTCCTTATTTCGTTTGTCCGGGTCGTCAACAGTAAATCCATCCTTATCCGAGGCTATTGGTCGCTTCGTAACAGATGCTTTTTTTCCGCGGTAGGGTTGTTAGCCCCACGCACAACCCCCAACCTGGAGGACCAGGTCCTTTCTGCGACCCCTTGGACAAAAGGAGCCGGAATACTCCGGAGTCAGTAACCCGCTGCGGGGATGTGAGAGCTGCCGTTGACCCATTAAGGGCTCTTCCGCCACCATCTCTATTTCAACACCCTGACTAGTGTTGAAAATCCTCAATGACCTCAGCTCCAAATACGTCAGAGTAGCCCATTGAGGTATCTGTCATGTCGACTGTTGACGCCACCGTTGATTCAGCCATGTGAATTCATCCGCCGTACGTCCTCTTTCTGAGGGGCTCATGTTAGACTTCTGAGACTCGAGCAGACAGTCAATCCGACAGAGCATTATAGTGTTGCTATTTTCTTCGTGTTCAACACTCGCGCTTATAAGTTTAGCAAGTCAAGTCCGGGTGGACATAGACCAGTACCCGGTGGTGACCACGGGGAGGTAAAATAAGCACAATTGGTGAGTGTGAGATAGTTGCGACACTGGACATCGCCAAGTTGATGCCAATCAGATGCCCATCCCTATTCACACAACACCCAACCACCGACACATAGTTAACAACGAAAATTATTTAACAGGATATAAGACATTAAAGAACCCAATTAGAATTTCCGTCGCAAAAAGTGGTATTAACTTATTTGCTACAAAGGTAGGAACCATTCAGTGAAGTATGCTAATCAATGGACGTAGGTCAACAGGAACGATTGATGATGTTTTGTACGTAAAGGACTTGTCATGTTATCTTATGTCTATTCGTAGACTGGAAAGTAAGGGTATGAAAGCAATTTTTGAGAACGGGAAGGCGCAGATTTGGAAAAATAGAGGACTGTTAGCGGAAGGTATTTGTAATGGTAAGCTGTATGAACTCCGTGTGGAACCTTGTGGAAATGACCAATCGCAATTTGCTGGTATTAGTGCTGGAAACAATCTTGAATTGTGGCATAGACGATTCGGTCATTTAAATATCGCCGATGTTCTTTAGTTAAAGCGATATAAAATGGTCGAGGGCATGGATGTGCAGGGATGCAGAGGAACAGATTATGTTTGCGAGTCATGTGTGGAGGGAAGCAAAGTCGCAAATCGTTTAAAAGCATCGCAAAAATTAGATCGTCAAGACCTCTGGAACTTATACACAGTGACGTAATGGGACCGATTACACCTGTCAGTTATGACAATAAACGATATGTCGTGTCTTTTATAGATGCCTACACGCACTTTGCAGTAGTATAATTGTTGGAAGGGAAGCATGAAGTACTTGACAAGTTTAAAGAATATTGTGCGATGGCAGTGGCTCATTTCGAAAGAAAAATTTCTCGTTTGCGTGTGGATAATGGTGGTGAATACTCTTCAAACAACTTCAAGCGTTTTTGTTGGAAGAAATGAATCTGGATAGAGTATACCGTCCGATATACGCCTGAACAGAATGATGTATCTGAACGATTTAATCGTGTTGTAATGGAAAAAGCGAGAAGTACGATCTTAGACTCGAAGCTGGATAAATCGCTTTGGGGAAAAGCTGCTATGATGTGTGTATTTGACAAATCGTAGTCCAACGCGTGCATTTGAAAGAAGAAAGGATAAAAATATCACTTCAGCGGAGCTTTGGCACGGAAGGCGGCCAATTGTATCAATACTTCGAATTTTCGGGAGTTCAGCTTATGCACAAATTCCGGATCAGTTGCGAACAAAGTTACTTACTTACTTAACGGGCTCCCGACCCGTGGAGAGTCTCTGCCTGAGACACTGCAGCCTTCCATCCTCTGCGATCCCGGGCACGCTTAGGAGTTTTGAACCCAATTGCTTTGCCAAACCGAAGTAGCAGCGGTTTCCTAGGGTAATTCTTCGCCGGATCTCCACTAGGATGTCATTTGTGGAGATAAACTCCTTAACTACCTCGAAATTGTTGCTATCAATAGTGACGTTCTGTCCTAGGCGGTGGACAGATGCTTGTTTGTTTGTTGATAGCATGTACTTAGTCTTGTCCTCATTTACTACAAGACCAACGAATTTCGCCTGTTCTTCAACTGGACGGATCTGTTGAAGATAGTGCCTTCCGTGTTGACACCTGCCCTGCACACTATCTGCTCTATCACGAGATTGAAGAAGTCACATGATAATGCGTCTCCTTGCCGAAACCCGGTGCATGTTTGGAATAGCTCGGAGGAACTACTTCCAAATTGCACATTGCAGCGTGTGTTCTCCAGCGTCACGCTACATAGCTGGATCAGTTTTGCCGGGATCCCGAATTCGGCCATCGCCACATAAAGCTCCTGACGATGAATGCTATCATATGCGGCTTTGAAGTCGATGAATAGGTGGTGAGTCTCGACTTGAAATTCATTGGTCTTTTCCTGGATTTGCCTCAGTGTGAAAATTTGGTCTATAGTCGATCTGCCGGACCGGAAGCCACACTGGTATGTGCCGATTAGTGTGTTGCAGAACGGTTTGAGACGTTCACATAGTACGTTGGATAGGATCTTGTATGCGACATTAAGTAGGGATATGCCTCGATAGTTCTTGCAAGACATAGGATTTTTGTAGATGGGGCATATGGAGCTGATAGTCCAGTCATCCGGCATACTTTCTTCCACCCATACTTGGTTAATGATTTGGTGCATGCGCCCTACCAAAACATCACCGCCGTATTTGAAGAGCTCCGCTGGTAAACCATCAGAGCCGGCGGCCTCGTTGTTCTTTAGCTTTTTTATTGCTAAGCCAACTTCTTCTATACTGGGTGGTGGAACTGGATCTTCATTGACTGGACGTGGGTTCTCTTCTTCCCCTATCACTCTCTCTACATGATGCCCATTTAGCAGCTGCTGGAAATGCTGCTTAAACACATCTACTATTCCCTGCGCTTCGGTGACCATCACTGTTTCGAAGAGCCTGCGTTCCGGTCTTGAAGCCAGCAGCCAGTTGCTTGGCTTTCTTGTAGAACTTCCGGATGTTGCTTCGATCGCGGGACTCTTCGATCTCCTTGAGCTGGGAGACTGCGTAGGCCCTCTTCTTTCTACGCAGGATTTTCTTCTCCTCCCTCCTCCTGGCTCGATACTCTTCCCTCGCTGCCCTTGTTTTGCGCTGCAGCGCCTTCATATGTGCATCTTCTGTCACCTTTTTCCTGCGTACGCATTCATCATCATACCACGGGCTCTTTCTCTGGGGTGGCTGGTACCCTAAGGTGGTTTCGGCTACCTCTTTGATGATGTTGCGGTACTGTGACCAATGGGTGTTGGCATTTGTGGTAGGTGAATGCACTGCGGAGAGTTTCTCACTCAGGCGCTCTTTGTAGACTCTGGCTCCTCCAGATCTGCTAAGGCGTCCAACGTTGAATTTCTTCTTCTGGGCGGAACGCAGCTTCTTCTCGTTGGATAGTCGAACTCTGAACTTAGCCGCAACAAGAAAATGGTCAGAGTCGACGTTTGCCCCGCGGAATGTGTGCACGTTGAGGATGTTGGATGCGTGCCTCGTGTCCATTAGCACATGGTCGACTTGGTTGGCGGTTCGACCGTCTGGAGAGCGCCAGGTTGCTGTGTGGATCTTTAGCCTTGGAAACCTAGTGCTACTTATCACCGTATTACGAGCTGCCGCGAAGTCAGTTAGTCGGTAACCGTTGTCTGTGGTCGTTTCGTGGTTTCTGTGCTTACCAACTAACCCGCCAAAGATGTTTTCCTTTTCGATTTTAGCATTGAAGTCCCCGAGCACAACTTTGACATCGTACTCCGGACAGGCTCCGTAGGCTCCATCCAGGAGGTCATAAAACTCCTCCTTGATAGGGTATTCAGCCTCGTCGGTAGGGGCGTGTGCACATATTAGGCTTATGTTTTGGAAAGTTGCTTTGATGCGAATCACAGCTATGCGATCACTTATCGGCTTAAAGTCAATAACTTTTGTCCTAAGCCGATTTCCCACAACGAATCCGCATGCTAATACATGCAATCTTTTATGGCAGCTGTAATAAATATCGCAATTTTTCCTTTTCATCATACCTGATCCTATCCATCGTATCTCCTGGATCGCGGTAGTATCTGCCGTGCACCGCGTGAGGACAGACTCCAGTTTTTGAGTAGCACCTGAGGTGTACAGCGTTCGCACGTTCCAGGTACATACTCTTAAATCATTGTCCGTTGACGTTCCGGGTCTGGTTGCTGTTTGAGGGAAATCGTTATCCGAGACTTCTCGTGTCTCTCTCATAACTAGTGTTTTTTTACATGGTCGCGAAGTTACCCCGACGGCACAACCCCCAACTTGGAGGGCCAGGCCCTTGACCTTAGGACAGCAGGCCGGTTATTCCGGTGCCAGTAACCCACTTTGGGATGTGAGCGCTGCCCTTGGCCCATTAAGGGTTCATATGTCAGAACAGCTCTATAAGGATTACACTAAATAGGTCGGCCTGACTGGAACTGTAGACGCCACCGTTGGCTCAATCTAGGGAACTCCTCCGCTGCCGTCTTGTACCAGAGGAGGTGCCTTAGTGAGAAAACAACACTTCTCCCCCCAAAGTTAGATTCAAAAACAATCAAATTTATACGGAATATGGCTATCGTTTATGGAAACCAGTTTTACGAAAGATTGTGATTGCTAGGGATGTTGTATTCAATGAAAATTCGCAGAAGCAGATACAGGAAGTAGTCGAATCGGAAACCTCGGATCACGATCCTGACTTTGAGCAAAAGTATGACGAAGAATTGGAAGAAGATAAAGTGGAAATGAATGAATCGCAATTACAGGAAACCAATGAGGACGAAGACTCAGACTACGTAGATGCAAATTCGGATAATCTGGAAATTAATTGTGATGATAATAATACACGACGTGGTAAAAGATATATTAAACTACCACTTAGATTCAATGAATACAAAATGTCAAACAATATTGCATATGCATTGAGTGCGGAAAACTACATGGATGATTTACCAAACAGCCTAGAAGATGCCAAGGCAAGTAGCAATTGGGATAATTGGAAATGTGCTATTGAGGAGGAGTTGAGTTCTCTGCAGGAAGCAAAAACTTGGACATTAACAAGACTTCCGGAAAACAAGAAAGTCATTGGGAGTAAATGGGTCTTTAAAATTAAGAGGGATGGGCAGGGTCAAGTTCAAAAATACGAAGCACGTCTGGTAGCAAAAGGTTTTTCACAACGTAGGGATTTTGACTATACAGAAACTTATGCTCCTGTAGCGAAGATGACGACACTTCGAGTGTCACTGGCCGTGGCAAATACCAATGATTTGATCGTTCATCAAATGGATGTGAAGTCCGCGTTTTTGAACGGCAACTTAAACGAAGAAGTGTTAATGAAACAGCCGGAAGGATTCGGAAAAGGAGATTTGGTGTGCTAGCTGAATAAAGCCATCTTTGGTCTCAAACAAGCTTCATGTATGTGGAATCAGCGATTTCCTAAATTTGTTACCGGTTTGGAATTTAAAAGGACTAATTCGGACTAGTGTCCATACAGTCGAGAAAGGAATGGTAAACAGATACTATGGAAGAAAAAATATCCTTTTCGGGAACTCATTGGATGTTTGATGTATGTCATGTTGGATTTAAGTGCATCTGTGAACTACTTCAGCAGATATCAAGGCAATTATTCAGAATCACATTTGAACCATTTGAAGCGGATTTTAAGATACATCAAGAAGACGATCGATTTGGATTTAGTATAAACTAAAAGTGATGACAGCACACCATTGCAAGGTTACGCAGATGCAGATTGGGGAAATGATGTCAACGATCGAAAGTTGATAAATGGGTATGTTTTTAAAGATTTTAACTGTACGGTTTCTTGGTGTTCCAGAAAGCAGCAATCAGTCAGTCTTTCTTCGACGGCTGAATATGGGGCTCTATGTAATGCCACATGTGAAGGTATCTGGCTTAAGGAACTTCTTTGTGAGCTGGGTGTGCAAGTTAACACTGAACCTCTTTTTGAGGACAACCAGGCATGCATTAAAATTGCGGAAGAACCTCGGGAACACAAAAGAATGAAGCATATCGACATCAAGTACAACTTTATCAGGGAAGCTGTTCAGCTTGGAAATGTGAAAATATCGTTTTTGCCCACTATGAAGCAGATAGCTGATATTATGACTAAGGCATTGCCAAAGCCTCAGTACATTGAATTTCGGAAGCAGCTGGGTTTACTTCATCAAGCTGAGGGGGAGTGTTGAAATATACATCTTGATTTGGCAGCACTAAGTATTACAACGCTCAATTTGGTTGAACGCAGCCATTACTTTTTCCCGAATGTTCTCTGCGAGAACAACGTTCTACCCTTTTGCTTTAATACTTTTTTAAGGCTTTACGTTTAAATAAAATCTTCTTATTTTATACTTATCACCATTATAAAACTAGAGTTTCATTTCATAAATCAACAGGTTATGGGCCCAGACCCTGAGAAAATGGAGGAAGATAAGTATAAAGTAAATTTGTTCGACAGCAGCTGGAAAAAGTCGATGTGATTTGCCACTTGCTATTAACGATCTTCAAATCTTTGGTTACTGCGTTGGAAATAATGGAAGTTGACAAATTAAGTATTGAATTCGTGAAAATCAGACTACTGGCTGAGGCCAACAAGCGTGCTAACTTGTGCGCTAAAGGAAGCAACGATACGGTGGCGATGTATACAAATCGCAAATTCAAATGCTATCGCTGTGGAAAGCTTGGACACAAGAGATCGGAATGCCGGAGTGGTAGAAAACCAAGTTTTGTCAAAAGAACACCTGATGCTCATGTAAGTACTAGCAATACGGAAGCTAAATTTAGATTTGTTCCACATTCAGATGTTGCATGTAAAGCTGAAGCAGAAAATTGCATAAAATTTTATTTGGATTCTGGGGCAACAGAACACATGGTTAACAACGAAAATTATTTAAGAGGGTATAAGACATTAAAGAACCCAATTAGAATTTCCGTCGCAAAAAGTGGTATTAACTTATTTGCTACAAAGGTAGGAACCATGCAGTGTAGTATGCTAATCAATGGACGTAGGTCAACATGAACGATTGATGATGTTTTGGACGTAAAGGACTTGACATGTTATCTTATGTCTATTCTGTTCACCAGGAAATCTAAGGTACCAAAATGGGACCCACCGAATCTTAAAGGCGTATTCACCTCCAAATTGAACTGGAAACGGAATACTGAAGAAAGAATGAAGAAAGGACTTAATGCCTTTTATGCATGTAGGAAAACCTTTGGGAAAAACTGGGGCTTACAACCAGTGTTGCCATTCTGACCGGATTTCGTCCATATCTGACCGAAATCTTTTCACCCTGACCGCAGAAAATTTTGAAATCCGGTCTAACCGATTTCTAACCGGAACGAAAAAATTCTTTAACCGGAAAAACTTTTTTGACCAGAAAAATAATATTGTTCTATGACTAGACATAAAGGATCTATTTCTATATTTTGAATAATACTTAATGAACACACTCACAATTTCATACAGAAACCAGTCTCATTTGAATACTCCCACCAACTGTGACTGGGTGTGTGATTTCAAACAAGACCGAAGTGAAGACGATTTAGCATATTTTGCAATTTCGGTGTTGGTTTTGCGAAGCTTTTCAATTGTTTTTTGTTTTACTAAATTCAAGATTAGTTGCATACATATTATAATATAATATATTTTTTGTTAAAATATATTATTTTATACCATTTTTGACCGGAATTCTGGTCAAAAAATGTTATTTTATCTTTTGACCGGATTTTCTGACCAAATTTAAAAAAATAAAAATCGGTCATTCGGTCAGATTTGACCGGATTCATTTTATTTTAGTGGCAACACTGCTTACAACCTCAAATTGTGCACTGGCTGTACACCGCGATTGTGAGACCCATTCTTACCTATGGTTCATTAGTTTGGTGGGAGGCGGTCAAAACCAAATCCTATCTTAAGAATCTGAACAAGGTGCAGAGAATCGCTTGCTTGGGTATAACAGGTGCAATTAGATCCACACCACAACTAGGTCTGGAAACGCTATTAAACCTGCAACCCATTGAGCTATTCACTAAGAACGTGGCAGCCAAAGCCGCTCTCAGATTAAGAGAGAACAAAACTTGGAAACCTGGTTAATGCGGACACTCAAGCATACTTGAAACCTTTGATCGG
Organism: Cheilosia impressa; assembly: GCA_948293265.1. NCBI lineage: Eukaryota > Metazoa > Arthropoda > Insecta > Diptera > Syrphidae > Cheilosia > Cheilosia impressa. The sequence continues at coordinate 60,064,241 of OX411880.1, forward strand.
AAGGCACTCATGTCACTTACAGATTACGAGAAACCCAGATATGACTTTGAGAAAAATTTCAGAATCACTATACCCAAAAGACAGGACTGGAACTCATCCAGTACCATCATTAGAGGCATATCCGTCTACACGGATGGTTCAATAACAGAAAATGGTACAGGAGCCGGCGTATTCTCAGAAAGACTTGCTATTAACCAGTCGTTTCGAGTGACTGATCACTGTAGCGTCTTCCAAGCTGAGATCTATGCGGTTAAGAAAGCAGCACAGACTATCCTATCGATGGGACTACCAGCAATGGAAATAACCATCTGTGTGGACAGTCAAAGTCAAAGCACTCAAAGCAATCGGCTCCAACCTTGTTAATGCGAAATGTGTTACAGCTTGGCTCTTGGCACTTAGGGCTATACATCATCACTCAGTTCTACTCTGCTGGGTTCCTGGACACGTTCGGGTGGAAGGGAACGAAGAGCGGATGAATTGGCCAGATACGGCTCTGATATGAACCCTCAACTTGCGGACGGAGAGGTGCTACCTCCTTTCAACATGGCTAAGACTTTTATTGACAGCGTCACCACACAACTGGCTAAGGAACAATGGAGCAACACCATCGGTTGCGTCATAACCCGTAGTCTGTGGCCTGGGGTTGACACCTAAAGATCAAAGCTCCTGGTCTCTTTTAACAGAAGCCAAATACGGATGCTCGTCGGGGTTCTAACCGGACACTGCACCATAGGAAACATGGCTAAAAGGCTGGGAGTTCTTGCAAATCACTTCTGCAGAAGCTGCAGAGACGAAGAGGAAATAGAGTCCGTGGAACATCTTCTATGCCACTGCCCAGCTTTACAAGAACGCCGCTCATCCTGTATGGGAGCAAAGTTCTTCGAAAGTTTGGACGACTTGGCTGGGGTACCTCTATCAGACATAAAACTATTCCTCAACAGATCGAAGTGGTTTTGTTAGCCACATGTCCTTACATGTATAAACAGGGTACTCACAATGGGCCTGCACGGCTTCCGGGTGAAAATTAGCATCTGATGCAAAACTGCCCTCCCAACCTAACCTAACCTAGCCCGCACTTTTCCTAGAATGAAAAACAGGGTTTGCAGTTCGATAGGTATTCATTTGTAGTTGTTCGTAGTGAATTTTTTGTCGTTTGTAGCTTAACAGTTAGGTTAGGTTAGGTTAGGTTGAGTGGGGTTGTGAGATCGTCACAAAAGACCAGGCACCAAGACGGGCCCATCGCCATCCCCTGGGAACCATTACGGTTAAAAACCTAAACCAAATCGCCCAAGCAGTCAATTTCCTTACAAAATCTAATTAGTGACCCTATATTGCTTGAGGAACCGACATCCTCTAAGTCATTAAAGAAGTACCTGCCTAGGTGCTTCCTTCTACTCCGAGCAATTGCTTGACACTCGCACAGAAGGTGGGAGATATCTTCCGTGACCTGTAGGTCCTCACAGTACCTACATATGTCCGTACTGGCTAAGCCTAGTCTCATGGCATGCTTCCTTAGAAGGCAGTGTCCAGAGAGTATTCCTATCGTTATCCTTAATTTTGTTCTACTGAGACTTAGTAGTTCATCAGACTTTTTCCTATTTAAGATGGGCCAGAGTGCCTTTGAGACCCTGTGTCCTTCCAACTGCGACCATCTTGTGGCTGCTATATTGGAGGTTTTCACAAAGATAACCCTTTTTGCGACGGCCATCGGTGGTCTGATACCCTTGATCATTGCGTTTAGTGGTAGCTCCGCTCCTTCCTTAGCCAGAACGTCGGCTTTTTCATTTCCTTCAATATCGCAATGCCCAGGTACCCAACACAATCTAACACGGTTCTGCAAACATAATGCCTTAAGCATTGTGCGGCAATTCCTGACTAGTTCCGATTTAGTGGTATGTGATTCTAGCGCTTTGAGCGCAGCCTGGCTATCAATGTAGATGGCGATATTCTTATTGGATATCGATCTCATTTCAAGTTCTTCCGCAGCTTTGAGTACGGCCAGAATCTCTGCCTGGAACACACTGCATGTGTCCGGGATTCTCAGGGCCATTTGCAGGTCCAACTCGCTGGAGTATATGCCTGCCCCCGTACCCTCACTAGTTTTGGACCCGTCAGTATAAACTGAGGTCTCATCGTCCCTTAAGACTAGCTTTCTATGCCAGTCTTGTCTGTCCGGGTACCACACATTGTATGGAGTATCAAAGTCAAGTGTACCAAGACTTTCATCCGTTTTTTCCGGGATTTCGGAGAAAAATTCCTTTAAGATAGTGCTGTGTCCTATCCTTCTGTTATTAAAAAGCCCTGCGTTAGTGAGCCGTAGCGCACTATTACCTGCATTTGATTGTATTTGTAAGTCCAGTGGTAAAAGATGCATAAAAGCTTCCAGTGCAGCCGTTGGAGTGGTGCGTAAAGCACCCGTAACGGCAATGCAGGCTGTTCTTTGTACCCTGGTCAACATATCCCGTACATACTTCTTGTTCGTGGCTTTCCACCAGACAAGAGCCCCGTAAGTAACTATGGGCCTTACTACCATTGTATATAGCCAATACAACATTGACGGCCTAATGCCCCATTTCTTTCCTGCTGTCCTCTTACAAATGAAGAGAGCGTTATGTGCCTTTTGGACTCTTTCCTGAACCTTTAGTTCCCAATTTAGTTTCCGGTCTAGTACCGTACCAAGATATTTTGCGCTCTCCGAGAGGGAAAGCTCCACTCCAGCAAGTCGGGGAAGCTTGAAGGGCGGTATCTTGTATTTAGTACTAAATAGTACGAGTTCGGTTTTCTCTGGGTTGACTCGTAGTCCACACCCCTCAGCCCATATTCTTCCATAAGTTCGCTTATCGTATTAAGGAATTTTCCTTGGACAATGATAACTACGTCATCCGCATAAGCAGTGACGCTGAATCCTGCTTTATTTAGTTCTTTGAGTATTTCATCTATTACCAGCACCCAGAGAAGGGGAGAGATGACTCCTCCTTGGGGGGTGCCTCTAGTGACAGATTTCCTTATTGAACTGTTTCCGAGAGTAGAGTTTATGTTTCTTGTCGAGAGCATTTCGCATATCCAATTGGTAATGCGTTGCTCGACATTGATTTTTATCAAGGCATTCCTGATTGCATCTTTCCTAACATTATTAAAAGCCCCCTCAATGTCCAAAAAGGCAGCTAGTGCATATTCTTTTTGTCGTTTGTAGCTTAACAGTTAGGTTAGGTTAGGTTAGGTTGAGTGGGGTTGTGAGATCGTCACAAAAGACCAGGCACCAAGACGGGCCCATCGCCATCCCCTGGGAACCATTACGGTTAAAAACCTAAACCAAATCGCCCAAGCAGTCAATTTCCTTACAAAATCTAATTAGTGACCCTATATTGCTTGAGGAACCGACATCCTCTAAGTCATTAAAGAAGTACCTGCCTAGGTGCTTCCTTCTACTCCGAGCAATTGCTTGACACTCGCACAGAAGGTGGGAGATATCTTCCGTGACCTGTAGGTCCTCACAGTACCTACATATGTCCGTACTGGCTAAGCCTAGTCTCATGGCATGCTTCCTTAGAAGGCAGTGTCCAGAGAGTATTCCTATCGTTATCCTTAATTTTGTTCTACTGAGACTTAGTAGTTCATCAGACTTTTTCCTATTTAAGATGGGCCAGAGTGCCTTTGAGACCCTGTGTCCTTCCAACTGCGACCATCTTGTGGCTGCTATATTGGAGGTTTTCACAAAGATAACCCTTTTTGCGACGGCCATCGGTGGTCTGATACCCTTGATCATTGCGTTTAGTGGTAGCTCCGCTCCTTCCTTAGCCAGAACGTCGGCTTTTTCATTTCCTTCAATATCGCAATGCCCAGGTACCCAACACAATCTAACACGGTTCTGCAAACATAATGCCTTAAGCATTGTGCGGCAATTCCTGACTAGTTCCGATTTAGTGGTATGTGATTCTAGCGCTTTGAGCGCAGCCTGGCTATCAATGTAGATGGCGATATTCTTATTGGATATCGATCTCATTTCAAGTTCTTCCGCAGCTTTGAGTACGGCCAGAATCTCTGCCTGGAACACACTGCATGTGTCCGGGATTCTCAGGGCCATTTGCAGGTCCAACTCGCTGGAGTATATGCCTGCCCCCGTACCCTCACTAGTTTTGGACCCGTCAGTATAAACTGAGGTCTCATCGTCCCTTAAGACTAGCTTTCTATGCCAGTCTTGTCTGTCCGGGTACCACACATTGTATGGAGTATCAAAGTCAAGTGTACCAAGACTTTCATCCGTTTTTTCCGGGATTTCGGAGAAAAATTCCTTTAAGATAGTGCTGTGTCCTATCCTTCTGTTATTAAAAAGCCCTGCGTTAGTGAGCCGTAGCGCACTATTACCTGCATTTGATTGTATTTGTAAGTCCAGTGGTAAAAGATGCATAAAAGCTTCCAGTGCAGCCGTTGGAGTGGTGCGTAAAGCACCCGTAACGGCAATGCAGGCTGTTCTTTGTACCCTGGTCAACATATCCCGTACATACTTCTTGTTCGTGGCTTTCCACCAGACAAGAGCCCCGTAAGTAACTATGGGCCTTACTACCATTGTATATAGCCAATACAACATTGACGGCCTAATGCCCCATTTCTTTCCTGCTGTCCTCTTACAAATGAAGAGAGCGTTATGTGCCTTTTGGACTCTTTCCTGAACCTTTAGTTCCCAATTTAGTTTCCGGTCTAGTACCGTACCAAGATATTTTGCGCTCTCCGAGAGGGAAAGCTCCACTCCAGCAAGTCGGGGAAGCTTGAAGGGCGGTATCTTGTATTTAGTACTAAATAGTACGAGTTCGGTTTTCTCTGGGTTGACTCGTAGTCCACACCCCTCAGCCCATATTCTTCCATAAGTTCGCTTATCGTATTAAGGAATTTTCCTTGGACAATGATAACTACGTCATCCGCATAAGCAGTGACGCTGAATCCTGCTTTATTTAGTTCTTTGAGTATTTCATCTATTACCAGCACCCAGAGAAGGGGAGAGATGACTCCTCCTTGGGGGGTGCCTCTAGTGACAGATTTCCTTATTGAACTGTTTCCGAGAGTAGAGTTTATGTTTCTTGTCGAGAGCATTTCGCATATCCAATTGGTAATGCGTTGCTCGACATTGATTTTTATCAAGGCATTCCTGATTGCATCTTTCCTAACATTATTAAAAGCCCCCTCAATGTCCAAAAAGGCAGCTAGTGCATATTCTTTCTGGTGAAGGCTGCTCTCTATTTTGCCTACTACTTCGTGTAGAGCCGTCTCTACTGATTTACCTTTTAAATATGCATGCTGAGCATTACATAGAGTTCCGTTGCAACACTTGCTTCTTATATAAATGTCAATAAGCCTTTCAAGTGTCTTGAGGAGAAATGACGACAGGCTTATAGGTCTGAAGTCTTTCGTTGAAGTATGACTTGGTTTACCCGCTTTAGGTATAAAGACCACTCTTACTTCTCTCCATGCCCTGGGTACATAGCCTAGTCGCAGGCAATGTGTGAAAATGTTTCCGATCATGTTTGTGACCGTAGCTGGAGCCTTTTGAAGCATAGCCGGCAGAATGCCATCAGGGCCTGTTAGAAAGTTGGAAACATTTGGAAAACAATTTTGCAATCTAACCGTTTTATCTCCGAAACCGTACCAAGCAAGCAGTTCTACTTCACTAATTTAATTAAATTCAAATTATGTCATTCGGCCTAGCGGTTATTGATTTATTTTAAATTTAAGCAAAATTTTAGCTCCTAACTTAAGGTCCCCATAACTCAAAAACTGTTGAATTACAAACGATGAAATCCTACGTTTCTATTCTATTCACTCTTTCAATTTAAGGGAAGCCTTAAATGGTCTAATGCCATGTTCCCCCCAAACGAAACCGCGAAGTTTCGTAAAATTCTTCTAAACCTCCGAGGTTTTGCAATACATTTTTGAGGTATCGAAACCTCGGGATTTCATCGGAACCTATTCTGAGTTCATCCGTCCGTGAGAGGTTATCAAACTGAACAAGCCTACAGCGTGAAGTTTTGTTTATTTTGTGTTCAATTTTCACAATTGTGAAAATCAAAAAAATAATAAAAGAAAAAAAAGAAACTGAATCAAAAAAAGAGATAACTAATATATTTTTAAGCGAAATATTTATAAATGCTGCAATTATTTCTTTAATTTCTTCAGAACTACTTTTTAGTAATTCCTCTTTTCAGCACTATCACTTTGCGTCGGCAAACAGCTGTTTTGCCAGCCGCTTCAAAACTGGCTTTTGAAATCACTTCAACTCGGTGGGAACGACTTACGAGATTTCGGTAAAAGTTCATCGAAACCTCGCGATTTCAGTTTGGTGGGAACATAAATTTGCTCATTTCTAAGCGATTCCATATTTATATTTCTGAAAAGCTTTGAAGTGTGTATTAAAGTTTAGTCAAAAAGTTTTCTGAGAAAATAAGTTGATTTTTAGCTTCAGAAAATTTGAGAAAATAAAAGTAAAATTCGTGCGAGTTTAACTCTAGACAATGTAAAAACAAATTTCGCAAAGTTATTCATCCATTCCTGTGTGCACGCATTCATAATAAGTGAATACAACCTGCCTTTGTGGCTTCTTCCCTATTTCACGAAATGGTTTCCATGGTTGCGCCATGGTTTATTAGAAATAATGACTTGCAACGTGATTTGCAGATTGATCTTGTAACGCAAGTAATTAAAAAGTACGCAATTCGTCACAATGAGCGTCTGCAGATGCATATTAATCCTGAAATAGAAGACGTCTTAAATGAACGAAACAATATTCGTAGATTAAGAAGAATTAAACCTCACGACCTTATTATATATAAAAAAAAATATGAGAACCCGTATTGAAATTGTAATACCTTCTCAAACGCAACTGAACGTTGAAACTAAAATCATTTGTCGATCTTTCCTGGATTGGTCATGATTAAGGAGGTGTTTTTAGTGCGGTTAGAGTCCCACACTACTCTGGGTTTCTAACGCTAATGTGTCTTTCGAGATCTTAAAAAAAATGGGTTTCCAAAAACAATTGCACCACCATTTTCGAACACAAATTTCTCACATTAAATACCATAGACCAGAGATAAATAAATAAAAGATATGGATATCTTTCGTATGTCTATGCCCCCAAAACACATTTGTTTACATTGTTTTTTTTTGTAATTTCAACCCCCGTCTGTGAATACGTGTGACAAAAAAAGCATGTTGCTAATGGCCGGCCACCATTCCTTTTGCTTTCTGGGCTTCGCGCTGTGCAATTGCTTTATGTTTCGTATTGAACTTGTTTGGTTTTTGTTAAGGCTTCGATTAAAAAAAGAAAACAGTGAAATACACATTTCGGAATAGCGAATTCCCTCATTAAAGTCCAATTTATGAACTCACAAACTTAGAAAAGAAATGAGCAAATGTGCGTGACTTCATGAATTTTTCACTGGAAAGTTATCCATCTCTGTATTCCATTGTCCTTTGCATAGACTAATATTCGAACGATAAAGAATAGTACGGACCTGTTCCGGAACGAAATTTTCCGGTGGTCTCCAAATGGACAGCGAAACGTCTGCGTAAATCCAGCGGAAAATATTTCGGGGAGAGTTCCATCAGCTGATACATAAGTAGCAGTGTTGCCAGCACTGGCTATTTATATCTGATTTGGTGACTCAAACTTTTCGCTGGCTCTTTAAGATCGTCATTTGAGATTTTTCCTAATTTACGCTATTCACTTTAAAGTTTGGCGATTTTTAGGCTCCCTAGGAATTTATTAAATGTATACTTCTATTGCGAACGTACTCATTTCGTATAACTTATGTCGTTTTCGATTTGGCTTTTCAGATTTTGATCAGAGACCTCAGATTTCTGCTGCCAAATCGAGCATTAAATCCGAATTTTGTTGATTCTTGTTTGTATTGAGTTGGCCGCAAACAAATTACACTTGCACTGGGAGTCCACTTCAATTGATTTTTATACATTTATACAAACCCATTTCGAAATAATTTAATATAAAAAAAACGTTTCCATAGGCGTTTGTTTTTCTTAACGTTTTTAGCATCGAAAAATGGAAACTAGAGAAGTCTCTGAACTATGAGTACTTATGTCTTGTTTTGTTTTGTTTTTATTTTAATCTACTATTGTCGTCTTTAAAAACAATGTAGGTAATCAGAATAAGGAGATGACGCTAAAAATTTGCGCAAAAGTTCGCACTTTTGATCTTTTTATTTTAGTGTCTTTTTTTGGCTCCAAGATTTTTAAAATTTAGCTCCATACCTCATAAAAGCTGGTAACACTGCAGTACAAATGTCAAATTTTCGTAAGAAAATAATGTCCCGGACAATAAACGTGTTCGAAAAGAGAGTGGAGAATTTTACCAAGAAATCTACTACAACTACCCATTTTTCCGCCGTCATTTCGCAACAGCTGCTGCTGCGTACTACAAAACGAAAAGGAGAGCGGAATTTTTCGTTCAAGATTTCGTTGTGTCATTTTTGTATGGGATTTTTCGTTTCTGATCAGCTGCGTACCGGCCTTAAGGGTGAGTAGTTAGTAGGTAAGTGTCCAGTTCCAGAGCTTAGATGTAGATGGCGGTAGGTGCAGGGGATGAGTTGTCAGGGGATGAAATGCGGTGACTCCCACACGACCCCCCGATTTCTACATAAAGCTTAGTATCCTGCTCGCGCTAAATTTTAGCGTCCCTAGTCTCCACTTCGTTTCTCCACACCAAAGATAAATGATCGCTAAATTATTATTACACACCATATAGATGGGACAAAAACTTTTTCTTCATGACAATCAGTAAACATAATTTTTACATTTTTCGAATTTCAAACATCAAAAACATCGCAGTATTTGAATCATTCCAAAACAATGGGTATGAGAAAAATTGAAGAAGATATTATTATTGCAGTAGCAGCTCAAATAATTTCTGTAACAGCAAGCAGAAGAAGACACTTTTCTTCGTGTCCCATAAATTCCTATTTGCAAAAAAGGCAAAAAGGCTGATTTGCTTGATTTGAAGCTTAAAGAAACTAGTTTTCCATTAACATTGTAAAAGTTTTTTTTTTTTGGATTTGCGTTTTCTTTTCTTTCTCTATCAAATTTTTCTCTGCGGTTTCCTTCAAACAAATATCCATAGTAAACGCAACACAAACTTCTTCCCCCGTTTTTCATGTCAAAATTTATCTTCGATTTAATGTACCGGACATTTATTTCGCGAGCTAAATGAGTGGAGACTTTTCATCGACCCATCTACATGAAGTTAAGAATTTAGCGTGCGAACAGGATACTGCTTTGCTAAACTGCCTTGCTAAATTTTATCTTTGTAGACATTTTTGTATGGGAGATAAAATTTAGCGCGAGCAGGATACTAAGCTTATGGAATTTTGTATTTTATGCAAAAATAAATAGCTAGGTAGTAGAATTTTTATTGGTAAGGGGCGAATTGTAAAAAGAAATCAATGAATGCAATTTTATGATTGCATTTTTTTCTGATTGCATTAAAAATGCATAAATTAAAAAAACAAATAAATGAAATTCATTTGATATTCATCCAAAAAGTGCAATTACCATTTTTTTTTTGCCAAAAAATAAATTTTTTTACGGTTCGGATAAGTGCAAGTCGCCTTCAAAGCGAATATATGTGTTTGTTTTCCATTAATAATTTTTTATACTTCTCTCAGACCAAATTAAATGTGAAAAATGCAGCAAAAACGATGAAACGATAGCAAAATCGTTTTGTGCTTACGCGATTAGACCCCTGTATTTTTCTTAATCGAATTTATTTAAGGGACAAAATTTTAAAGTAGGTACATTTTGAAGAAAATTAGCCATTTTTGTTATTATAGTTACAGTTATTTTTGATTGGGATGTGAAAGTAGCAGTGTTCACTCGTTTAATAAATGATTCTATTTTAAAAAGGCAATATCCGACGTAAGCCCTGTTTTTTTGAGCTTCGATCTCAGCAAAGCAAAGTAAAGTAGGATTTTCAGCACGCAATTACAACAACTACGCTCTACTTGACACTTCGAGACTCGCAGTAGTTGTTGTAATAAGTGTGCTGAAAACTCTACTTTACTTTGCTTTGCTGAGATCGAAGCTCAAAAAAACACGCCTTTAGAGGAATATTGTCTAAAGGTCAAGAATCAAAAAAATATGTTCCAGTTAGAGGGATTTTCGACTCAGAGAGATTTTGACTTAAAGGATGACTTTTTTATGCAAAACTGAAGGAAATGCAAAAATTTGATCGAAAAATTGGAGAAAGAGGGAAATTCGAGTTAAAGGAGGTTCGACTTAGAGGGATTCGACTGTATCTACTTATTTAGACATAAACCTCATTTAGTAAAGCCACAGTGGAAAACATTTTACTATCTACAATTTCAACGAAGCTACGTAAAAGCTGTTCAAATGTTTATCTACACCCGTTTTAAGACGTAACAGCTTTAGATATATTCACTTATACGACTACACACATTTACTCACACACTTGTTATATCTGTTGAATCGGTTTTTCTATTTAAGAGCAATTGAATTTGACGTATTAGCGTCCTTAAAGCTTTAATGACTGCGAAAGCTTCTAAGAACATATAGCTATGTATGTACTTAGATATTGATTATGTTTACAAGAAAATGTATAACAGAAAATATACAAGAAAAATGTAAATAATATTCTACTTTTGCAATATAATAATCAAATCGGTGAGATAAACCATGTACGAAATAAGTTGTTGTTGTTGTGTGAAGTATTTTACAGTATTGTTTTCATGTTTCTATTTGGTAAGTATTAAATGAATAAGAAACTGACCGTTTAGTCTTAGAGTTCTATGTGGATATAGGTACCTAAGAAACGCTTTTTTTATATTGAGTAGTGTAAAGTCAATTTTATTCTAATAGTGTGTTATATATCTAAACTATTTAGTGAATACGTGCATAAATTGTTACTTTCGAAGTAAAAGTCTAATATTTGCAATAATGTGACAATAGAAAACATATTGCAGGTGTGATTAAATGTTGATAGACAAGATATTATGGAATTTGATTATTTGTATTCAAGATGTAAGAAATATTATTCCAGCCAAATGAGAATACAGAAAAAACTGCTTTAATAGTCGGATACTGTTAATCAAGAATTATGAACTTGAAATTTTTGAAACCAAGTTCATAGTTTTAGTTCTTGTGAAGTTGTGTCTAAAAATGGTATATTCATTTATTTAATTTTAATGAACCTATCTTACAAGTTAAAATTCTTAAGATCTCTCACATCATCTTTGTGTTCTTTTACATTTTGATCTTCTAATTTTTACTACAAGGTGGGCCAAAAGAAGTCATCCGATATTGTTTGCCTCTCATTTTTAAACTAAATAAAAAACTTCGATTCTGTTTTTTGGTTATGTTTACTTGAACCTTTATAATTGCATTGCTCAAGTGGAGAAGATGATATCGGCCAAATGGGCGCCGTCACAATTGACCATACGGGCTCGTTTATCATATAGATGATATGTCTCCACCAATTTAGCTCGTGAAATAAATGTCGGGTACATTGAAGATACATTTTGAGATTAGAGCAAACCGCAGAGAACATTTGCGTGATTGGTAAAAGGAAACGCAAAAATGCGATAAAAAAGAACTTGAGGGGCTTGTGGAGGAACGACCAGAAATAATTATTGTGAAAATATAATAAAGGAAACCAGATTAGATCAAAAAAGACATCGTGCTTGCTAAGAGATTTCAATACGAAAAAAGATTTATTAAATGACAGATACCAATACGACAAAACCAATGAGAAGTTAGTATAATTGTCAGGCTAGAAAATTTGTTCTGATTTCAACACCCCCACTAGAACAAGTTTTCATTTCCCAGACGTATCTATTTAAGTCCCATTAATGGAGTACAGTGTTTGCTCTTTTCTTAACAAAGGATCCTGGTAACAAAACGGAAGTGTAGGAGAGGTGTTAGAAAGGGGCATCAGAGAAAAAAAAGACGAGGCAGGACAAGGAACCCAACAAAAAAAAAAAATAAGTAGATTGCTGTTTTAAAATCGCTTGGTTTAGGAAATTTTGTTATACAAATTTTGGTAGGCTTTCGTTTCGGTAAAATCCCGGGGAAACGGGACGCGTGACCCTTTAGTGTTTTTTTTTTAATTTTCAAGACAACGCGATAGCGGGCCACACCAACGGTCCAAACATTTCTGTATACATATATACACTTTGTTGTTGCGTCGTCGCAACCCCGTAATGAATCTTATATTTGAGCGTTCGGCCTCAAACAAAAGAAATTCAATGAAAGACCGTGCTCCAACGGAGCCTTATAACGTGGTTATATATTTGGTTTTCGTTCCTTCTTTCATTTCTCAGGTTTACAGATTTTTCCAAGGCTTCGTGATTTACCGCAAAATTACGTGGCGCCCACTTTTTTTCTATTTCTTCAACAAAAGATCGACAAAATATAATCCCGGCAAAGTGTGTATACATAGTGCGCTTAACTATGTATATTGAACCCACCCCTTCGCTGAACAAACCGAACGTAGCCCTTTTACTGGCTGCGGTTGCAAAAGTTGTTAGGGCCTTAGTATGCTAAAATTTCTGATTTATTAACATCACTCTTCAGTTGCGTCCGTTTATTTTTTTTTTGTAATGGTACATTACAATTGCCCCATTGCGATGGTCACTCCATCTACCTCTCACTTCACGATTGGTAGGACTAAGCTGAGATGGGAAAGATGATTACTTCCATGAGGCGATTTCGTTCTCTTGCTGGGGAACTGCGAAAGGCTACAGACGTGGAGTTGAGTTACTCCACGAAAAATCTAAATCATCTCGATTTTAAAACCGTCTGAACGCGTGATATTAACTACGCGATTAGTAACTCGAAGTGCGTTAAATAATTCTGCCAATACGCGAACTACGGCATATAGTGTAATAAGGGTCCATTTCGATAAGGTAATGGTGCAATTCGCTAAAAACCGCACCTGCGCCACGTGTTCGTCGCTAGATTGTCACCCCATCAAAATTAAACCGCGTGTGTCAACGACAAACCCAGAAACCTGCTCATGTTAATTAATCTTTCGAGTGCGTCCCGTCCATCGAAATCGTGGGACTCAATGGAAACTCTAGACCCATCAATTTTCCCGTACAGTTCACCGAATGGGAACCACCCAAAAATATCAGTGCCTGATGTTCCAAATAAGGAAAACCTGTGAACCCATGTGCTAGTGACACCCCCAAATCTTACGTTTACTCCACTCCCTCCCCTCAACCTACAAAAAGTGTTAAAAGTGAAAGTGCGAGGAAAGTACCGTGCAAGCTCGAAAAACTCATGTGCGTCCAAAGGTCAAAATCCGTAAAAGTACCTAGGTACCACCACCATTAGAAACTCATATATAGTGAACTAAGTACCTAACCCATATAATGCAATACTCGTCACGGGACTACATAAACAGTCATATCAGCCTCAACATCTATATATATATATCATCTCCCGGCCAGCGCCCGCGGCTCCACAACCATCTTTAGTTCATCACCACCTATCAGCAGAGTCCAGCAGCAGAACTCCTTCAGAGTTTTTCTTTTCTTCTTTTTTATTTATAATTTTTTTTTTTTTGTTTTGTCTCTTATATTATTAGTATTAGTTTTCCAATATGAATTCCTATAATGTCAATGATATCCACTCTAACCTTATTATATTTTCTTTTTATAAATTCTATTAAATTCTAATAAATGATTAACTACGCTATATCTACAAAAAAAATTACTTATTAAAATCAATATTCACTCGCTCGTATCAGAGTAAACTCAAATAAACATACATACATTATCCATCCGTTAAACATCCATACAGGTTTCGGCAGCGTGATGTGCACACCACTACAACCAGACACAGGTAATTTGTTGATATTATTTTTTTTTTATATGACATGTCTCAGTGACAACTGAAGAGATTGAGTGAGTTTTGAGCTTTCACTTGGCATCTACCGTATGCTTCTTGTCAATGAACTTATCAGTAAACGAAGTTAGAGTCCATATCATATTAAACGGTGTTGGAAGAGATCATCAGAGCGAAAATTTTTTTGTTTGTTTACATCTTAATTCGTAACCAAAGCATTCATAAGGCTTATTTCATTTTCGTTTGCGGGTGATCACTCCCATCAATTAGCTATTAATTTTTTTTTTTTCCTTTTTTTTTTTGTTGCCTACTTTTTTTTATTACTTATTTTTTTAGTTGTTTTGGTTGGGTTTGTTAATAATACAACGGCTTATCTAAAGTTTAATAAATAATTTTGTTAACTTGGAAACTGTCCGATTTACTATTATTTGGGTTGTGTTCGGAGTTAGACATTTCTTGTTAAGGTTGCGAAGGTGGTTTCAGTTCCAATTTACTTTTGATGAATGACATTTAAGATAAAGCCTATAATGGCATTTTAGATTCCCACTAAGGCGCGCTAAGGAAGTGACGACATATTGACTCGAACAGCCGAATGCAGTGAACAGTAAGCGAGACTTTCTGTTAAGGGGTTGTCGCATACATTGGAGCAAGTGACAACCATGGAACCAGCCTAGAAAGTTTTTAGGTTTGGTAATGGGGAGGGCAGCTCCTTGGTACCCTTACTACCTACGGTACCAACGCTTAGAGGATGAGATAACGCAACCAGCATGACGTCATAGATTTATAAAGATACGTATAGTGTCGGTTATGACCAGCAGCCTGGTTAGAACAACGTTCTCGAGCATACAAACTCTTTTTTTTGTCTCGTAGCTACAGTCCCATTTCCCCTTTTTTAATACCCTGACCCGATCCTTTTCCCCACACATTTATAAACTAATAATTAATATCAGGCATGTAATTATACGGTAGTCCGGAGACAGGCAGAAAGAACCCACCCCAATGCCGACGAGTTGAGTACGTGCTAGCGCTAGCATGCCTGCCTTTGCCTTCCTCGGCCGGATGCTCTTCCACCTATTTCATCTATAGATTCCTGTGCTATATGGCGGAAGGGTACAACACCTATTTACCGTACAGGTGGCGCCCAACGTGGGGCACGATTTACGTCACCCCCAAACTCCATAATAATTTTTTTTTTTTCTCTCTTTTTGTAGCCTCTTTTATCTCGCGAACATGTTCGAAACAGTAACCGTAGCGCATCAGCAAATATTACTAAATTTATTTCAAGAATATAGTGAGCGTAAGACTGTTGACGTATTTTGTCTAATCGACGTCATTACATTGCTTATGGTCTCAAAGCTCTATCTATTAAATTTTGAACTTAGTCGTCAGACTCTGCTGACCGGGACAGGAGAACAAAAAGTTCCTGTTTGTCAGTTGCAGCAGTAGTGGCTATGGCGAATCCAGTAACGCAAAACCTTTAGCTCAATAGTTCGCATGCCTTTAGGTATCCAACCAGTAGTACTTGGAATACACTAGATTGTAGTACCAGGCAGTTACGGTATTGAAGCGCGCACTTACCGCTGATATTTCATCCTCAAAGCAAACAAGAATTTCCGCTGTTCCATCGTTAGTATGGTCTAATCTTTCGAGTCACCCCATATAAATTCATTTCAGAAACCAAATCCTTCAAAAATTGTTTTATACCATTTAGCATTAATTATAGAATTTATAATTTTAGCATAATTTTTTTTTTTTTTATTATATTTCTTAAAGTAAACCAGTTTATCTATTTTGGTAATATATCGTATTACTGGGTCACTTATTTGATTTTTCCATTATCTCACAAATATCTTTTTATATAATTAGTATTAATTATGTCGAATCAGGGAGCTAGGATAAAGGATCCTCCAAGTTATAATCTGAAAAGCAATAGAGGTCGGACTGATCCACACCGACTGTCTAATATCAATCAAAGAAACACGGGAGAGAGGTTGTCCTTGCCTTCTAGTAACTCCTTTGTGAGTCGTCCGATTGTGAATCCATCTGGAGCCTCACAGCACCGGAGGGAGCTCTCGTTTCCTCTTCCAAGTCCTGGGGCTTCTCAAAATTACATAGAAGATGCAATCAATTTACCTGATGGCCCTATTCCTCAACCTTCGGTTGATATGGCTGGTAATGCCAAAAGCAGTGACCCAATACCTTTCCAAGAATTATATAGAACTGATTCGGCAACCCAGTCTATTCGCGACAGCTTGTTCGCTCAAAGTGAAGGTTATGGAACCGCCTCGATGCAGCGCCATGTCAAAGAAATGGTTACGGCTTCAATTGGTATGAGTAGACCGGAAGACTTACGCTGCATTAGAATAGAGTTGGAAGAGGAGCGCCAGAAATTACGCGACGAAGTTGTCAATGTAATCCGCGAAACTCTTAACGCAAGACCAACTCCAGAACGTTGTCCTACTAACCCTGATAGCAATGGCATGATAGCACCACCACCCTACGTGCCAGCAGCTCAATTACCCAGTCTGCAGGCCCAACCAAACCCCCCCGGGAATGCGAATTCTTCATCCACTAACGCCTTTATTAACGAGCTTAGGGACCTACACTTGGGGGACGCAAGTGCACAGAATGTGAGAGGAAACAACCCAGTGGCCAGTTCTACTCACCCTACTGGTCGTTATACTACCAGTTTCAAGGAGTTCCACCAGTGGGGACTAAAGAACGACAATAAAAATATAACAGTTGACGACTTTTTGTTTAGACTGGCACATCTTCGCGACTCCTACAACATCGACTGGGAAGACATTGTACGAAATTTTCACCACTTCATTGATGGTGATGTAAGTGCATGGTATTGGATTTATATCCAAACCCACCCTCGATTAAGTTGGCGAGAACTTGGCATTGCTATCATCGAACAGTTTAGGAGCCTAGAGACCGACGAGGAGTTAGCCAGGAAGATGGACGATCGTAGACAGCGTCCCAATGAGTCATTCGACAATTTTTATTCTGAGATTTTGAAAATGAATGCCAGGTTACGACTGCCAAGGAATTCTGAGAAATTAATATTTCTCATCCGCCAAAATGTACGCCCAGACATACAAGACAACAAATTTAGCGGAGATGGTTTATACATGGCGTACAATTGAAAAATACAGTGCCGAACATTACACACGAACTCGAGCAGTGCCTCAGTTCCAGTCTCAGTACCCGAGAAGGGTTAACGAACTTGATCTTATCAATGACCCGCCAATTATTTTTTTTGATAGCGTTGAAGCTGTCAGATTCTCGAAGGGACCTAAAGATATGAGCACTGTTTCGTGCTGAAATTGTAAAGTTACCGGTCATTATTATCAACAATGTCCTTGTCCCCAAAGGGCCCTATTTTACTACAGGTGCGGACATACAGATACCACTACTCCTCACTGTACCATATGTTCGGAAAACCGGCGGAGGAGCAATCTGGTGTCTGTTGAAAATTGCTTTCCCTCAAAGAGCCCGGACCTGCAGTAAAACATGTCTCACTCGCAGATAATAACATTTCCTTACCAGCTATGACCACAAACCCAACAAAAATACTAGGTAGACCACTCCAAGCTAAAACCAGTATCGCAAATCCACCCTTACCACCACTGATTTCATTACGTAAGCGATTAACGAATTACTATGAAACACGTTTTCGAATTTTTAATAATAGCCAAATCCCGCCGAAAATCTCCAAACTAAGACAGCGTTTTGCTCAAAAAAAGACCTTTTATAAAACTATAGCCTCCACAACTTTGCTGAATGCTGATGATCCCAGACCGTATGCAAATGTCCAAATCTTTGGCACCGCAATGTTTGGCCTCTTGGATACTGGAGCAACCATTAGTTGCTTATGTTCCGGTGCCTTGGATTTCCTTCGACAAAAGGGAATCGCATACAAACCTTTTGCTGCGGACGTCAGAACGGCCAGCGGTCAGAAGCAGGCAATAGTTGGTATAGTTGAGTTGAGATACAATAGCATTGAAAAGGAAATGCAATTACTCATAGTTCCATCCTTAGAACAACAGCTTTATTTGGTATTAACTTTTGGAAGCTCTTCGACCTGGCTCCCCACCTAATTTCGGAGTTGGCTCAGGTTCCCATAAACCAAACATTGAATCCGAACGCGCATTTATTAACACAGGTACAATCAATGGATCTCGAACAAGTCAAGTCTTTGTTTCCGTCCTTTGCCCATCATGGCCTAGGGCAGACGAAGTTAGAAGTACATTACATTGACACCGGTGATGCTGCCTCAATAAAACAAAGACACTATCCCGTTTCTCCAGCGATCCAAAGCCTACTTTATGCGGAGGTGGATCGCATGCTTCAGATGGGCGTGATTGAGGAAAGCTCCAGTGCTTGGAGCTCCCCGGTTGTAGTAGTGCGGAAGAAAACCGGCAAAAATCGACTCTGCCTGGACTTCCGTAAGGTCAATTCCGTCACCAGGAAGGATGCGTATCCGCTTCCTCATATTGAGGGTTTGCTAGGGCGTCTGACAGATTCACACTTCATTTCGAGTGTGGATCTGAAGGATGCCTTTTGGCAGATTCCGCTGGAGGAGAATTCACGGGAAAAGACTGCGTTCACTATTCCGGGCAGACCACTATATCAATTCAAGGTTATGCCCTTTTATCCTCTGCAATGCGCCACAATGCATGTGCAGACTAATGGACAAAGTGGTTCCCCACGAATTAAAACAGAATATCTTCGTGTACTTGGACGACCTATTGATTGTATCCCGTGATTTTGAAGAACACTTAAGTATGTTAAAGATGGTGGCCTGTAGATTAAAAGACGCAGGTTTAACAATTAATCTAGACAAATCTAATTTCTGCTTTAAGGAGCTTGAATACCTTGGGTTTATTGTTGGAGAAGGGTGCCTGAAAACCAATCCGAACAAAGTATCTTCCATTATAGAGTTCCCAATACCAAAGACACCTCGTCAGGTCCGAAGATTTCTCGGGTTATCGGGGTGGTATCGACGGTTTGTCCAAAACTATTCATCACTTGCTACTCCAATAACGAACACTTTGAAGAAGGGCAAGCCATTTATTTTTGGCCCTGAGGCTATTGAAGCATTTAATCAGCTCAAACAGGCACTCACCACCGCCCCCATTTTAGTCAATCCTGACTTCACCAAGCAGTTTATTATACTTTGCGATGCCTCTAACTAAGGAGTTGGGTGTGTACTATGCCAGGAATATAATGAGGGTGTTGAACGACCAATCTGCTACTACTCACACAAGTTAAATTCCGCCCAGCGGAATTATTCGGTTACCGAGCTTGAGTGCTTGGCGGACGTGTTAGGAGTAAAGAAAATTCGACCATATGTTGAAGGCCAGCCTTTCAAAATAGTAACCGATCATGCCAGCCTTAAGTGGCTGATGAGTCAAAAGGACTTAACTGGTAGGTTGGCCCGATGGAGCCTAAAGCTCCAGGGATTCACCTTTGACATAGAGCATCGTAAGGGGACTCAACCCGTTGTTCCTGACGCGTTATCGCGAGCATACGCTGTTGATTCTCTGGGTGCTGTTCTTGCTCAGAGTGACCCTCGAGATGTACTCCACATCAATCTCATGGACTCGAGCTTTCAATCACCAGAGTACACTAAGTTGATCGAGACTATCGAAAAAAATTAAGGACAACTCCCTGACCTCAGAGTATCTGACGGTTTTGTGTACAAGAAAGTCAAGTATTGTACAGGGAATCCGGTTGAGGATGACATGGTGTGGAAGCTGTGGGTCCCATCGGCGCTGACTGAGTCTCTAATACTTTTGGCCCATCGGCCGCCAAGGGCTGCTCATGGTGGTTTTGCTAAGACGCTTTATCGCTTGCGTGACCGATTTTACTGGCCTAATATGGCGGCCCAAGTGAAATCGCTCATATCAACATGCCAGGTATGTAAGGCTTCGAAAGCTCCCACTAGTACACTCAGGCCAATGATGGGTAAAGCATTCGTAGTAGATAGGCCATACCAACACCTATTTGTTGATTTCTTGGGGCCATATCCTAGATCCAAGAATGGTTATTCCTATATGATCGTGTGTCTGGATCAGTTAACTAAATTTGTGCTAATAAACCCACTACGTTGAGCCACTAGTGAAAGTGCAATAAAGTTCCTAGAGGAATATGTGTTTTCAGTTTTCGGAGTGCCTGAGTCCCTACTTTCGGACAATGGCAAACAATTCACAAGCCATGAGTTTTCCAAATTCCTTTCGACGTATAGGGTGACACATATAAAAACGGCAGCATATTCACCTCAAGATAATGCCAGTGAAAGAGTGAATCGGTCAATACTAGCAGCTATTAGGTCCTATGTTGGAAAAGACCAACGCCATTGGGACAAGCACCTACCATTCATAGGCAGTGCCCTTCGAACGACCATTCATTCCGCCATTGGCATGTCTCCTTACGAGGCATTGTTTGGCCAAAGTAAAGTGGAACACGGTTCCGATTATCGCCTCCTCAAGTCGCTGAAAAGCATTAACAATCCTGAATTTGATATATTGCCTAAATCTTCACGTATGAACCTGATACAAACCAACCTCAAACAAGCACTTCACAAGGCCCATAATATTTATGAACACCGTTATAACACACGTAGTAAATGCATAAAATTCAAAATTGGTGACGAAGTCTTTAAACGAAATTTTATCTTAAGCGATGCCAGCAAGCGTATTAACGCTAAACTGTGCCCCAAATTTGTAAAGGCGAAAGTAAGGGGCATTGCAGGTAACAACCTATATGAGTTGGAGGATGAAAACGGCCGATATTTAGGAGTGTTCCACGCAAAGGATATCAGGTGTTAATAGTTAACTTTCGTGAGGTTTCTCTGAACTGCGAGACAATCCGATTCAGGCCTTTTTCATTTCCTTTTTATGTAGTTAAACTAACATAAAATTAAAATGCTTTGTTAGGGCCTTAGTATGCTAAAATTTCTGTTTTATTAACATCACTCATCAGTTGCGTCGGTTTTTTTTTTTGTAATGGTACATTACAATTGCCCCATTGCGATGGTCACTCCATCTACCTCTCACTTCACGATTGGTAGGACTAAGCTGAGATGGGAAAGATGATTACTTCCGGGAGGCGATTTCGTTCTCTAGCTGGGGAACTGCGAAAGGCTACAGACGTGGAGTTGAGTTACTCCACGAAAAATCTAAATCATCTCGATTTTAAAACCGTCTGAGCGCGTGATATTAACTACGCGATTAGTAACTCGAAGTGCGTTAAATAATTCTGCCAATACTGTTGCGGCTACCTGGAAAGAGACTGACCTATTCAGTAATCTGTGAAAATTTAAACAATAATAAATGCAAATCTCACCTATCATGTGTCATGTCCATCCAGTCACCGGCTGCTCGTAACTCATACGTGTCTTTGTTGTTTTGTTGTTTATGTCACCTTGACACTTACTAATGTTCGAATTCGAACATACCGAGTGCTTCAGATGGGTCCCTAAAACTATGCTACGTACGTACTGTAGGACAAGAAATTTTATAGCATCACGGATTGAGATGGTCGTTGTGAGAGATCCGAATTATGATTCTCAGTGGATTCTCTTCGGGGAATAATAAAACTAAAAAGGAGGACAGAAAATAAATAACAACAATTTCAATAGAACAGAAACAATTAGCATAGGATCGGATGATTTAGAATGGTTATCAAAGGATAGGGTGTGATTAAGACCCATGAACAAAGAACTGTCGAGCAATTGCCGAGCCAATGAAGTACAGACAGTTGCCGAATTAAGATCGCGACCGGTACGATCAGTGCTGTACAGTAAATGTTACCTATAAAGAGTAAACCTGTTGTAAAACAGTGCAGTGAATTTTTTTGAAAAAACCTTTTTTTGAAATACCTTTTTTTATAAAAAAAAAAAAAAAAAGCAACAAAGATACATATATCAGGAATACCTGTAGTACAGTGACCGGTGAGTGAGAGTTTTTTTTTTATTGTGAAAAGGGTGAAAAGGAATGATTGGTTTTAGGCTTTGTGTACCTCATCCAAAAAAGGAAGAAAATAACAAACTTGGCGAGTTGGCGGTCATAGCTACATCGTGGCCGCCAGCCATTTTTCTTTTGTTTTAAAAAAAAAAAAGACAGACGAAGTGACGTCACAAAAAAATACAGTCAACGACATTGTCATCGCCAGAGGTGAATTAGAGGTGACCGACATTAATGACCTCTTAGTAGCCCTAGTCAAAACACCGCTGGAGTGTGCCATTGCTGTATATGGTGGTATAACATAATATAAGGCCTGTCTATACAGTGAAGCAAACAAGTTATGAACCACTAGCACGATCAAAAAAAATATTGTTTTTTTTTTTGCTTGTATTAATTGTGTTAGTTGTGTTATATATATTTATAACGACTTAAAAATCTAAAACAACAAAAAAAAAAAAAAAAAAAAAAAAAAAATTTTAAATTAATTTTTGCTGCTTATTAATATTTTTTATTAATTTTTTTGGCGTGATTTTTCCTTCTTTTTATTTTTTTTTGTATTTATTTCTCGTATCACACTAATTTATTTTTCCTGTCTTCATACACTTATTTATTTATTAAACTTCCTTTGTATTACATTTTTTTTTGTGTGTACACAGGTACTTAGTTTTTGTTATAAGTTTCCCTTAAATTTTTTTTTGTTTTTTTTTTTTCTCGGTTCATAATATATATTTTTTTTTTGTATAAATTATATTCCTCTAAAACGAGCTCATTTTAGGTAGGGATCGCGGGTAAGGTAGCATAAAAGGTACGCTGGGAATAAAAAGTACAGGTACCAGTTTTTTGGGGAGATTTACTTTTGTTTTACTTTTTTGTTATATTTATAAATTACCGTTAGTATTACTTTAGTTATGTTAAAGCTTATATATTTAACCGTAGTTTATATTTATAATAGGTAATTTTTCTAATAAAAATTGTGCATCACGCCAAGTTGAGAAATTTTTTTTTGATGACGCTCAATTGAGCATAATGGCCTGCTAAACGAATTTTCAGTGGTGCGGTAAGGTCTGCTACGGTTCTTTCGGCGAACATGGTCTAGTCAGCGTCAACTAGAAAAATTGGGGAAGTTTAAAAATCGGCCATAAACTTCCAGGAAGGGTGGGAAATGGCCCTAGCTGCAACGTCATCAGCAGCCCTCTCAGTATGGCGGACGTCCGTCTGCTTTCAAGAAAGTAAGTTTTTTTTGGCATGTTTAATGTTTTGTGGTAGATCTCGTTATGTGTGTAGGACAAGAACCACCCCATCTGGCGAGCAGAGCCGTGCATCGCAAGCATGCCATGCTCCTCGCACGTAACACTCCATCCCTTTCCATTTCCGTTTCCTTCCTTAAGTCCCGTCCACATCCTGGCCTCCTTCTTCAATCCGCCCCCAACGCCCTCTATATTTCCCTAACCTAGATCTATTACAATACGCGAACTACGGCATATAGTGTAATAAGGGCCCATTTCGATAAGGTAATGGTGCAATTCGCTAAAAATCGCACCTACGCCACGTGTTCGTCGTTAGAGTGTCACCCCATCAAAATTAAACCGCGTGTGTCAACGACAAACCCAGAAACCTGCTCACGTTAATAAATCTTTCGAGTGCGTCCCGTCCATCGAAATCGTGGGACTCGATAGAAACTCTAGACCCATCAATTTTCCCGTACAGTTCACCGAATGGGAACCACCCAAAAATATCAGTGCCTGATGTTTCAAATAAGGAAAACCTGTGAACCCATGTGCTAGTGACACCCCCAAATCTTACGTTTACTCCACTCCCTCCCCTCAACCTACAAATAGTGTTAAAAGTGAAAGTGCGAGGAAAGTACCGTGCAAGCTCGAAAAACTCATGTGCGTCCAAAGGTCAAAATCCGTAAAAGTACCTAGGTACCACCACCATTAGAAACTCATATATAGTGAACTAAGTACCTAACCCATATAATTCAATACTCGTCACGGGACTACATAAACAGTCATATCAGCCTCAACATCTATATATATATATCATCTCCCGGCCAGCGCCCGCGGCTCCACAACCATCTTTAGTTCATCACCACCTATCAGCAGAGTCCAGCAGCAGAACTCCTTCAGAGTTTTTCTTTTCTTCTTTTTTATTTATAATTTTTTTTTTTTTGTTTTGTCTCTTATATTATTAGTATTAGTTTTCCAATATGAATTCCTATAATGTCAATGATATCCACTCTAACCTTATTATATTTTCTTTTTATAAATTCTATTAAATTCTAATAAATGATTAACTACGCTATATCTACAAAAAAAAATTACTTATTAAAATCAATATTCACTCGCTCGTATCAGAGTAAACTCAAATAAACATACATACATTATCCATCCGTTAAACATCCATACAGGTTTCGGCAGCGTGATGTGCACACCACTACAACCGGACACAGGTAATTTGTTGATATTATTTTTTTTTTATATGACATGTCTCAGTGACAACTGAAGAGATTGAGTGAGTTTTGAGCTTTCACTTGGCATCTACCGTATGCTTCTTGTCAATGAACTTATCAGTAAACGAAGTTAGAGTCCATATCATATTAAACGGTGTTGGAAGAGATCATCAGAGCGAAAATTTTTTTGTTTGTTTACATCTTAATTCGTAACCAAAGCATTCATAAGGCTTATTTCATTTTCGTTTGCGGGTGATCACTCCCATCAATTAGCTATTAATTTTTTTTTTTCCCTTTTTTTTTTTGTTGCCTACTTTTTTTTATTACTTATTTTTTTGGTTGTTTTGGTTGGGTTTGTTAATAATACAACGGCTTATCTAAAGTTTAATAAATAATTTTGTTAACTTGGAAACTGTCCGATTTACTATTATTTGGGTTGTGTTCGGAGTTAGACATTTCTTGTTAAGGTTGCGAAGGTGGTTTCAGTTCCAATTTACTTTTGATGAATGACATTTAAGATAAAGCCTATAATGGCATTTTAGATTCCCACTAAGGCGCGCTAAGGAAGTGACGACATATTGACTCGAACAGCCGAATGCAGTGAACAGTAAGCGAGACTTTCTGTTAAGGGGTTGTCGCATACATTGGAGCAAGTGACAACCATGGAACCAGCCTAGAAAGTTTTTAGGTTTGGTTATGGGGAGGGCAGCTCCTTGGTACCCTTACTACCTACGGTACCAACGCTTAGAGGATGAGATAACGCAACCAGCATGACGTCATAGATTTATAAAGACACGTATAGTGACGGTTATGACCAGCAGCCTGGTTAGAACAACGTTCTCGAGCATACAAACTCTTTTTTTTGTCTCGTAGCTACAGTCCCATTTCCCCTTTTTTAATACCCTGACCCGATCCTTTTCCCCACACATTTATAAACTAATAATTAATATCAGGCATGTAATTATACGGTAGTCCGGAGACAGGCAGAAAGAACCCACCCCAATGCCGACGAGTTGAGTACGTGCAAGCGCTAGCATGCCTGCCTTTGCCTTCCTCGGCCGGACGCTCTTCCACCTATTCCATCTATAGATTCCTGTGCTATATGGCGGAAGGGTACAACACCTATTTACCGTACAAAGTTCACGATCTATTGTTGCCGATCTCTGCCAAATGTAATTTTTTTTCCTTTCGTTTGTTTCGCCAAATAATTCAATTAAATAAGTAGTCTGATTGCGTTAATCTTTAATAAAACAATTTTGCAACATATGGAGACAAGAGATTAGTAATTTTGTTATTAGCATTTACCTGCTGAAAAGATTGATCTTCTAAACAAACAACATCTCTACTGATAATCACCTTTTTCTTTGATGGATCGTTGACTCTATATGCCTTTGAATTCTCACTATACCCAACCATCATACCCTTGATAGATTTCGGATCTAGCTTCTTCCTTTTCTGATTCTGATTAAATTAGATATTTCTATTGGCGTACGGTTAACTTAATATTCAAACTCCTATTCTACACCTGCGACAATCAGCATAGAACGAGCTTTATCCATGATTGTGCGATTCATTCGCTCAGCTTTGCTATTTTTTTGGGGTGTGTATGGAACCATCGTTTGATGTCTTATCCCACAGCTTCTTAAATAGCTTAGTAATCCTTCATTACAATGTTCACCGCCGTTATCAGTCCGAAGTGTTTTTATTCGTTTACCAGTCCCGTTTGCGACAAATCGCTTGAAATCAATGAATTTCTCTAGTACTTTTGATTTGGCCTCAAGAACTTGAGCGAAAACCTTAGGAAAGTGGTCGTCCACGAACAAAAGAATATATCGTCCACCACCTAAGAGTTCAATTCCATAGATCCGCATAGATCTGAATGCACCAACTCCAATACGTTACTCTTACTTAATTCAGATGCCTTGAATGTTTTTGGAGAATGTTTTCCTTTTAAATAATTAGCACATTGCTTCTTTATCGCATCAACCAAATTAATTCCGAAAACAGCTCCTTTCTTCATCTTAACGAGCACGTCATGACTTGCATGACCCAATCTCCTATGCCACAGATCGTATGATAATCGTAGTCCAACCCAAGTCCAACCAGTCCTAACTACGGGCGTTGTTGGGTTCCACAAAAACGACCGTGATGACGTCACAAAGGCCAACAGCAAATATAATCAATAATACCTTCTTATGTGCCAGCTTTTTGTATATAAGCAATTTTTGTTATATATAAAGTCATGTCTTTTGTGAAATAAATTAATTGTGTTTATAACGTTCTAAAAAGCAGTTGGTTTTATTTCAACCGCATTTTACCGAAAAAATAACCGGAAAAATTATTCTTTCTATAAGTTTGAAGTCGAACATTTTGGTCCACGAGGCGAATTTTTTTTTTAAGTAAAATATATACCCGACACTACACATCGCAACAAGTTTTTGCTACTACAAACTGCCTTTTTTTTGTGTGCAATTTGTGTGCTGCGTCTTATAAATTGAATTCAATTCAATCCTTGGAGGAATTTGCTGATTTTTGCTGCTTTTTTGTGTGTGCTGTTTTGTGCCGCCATCATCTTGAGACGATCGTTGATTGAACACCACATCCGAAGTTGGAATTCGCAAGTAAGTGCATTTACATTTACCATTTTATTTGTGTTTATCTGCAAATACAAAATTCATTCAAATTTCAAAATATGAAACAAAATAAACTTGCACGAGCATTTACTTAACTGGAGAAAGATATCACCAATTTTGGGAAAAAGGGTTCTAACGCTCGTACTGCTAATTATTTCTCTGGTCGTATGTCGTTATTGGAGAAATCCATGGAATTAGCAGTAGATATTTATGAGGTGTGCATAGGGTCGCTGTGTGATGGTGAGGAGGACAAATGTGTCCAAATAGAAGAGACGTATGAAAAAATGCGTAACCTGACTCCGATAAAAATAATTACCTTCACCAAATTTCATTCACCTACATCAATTACTTTGGGCGCTATCGTGCTTTCAACAGACAGAGAGACATATGGGTCCAATATTGGTTTTGTATGGGAGGTACCAGAACTACTTGAGCGACATAGCCCATTTTCAATACCAACCTGACGACGATAAAAAGAAGTCCTTTCACCAAATTTCATTCGCCTATGTCAATTCCTTTGGGCGCTATCGTGCTTTCAACAGACAGACAGACAGACAGACAGAGAGACAGACGGACATAGCTAAATCGATTCAGAATGTGTTCCTGATTCAGAATATATATACGTTATGAGGTCTTCGGTGACTCCTTCTTGGCGTTACAAATGTATTGGCAAAGTGAATATACCTTCCTGTGGAGGGTATAAAAATGCATTATCTGCAGACAAGTAAATATATCGGGGGAAGCTGGGAACACATTGCTGCATTTACCTCCGAAAACGCAGCAGCTATTGGAGGAGAAACTGGGATCAAAGGAAAACATCAAGGAGCTACCAACGCTTACGGAGTTTAAACAATTTCCCGAATCGAGGTTCCGTACTCTCGAGGCTGTTTGTTACCAGCAGGACAAAACGACTATAGAACCATCAAATAGGGTCCCTCAGCGAAAATCTTTTCACGCACAGGCCGCCAAATTAAAATTTTCCTGTAAGTTGTGCGACAGAGGTCAACATGCCATCCGCAAATGTAACCGTTTTCTGAAAATTAGTGTTAACGATGGTTGTCAAGCTATTTCTAAGCTAGGTTTCTGTAGGAACTGTTGAGCTTATAGCCATTTGTCTGAAATTTGTATAAGTACCCGTAGATGTTATTATTGTCAGCAGCCCCATCATTCGTTATTACATATCTAACTCCACAAACCAATTACATGTCGCACTCTTACCCCTGTAATACATCAAATTTTAACCAAAATTCTCAACAACAAATTACAAATTGTCTTACCTCTGCCATTAATCCCAATGCTCCGAGTTTCAAGCCACCAAATACGGAACGACATCCTCCGAATCAACGAGACGCATCGAATGTTTGATTGCTGAATGAAGATCAGCCGTGTTGCAGCAAATCCGTCCATCCAAGTGATGTTGGCCACAGCTATTGTCAAGGTCAGCGGTTCGTCTGGGGAAGTTGTTTCACTTCGACCACTATTGGATTCTGGTTCTGAGGCATCTTTTATTACTGAACCAGCAATTCAACTACTGCGTTTGAGGCACAAATCAACCTTTGTCGAGGTGTCCGGGCTAGGTATGGTCAACAGCGGCACATGCAACAAAATCGTTGATATTACGATTGGGTAGCATCATTCAACGTTTGTAGTTAACGCACAAGCTTTCGTCTATAAGTCGCTGTCTGGGCATATCCCGTCCCGAATAGTTCCAGTTGCTGATTGGAAACATCTCGACGGCTTGAGCTTAGCCGACCCATAATTTTTTAAGCCAGCCAAGGTTGATTTGTTGTTAGGCGGCGATGTGTTGGCTGATATTCTCTTGCCAGAGTTGATGAGACCAACTAATGTTAATTGCCTGTAGCGCAAAACACCAAATTTGGATGGATTCTCTTCGGACGCGTTCCATTGACGTCACAGCCTATCAAAAGCTTTCATCAAATATGCAACCTTGATACTGATATGCGCAAATTCTGGGAGTTGGAAGAAGCACCGTTTCAAACACCCGAAACTCCAGAAAACGTCGCATGCGAAGCACATTTTTTTAACAATATCAAGCGCTTAGCAGATGACAGGTTTGGAGTGGCTCTTCCTTTCAAAGGAGGCGTTTATCCAGTACTCGGGCGATCTAAAGAATGAGCTCTTCAACGATTCCAGCAGCTAGAAAGACGTCTAATAAAAACGAAAATTTAAAAAAGGACTACGTTAACTGCATTGAAGAGTACTTACGGATGGGTCATATGAGCGAAGTCAACGAGCAAATTTTGGAGAACATACCACATTATTTTCTGCCACATCACGCAGTTATAAAGGAGAGCAGTTCATCGACAAATTTGAGAGTAGTTTTCAATGCGTCTTTCAAAACGTCGGATGCAACATCACTCACTGTTGTAACTATACCTCCAACCGTTCGGACGTGTTTTTCTTTTGCTCCCGCTTCGCGAGTTAAAATAAATTGAATTCCAATTAATTTATTTGCATTCTTGCAATTTTTCCCCTGTTGCCTTTTGATTGCAAAATTTAATAGACCCAAATAAAAACTATGTCAAAGCAGTGCGGTAATACTGATTGTGTGTTAAATTCGCAAGACTTTTGTGCTGATTGGGTAAATTGTAATGGGCTATGCGGAAAATCATTTCACGCTCTCTGCATAGGGTTAAGTAAGCGTTCCATTACCTACCTAAATGATTTTAATAACAATTTCCTTTTCTTTTGCGACGAATGCAAGGGCATATCTCTTTCGCACGTTATGCTCGCTATAAAATGCATTAGTGACTCCCTTAACTCAAATTCCTCCGAAAACAAAATGTTGTACAAGCAAACCATGATACAATTTGCAAAGTATGATGAGTTGCTTAAAAGTGTCGAAGAAATATCCAACAGAATTGATGTCTCCACCACTTTTTGCAAAATCAAAATTCAAAAACATTGACAAGCAGCTGGCTACCCTAAGTGAAATAACCAAAAAGTTACCCTCTGAGTTTATGTCGAAGTCCTTGTGTCCAAAAAGTGATCCGAAATCTGACATTAACTCAATTCTAAACCCACACATATCAGCGATTAGTGACCATTTCAATTCCTTTCGCACCTACCTGGATACCTACCTACAAAGCTCTTCAAAACCAATTGCCCCATCCCATCAACTCATCGATCCACTACTGCTTGACATAATAAACAAAATCAATGAGGTCAGCAATGATGTCGCAGCTTTTCGATTAGTTATGAGCGATATCGATAAAAACCTTAGACTAGCTTCAAGCAAAATTGATTTCATACCAGAGCTCATTCAGCCACAACCAAGCCCGGTCTACAACACGTCAATACTTACCGAATTCCTGGAATCAGCAGAATATCCAACCCCATTTAATTCTCAACCATCATCAACGACCACTTCAACAACACCTACAACCACCACAACTGCAATGCCCACACCCACCCCTACAACAACCTCAGCGACGACTACAACCACAACAACAACTACAACAACCGCAGCAATGCCCACACCCACCTCAACGTCAACGCCCTTAAACCGATATGGCACACTTTGGACACTCGCCGACTGGAATAAAAGGCTTGAAAAATTACACAGAACTGCCTGCGAGCATAACTCCTTTATAATAAATGGCGCTCCTCAGCATGCAGACATTTCTTGGATGAATAACTTTTTCCTGCAGAAATTTAGCATCTCCATCCGCAACTGCCAAATTATCTCTCCAACTAACACCAAAAATAACCGATTTAAGCTCGACTTACCTTCCAAATACTCCTGGCTCTTTTCGAACCCCTCAACCGATGTCTTCAGCTTGGGCAATATGACTATCAGCAAGTTGAACAATACAGAGAAGGTGAAGCTTAGTAATGACAATAAGCCTAGTAATAAGCCAAATAAAAGAAAACGTAATCATAGCTCTAAATCTAGTCCTATCCCCGACCCAAACTGGAGCCTTAAAGTTGGAACATTCCCTCTATTTTCCCCTCACGTCTTTCACCCTCTTACCTCTATAACACCCTCAATCACACACTCTTCTCAACCAACCACTACAGCACCTCCTCAAGGTACCCCTCATCATTCCATTGTAACTTCAAGCTCACCTGCCCCGTCTGCCTCCTATTCTGTTCGTCACTCAACAAACTCTTCTCAATCAACATCTTCTCCTCATATGAACTTAGCACTCCCTCAAGGTAACCCTCATCACTCCACGGTAATTTCAAAGTTACCTAGGCCTCAATGTAATCGCGTATCGTTTAACTTAAATCCTGATCCTAGTCTCCCCTCTGACTATCCGCTAGCCCATGATAACTCACCATCGACTTCCAACTACCCGAACTTTATACATTCCCATGTTCTCAATCCTGCCCCGTCTACCTCTACTACCTCTAATTCTGTTCTTCCCAATTCATCTTCGCTTAATAAGATACCTGCACAAATCTCTAAGGATTCTGCAATTTTTGATCCTTTACTCCCCCCAGCGGTTAAACTTACTTCCAAGTTTTTAAATAATATTTCCTCCCCCAACGACCTTGATGGCCGATATATTGTGTCAAGGCTGAGAGACCACAGGCTTTTTGAAAATTTTCGACTTTACCTTGCGTACTTATTTGATAAGCCAGAATCCATTTTCATAGACGGTAAAACTAAAACAAACGTTGAGATATATATACAAAAAGAAGGCCTTCCTATTGATCCGGCTGCTCTGCGAGAAATCTACAACCGTTATCACGATGGCTTTAACATTTCGTCGGCCACCGTGGACAAAGACCTGTCTGCCTTTGCTTCTCATATCAGCTCTAAACGTATCTCGCACCTTCAACGGAGCCGTGCTGACCACAACAATTTTTTTCGTCCCTAACTCAATACCAAGTTCACAGCCATCTTCCCATCATAGCATTCCTCTAACCTTTTACTATCAGAACGTTAGGGGTCTGCGTTCTAAAACCCAAGCTGTTCTGCGCCAATCTCATGCTCTTCCATTTGATATCTACGAGATAACGGAAACCAATCTGATTCCCGATATAAAGAACCCGGAAATATTCCCACCCACATTTAACGTCTTTCGGGACGATATCAGCCGCCCAACGGATGACCCCCCCTGTCGAGGGGTTCTTCTTGCTATCCACAACGACCTGGACTCTTCTCCGATTGCTACTTCTTCGTCTTCAAAACTCGACTTTGTCGCAATCAAAATAACACTCCCCCACAAGTCCCTATACGTAATGTGTTTTTACATCCTGCCGGCCCAACCTATCGAATCCTATCAACTTGCTGTAAATGCGATCGATCAAGTAATAGAGTTATCTGACTCTTCTGACGACATCATAATTTTCCGCGACTTCAATCTGCCACAACTGCATTGGGTTTCATCTGTTGAAGAATCGTTTTTTATTGCGTCAAATCCCAACTCAATCAAAGAATGTCTCTTCATTGATCGACTAACCGAATCAAATCTATGCCAAGTTAGCGGCATCTCTAACTATATGGATAGGCAGTTAGACCTTATTTTCACTACTGACCCGATCAACTCCTATGTCTCTCTTTCCCCCCTTCTTCTTTCGACTATTGACAACCTTCACCCTCCACTTCTTCTTTCGTTTTTTCACGACCATCCACTACAGCCCACACCGCCCGCTGGCCTCCCTTGTTATGATTTTCATAAAGCCAATTTCCGCAAAATAAATGAGCACCTCGGCAAAGTTTCATTTGAGTTTGCCAATCTCCCTGTAAATGATGCCCTCTCCATATTTTATAGAGAATTATTTATTTCTATATCTCTTTTTGTTCCCATCTCTCGACCAAAACCCTTTTCTACATCCCCCCCATGGTATAATCGAAACCTCCGGTCGTTACGCAACAAGAGAAATAAATTATGGTCAGTTTTCCTTCGTAACAAGTCTTTTTCTGACTATTCCAACTATCTCGGCGTCTACCTTCAATTCACTCAGGCCTATAACTCCCTCTATCAACGATATGTCAACGATGCGCAAGCGAATCTTATAAGCGACCCTAAATCTTTTTTCCGATTTGTCAACTACAAGAAAAAATCCGACGGTTACCCTCCATCCCTCTCTTACGAAAATATAGCTTCAAGTGATCCACACACCATTGCTAATTTCTTTGTCACCTTTTTTAAACAATCGTTTGCCGACAATTCCTTTGCACCAGATCCTTCTTATTTCAAATACCTACTCAACTACTCCATTGGCCCCTTCCTCTCTCAAACTTTTGAACCTACTGTAATTGAAAGTAAATTACAAAAACTTAATGATGAATATTCACCTGGCCCGGATGGTATTCCAGCGATATTTCTCAAGAAGTGTTCCCTCGTTCTCTCCTATCCCCTTTCGCACCTCTTTAAGCTCTCGCTTTCACAAGGCGACTTTCCTCAGATTTGGAAGTCCTCTTTCATAACACCGATCCATAAAAAGGGATCAAAGAGCGAAGTTACTAATTATCGCCCCATAGCCAAACTTTCGCATATTCCCAAACTCCTCGAAAGTATTTTGTACGAATCCTTAAGCTTTCATTGCAAGTCTTTAATTTCCCCTAATCAACATGGCTTTCTTAAAGGCAGATCAACTACCACTAACCTCGTTGAATTCGTGTCCTCTGCACTTTCGGCCTTAGAAAGTGGAAAAGAAGTTGATGTTATTGCAACCGATTTTAGTAAAGCTTTTGATAAGATATCGCATAAATTAATTCTTTTCAAATTGTCTGCCCTCGGCTTTGAACCAATACTGCTGAAATGGATATCCTCATATTTGGAAAACCGTTTTTATAGTGTTCGCTTCAGGTCCGTCCTATCCGCCCCTTTCATGGCAACCTCTGGTGTACCACAAGGCAGTCACCTAGGTCCTCTTCTCTTTATCTTAACCATTAACGATCTTGTAAGGGTCATCAAACACTCCTCTATCTCTCTCTATGCCGACGATACCAAATTTTTCAAACACATATCTTCATCACAAGATTCCTGCTTACTACAACAAGATCTAGATAATTTTTCTATTTGGTGTCTCAAAAACTGCCTAGAGCTCAATATTTCCAAATGCCAATCTATCACCTTATCACGTAAGTATAACAAGCCCCCTCCCCGTATATACCTACTTAATGACCAACCTATACCAATCGTAAAGTCTCTTCGTGACCTTGGCATACTGTACGACCTCGAGCTCAATTTCCGTTCGCATATTGACGAGATAATTCGTAAAGCCAATTCATCCCTTGGATTCATTAAACGATGGTCAAAGGAATTCTCCGACCCCTACGTGACCAGGTCTCTCTACACTACTTTTGTCCGCCCCCTCCTTGAATACGCCAGTCAAACGTGGTCACCCTTTCAGCAAGTTCATGTAAGCAGAATCGAAAACATACAAAAACGTTTTCTTCGATTTGCCCTCCGCGGTCTTTCTTGGAACGATCCCCTAATTCTTCCTCCTTATCAAGACCGCCTTAAACTCATTAACTTGAATAGTCTTGAAGATCGCAGGGATGCTGCAGACATTCTCTTTATTCATCGACTCCTATCAGGCTCTATCGATTGCATGTCTCTTTACAACTCTATCTCCTTCAATATAAACCCTCGTAATTTAAGACACCTCTCGCCTCTTCTATCTACCAACCCACCGCACGTCCTTGGGCTCCAACGAACCAATTTCCCGTATGCTACGGAAGGTTAACTCAAACATTTCCATTTTTGATTTTAACCGCAGCACTTCCTCCATTAAACTCAGCCTCCTTCACTCTAAACCCTAGCTTTAATTCCTAGTTATAAGTCTTTATTGTTAAGTTTGTTTTTTTCTAGCTTGTATTAAGCCTAATAAATGGGGACATTTTGCCCCCACCAAAATTAAACTCAACGATAGGTTTATGACTGGACCGGCGCTACAAAACAACATCATCGACATCGTTCTTAGGTGGAGACTGTATAAGTACACTTTCACAGCCGACATCGAGAAAATGTACCGCCAAATTTGGGTGACTGGTAAAGATTCTTTTTACCAATTGATTTTGTGGCGAAAGGATCCAGCTGAGCCTATTAGAATCTACAGACTGCAAACAGTCACTTTCGGCACAGCTTCTGCTCCATATTTGGCCATCCGCACCTTAAATTTTCTGGCAGAAGAGGTACATCCTCAATTTCCACGAGCGGCGAAGATGATCCGAGAGGAGATGTATGTGGATGATCTTATTTCTGAAGCGGACACAATCGAAGAAGCTGACATAAAGATAAGGGGGATAAAAACAACACTGGGAGCAGCTGGTTTGAATCCACGCAAGTGGCGTCCAGCACTGTAAGCCTTTTAAGGGAGGTTCCTTTAAACGAACGAGAGGCAACATTTTCAGTCCCTTCAGAAGGTTCGGGACAACTAAAAATGCTAGGGATTCACTGGCACACAGATATCTTCCGTTACAAATACTCTCCACCAAGTCATCCACAGACAACCAAAAGGTCTATTTTGTCCACCATAGCCAGGCTCTTTGAGCCAATGGGCTGGATTTCAGCGTGCGTCATAAAAGCAAAATGTTTTCTGCAATTGCTGTGGGCAAAGAATATGACGTGGGACAAACCAATCGACGAGGAGCTGGGAAGGAGCTGGAATTTTTTCTTCGATGACTTGGAAGCAATAGGTTAGGTTAGGTTAGGTTCACCCGGAAGCCGTGCAGGCCCATTGTGAGTACCCTGTTTATACATGTAAGGACATGTGGCTAACAAAACCACTTCGATCTGTTGAGGAATAGTTTTATGTCTGATAGAGGTACCCCAGCCAAGTCGTCCAAACTTTCGAAGAACTTTGCTCCTATACAGGATGAGCGGCGTTCTTGTAAAGCTGGGCAGTGGCATAGAAGATGTTCCACGGACTCTATTTCCTCTTCGTCTCTGCAGCTTCTGCAGAAGTCATTTGCAAGAACTCACAGCCTTTTAGCCATGTTTCCTATGGTGCAGTGTCCGGTTAGAACCCCGACGAGCATCCGGATATGGCTTCTGTTAAAAGAGAGCAGGAGCTTTGATCTTTTGGTGTCAACCACAGGCCACAGACTATGGGTTATGACGCAACCGATGGTGTTGCTCCATTGTTCCTTAGCCAGTTGCGTGGTGACGCTGTCAATAAAAGTCTTAGCAGTGTTGAAAGGCGGTAGCACCTCTCCGTCCCCAAGTTGAGGGTTCATATCAGAGCCGTATCTGGCCAATTCATCCGCTCTTCGTTCCCTTCCACCCGAACGTGTCCAGGAACCCAGCAGAGTAGAACTGAGTGATGACGTATAGCCCTAAGTGCCAAGAGCCAAGCTGTAACACATTTCGCGTTAACAAGGTTGGAGCCGATTGCTTTGAGTGCTGCTTGACTGTCCACACAGATCGTTATTTCCATTGCTGGTAGTCCTATCTATAGGATAGTCTGTGCTGCTTTCTTAACCGCATAGATCTCAGCTTGGAAGACGCTACAGGGATCAGTCAGTCGAAACGACTTGTTAATAGCAAGTCTTTCTGAGAATACGCCGGCTCCTGTTCCATTTTCTGTTTTTGAACCATCCGTGTAGACGGATATACCTCTAATGATGGTACTGGGTGAGTTCCAGTCCTGTCTTTTGAGTATAGTGATTCTGAAATTTTTCTCAAAGTCATATCTGGGTTTCTCGTAATCTGTAAGTGACATGAGTGCCTTCCGATCAAAGGTTTCAAGTATGCTTGAGTGTCCGCAGTAACCGGGCTTCCAAGTTTTGTTCTCTCTTAATCTGAGAGCGGCTTAGGCTGCCACGTTCTTAGTGAATAGCTCAAAGGGTTGCAGGTTTAATAGCGTTTCCAGACCTAGTTGTGGTGTGGATCTAATTGCACCTGTTATACCCAAGCAAGCGATTCTCTGCACCTTGTTCAGGTTCTTAAGATAGGATTTGGTTTTGACCGCCTCCCACCAAACTAATGAACCATAGGTAAGAATGAGTCTCACAATCGCGGTGTACAGCCAGTGCACAATTTGAGATTGTAAGCCCCAGTTTTTCCCAAAGGTTTTCCTACATGCATAAAAGGCATTAAGTCCTTTTGTTGGTTCCCAACAAATTACACCAAAACAAGTTCAACACGAAATAACACTACACTGTAATTAGGCAAATTATTGCCAACCAATTTGCACTATTGACATTGACAGTCATTGCGCATATTGGGCTAGTCACTGAGTTATGGAAATATAAAAAACACATATCACAGATGACTGGCATATAATATGCGCAATAAAATAAACATGATCGCGTCAAACTTTCGCGTATTTTATTAAATTAAAATGCTTTAGAAGATATCACGACCGACCGAGACAAGTAAATAAACGAAATGTCAAATGTGCAACGTGGTGGTAATAAAGCAACAATAATGGACAGAAAGAGAAAAAAGATCAAGCACTCTATAAGCACCTTATTCTTACCCCCACATCAAATATGGGGCATTATTGTACAAGTAGAACACCAATACCAAAATAAATGTAATCCATGTAACTATTTAGCATTTCCTATTCCCATGAATGTATTAATGTATCTATAGGTATATAAGAAATTCAAGTTCAATAACCATATGAAGTAGAACAAATTGTATGTAAAGAACAGTAGCGACTAAAAAACAAGGCTTCATGGGAACTAAAATGCAAATCTTACGAACACTTGTCAGTTAGCATTCAATAAGAGCGGTATTACCCATTAAATTTATAAAGTAATAAGAGCAAGTTTGTTTAATTTTTTCCCGATCAATTTACCCAGCTCTCATGCAAGACATCCTTCTTGCATACATTTTTTTTTTTTTAAGTTCAACTCAGCTTAGAACATGGTCCTTCGAGTTTTCTTTTATTAAAGAGCCGCGCCTATTATCGATAGTTCAAAGACAATATTAAGTGTACAGTAAAAGGTAGAAAAGTACCTGGTGAAAAGTGATTTCCAATTCAAAAACATAAATTAAAAAGTGTACTGTGGGGTAGTGCGTAATTAGATCACCAATCTAAATTAGCAGCCCGATCATCGACGGACAGTCTATCGGCCACAGTATCCAACGAGCACACGAATCCTGTACCTATTGAACGGATCCCCAGTCATCAATCACAGCTAGGAACTGTGCAACACAAAGTCTTCTGCAGCTGTAACTGGTAGTTATATACTCAAGTTGCAGTTGCAAAAGCAATCTAAGGTAGGAATTATTTCCGTCTGTACGCCTTTGTAACCGATAGTAAAAGATACTGAAGTTACAGTTGCAAAAGCAATCCAAGGTAGGAAATCTCTTCCTTTTATACGCCTTTTTTTTGCTCTTCTAACAAAACAAATATTTTACGTTTATTTGCGCAACACTCTACTATAACGAGTCAACCATTCCTGCATCTCAACGGAGCAAACGTTATACATTGGTCACCAGACGGCACAACGGCTTAATAGCGACACAACGGTCTGAAAGCGGAACAAAACTCATCTGTGCAACACAAAGCCTTCTGCAACTGTAACTGATAGTCATAGATACTGAAGTTGCAGTTGCAAAAGCAAATCAAGGTAGGAATTTATTCCTCTTTTTTTTGATTGAAACCTCACTATATACAACATATATAAAATACACAAGTGCATTACCATATATATAAAAAAAACATTCCACAACATTTTTCATCCTACAATTAACACATTTTAACTTAAATCATACTTAACAAAGGTGATACATACAATATAAACGTAATCATGAGTAAACTTACAAAATCTATTGAAAGGCAAGAACGCATTCTTGAAGAACTGAGCAGTGATTTCGAAGAATATAAAAATCAAATCGACTCGCGGAAATCTAGGGGTTACGTAAACGCGTGTTTATCGGACGTCGAAGAAGTTTTCAAATGTGCTAAGGGTAATCATAGCACAATTGTTAATAGTGCGGCAGATCCGCAAAAAGATAAATACCTCTCTGATGAAACATATGCCAAAATTAAGCAGATTTATTTTAAATTCAGTGGAATGATAAGCGACGACATTGACAAATTTCCAAACGAGGATAACATTAACCTCGATTTCTCGCGATTGAACACTACAAAATCGGCAATGTCGGATATTCGTCTTCCACGAATAAATATAAAGCCGTTTTCCGGCAAACCCGAAGATTGGAGTGAATTCCACAACGTTTTTGAAAGCCTGATTGATAAAAATTCTGATTTATCAGAAATCCAGAAACTACAGTTCCTAAAATCATCTTTGGCTGATAAACCTGGAGAGCTAATCTCACATCTTCCAATCGATTCCAAAAGCTACGCATCGGCTTGGCAAATAATTAATGATAGGTTTCAAAACAAGAGGAAACTAGTTAACACAGAGTTGAGGATTTTGTTAGAGCAACAAAAAATCACTTTTGAATCGGCCGACCTCTTAAAGTCTTTGCATGACACCACGAATCAGTGTTTACATGCTCTCTCGAATCTGGGTATAAATGTGGATTCATGGGATCCCATACTGATATACATTATATATCACAAACTCCCAAAAACAACTCAAAGAGTTCGGTAGGCAAGATTAGGAACTTCGAGAAGTATTCCCGATTGGAAAACCTTCTTAGCATTCATTGAGGGCAGATTCAGCTCACTTGAAAACTTTATGGAATCAAATTCACATCAGAAACAACCATTACCATCAACATCATTTCGAAAAGTTACCTCCAACACCTATCACGTAAAAACTGATGGGGAAGACAAACAGTTTCGCTGTAGGCTCTGCAAAGGGGCACACAGTTTACGCCATTGCAAGAAATTTTTAAAAATGAATGTCAAATCCCGTATGGAAGTAACGAAACGAAATTCCATTTGCTCTAATTGTTTGGGTTACGACCATCATGCGAACAATTGCAACAGCATTAATCGTTGTTTCAAATGCAATTTAAAGCATCACACGCTATTGCACATTGATAGGTCTCAACATAATATGGAACAAAATACTCAACACCAGGCTCAACAACACGTTCATCGAAACGTTCAAAATCACTACTGTCAACACTCCTCTTTTCCCAACACATCCACAGACGTGGCAGGTATCGCTAATAGCAACACTATGTCAGCGACACAAAATCAAGTTGTTAGCAATCAACTAAATCAAAATGCAACGTCATATGTTCCAAGTAAACCACAGGCGTTTATTAACTGTGGACCTTCAACATCGCAAAATGCGATAAGCGCGCAATCTCAAAACCAACCCTACACATACCAACAATGCAGCATAACTAACCATCTCGCTCGAGACACAAATGTCATACACACCCCCCAAATAATATCCAACAAGCAAAATGAAACTTGTTGCACCTCAGTAAATCAAATGCATTCAAAAGCATTGTTAGCGACAGCACTGGTCAAAGTTTCTGCAACCAATGGCAATGAGTACATATTAAGGGCATTAATTGACCCCGGATCAGAAGCGACATTTGTCACCGAAAATTTTGCTCAGTTGCTCAAATTAAAAAAGCAAAAGGCTTTAGCACAAGTCACGGGCTTAGGACAAACGTCAACTGGCGTATCGAACCATCAAGTCGAATTCACAATCCGCTCCTTGACCAGATCATCATTTTCTCTACAGGTCAAGGCATTTGTCTTTAAACAACTAACGTCACT
This sequence comes from Cheilosia impressa, assembly GCA_948293265.1. Classification (NCBI taxonomy): domain Eukaryota; kingdom Metazoa; phylum Arthropoda; class Insecta; order Diptera; family Syrphidae; genus Cheilosia; species Cheilosia impressa. The sequence goes on from OX411880.1 coordinate 60,104,749, forward strand.
GCTACCAGCACACCAGTTGATTACGAAGGCATGGACCCATCTGCACAACTTACCACTGGCCGATCCGTCTTATAGCTCGCCAGGAAAAATTGACCTCCTTCTAGGCGCAGATGCATATGCTTCCATAATTCTAGAAGGCCTCGTAAAGGGCGAAATAGGAGCGCCTGTTGCTCAATATACTGAAGTAGGCTGGATTCTCACTGGCAATACAATATTCAGGTCAATCCAACTCAATAACTATTCAAAACCATTTCAACTCGCTGGCTGTTCAAAGGTTTTGGGAGTTAGAGGAAGCTCTCGAAACCAGAAAGTTAACTCAAGAAGAGAAATTATGCGAGGAACATTTCCAAAGCACATGCAAAAATTAAAAGACGGTAGATACGAAGTGCAGTTACCATTCAGAAACAATATTCGCCCAAGCCTAGGCAATTCTAAAAGACCAGCATTAGCTAGATTTTTTCAAATCGAAAAACGCCTTGATTCAAACAGAAAACTAAAAGAGGCATACACAGCCTGTATCACAGAATATCTCACACTTGGGCATATGCAAGAAATCAATGAAGATATGCAAATGTCGACCGAACAACACTATTTTCTTCCACACCATGCAGTGTTTAAAGAGTCGAGCACAACGACAAAACTGCGCGTGGTTTTCGACGCGTCATGCAAATCCTCGAATGGAGAATCCTTAAACGATAACCTAATGATCGGGCCACGCATACAGTCAGATATCATAGACCTGATTGCCAAATGGAGGAAGTTCAAAGTGGCATTTGTTGCTGACATCAGTATGATGTACAGGCAGATTTGGATGAAATCGAGCGACACTCCCTATCAATTGATTGTGTGGAGAAATAATATCTCAGACCCCTTAAAGACTTATTGTCTCAAAACCGTCACCTTTGGTACTGCATCAGCTCCGTTTCTAGCAGTGCGAACATTACATCAGCTAGCAGCCGATGTTAAGACATCTTATCCTCACGTCTCAAAGGTACTCACCGAAGGATTCTACGTAGACGACCTCATCTATGGATCAAATAATGAATCCGATGCAATCAAACTCCAAGGAGACACTCTAGATGTCCTGAAGTCGGCGGGATTTCCGCTCAGAAAATGGGCAAGCAATTCGGCAAAGGTTTTAAGTCAAATACCTGAAAATGAAAGAGAAATAAATCTTCCTCTAGACTTCGACTCAGCCGATGCCATAAAAACACTTGGAATTCGGTGGCACCCAGCACAAGATGTCTTTAAATTTCAAATTAACTTACCCGAAGCAAAGGGATATACAAAACGCTCAGTCCTGGCAGACGTCGCCAGACTATTTGATCCTCTTGGGTGGATATCGCCTTGTATTATCAAGGCAAAGCTGATCCTACAACAGCTATGGATCCAAGAGTTAGGTTGGGATAACCCAATCTCCAAAGAGACGGAAGATCTTTGGAAACATTTACGAAACGGCTTCATAGCCCTTGAGCGCATCCAAATACCTCGATAGATCCAATATGAAGACTCCGACGAGGTACAATTACATGGCTTTAGCGACGCCTCCGAGAAGGCATACGCGGCTGTGGTGTACGCTCGAATAGTTAAAAATGGCGGAGAGCACATACACATCCTATCGTCCAAAACAAGAGTGGCGCCATTGAAATGTATTTCATTACCCCGCTTAGAGTTATGTGCAGCTCTTCTCTTAGCAAAACTTTTACGCCTCATATCACGGGCAATGCAATTCCAGAATCCAGAGGTGTTTGCACGGTGTGACTCCACAATTGCACTAGCATGGATCAAATGGAGCCCGCTAATAAGAACTACGTTTGTAGCTAATAGGGTATCTGAGATCCAGACCCTCACCAGCCCCACAAGCCCATGAGGACTCTCACCGCAGGAACTCATCGACAACCAGTTGTGGTGGCATGGTCCCAAATTCCTACAAAATTTCTCCCTTAATAAATTTCCAGCAGCGATTCCAATTGACACCAATCTGGAAACAAAAAGGAAAATGAATCGAAACGAATTTCAAGTTGGTTTCTATCAAACAAATCTTTACGACACTAATAGAATGCCCAACATCGCATATGTAGTAGCTCACTGCACGATTAACAAGGCATTCTTCGAGCAGTATTCCACATTAAGGCGAATGGTTCGAACGGTATCCATATGGCGAAGATATTTCGCCAATCTAAAAAACCCACAGAACAAGAAAACACTTACCAGATATCCCATCACTCCCAGCGAACTGTATTCAGCGCATGATCAGCTTATTAAAATAGTACAGAAAGAATTGTTGATGGGAGATATTACGTCTTTAAAAAACAACAATCATGTGTGTAAGAGAAGCAAAATTTTGATCTTAAACCCCTTTCTCGACTCGGAAGGATTACTACGGGTTGGAGGTCGATTAAGCAACTCATTACTTCCGTTCAATCAACGACATCCTTTAATATTGAAGGATTCGCACCACTTCACCAAACTTATTGTCAGTGACATCCATCAGCGAACACTTCATGGCGGGGTGCAAATGATGATGGCCGAAATTCGAAACACATATTGGATAACGAACATAAAGAGACTGACAAAATCCATAATCCATAAATGTGTCAGATGTCATCGTCACAAGGCAAAAATAAAATGCAGCAGCAGCTTATGGGGAACCTCCCAGCTGAACGAGTTACATGCTCAAGGCCTTTCACAAACACCGGAGTGGACTACGCCGGACCAATTGAAATTAAGGCATGGAAAGGGCGATGTAATAGAATCTCCAAGGGATACATAGCGGTGTTTGTATGTCTCTCAACGAAGGCCATACACATCGAACTCGTGCATGATCTAAGTACGGCTGCCTTTATAGCCGCGTTTAGAAGATTTGGAACTTCGCAAGAAATACAACTTGGCATTTCAACCCCCCTTCATCACCTCATTTCGGAGGGCTCTGGGAAGCGGGAGTGAAGTCCATCAAGCACCACATCAAACGAACAATTGGGAACTCCAAATTGACATTCGAGGGGTAGGTACTCGACATTGCTTACCCAAATTGAAGCATGCCTCAATTCAAGACCACTATGCCCCATGTCTTCGGATCCCGACGACCTAACAGTTTTGATTCCGGGTCACTTTCTTATCGGAGGATCAATGCATACAGTCCCCGAAAGAAATCTAAACGACACAAACATAAGCAGCCTAGACAAATGGCGATATATTCAGCGGCTCCTGCAAGAATTTTGGAAACAGTGGAGCTTATCATATATTCATCTGCTCCAACAACGACCGAAATGGCTCCAAAAGCAGCCTAACCTCAACGTTGGAGATATCGTCATTGTCAAGGAAGACAACTTACCACCCTCGTCGTGGGCACTCGCGCGAATAACCGAATTACATCCGGGTTCAGACGGCTTAACGCGCGTCGCGACAATCAAAACCAGCACATCGGCACTGAAAAGGCCAATTGTAAAATTATCCCCCTTGCCGGTATCTGAACCAATGAATAACACATGATAATCACAAACAAAAACATTTGCGTACCCTCCCTTCCCCCTTTTTTCTCTCTACCTACAACCCATTCATTAACTAAGAACATGAACAGCCTAATACACTCCAATGAAGTAAAAAAAAAAACAATTATAATCGCCAACATGAACTATACCCATAACACAAAAGCAATGAACTTAAATAAATAAAAATAACTCACCCCATGCTTATAAAGACGACCATCCCTTGAAAACTAATAGGGAATTAGGTCCAGAAAATATAATAAACACTTATGTCACTTTGCACATTATGTATACCTACTGATATACACAAAAACAATTTACTAATGCCTTTTGGAGCTTGTTGCGGCAACAAGTGCTTGTATCCAGGTAGAGGGCTGTGAGTTCAAGGACGGAACCTTCGTGGTGAAGACCTCCTCGCAGCAAACCTCTGAATGGGTTAGCAGCATGGTGCCGAAGATCCCTCCCCTTGGGACCAAAATTTTTGAGGTCTACAAGCCACCCAAGCTTACGCCTGCCGTCTGCTGGATCCCTGGGAAACTGGAGAAATCGGCGGATGTGCTTAAGCGTCTGAATGCCCAGAACCCTGGTCTCGACACAAAAGCCTGGATTGTCCGTTCTCACAGGCAGAGCAGAAACCGTCACGATGAAGACTGTAGCTCTCTGGTTGTGAGCATAGACATGGTTTCTGCCGAGATCATTAAGTCTAGGTACAACATGCGTCCCTATCTGCATCTTGGTAGGATTCATTTCCATTTCAATGCCAAATAGTGTAATTAGAGGACGAAACCCAGAGTCTACAACCATTTTGTTTACTCAGATAAACCTACAACACTGCAAGGCTGCCACTGCTCTTTTAAGTAGTAGGCTTGCGGTATGTAGAACAAAGAACTGCATAACATCCATCCAAGAACCGTGGGTGTGGAAAAATCGCATCTGTGGCCTTGGTGAGTTAAGCGGTTCGCACAACGTTCTTTACGATAAGCTGTCCGAGAGACCTAGGACATGTCTTGTTGTATGGAAATCCCTCACGGCAGTTACAATCAAACGGTTCTGTTGCCAGGATCTGGTTGCTGCAACTATTACTTACCATGCTAACGGCAATTGGGAAACCTTGGTCATTGCATCTGCTTACTTTCCCTACGACTCTTTAACTCCTCCACCACCAAAGGCTGTTGTTGAGCTCGTAGAGTACTGCGAGTCCAAAGAGATAGGTCTTATCTTATGTTGCGATGCTAATGCTCAAAACACTGTTTGGGGCAGCAGCAAGTGTAATATACGGGGAGATCGTCTTCTGGACTTCATCCTATCGTCTGACATCACCATCAACAATGTAGGTTGTCGACCTACATTTGTTACAGCCATGAGACAGCAAGTAATTGATGTTACCCTGTCCAACAGGCATTGCAAGACTATCATAAATTGGAGAGTATCGCCAGATAGCACTTTGTCAGATCGCAGATACATCGAATTTCAAATCTGCTGTGAAGTTTCACCTTCGCTGGAGAGGAGAAATCCGAGGAAAACAAATTGGGCTCGGTTTGAGGAGGAGCTTGGCAATTCTGTTAAAGCACCACTCAAGCTGAGATCAATACAGGGGGTGGAGAAGTCTGCTCAGTATCTGAGCAGCGTCATTACCCGTTGTTTTGAACTAGCGTGTCCAGTTTCAAAAAACTCCTGTAGAAAACCGGTACCTTGGTGGAATACCGAACTGCAGTGTATTCGCAGAGAAACCAGGAAGCTCCTAAATAGGTCTTTAAAAACCAACTTAGAAGAAGACTGGAATCTGTATCGATCGAAACAAAAAGAATTTAAGAGACTAATTCGTAAATCGAAAAGTGACTCTTATAGGAAATTTTGTGAGGAGGTCGCTTCACTAAGTGCAACCAGTAGGCTTGTTAAAGTCCTCAAAAGGGACAGACCAAGTAAACTGGAATCGCTCCAAAAATCTGATGGTACCTACACTGAGACAAAGGCGGAGACTTTTAGTCTCCTGCTGGAGACTCACTTCCCGGGAAATCAGGTCACTACGTGTTCTTCAGTTGTACCGCCTATGGTGGCCACTTCTGAACAAACAAACACCACGCGGCGTAGTTGGTATATTGCATCCGGAGTGGTGACGGATGACGCTATCAATTATGCAATTTCATCTTTTGAGAGTTTCAAGTCACCGGGTCCGGATGGAATCTATCCGGCTATGCTGAAAAAAGGTTTTAGTCAGCTGATGCCGACGCTGAAAAGAATTTTCACCGCCAGCTTGGCCTTGGCCTACATACCTTCCCCTTGCCTTATGGTTAAAGTCGTGTTTATACCAAAGATAGGTAAGACCGACTACACTCTCGCCAAAAGTTTCAGACCCATAAGTCTGTCTTCCTTCCTGCTGAAAAGTTTGGAGAGACTGGTTGAGCTGCACGTGCGCAATGTTGCTCTTCGATCGCATCCTCTTTCTTTGATGCAACATGCCTATCAGCGTGGAAAATCCTGTGAAACTGCGCTTCAAAACCTTGTTGGTAGGATTGAAAGTGCACAAGAAATGGGCTTTCAGTGAATCCTCTTAAAACTACGGTTGTTCTCTTCACGAGAAGGAGGAAGATCACTGGTCTGACTCAGCTTGTGCTAAAAGGCGTCACTATCCCGATATCCGATGAAGTCAAATATCTGGGAGTAATCCTCGATAGAAAGCTTCTTTGGTCCAAGCATGTCGAATCAAAAACCGATAAGGCGCTGTCAACTTTCTGGCAGTGCAAAGGCGCTTTTGGCAAGACATGGGGTTTATCTCCTAAAAGGGTCCTTTGGATCTATACGGCAATGATAAGACCACTTCTCTCATACGCATCGGTTGTATGGTGGAACAGGCTTTCGCGGAAACGTGTTACTGCCTCTCTTGCCAGACTTCAAAGAACGGTTTGTCTTGGATGCACAGGGGCCTTCCCTAGCACTCCGGGCTCTGCTCTAGATGCTATGATGAACCTCCCCCTCTTGATATTTTTATCATGGGGTGTACGCTGAAAACCATTTCTCGGTTAAAGAGAGGTGGCTTTTGGTACCACGCGCATTGGAATTTTGAGGAACTTGTGCGAGAATTGTCCTTTGACCCCTGTCTTATGGATATGCCGTCTGACGCAATGACCCCAGAAATCCTACTGCGACAAAACTACCATGTCAACTTTCCTCAGGAAACGGAATGGCTTCGGTCAGACTCTGAGCCTGGGAAAGAATGCCATCGTGTATTCACGGATGGCTCCAAAACCGGACAAGGGTCTGGTTCTGGTGTCTTTGTGGAAAGCGAGAACATTAGACTACACTACCCCTTAGGTAACCATGCGTCTGTCTTCCAAGCGGAGATTTTCGCTATCCTTATGGCTATGCGCTATATTGTGACAAACAGGTGGAGGGCTAGAAGCATATGCGTTTGCAGTGATAGCCAAGCTGCTTTAAAAGCGCTGCTTAACCCTCTTACCTCGTCCAAGTTAGTGCTCGAACTCAAGCTTTCTCTGAACTTAGTCGGAAGGCTCAACACCGTGAATCTTGTTTGGGTCCCAGGTCACACTGGTATCCAGGGAAATGAGATTGCTGATGAGCTTGCCAGACGGGGTTCAGAAGAGGCTTTCTCAGGACCTGAACCTGCGTTGGGTCTGCCTGCTTCTATGGTTAGGTCATCCATTGATACTTGGGTTTCTCGTGAACATGAGCGTCGGTGGCGTGACTGTGCTGGGTGTAGGCAGGCCAAACGACTGCGTCCGGACATTTGCAAAAGGTCCGCGTCTTTCCTTCTATCTCTTAGGAGAATCGACTGCAGACTGCTTGTGGGCGTCCTTTCGGGCCACCAAGCTTTTGCCAAACACTTAAATGTGTTGGGCTTGAGCAACACCACTATCTGTCCTGCTTGTGAAGAGGACGATGATACAGCGGAACACTTCCTCTGTAGCTGTCCCGCCTTTGCTCGCATCAGGTGGCGGATCTTTGGGGCTGATGTGGTGAGTGCCGAACATCTAAGCTCTTCATCACTGAAGCTCCTTCTCATCTTTCTTCGAAAGACGGGAAAACTAAGTACAGTAATGTAAGGTGTCTGTTTGGCAGTACAATGGACCTGTAGTTTGTGTCTGAGTGCTCCATCGGATAGTAACAACCTCCGACAAAAAAAAAAAAAAAAAAAAAAATGCGCAATGAGCAAAGCTGCCATCCGGCAAAAGAACAACAACAAATCAGCGGCAATATCAGCCATACGCAAAAGGAGGTTATGGTGAAATTCGAGATGACCAGGACTTCTTGAAAGTGAAACTCTGTCCCCGAAGGCCGGGAGCATGTTGGTTCCCAACAAATTACACCAAAACAAGTTCAACACGAAATAACACTACACTGTAATTAAGCAAATTATTGCCAACCAATTTGCACTATTGACATTGACAGTCATTGCGCATATTGGGCTAGCCACTGAGTTATGGAAATATAAAAAACACATATCACAGATGACTGGCATATAATATGCGCAATAAAATAAACATGATCGCGTCAAACTTTCGCGTATTTTATTAAATTAAAATGCTTTAGAAGATATCACGACCGACCGAGACAAGTAAATAAACGAAATGTCAAATGTGCAACGTGGTGGTAATAAAGCAACAATAATGGACAGAAAGAGAAAAAAGATCAAGCACTCTATAAGCACCTTATTCTTACCCCCACATCAAATATGGGGCATTATTGTACAAGTAGAACACCAATAAATAAAAGTAATATATGTAACTATTTAGCATTTCCTATTCTCATGAATGTATTAATGTATCTATAGGTATATAAGAAATTCAAGTTCAATAACCATATGAAGTAGAACAAATTGTATGTAAAGAACAGTAGCGACTTAAAAACAAGGCTTCATGGGAACTGAAATGCAAATCTTACGAACACTTGTCAGTTAGCATTCAATAAGAGCGGTATCACCCATTAAATTTATAAAGTAATAAGAGCAAGTTTGTTTCATTTTTTCCCGATCAATTTACCCAGTTCTCATGCAAGACATCCTTCTTGCATAAATTTTTTTTTTTAAGTTCAACTCAGCTTAGAACACCTTTCTTCATTCTTTCTTCAGTATTCCGTTTCCAGTTCAATTTGGAGGTGAATACGCCTTTAAGATTCGGTGGGTCCCATTTTGGTACCTTAAATTTCCTGGTGAACAGAATGAGTTCGGTCTTTACCGGATTAACCGCAAGACAGTTGTGGTCCGTCCATTTAGATAGTTCTGATAACGCAGATTCCATAATATCTCTAATGGTGGAAAGGTATTTTCCTGTACAACTATGTCATCTGCATAAGCGACTATCTTAATACCTCTGCTGACAAGGGATCTAAGAATTTTGTTGATAGAGATATTCCACAGTAGTGGAGATAGGACTCCCCCTTGTGGTGTTCCGCGATTAACTCTTTTGTTAATAGCACAGTCCCCTAGGCTGCTGTTAATAACTCTGCTCTCTGCTGTTAAGCATAGTCTTAACCCAGTTTGTCAGAAACTGTGATGAACCTGACTCCTCAAGTGAGGATACAATAGTATTAGTATTCAGGTTGTTGAATGCACCTTCAATATCCAGAAAGGCCGCCAACGTAAATTCGTTGTCTCTAAAGGATTTCTCGATCGTTCTAGTTACTTCATGTAGGGCTGTCTCCACGGATCTGCCTTTGACATATGCATGTTGTGCACTACACAAAGCACCGGTTGTTTCTAGAGTGTTCCTCAGGTGCAGGTCCAATAACCTTTCCAGTGTTTTCAGAAGAAAAGATGAAAGGCTAATTGGCCTGTAGTCCTTGGGTGTGGAGTGACTGGGTTTCCCTGCTTTGGGAATAAAGACCACCCTCACCTCTTTCCAACAGTCAGGAACAAGTCCAAGTGTCAAGCAACCACGAAAGATTGCCTGTAGCCATGGGACGGTCCTTTTACTGCTCTTTTGTAGCATGGCAGGTATAATACCGTCCGGTTCCGCCGACTTGTACGGTTGGAAGGATTGAAGAGCCCATGCTATTCTATTTGTGCTCGTGCATTTCCTGATGATAGCCAGTTCTGCATTCGAAAGTGAGGAGAGGCTTCCATCAGAACTGTGTAGCAGGCTTCCTGGGATTGTGCATCCCGAAAAGTGTGTTCCGAGGAGCAAGTCAAGAGTCTCCTGATTACTAGCTGTCCAGCTATTGTCTTCCTTGCACAGGTACCCTACGGGAGAGGGATTTTTGGCAAGGACTTTCCGGAGCCTTGCCGCTTCTGTGGTGGATTCGATGTTGGAGCAATAGTTTTGGAAGCAATAAATATGATTCGATTGCCTCGATGGGTGCAATCTAGACACCAGTATCGGAATATTGAAATTCACGGCTTCTCAGATGCATCAGAGAAGGCTTTCGGTGCGGCAATTCTGCGACTTATTAGTAAGTCTTCAACGCTCCAAGAGTTGGTTAAGATTGTTGCGTATAGCCAGAAATTTATCAACATCTTTCTTCAACACCATTATAGATTTCGCAATCGCACTCGAAATATACGACAAGGCAAATGTACAGTATTAACACCAACGGAACTCGACGAATCCACAACAACACTGATTCGGGTAGCACAAAGGCAGATGTTTCCAAATGGAATTGCGAAAAGAAGAGGGATGGGATCTTTAAATCCATTTATAGACGGCCACGGTGTAATCCGAGTCGGCGGAAGACTCAGCCAAGCAAACATTCCGTATAACCAACAACACCCTCTTATCTTGGACCCAAGTTACTGCATAACAATTTTAATTATACGTGATGTCCATCTTAAATCACTACACGGAGGGATACAATTGATGATGGCGCATCTTAGAAACTAATTTTGGATTTTCAAACTTAAAAGAGCAGTGAAAAAGTAGATCCACAGTTGCGTCACATGCTACAGACTCCACGCCCAGAAATCTCAACAGCTGATGGGAGAATTACCTGCACCTCGAGTCACAATGTCAAGACACTTCACGCACACTGGTGTTGACTATGCAGGCCCCATCAATATTAGGGTTTGAAAAGGTCGGGGAGCTAAGTGCCACAAAGGGTACTTGGCCATTTTTATTTGCTTGGCCACCAAAGCAATTCATATCGAAGCAGTCAGCGACCTAACAAGTCAGGCATTTTTGGCTGCAGTCCACTTCCATTCTGTTTCTCGACAAACAAACGACACAGAAAATCAAAAGCATACAGCACACCAACGAGGGACACACGACACAAAAATAAAGCACAATACACAACAGGGAAACGAAATACACTCATGCACACCACCGACACTGAGGGACGTTACACACAAAGTAAATTATAAAACAAAACACACGAAAACAATATATATGTATATAATACTAGTCAAATGAAAAGGAAATTTAATAATATTGCAATTACTATAATAATACTCATATCAACTATTCTGCTACACATCACACATGAATTGAATTTTCCGCACAATACGAACACTCGGTTTAATTCGCGCACTGCACCAACAACCACCACCGAACGATTGTTGCAGCGATTGAAGGCAACCGATTGGTTTTATTTTTTTTTGCCGATACACAATGCACCGCACACCGAAGATTCACACAGCAACAGTAGTGAGCAGCGTAATCATTATCGTTGCGATCGACACCAACAAAATTATAAGAAAGAGCGAAAGAACGGTTTCTTGCGTAAAAAAAAATAATGAAAGTTTTGTTCCAATATCCAATGTCTGTTTACTCTTCTGTTCGCAGTACTGTTTTGTTATGATAAGTGTTCTCAATAGCCCAACACGCCTTGTGAGTCCACTGTCCTTGAATGCCGCAGCCCACAGTCCACAGTCCCACACTTGCTATGCTGTTTTTGCTTCCCGAACATGAGTATAATTAATCGGTTCTATAAGCAGAATAATTTTCGATTTTGCATTGGAAATCGTTTTAACATCAGTTTCTGCTGCACTGACGCATCCCCACATTCCCTTATGCTCAAGATAGTTTTCAACCGCAAACTTCCATTCGTCGGAATTGTCGCGACCTCGAAGTTTCTCTATGGGTGGAATTGAAGAAGTCGCCATTACTTTGCAGATCCTCCGAAATCTTTGAAATCCTTTTTAATTTGATCTTTAATTGTGTTGATTAAAGTTGCTGCTTTATTTTTATACCCTCCAGAGAAAGGTATATTCACTTTGCCAATACATTTGTAACGCCAAGAAGGAGTCACCGGAGACCTCATAAAGTATATATATTCTGAATCAGTATCACATTCTGAATCGATTTAGCCATGTCCGTCTGTCTGTCTGTCTGTCTGTCTGTTGAAAGCACGATAGCGCCCAAAGTAATTGACGTAGCTGAATGAAATTTGGTGAAAGGACTTCTTTTTATCGGCTCGGCGTCAGATTGGTATTGAAAACGGGGTATGTCGGTCAAGTAGTTCTGGTACCTCCCATACAAAACCAATATTGGACCCATGTGCCTCTCTGTCTGTTGATAGCACGATAGCGCCCAAAGAAATTGACGTAGGTGAATGAAATTTGGTGAGAGCACTTATTTTTATCAGCGTCAGGTTGATATTGAAAACGGGGTATGTCGGTCAAGTAGTTTTGGTACCTCCCATACAAAACCAATATTGGACCCATGTGCCTCTCTGTCTGTTGATAGCACGATAGCGCCCAAAGAAATTGACGTAGGTGAATGAAATTTGGTGAGAGCACTTACTTTTATCAGCGTCAGGTTGATATTGAAAACGGGGTATGTCGGTCAAGTAGTTTTGGTACCTCCCATACAAAACCAATATTGGACCCATGTGCCTCTCTGTCTGTTGATAGCACGATAGCGCCCAAAGAAATTGACGTAGGTGAATGAAATTTGGTGAGAGCACTTATTTTTATCAGCGTCAGGTTGATATTGAAAACGGGGTATGTCGGTCAAGTAGTTTTGGTACCTCCCATACAAAACCAATATTGGACCCATGTGCCTCTCTGTCTGTTGATAGCACGATAGCGCCCAAAGAAATTGACGTAGGTGAATGAAATTTGGTGAGAGCACTTATTTTTATCAGCGTCAGGTTGATATTGAAAACGGGGTATGTCGGTCAAGTAGTTCTGGTATTTTGCATGATAACACTTTTACTTGTTTTTATTAATTCTGCGATTCTGGGCCATAACCTGTTGTGAAAATACAATAAAGAAATCCAGATTAGATCAACAAAGACAACGTGCTTGTTTAAATAAGAAGAAATATTTATTAAATGACACATGTCAATATGACAAAACTAATGATAGGTTAGTATCATTGACAGGATAAAAAATGTTTCCTTTTTTTAATAATAATGAATTTGCATGACAAATTCCACTGCAATATTGAGGTAGTCAACTCCGACTGACATCGACTATTTATCTTTGGTCAAGATATGCAGAATAGAAAGTCATATATTCCGCATTTTGTTATCTCTTTCTTGTATATAACACTTGCCTCGAGAGAATAATGAATGAAAACTGAAACTTCTCACATTTAATAAAAAGCGTGGTTAGTTCCAAGAACAGATTTTATTTAATTTGTTTTCTTTTTTGTATTTTTTTTTCAAGCGTTGCTAATTTTGCTTGTTATATTGAAATTGTTACCTTCAACTCGACAGCAGTTTCTTCAGTTTTGTGCTTGCAAATAGAACAAACTTATATGCTTGGTTCAATACCTCTTTATGGGATCATCTATTTCCTGTTAATTTATCATACAGTCGTTGGCAAAATTATTTGCACATTATCTCTTCAACAAAAATTTTTTTTTTTTAAAAAATTGGTTTATTTATTATTAACTCTTAACATTTTCTTGAAACGGTAAGTAATTATAATAAAAAAAACAAGTTTCCTAAAAAGCGGTCAAAAACAAAAAAATGAAAATAGCAAAATTATTGTTACATTGAAAAAAATTTAGGTCCAAAGATATTACATTAGAGACACGTGCTGCAATTGTCGCAGAGTACAAAATCGGCCGGCGTTTCGGTAGAAAATCTTTCCGTTAAATATCTTGAGAAAGAGAAAACTTGTTTGAGCCTAAAAAGCCGAACCGGGAGAGGAAGGAAAAGGGTTGCTTCCAATAGAGAAGACAATCTAATTGTTCGGTCTTTTAATTGGAACCCTTCCGAAAAAGTGAAAAATGTGTTGAAGGAGTTAAACAAGGGCCGTGAAAATAATTTCAGTAAAAGAACATAACATAGGAGGTTAAAAGAAAACAAAATCAAAGCCTATGTCAGGCAAAAAATCCCTATATTACACCAAGAAACAGGCTCGCAAGACTTCAATTCGCAAGGGAGCATATTAATAAACCACCGGATCTTTGGAGGAGAGTTCTTTAGACTGACGAGTGTTGCTGCTACCTGGAAAGAGTTATTAACGTACCCAATATCTTGAAAAAAATTAAATAAATTCTTTCCTTCCATCCAGTCACCGGCATTTGCTCGTAGCTGACGTATATTTTGTTGTTTTGTTGTATATTCACATTTGAAGTTGGAATTCGAACTGACACAGAGCTTTAGATGGGTCCCTAAAACTATGCTACATACGTTCTGTACGACAAGAAATTTTATAGCGTTACGTTTTCTATCGGTAAGGTTGCGATGTTCGTTGAGAGAGGTTCGAATCGAAATTCTCTGAGGGTTCTCTGTGGGAGTTGAGGTTAAAAGAATAGAAAGCGATAGGTTAAATAAAATAAGAAAGAATTAACAAAGGATCGGATGATTAAGAATAATAATCAAAGGAAAGGTTGCGATTACGACCTACGAACAAAGCACTGTCGGGCAATTGCCTTTGAGAACTCAGTACAGACAGTCGTCAATTTAAGATCGCGAAAAGTCCAGTGTTGGGATGCCGATGGCGATGCTCCAAAAAGATTGTTTCGTCCGAGTATCGAAGGAATAGAGAAAAATGCAATGTTTTAGTGTATATAAAAAATTTATTGTTCACGCAAAACAGGGAGTGGTGCTACCTTACCTCGTTGAGGGTTAATTAAAGAAGAAAGAAAAGAATGCCGGAAATTACTGTGGATGGTCATAAATAAAGATATGGAAGTTTTCAGAACTCCTTACTAATACGTGAGCCATCTATGTCTTCATTAGGCAAATTAATTTTAGGTTGGTATTACAATTTTTACGTAACGTAATGATAAAGCGTTTTGGCTTTAATATTGCCGCTCGCCTTGCAGACTTTAGTCTGCAAATAAATGACAATTATAAGCCCTATTCTAATCCCTATATCTAAATCTAGGATATAGATGAGGAACCTTTTTATTTTCCGAAGGGGTTCCACTCACTCCGGAGGAGAGGATTGTTAGTAGGAAAAGCTAAGCTATCTAAAAATGGAAATTATTTACAATTTAATTATGGAAAATAGTAGATTAAGATTCAAATGCAAATGTTAGTAATCGTATCTGTAAGAGTAAGGCTACGTGTATAGCATAATTCAGTACAATTCATTTTATTTGGTGTACAAATTTAAATTTAGTTTTGTTTGACGATAAATCACATGTGTAATATAGAAACCGAAGATTCAAATATCTATAGGGTGGAACTATTCATTCGGAAGGACACACAGTTTAACGATTGGCCGATTGGCCATCGCTTCCCGGAAAAACATTAGTTACTCGCCCTAATCGCCATTCTGTAGGCGGCAAGTTTTCTCGCCTAACCACGACAATATCGCCAATCTGAATATCCCGCTGCGGAAACTTCCACTTAAATCTCTTGTGCATCTCTTTTAGGTACTCTTCTTTCCATCGTTGTGAGAAGCGAATATGCAGAATCTTAAGCTTTTCTCACCGATTCGTGAGAGAAAGGGAAGAGTCTCTTGGAAGCGATTCTGGTAAAGAAATAAGTGGACCTCCAATAAGGAAGTGCCCCGGAGTGAGAGCAAGAATGTCGTTAATGCTTTCAGAAGCTGCAGAGATGGGACGGGAGTTTAGACAGGCTTCAATCCGACACAGGAGAGTTGAAAACTCTTCAAATGTATATTTAAACCCAGCAGCTACTTTCTTAAAATGTGTCTTGAAGCTTTTGACCCCGGCTTCCCATAAGCCGCCCATGTGAGGGGCACCAGGCGGAATAAAATGCCAAGAGATTCCTGATTCGATTTTCTTGCACATTTCAGAGGCCGCTTCCGTTAAATACTGTTTAAACTCTTCTTTTAACACCCTATTAGCTCCTACAAAGTTAGTTCCGTTGTCGGAATAGATATCCTGAGGTGCACCCCTTCTAGACACCAATCTGTAGAAAGCAGCAAGGAACGCAGCAGTGGAGAGCTCTGTGCATGCTTCCAAATGAATAGCCTTTGTGCAAAAACACACGAACACACACACATAACCCTTGGTGATGCGACAGTTTCTTCCCATATAAGTTTTTAAATCAAACGGACCAGCAAAGTCTACACCGACCGTGGTGAAGGGTCTGGAGAACTCTGTCCTTTCTGGGGGAAGTGCTGCCATAAGTTGAGAGCGAAGATGTTTCTTGTGAATCACACAAAGTTTGCAGCGGCTTATGCTTGCTTTAATAAGATTTTTTAATTTTGGAATCCAATACTCGTTTCGAATAAGGACTAGCATGAGTTGGTTTCCTCCATGCAAAGATATCTTATGAACGAAGTTTACGAGCAGCTCTGCATATTTCGATTTATAAGCCAATATAATAGGGTAGTATCGTTCAGTCCATGAAAGATGAGAATTGACCAGTCTGCCATTGACTCGCATCACGCCTTTAGAATCAAGAACGGGGTTCAATGTTAAAAGTGTGCTTGTACGATGGATCAGTTTGTTGCTTTCAAGGGAAATATATTCAGTTGAAAAATACATCCGTTGAGAAAGTATAATCAATCTTTCCTTTGTTGAATTGATCTCATCTCGGTCTAGGTTACAAGTAGAGTATGAGAATCTAGACTTAAAACGAGGCTGAGTTAAATGATAAAAACGGAGAGCATATGATAGAACTCGAATAGCTCGCGAGTAGCAGGAAAAACGTTGAAGTATATCTTCTGATTGATTGCACTGGCCATGATGTGATTTGATAGGTTTTGACTCTAGGTCCGCCTCTTTGACAGAGGAACGCATGCCACCGTAATTCCTTGCCGAGAAGATCACCAGGAGCCATTCCCCGTGTTGCAAGATCTGCTGGAGCAGTTTGAATCCATCGAGGAATTTGTAGCTTTCCTATATCTTCAAAGGCCGCCGTGAAGGCTTTCCATATAGCCAGAGATGAAGGTGACAATTTTCCATCCCATTGGGGGTTGTCCTTCCATATGCGTTGCATAAGAATTTTTGCTTTAATTATGACTGGCGCTATCCACCCAGCTGGATCGAAAAACTTGGATATGTGAGAAAATACTACTCGTTTAGTACAAGTACTTGAAAAGGGTATGGGATTTATCTGAAAGTGGAACGAATCAGACTTGCCGTTCCAAAATACCCCAAGAGTCTTTACCGAACTCTGATCACTTAGATTGAGGAATTGATCATTCAGAATATGATCCTGTGGAATATTCTGTAACAATGCTCGATGGTTCGCATTCCATTTCCGTAGTTCAAACCCGGCATTTTTTAAGGTCGCTATAATTTCAGATTGCGATTGAAGTGCTTCATCACACGAATGAGATCCAGCCAACAAGTCATCCACATAAAACTGTTTGCGCAACATTTGTGCGGCGGTAGGATAATTCGACTCCTCGTCATCAGCTAACTGCAATAACGTGCGTATTGCAAGGTAGGGGGAGCACTTGACACCAAACGTTACAGTTTGAAGTTCGAAATCTTCAAGAGGCTTATCAGGAGTATTTCTAAAAATAATTCTGTGAAAGGGTGTCTGACTCGGGTGGACGCGAATCTGTCGGTACATTTGAGCTATGTCGGCATTAAAAACATATCTGTACTTTCGCCAACCAAGAATAAGTAAAACCAAATCTTGTTGCAAAACCGGACCGGTATACAGAAAGTCGTTTAGACTAGTGCCATTTTCTGAGGGATTGGAAGCATTGAACACAACTCTCAATTTAGTGGTGGTGCTTTCTGGCTTCACTACCGAATGATGTGGTAAATAGTAGGACATGACACGGTTTCCCTGAGCTAACTCAGTACATGGCACTCGCTTCATGTGACCTACATCAAAATACTCACTGATTACATTAGTATATTGAGAATACAAGTGAGGGTGTGCGCTTAGGCACATCCCCAGAAAGCGTTTCCTACTAATATTACGTGAGTATCCAAGATGGATATCTTGGGGAAATTCGGTTTTAAAGGGTAACTTTACTACATATCTCCCATCACGATTACGATACGTCGATTCGGAGTATAGGTGTTCGCAATACCGATCTTCATCCGAAAGCGGCTTTGGATCTTTTATTTCCTCTAGTTCCCAGAAACCTTTTATTTCCTCATCGAGAGAAATGTGGCTGAAATATGTAGCAAATGTTGAGTAAGTTTGTGTCTGTATCTTGGGCAGTGAGCCAGAAATGACCCAACCGAAGATAGTACTTTGGGCGATTAAGTTTCCAACATGAAGTAGTCCTTCCAGGATAATATCAGGATATATATCTGCTCCTATAAGTATATCGACTGGAGATGACTTAAGAAAATGGAGATCAGCTAATTTTATCTCAGACAACTCTGCCAAGTCAAGTGAGTTCGAAGTTTGAGAAGGAAGCATCCCAGTTGGGTGGTCAACCACTAGAGCTTGAACATTGATCATAACGTTTGGACTTACGTCCGAACCAATGGTAAAATGACACAATAGTTTGGAGGTTGTAGCCAAGACAGTATTGACACCAGAAATTTGTGCATGAATCGGAGTAACAGGAAGTCCTAAGCGGACTTGCGCAGCCTTTAAAATGAGAGTGACCTCTGATCCCGGATCAATTAATGCGCGAAGCGTGTATTTAGTACCCTGAATATGAACTGATATTAAAGCTGTTGCTAAGAGGATCTGTTTTGCAGAGGACGAAAAATAAGAGCTCACATTAGCTGAGGTGGATGGAATAATGGACTGTATTTGAGGTTGCTGGTCCATATCGGAACCGGATCTGATGGCCGACGAAGAAGTAGTTGGTTCGCTCGATGTATGTTGGTTTTCGACCCTATGAAGAAGTGTATGGTGTCGTTTCCTGCACTGATTGCAGGTAAATTTACTTTTACATGCTTGTGAAGTATGAAAAGGCGCCAAGCAGTTTGAGCACAAATTGTTCGTTCGAACCAACTGAAATCGGTCATTAACTGGCATTTGTAAAAAGGAAGGACAGACTCGTAATGAGTGATGCCCTTTACAAAGCACGCATGAATATTTATTTGATCTGGTATGATGCGACTGCACCTTTCGAGTTGGCTGTATATTTACACCTACGCTTTGTTTATTCTTTCCTTTACATCGTATGTCACTTACAGTTTCTAACAGTTTGTATCTTGCAACTAGAAATTTACTCATATCTTTCCAGGTAGGAATATCCGATGGATTTTCCAAGCCCTGTTCCCAAAGCGAAAGGGTTTTTTCCGGAAGGCGGTTTGAAATAAAGAATGTTAAAAACGAGTCCCATGACTCTGTACTGATACCATGAGACTCAAGCGCACAGAGGCAGTCAGTCACATCTCGATTGAGTTGTTTAAGAGCTTTATCTGTTTCAACATTTATATTCGGCAGATTTAACAAAATTTTTAATTGGCAGTTGACTAAAATTCTTTTATTTTTAGTATTGTTCACTTAGAGCCTTCCAAGCAAGTTCAAAGTTACTATCTGTTAAAGCAAACTTCGAGACAATATTTAAGGCATCTCCTCGAGTCTTAGCACGAAGATGGAACAACTTTTGCACTAGACTTGCTCGAGTATTATTGAGATAAACCGCTGAAAACATATCGCGGAATGATAGCCACGATAAGTAGTCTCCATGAAAAACTTCGGAATCACATGGAGGAAGGGAAAAACTGTGAGTTGTGTGGTGATGAAAAACATCATCTTGGGAATTCCCGGAAGTGGAACTCCCCGTTGGAACTGACGATTTTGTGTCATTAGTGGATGCATTTAACTTCGCAGACATTGCCATTATAAATTCTAAGCAGGATATGTAAGTCTCTGTCGAGAGTTTGTACTTAGATTTAACCGCAGTTACATTTTCTGCATCTAGTGCTGCCGAAGGATTACAAACACACTCGGAATATGCCGCCTTTACTTCTGACAACAAATTATCTAATTCAATTTTCCTAGCTTGAAGCGACATTAAAGTTAGCGAAGTAGCTGGAATTTCCTTTATATCCGCGAAATATTCCACTAAATGGTCAGCACAGAATATGAACGTTTCCATAATGGCATAATGGCTTGTTAGTCAGTTGTCAAGGGTGCAGTAAGGTCTGCTCCGATTCTTTCGGCGAACATCATATAGTCGGCGGCAACTGTACAAACATGGGGAATTTTAAAAAAATCGGCCGAAAACTTCCGGGAAAGGTGGAAATTGGCCCTAGTTGCAACAACACCAGCAGCCCCTCAGTATGGTGGAGGTCCGTCCGCTTTCAAAAGGTTTTTTTTTTTTTGGAGGCAAGATTATCATATAGGGATGCATATCATGTGGCGTGGGACCACTTGTGCGGTGCTCCGATCATATGCGACAATCACATTACCTATTTAGAGATTCTAAATGATGTTGCACTTGTTGCAGGCTCTATATTTATCGGGACTGACTTCACAACCTGGAACATAAAAAAAATTCTATCAGAAGTAGGTCAAGAAACTTTGAAATGGCCTCCTCAAAGTCTTGATTTAAACGTTATCGAAATTGTTTGGCATCTTGTGAAATCGAAAATTCCACAGAACTTAGGGAGATCTGAAGAGAAAACTTGGAAGGATTTTATAACAGCTTGGAGTACAATTCTTGCAGAGCAAATGCGAGACTTGATAGATTCCGTTCCAAGACGCCTTGCAGAGGTTATTGCTGCAAAAGGAGGAAACACAAGTTATTAGGTAAAACCATCGTGATTGTACTAAAATATCTTTTTTCGGCTTTTAGATGCGCTGAAGAAGAAAAATGCACTTGTGCAAACAATTTTGCCACATTTTTCAATGCAACAATAATTTTGCCATTTTCTTTTTTTGTGTTTTTTACAGGTATTTATGAAACAGTTTTTTTTATTTTGTATTTACCGTTTGAAGAAAATGTTAATAGTAAATAATAAATAAGCCAATTAGTTAAAAATAATTTTATTTTGAAGAAATAACACTTTGTTGGTGGGATACTGTATGAATATAATTTTGCCATCGACTGTATGATTAGCCAGCAGTACTGTCACCTCACATCGATGATTTCTTTTCTTTAAATATTCATCTCGCTGCTGGTTTTGAAAAGTGTTTTTTTTTATTAAAGAACTAGGAAGATTTGCAGTCGGAATTGTGTAATTTTATTTTTCACAACTTTTTTATCGAGTTTTAAGCAGCATATGTTGCAAGTTGCGTAAATATTGATTGCGGGTAAAATGCTTTGAGCAAAAATAGGCTCTCTTTACAACTATTTCTAACACATTTTTTTACCCAAATCTTTGTCTTTGCTAATACTTTGGGAAAATAAAAAAGTTTTATTGGTACACTGCTCACGTGTGTTGTATTCTTTTATTATTATGTGTACCTATAGCAATTAACAACTGTAACAAAATGTTATAGTTTTTTATTATTCCTTCCTCAGTATTCTTTCAGTATCGATGGTCTCTGTGATTTCCTGCTGTATGATGATACCCAGATTGGCTACATTGTGGATCTTTAAAAATGTTGAATAAGCTTCAATTTTGAGAAACACTTCTCAAAGCCGGCATTACTTATTGCAATTGTGAGAAAAAGACGAAGCATTATTGTTTTGTTAGGCAGACTAACTTCCAGTCTAAACTCCTGTAGAAGATACCATTAACTTCGTGCAGTATTGGTTTCCAAAAGCTCAAAAAACACAGAAATGAAATTGATTGTTGTTGTTCGATAGAACGAGAAAGGAGAGAAGGGATATATAAGTTGTTTTTTATAATTATTGTTTTATTACTTAATCGACCGATCGCTAAGCAGTACAAGGTAAGAATACATGAAAAATACTTAAGAGAGGTGAAAATGGATGCGTTTGAATGGTATTATGAGGAATGGGTGGAAATGGATCATAGAGGCGTGATTGAGGGCATACATTATTAGCTACCTACCTATTGCAATATTAGCAATGCTCCTGCATTAGAGTGTTTCATTTTGCAAGGAAAATTTTTTTGTGTTAAATGTTTGCAGACGCCCCGAGTCTTAGTGATGTTAAATGTATATATGCCTAATTTTAATAAAATTTGATAATATTTAGGGGTTGCACACATTGATACTTTTTATCAAAATAGTGAAATTTTTAATAATGAAGTACTTTGTACTTATTGGCTATGAACAAAGCAGCCTATGAGTACAAATTACTTCAGTATTAATAATTTCTTTTATCTTTTATCTTTTCTAGGTAATTGAATTTTAAAATGGGAACAAAGAGAGGAATTTGGCTGCTGGAAAAAGTTCCTAGCTATTAGTTTTAATGAGCTCGGCTCCCTTCAAGGGAACAAGTACTTTTGGTTTTTATTTACCATCATAAGGAAAAGAAAGCAACACTTTCGGATGGTGCTAAATCTACCAGTACTAAACTACAGGAAGTGTGGAGGAAAGCAAATATCCCTGTTAAGACAGAAGAGAATATCCGTGCTGGTATACAGAAGCTCTATAAAGAATACCAAAATCTGGGTAAGGAAAAATCAAGAAACACAGATAAAGCAAATGTAAAACGTCAGATTTGGAATGGTGATCTCGTGGAGTTATTTGTCATTTCCCGGCAAAATGTGATGGAGATGACTAACGTATCGCAAGAAAATAAAGATTTTCTTAGGTCACAAAGAGAAGATCGCATGAGTTCGTCAATGAGTGGAATAGAAAAAGTTTTCGCCTCGAAAATAAAAAAATAAGTAAGTGAAAAAAGAGGAAAATTAATCTTATAAGAGTAAGCATTACAAAGCTATTGCTGAAATTAATCAAATAGTCACACTGGAGGACGAAGACTTATCTTTATCAGTATCAGCTCCTAGTGACGAAGAGGCCCAGTTTTCGCCTCCAGCAACGAAGAAAATTCGTACCAGTTCTAGACTAAAATCTCTCGATCAGACACTCACGTCTACAGATCAGCTCTCTATTCGACAAGCAAGTACTTCATTCATAGCAACTGCAAAGAGCCTTGGCCACGGTGTTTCAAAAATATCCGTATCTCCAGCTACCGTTTACGGAGCTCGGGTAATGAATAGATGTAAAATGGCAAAGAAAATCGAAGAGACACTCTTTCAAAATCCTCCTTATTTGGTCTTGCATTGGGATAGTAAACTATTACCCTCAGTTGGGAGTGTCAAAACTTTGGAAGATAGAGTTGCAGTTCTAGTGACTCGCAAAGTTTTTGAGCATTTGCTTGGCGTGCCTGTTGCCCTGAAAGGCACTGGTGAACAGGTGGCTGAAGTTGTTATTCGGGAAGTAGACCGAATTGGGCTACGTGACAAAATCATCGGTATGTCTTTTGATACTACAGCATCTAACACAAGACTGATGCAAGGGGCATGTACCAAAATTGAAAGGGAATTCGGACGAACATTGTTGTGGTTGGCTTGCCGTCATCACACACATGAATTAATATTGAAAGGAGTGTTTGAGGAGTGTTGTGGCATACCATCAAGTAAGACTGATATCCAGATTTTTCGGAAGTTCCAAAGTTTGTGGGATTGACTTGATAAGATTTCGTATACGACATTGTTAGATGAAAAAAATCCCGTTCAGGGCTTTCTAGAGAACAACGAGTTAAAATGGTTGAATATATACAAAACGTCCTTAAAGACAGAAGCCATCCAAGCGAAGACTACAAAGAGTTGTTACAGCTCTCACTCCTGTACCTAGGAGGTTGGTCTAAAAACGAATTCAGTTTCAAGTTCCCAGGCGCTCTGCATCAAGGTGGATGGCGAAGGCGATATATGCACTTAAAATTGTACTTTTCACTAAAGAGTTAAATGTTCATCACCGAGAATTAAAAGGAATGAAAAAAGTGCTCTCACAGTTTCTAAAAGAAATCTTTGGTATCTGTCACAAACAAACGTAGGATTGGCTTTTCTGGACGAACGTATTAGTCAGGCTGATAAGAAAAAAAATACTAAAAATTTTGAAACCAAAGCTCCGGATGAAAAGGAAACGAAATGCTTAGAGGTTAGAAATTTAGTTTTTGAAGGAAAAGACCTAAGCCATTTTGTGACTAATAAAACACAAAAGTTCTTTGAATTGTTTGGGATCCACGACGTGACAGAATACTGCAGTGAATCTCTAAGAAGCCATGTGAACGCCCTTAAGGTGGTCAATGATACCGCAGAAAGAGGAATTGCTCCGATAAAAAAGTTCAATGAATCAGTCAGGGACGAACAATAAAAACAATTCTTGTTGAGGGTAGTCGAGCATCACAGAAAAATCGTCACCAAGCGAACAAAGGAAGGGATTGCGTCTTTTAAAGTTGATTAATAAACCACATGTTTTACCCATTATACTACCTAATATTAATCTTAATGTCTAGCTGTAAAATTATTTGAATTTTTTGATATCAAGTTTTCCCAAATAAATTTACTAACATTAAAAAAAAAAATTGTTCCTACTTTTACAAAACTGATCAAAGTGTGCAACTTCTAAATATTATCCAATCTTCTTAAAATTTGATATACATACCTTTCACATCATTGATACTAGGGGCATAAACAAAGTCATATGAAAATCACATCTTTGGAAAAATGAAACACCCTATCCTGCATCCGTCGGTGTGTTTAGGCTTTCGTCTGACTCCGTCAGTTTTTCCAAGGTATCAAAAATGCCCTAATAATGGTTCCAAGTAATATCGACTGCATTAGCTCTTGTGCTCCATCCTGTTTCTTGCAGCCTCTTCAATGCTTTGCCTGTAGTACCAACTTCCCAATGGTTTGTGAACAGCCAAACAAATTAATATATGCGTTTTTAGGTACTGGGTGGTTGGGTGTTGTGTGAATAGGGATGGGCATCTGATTGGCATCAACTTGGCGATGTCCAGTGTCGCAACTATCTCACACTCACCAATTGTGCTTATTTTACCTCCCCGTGGTCACCACCGGGTACTGGTCTATGTCCACCCGGACTTGACTTGCTAAACTTATAAGCGCGAGTGTTGAACACGAAGAAAATAGCAACACTATAATGCTCTGTCGGATTGACTGTCTGCTCGAGTCTCAGAAGTCTAACATGAGCCCCTCAGAAAGAGGACGTACGGCGGATGAATTCACATGGCTGAATCAACGGTGGCGTCAACAGTCGACATGACAGATACCTCAATGGGCTACTCTGACGTATTTGGAGCTGAGGTCATTGAGGATTTTCAACACTAGTCAGGGTGTTGAAATAGAGATGGTGGCGGAAGAGCCCTTAATGGGTCAACGGCAGCTCTCACATCCCCGCAGCGGGTTACTGACTCCGGAGTATTTCGGCTCCTTTTGTCCAAGGGGTCGCAGAAAGGGCCTGGTCCTCCAGGTTGGGGGTTGTGCGTGGGGCTAACAACCCTACCGCGGAAAAAAGCATCGGTTACGAAGCGACCAATAGCCTCGGATAAGGATGGATTTACTGTTGACGACCCGGACAAACGAAATAAGGACAATGACGTTCGGATCTGCACATGGAATGTTCGAACCCTGAACAGACCGCGTGCAGCCGAACAACTAGCGGAGACCCTAGACTGCTACAAAGCAGATATCACCGCCATCCAGGAAGTGCGGTGGGATGGGCCGGGCAAAAGGAAGATGAAAAACTGTGACATCTACTATGGTGATTGCTACAGGGAACAAGAGCAGCGTTTATTCGGATGCAGATTTGTTGTAAGCGGCAGACTTAGGCAAGAAGTCTTGAGCTTTCGACACGTGAGTGAACGCCTTACAACTATTCGCATCAAGGCTAAATTCACCAACATCAGCCTAATATGCGCTCACGCCCCCACAGAAGATAAAGACAATGCTACCAAAGATTGTTTCTACGAGCTCCTCGACAAAACATATGAGCAATGTCCTAAATATGACGTTAAAATCGTCTTAGGTGATTTTAACGCCAAAATAGGAAAGGAGGACCTCTTTGGTAGCACAATCGGAAAATACAGCCTACATGACACCACGTCTGAAAACGGACTAAGGCTGATTGATTTTGCTGCGGGACGTAATGTTACCATAGCTAGCTCACGGTTTCCTCACCTCGATATACATAAAGGAACATGGCGGTCACCAGATCATCAAACCGTCAACCAAATTGATCATGTTGCGATCGACGTAAGGCACTCCTCCAGTATTCTAGATGTCCGAACTTTCCGAGGGGCCAACATTGACTCGGACCACTACCTGGTTGTAGCCAAGGTACGGATGCGGATATCCCAAACGCCAAAACAACGAGATAATACTGTGAGGAGATTTAACGTTGGACGGCTACAAACGCAACAAACTGCCAGAGCCTTTGCCGATCGCGTATCCCTAAACCTCTCGAGAAGTCCTACGCTGCCAGCATCAAGTGCCGACGACCAGTGGCGCCGATGCCAAGAAGCCATCAAAAATGCCGCAACTGATGTGCTCGGTTTCACCAGTCCACCCCCTCGAAACCCCTGGTTTGATGAAGAATGCCGGCAAGCGCATGCAGCAAAACAACGTGCCTACGAAGCGGCGCTGCACAGAAGGACGAGAGCAGCTCGTCAGCTCTACGAGCAAAAAAGGAGGGAAGAACACCGGCTTCTCCGGAGAAAGAAGAGAGAGCATGAGAAGCGCGCGATCGAGGATATAGAGAGGTGCTACTCCAGGAATAATGTTCGGAAGTTTTACCAAAAGGTAAAAAGAACGTGTCAGGGCAACAAAACCCGAACAGAAGCCTGTAGAGACGAAGAAGGAAACCTTGTAGTAGAATCACAGTCGGTGCTGAGGATATGGAAAAACCATTTCTGCAGACTGTTAAACGGCGAAGACGACACAAATTCCGCTGTCAGGCAGAATGAACCATTCAACCTGGACGATGACAGCCACTACGGCAGATCCTGGAGAAAACCCAAGAAGTCCAAATCGATACCCACCATCTGTTCATCGATTTTAAGGCCGCATATGACAGCATTTATAGAGACGAGCTATACAGAGCCATGTCTAGTTTTGGCATCCCTGCCAAACTCGTCAGATTGTGCAGAATGACGATGGAGAACGCTCGCTGCTCCATTAAGGTCGGAAACAATCTCACCGAGACCTTTGATGTCAAAAAAGGATTTAGACAAGCTGATGCGCTGTCATGTGACTTCTTTAACATCATTCTTGAGAAAATTGTGCGCAACTCACAAGCCAACACCAGAGGCACAATTTTCCATAAGTCTGTGCAACTGCTTGCATACGCGGACGATATTGACATTATTGGCAGAACACAGCGAGCTGTCACTGGCGCGTTTGCAAGTATTAGTACGGAAGCGGCAAGAATGGGTTTAGTGGTGAATGAGGGCACGACAAAATATATGCTGTCAACAAGAAGGGACGCACAACATCGACGAATCGGACAGAACGTCACGATAGACAGCTATAATTTTGAGGTAGTTAGGGACTTTGTCTACCTCGGCTCCGCTATAAACTCTGATAATGACACCACAGCAGAAATCAAACGAAGAATTACACTTGCCAATCGCTGTTTCTTTGGTCTAAGACGGCAATTGACTAGTAAGGCCTTGTCAA
This sequence comes from Cheilosia impressa, assembly GCA_948293265.1. Lineage (NCBI taxonomy): Eukaryota > Metazoa > Arthropoda > Insecta > Diptera > Syrphidae > Cheilosia > Cheilosia impressa. The sequence continues at coordinate 60,131,993 of OX411880.1, forward strand.
GAAACACTAAGTCGATTCTATATAAGACCCTCATCATCCCAGTCCTGCTCTATGGCGCAGAAGCATGGACCCTAACAAAGGCGGATGAAGATCTTCTTGGTCGTTTCGAACGCAAGATTCTTCGAGTGATTTTTGGTCCCGTTTGCGTTGACGGGCTTTGGAGAAGAAGATTTAACAGCGAACTCTACGAGCTGTACAACGACACCGACCTGGTCAGAAAAATACGCATCTGTCGTCTAAGATGGCTAGGACATGTAGAGCGAATGGACACCAACGCTCCGGCCCAAAGAGTCTTCGATTCCAACCCGGAGGGACAACGCAGTAGAAGAAGACCTCGCCTTAGGTGGCGCGCACAAGTGGAAGGGGACCTCAACCAACTTGGAGTGCGCAACTGGAGGCAGTTAGCAAAAGATCGCCCTAACTGGAGAGGCGTATTGGTTGAGGCCCAGGTCCACCCCGGACTGTAGCGCCACCTTAAGTAAGTAAGTAAGTTTTAAGGTACTGAAGAAAATGACCGAATTTGGCTCAACAGCAGCATTTAAACAAACCAAGCTCAGTTCAAATTATGCAAACATGTGTATCTATTTTTCTTTTATTCAGGGGTATCGTGAACAAATTCCGATGGAAATTTTTTTCTTGTTAGCAATGTAAAATAGATTGCTTCACTGCGTATAGACAAAACAAAACACAATTGCACGAATTTATTCGAGTTCACTGTCCACACATATCCGCAGTTTTTTGCGCCAAAAATGCTAACAAAACGTATCTACTCTACATTATATGAGAATACACTACCTATTTTTTTCTTATTAGGTACCTACCTTAGACTGCAACTTTTATTGCCAACTGGAATGTTTGTTTATGTATTAATTATGGACCGGAGTGTTAATATGTTCAAGGTTTTTTGGGATCTGCAATGACTCGGGAGTGTTTCTTTGATTTCGTGGATTTCCATAACATTCTTTGGTAATTCTCTGTTTGTTCGTAGGCATTTATAAGGACATCGTGGGAGCTTCGTGGTAATAGGGAGACATCTTCTTCTGTTTTAAGATCTTTTATTCTCCCTGAAATGAGCTTAAATCCTTGCAAATTTGTGTGTTGTAGAAAATAACCATTTGTTATGGGTAGACATTGCTTGTTTTATTTCGCACGAGGTTGGTAAGGTTTCGGCGTAATAGCTCTACCTCGCATGTAGATAACTTTGAGTTCGAATTAAACAGAGTTTGTACCATTGGACGCAACAATGTAGTTTCCGGTTCTTGCAACTTGTCAAGTCATTTGCGTTATGTGTTCCTCGTTATAGTCGTTTATTAAATATTCTGTTGCTGGTTGTACAAATACGAAATGATTGTGGTAATTTGTAGGCAGAGGGATTATTTTGTAAACGTAGAAGTTTTCTAGGTAGGGTAGAGGAATTTTAAATTCATAAATTACTTTTTTCTGACGTAAAGTCGCGCTGATTAAACTGATTTGCTAAAGATATCGTTTGAGCCTATCGATGATGTTGTGGTCTTCGAAGTAATACTACAGCTTAGCAAACACTGGGTCCCCAACTTGGTACTTGCGTTCTTTGGCTCCATGCTGTTTGTTAAACTGTCTTTCCATTGCCCCATTTCGTTTCTGTTTAGGTATGTGGGATTTTTTTGTAAAAGATCTAGTTCCGTTCTCAGTGTTCTCCCTATGAACAATTCCGCTGGTGTTTTTCCTTGTGGACAGCTGCGATTTGGTGTAGATCTGTAGAATTTTAAAAAAGTTAGTAAATTTCCTTTAGATGTTCCAGAACCACTGAGTTTCTTCAAAGACCGTTTCAAAGTGTCAACAAATCTTTCCGCTTGACCATTGGATTGCGGATGGTACGGGGCTGTAAATTTGTGAACTATGCCCTGGCTTTTAAAAAAATCAGAAAACATTTTGCTAGAAAATTGAATACCATTGTCACTCACAATTAGTTCCGGATTCCCAAACTGCGATGTTAAATCCGTGATACATTCTAAAATTTTTGATGAGGATATTGTTTTGATGTCATATATTTGCGGCCACTTTGAAAACGAACCAAGTATTACAAAATAGTATAAATTCTGCATTGGTCCGGCAATATCAATGTGAATTCTTTGCATTGGATGGTCAGATTGCGGCCAAGATGATAATGTGGTTTTTGGCAATGTTTAAGCCACTGAAGCGCATTTCTCACAAGATTGAACAAATTGTTTGATATCTTCGTCGATCTTGGGCCAATAAACATAGCATCGCGCTAGTGCCTTTGTACGCTCTATACCCTGATATCCTTTATGCAACTCCTTTAAAATGAGTTTTCGAAAACATTTAGGAATAACAAGGCGATTGTTGTACATCAAACATTCGTCGATTACACAGAGCTCATCTCTTCTGGCATAGAAATTTTGTAAGGCTTCTGAATTTAGCTTTGGCCATTTTCCATCTCTTATGTACTTGATAACATCTCGCAGTACTGAATCATTTTCTGCCGCTGTACGAACCATGTTGAATGTGACTGGCAGTGATTGAATGATGTCGTCGGCGATGTGCTTGATATCTGCTTCCAGCTGTATGCAAGCGATGACTGTGTTTTCATTAGGTTTTGAAGTGTTGTTATTAAGACGTGATAGAATATCCGATGCACCAAATTGGTTGGTTGATATGTACTCCAGTTCAAAATGTATGACATAAGTGTAAGCGCCCATCGCTGAAGGCGATTTTCTGAATGAGCAGGAATTCCCTTTACCGAATATGGCAAGCAACGGCTTATGATCAGTTTGCAATTTGAACTTTCTTCCATATACGAACTTGTGAAATTTCATTACGGCAAAGACTAGAGCTAAGCCTTATTTCTCAATCTGCGAGTAGTTTTTCGCAGCAGCTGTAAGCGCTCTGGAGCAATGGTAAATTGCCTTTTCACTCCCATCTGGAAACACATGACATATTTATGTAGATGACAGATGTTTAGCCGAGAAGTAAAAATCTCCATCGGCTAGCGGCTAATAAGCGAGAGTTTTTTTTTGTCTAGAAAAAGCATTCTGGACACACTTGATTGAGAAGTCACGCCGAGAAGTTTCAGCAGAAAAGTCTTAAAATAAGTGCCTAACATTAAATTTTCCCTCTAATTAAAAAACTAATTTCGCTAATTGTCAATTGAATTTTCCATTGAATTAATAAACTAAACTTGAATTCTTACTTGTATTAAAAGGAAAAGTATTTTCATTGTTACCATATGGTGTCAGAAGTGGGATACGTTCGAATGTGTCAGTCAGTTCGTCGCGTCGGTTAAAACAAAAGAAAAACCTCCAAACCAGAAAGAAAAGTGTTATCAAAGCCGTTTGCATTGAGAATAAGTTGTAGAAAACGACCTGTAGTGTATGAAAAGTGAAACGTGGAAATATACGAAAAGTCAAAGAAAAGTTAGAAAGTGTCACAAGAAAACCATTAATAAAAACCAAGGTTTGTTAAGGAACAAAAAATAAAAAAAAAATCTTAGATAAGTGAAAAGAAAAAAAGGAGAAAAGTGAAAAGAAAAGAAGCAAAAAAGGGAGAAAAGAAAATCAAGATAATCAAGAATCAGTAGCTGGTATATCAGTGGTCGTTACCCGCATGGACTATGGTATATGAAAACCGAAATAGCACATTCAAAATTCTGGTGAGCTCGTTCCTTTTCTTATGCATGCATTTATATACGTATACAAATTACCGTTATTATACATAATAAGCATAGCCTGACACTTAATTTGATGAAGTAACGTTACGATCTTGAAGAAAATTTCTAGTAGCGTACAAATAGGAAGAGAATTAGTTTTTTTTTCTTCGTTCTGATACATTTTTTTGTTTATTAAATGAATATTCTTGAAAATATTGAATCGTTGACTACTAAAGAACTTCAGGCAATACTCAAAGAACTTGGATTATCCTATCGTTATAATCTGAAAGCTGACTTGGTAGCAAGACTGACTCCGACACATCGTCCTTATTATCATCTTCGTTTTCTTCAACCATGTCTGTTAAAAATGAGGCAGTTCAAAATAATTATCAGTTCAAAGACGTTGAGGAATCTTTAGAGAAATTTGATGGTGAATCAAAGGACATTGAGTCCTGGCTCCTGGACTTTGAGAGCGTTGCGGAGGTGTGCTGTTGGAATGATGTGCAGAAATACCTGTATGCGAGGAGGCTGTTGTTAGGTGCAGGCAGGCTAGCTGTATTTGTAATTGGAAGAAGTTGAAGGAGTTTCTCATTAAGAAATTCGGGGCCAAGGGGGTTGAAAATGTACATAAGCTATTGGCAGAATCAAAGAAAAGCACGACTGAATCCTATCTGGAGTACTTATACAGAATTAAAAAGATAACTATAAGAGGAAACGTTGTGGATTCACATCTAATAGGCTATATTATTGGAGGAATTCCTGACAGCGCTACAAATAAGAGCATTCTCTACCAATCTAAAACCCTAGACCACCTGAAGGAAAATTTAAAAGCATATGAAAAGATGAAGAACGAGCAGGAGAAGGAGAAGAAGAAGATTGAGAGATCACAAAGCACATGTAATGGTAAACGGTCGGACAGTTTTGCTCATAAATCGAAGCGGTGCACAAACTGTGGGTCGATGTCTCACAATGATGCCAATTGTCCCGATAAGTCAAAGGGAATGAGGTGTTTCCATTGCAACGAGTTTGGGCACATCGCTCCGAAATGTCCGAAAAATGTCAGCGTCAATGTGGCAAATGTTCCTGATTTCGTGGTTCGCGTGATCATTTGCGGACAAAATTACAGTGGACTCATTGACACTGGCAGCGATATTTGCATTATCAAGGAAGCCATAAAAAATAAACTAGGTATATTACACTTCGAAGAACCTGGTATTCCAGTTGTAGGTTTTGCAAAAAACAGTAGAAAAACGTTAGGCGTTGTGGCGATCGATGTCGTTATTGATTCCGAACCATACCATCTTTTATGTCATGTTGTTCCAAACGATTGGTTGAACACTGACATGATTATCGGAAAGAACTTTTTCGTAGACGCTTCATTAGCGATCGAAAATGGAAAACCTACTATTTATAAAATCTGCAAAGACGGAGCATTCCTAGCTCAAGTAAACGTTGTTAGCTGTCATAGAGACTTGTACCCGGACAGTTTAGAGCTAATACAAAATAACGAGCTTAAAGAACAAATTCGGTGTATGATAGATAATTATAAACCGGAAAAGAAAACCGAATTTTTATGAGTTGAAATGAAGATTATCTTGGAGGATGAAGTTCCGATTCATCAAAAAGCTAGGAGATTGGCACCTTTAGAAAAAGAGGTCGTACAGCAAAACATTTCGGAATAGTTAAGGAAAGGCATTATTCGGGAGAGTACCTCATCTTTTGCTAGTCCTATTGTGTTGGCCAAGAAGAAGGATTTTTTCACGTCAGCATAGAAGAACCAAGTAAAAAATACACTGCTTTTGTAACGCCGGATGCCCAATACGAATTTAACAAAGCTCCTTTCGGACTTTGCAACTCACCATCAGTTTTCCATCTTTCGGAAGTTGATTCAGGAAGGCACACTCCTCATTTATATGGATGACTTAATCATTCCTTCTGAAAATGAAGAGGACAACGTAAGGTCGCTAAGAAAAGTGTTGGATGTGTCTAGTCAAAACGGTCTTCAAATAAAGTAGAGTAAATGCCAGTTTTTATCAAAGGTGGTGCATTTCCTGGGGCATATAATTCAAAATGGTACCATCCGACCCTCCGATGAGAAAATAGTAGAAGTAAGAAGATTTCCAGTGCCAACGAATGTCAGAGACGTTATGAGTTTTCTTGGACTCACAGGGTTTTTTCGAAAATTTACAGAAGGGTATTCTCTAGTAGCTAAACCACTCACCGATTTGACGAAAAATAATGTTCAGTTTGCCTGGGGACGAAAAGAGGAGGATTCATTTATTAACCTAAAAGAGAGGCTGTGTGGAGAGCCCGTATTGAAGCTGTTTGATCCTTCCAAAACCCCGCAGCTACATACGGATGCCAGCAAAGATGGATATGGCGCAGTTTTACTTCAAAAGGGCGAAGATGACTTCTTTCATCCTGTTTTTTTTTCTCAGCTTTAAAACTTCTCCAGCTGAGAGGAACTACTCAAGTTATGAGTTGGAGGTTCTCGCAGTAGTACGTTCTCTTAAAAAGCTACGCATCTATCTATTAGGATTAAAGTTTGATATATTCACGGACTGCAAGGCTTGTCAAATAACAATGGCAAAAAGGGAACTAAATAGCAGAATAGCGAATTGGGCACTCCAGTTGCAGGAGTACAACTGTACGGTACATCATCGATCTGGGCGCTCGATGCAGCATGTGGATGCCCTAAGCCGGTACCCTTACGCTCTCGTAATAGAAAATGGTATTATCGCATCAGTGAAAAGGGCTCAGGCGAAGGACGAATTTTTTAAAGTCCTTATGGAAATTCTCAAAACTTCGGAGTTCAGTTCAGTTCAGTTCAGCAAGATAAACAAAAGGAATACCTCACTGATGAAGAGGAGCTTGCACGAGAGACAGAAAGACATCTGACTAAAAGTAAAAGACCAACGAAGAAACGAAAGGCAGAAGAAAGTCCTGAAACATCTGCCAGAATCTTTGACAATGTGGCTACGCCAAAACATGCAAATTTGCAAGCTAAGACGAAAGATAAAAGGACTGAAAAGACAACCATTGGCTTGAAAAGACAGCCTTTACCACCACCAATAATGATTTCTGGTGTAGACAGATTTGGTGAGCTAAAAAGTATTATTGAGCAAAAATCTAAGAAAACGTGCAAGCTCACGTCATATAGCAACAAGAATTGGAAAATAAATGTTGATGACAGTGACACTTATAGATATATCACTGATGAGCTAACAAAAATGAAGTTGCAATGGCACACATATGAAAATAAAGCTACTAGACCAATTAGAGTAGTCGTCAGAGGTCTTCACTTCTCGTGTGATGAACATGATATTGTCGAAGACTTAACTAATAAAAAATTTAAAATCATAGAAGCCAAAAACTTAATCAAAAAAGAAAAAACATCAGGTAATGAAGGGGAAAAAACTACAAGAAATAGAAAATTACCCCTTTTTATGCTCTCCTTTCACAATCAGGAAGATATTGAAAAGGTATACGCTATTAAATCAATAATGAATATTGTTGTCAAGATTGAGCCTCTTCGAAGAAAATCCAACTCTTTAACTCAATGCAAACGATGCCAAGCTTTCGGGCATACACAAAGCTATTGCAAAAGAGATTTTGCGTGCATTAAATGTGAAGGAAAACATCCAACAAATAATTGTCCACAAAAAAAAGATGAGAAAGTAAAATGCATCAACTGTCATGGAAACCACCCAGCTAATTATAGGGGCTGTCCGGCAGCAAAAGAATATCAAGAAAAGAAAAAGAGAGGTACTGCCAAACACCAACAGAACCCTCTTAAAAATACGAACAAGAAACAGGTAAATGTCGAAAACAGCGAAGTCGACAAAATACCAATTGCGACAAAAACAAACATACCAGTTGTGAATAACAAATCATATTCCCAAATTGTGAAAAATACACGTAAAGAAGAAGAAATATCAGTAAAGGAAATGCTTTCTACTATTATTCAAAGATTGGATAATCAAGATAAAGTTATTAAGCTATTGAGCAAAGAAGTTTCCAAAGGAAAAAATCAACAAAATAACAATGACTGAAAACCTAAAAGTCGTTACCTGGAATGCAAATGGTTTACACCAACACATCTCTGAATTTCAGGTATTTCTACGCAATGAAGACATTGACGTCTGCCTGATTTCTGAAACCCACTTTAAACAGGGAACAACAATTAGAATTCCTGGGTACCTCTGTTACCACTCTCCCCATCCTTCTGACAGTGCCAGGGGAGGTAGTGCTGTAATTGTAAAAAGTATTTTAAAACCCTACGAAATGCCCAAAATAGGAAAACAAACCATGCAAGTAGCGATAATAAACATTGCGACTAAAAGCAAGCAATTTAACATAGCTGCTATATACTGTCCACCTAGACATTCGCCTACAGAGGAAGATCTTAACGACCTTTTTCGAGCTCTAGGTACTAACTTTATCATTGGAGGTGACTTCAATGCAAAACATACCTATTGGGGGTCCAGATTAGTAACGACGAAAGGCAGGAAGCTTTACAAAGCAGGGCGAAATTTTAATTGTAACTTTATTTCGACTGGATCGCCTACTTATTGGCCATCCGACCCAGCAAAAATACCAGACCTTATTGACTTCTTCATAACGAAAGGAATCAATAGAAAAGAAGTAAGAGTTGAAAACAGTGATGATTTGTCGTCGGATCATACACCTGTAATCTTAACGATTAATGGCATGTCAGTAGAGCAGATAAGCAATGAAAGACTTACCAGCAAAAGAACAAACTGGTGTAATTTTAAAAAAATACTCGAAGGTTTTATAAACCTTAGAGCTCCACTGGCCACAATAAGGCATATTGACATCGAAGTGGAACAATTCATTGCCGATATTCAACAGGCGGCAGAAGATAGTACACCAACTATTCAGCAACGTAAACAAGCATCGATAAAATACCCCACAGAAATTAGGGAACTAATATTAGAAAAGAGAAGAGCCCGGAGAAAATGGCAAATGACAAGATATCCCGGCGATAAAATTCTATTCAATAGACTTAACAATAAACTTAAAAAAAGTATCAGTGAGTTTAAAAATAGAACTCTTACTGAATATCTTTGCAATTTAACTGCTGACAAAGTCACAGACTACTCCCTTTGGAAGGCTGCCAAATATTTAAAAAGACCTCAAACGCAAGATCCCCCGTTAAAAACATCTGATGGGAAATGGATCGGCGACCCAAAAGAAAAGGTCAAACTATTTTCGGAACATTTAACAAATGTTTTTAAACCTTTTCCAAGTAGTGTGGCAAACGAACGCCTTGAATTCTTTGATAGGATAGATGAAGACGTAATCCCTTACGTTTCACTTAAAGAGATCAGCACATGTATTCATAAGCTCTCTAATAGAAAATCGCCAGGTTATGATCTTATAACTGCCCAAATTCTGAAGGAACTACCCTTCATAGCATTGGTTAAACTTAAGCTTTTAATTAATGCTTGTTTTAAGCTAAGATATGTTCCTTATCATTGGAAGATAGCTGAAATTATAGTTATACCTAAACAAGGTAAACCCCCATCAGAAGTCACCTCATACAGGCCAATCTCACTTTTACCAGTACTATCAAAACTTTTTGAAAAACTGCTTCTCAAAAGACTAGACAGAATAATAGAACAAAGAAGGCGTATTCCCACCCACCAGTTTGGGTTTAGAAATAAACACTCGACAATAGATCAAGTGCATCGCATAACAAATATTATAGAAAAATCGTTAGAAGAAAAGCAAGTTTGCTCTACACTATTTTTAGACGTTGCTCAGGCTTTTGATAAGGTCTGGCATAAGGGCTTACAGTATAAACTTCATAGGGATCTACCAAGACAATACTATGAGATACTTAAATCTTATATTTCAAATAGATTCTTTAGAGTTCGCTATGGTTCAGCGTATTCTGAACTCAAAGAATTACAAGCAGGAGTTCCACAGGGAAGTGTTCTGGGACCAACCCTGTACCTATTGTATACTAGGGATATACCACATACAAACGATGTGATGATAGCTACATTCGCAGATGACACTGCTCTTCTATCAACTGATGGATGCGTGACTAAATCCACAGAAAAGCTACAAAATTCTGTTAACGAGATATGTGATTGGGCCCAACGATGGCGAATTAGACTAAATGAGTCAAAGTCCACTCATATCAATTTTACAAATAAAAAAATAACAAACGCTCCTGTAGTTATTAATAACCAAGTAGTTCCTTATTCTAACACAGCTAAGTATCTGGGTATGAATCTAGATGCTAAACTGAAATGGAAGGAACATGTGAAAAAGAAAGTAGAAGAGTTAAATATTAGGTATAGAAAACTGTATTGGTTGCTAGGACATAACTCTGAAATGTCCACTGAGAATAAAATTTTAATATATAATCAGATACTAAAACCTGTTTGGACGTATGGTATCCAATTATGGGGTTGCACAAAGAAAACAAATGTACAAATAATACAAACTTTCCAAAACAAAGTCCTTCGGGGAATAGTAAATGCCCCGTGGTATATTAGAAATAATGACTTGCATCGTGATTTGCAGATTGAACTTGTAACGGAAGTAATTAAAAAGTACGCAATTCGTCACAATGACCGTCTGCAGATGCATATTAATCCCGAAATAATAGACGTCTTAAATGTACGATATAATATTCGTAGATTAAGAAGAACTAAGCCTCACGAACTTATAATCTAAAAAATATGAGAACCCGTATCTAAATTGTAATACCTTCACAAACGCAACTGAACGTTGAAAGTAAAATCATTTGTCGATCTTTCTTTGATTGGTCATGATTAAGGAGGTGTTTTTAGTGCGGTTAGAGTCCCACACTACTCTGGGTTAGAAACCGAGAGATTTTCACCTTCACCTTCAATAACAAAAAAAAAAAAAAAAAAAAAAAAAAAACTTCGGAGTTTGAAGATTATGTCCTACGAGAAGGTGTTGTTTACAAATACGTAGACGGGGATTATCTTTTAGCTGTACCAAAGGCTATGCAACGCCAGGTAGTTCAACAAGTGCACGAACAACAACAGGTTCGTCGAGATTATTTTATACCAAAACTTTCAAAGGTTGTAGGTAGAGTTTCTAGTAGCTGTATTAGCTGCATACTTGCATCAAGGAAAACTGGAAAGAGGGAAGGATTCCTAAATCCTATTGATAAAATGGACGTGCCGCTACATACTTTCCATCTGGACCATGTTGGTCCCTTGCCGTCTACGGCAAAAAGCTACAAATTTCTATTCGTGGTAGTAGATGCCTTCTCAAAATTTGTTTGGATAAACCCGGTGAAGAGTACGGGAACTGAGGAAGTCCTGGGAAGGTTAAGACAACAAGCTGACGTTTTTGGGAAACCCACATAGAATAATAACAGATAAAGTGGCGGCGTTTATTTCAAATTTATTCAAGGAATACTGTGAAGAACGAAAGATATACCACCACCTCGTAACAACTGGGGTTCCTAGGGGAAATGGCCAAGCTGAACGCCTCAATAAAACTATAATACAGGTTTTATCTAAGCTGTCGTTAGAACAACCCCTCAATTGGTATCAACACGTTGGTCGTATTCAACGAATCCTAAATTCCACGACCTTGAGATCTACACAACAAACACCGTTTATGCTGCTTACCGGAGTGGAAATGTTTACAAGCGAAGACTTGCAGTTAGCCAAATTACTCGAAGAAGAAATCCGCACAGACTTCGAGAGCAACCGTCAGGAAATACGAGATCGAGCAAAGGAAGAAATTCAGAGGGTACAAACCAAAAACAAAAAGCGGTATGATCGCGGCAGAAAATGTGCTCCTAAATATAAAATCGGTGATCTTGTGGCTATCCAACGTACCCAATTTGGAACAGGACTTAAGCTTTACATACAGTTTTTGGGCCCATACGAAGTCTCGAAGATTAAACGCAGTGACCGATATGATGTTCGCAAAGTTGGGGATCACGAAGAACCAAATCTTACCTCAACATCAGTTGACTACATGAAGCCGTGGACGACTTACTGTTCCGATGACGAGGACTCTGACGATGAAGATGATAACTCACCCGAGTCGGTCGAGAACCAGGATGGCCGAGCTAATAAGCGAGAGTTTTTTTTTGTTTAGAAAAAAGCATTCTGGACACACTTGATCGAGAAGTCACGCCGAGAAGTTTTAGCAGAAAAGTCTTAAAATAAGTGCCTAACATTAAATTTTCCCTCTAATTAAAAAACTAATTTCGCTAATTGTCAATTGAATTTTCCATTGAATTAATAAACTAAACTTGAATTCTTACTTGTATTAAAAGGAAAAGTCTTTTCATTGTTACCACATATATGCTCCCAATCCTACATTAGATGCGTCGGCTGCAACTTTGATTGGCAAAGTCGGATCGTAGTGCGTCAATAGTAGACTGGATGACAACAGCTCCTTAAATCGCATAAAGTTCTTTTGACACTGAGCCGTCCAATTCCACTTTGCATCGTTTTTGAGTAAGGCGTCAAGAGGATTTCGAAGATGGCGCATTTCATCAATGAACATCCCGTAGTAGTTAATTCCACCTAGGAATGCTCTTAATTCACTCTTATCTTTCGGGGATGGAAAGTCCAATATTTTATTAATTTTAAAAATTTTGTTTTTGTCTGGGCGTATTCCATGTTTATCAATGTGATACCCCAGGTATATGCATAATGTTTTGAAAAATGTACATTTATCAAAATTGACTGTTATGTTATGCAAATTGAAACGATTGAATACCTGTAAGACAGCTCGAACGTTTTCATCCTTGGTGCGGGTAGCAATCACTACGTCATTGAAGTATGGAAAGACACCATCGATTCCGGATAATATTGATTCCATTACTTGTTGAAAAGCTCTAGTTGCGGATTTTACTCCAGGTGCAAGTCGATTAAATGTGAATAAATCTCGATGCGTGTTAATGACTAAGAGCTTCTTGGTATCTTCGTCAACTTCGATTTGCATGTAAGCATTATTTAACTCGACAATTGATAGAAACAACAACCGTTAAAGTTGACAAATATTTCATCAGGCAGCGGTAATGGGAAAGTATTTGGTTCCAGCTGATTGTTCGTCCTGTGGAATAATCACCACATATGCGAAGATTGCCAGATGCTTTTCGAATGACTACTATGGGGGCTGACCACGGAGAGAAACTGATAGGTGTGATGATACCTTCACGCTCTAACCTTTTTCATTCGTTGTCAACTGGATCTCTTGCTGCATATGCTACCGGCCTTTTTGGGCGAAATACAGGGACAGCTTGTGATTTAAGTTGCAGGTCAACTTTAAATGCAGTGCAGTATCCAATTTCCCTTCGAAATACTTTTGGAAACATGCCTCTAAGATCAACATCTGTCGTTGGTCTGCTAATTTGAAGGTTTTGACATGTAGTGTAGGATGTTACCGGTGCATCGAACAGTTGAAATTGCTGCATTAAATCTGAGCCTAGTAAATTTAGATGTTGAACAGCTGATACTGTGATGACTGCTTGTTTTAGCCGTTTGTTGATATCCACCATTGCCTCGAATTCGCCAATGACGTGAATTCGATTCGATAAAGCATCCCGTGGTGTGTGTCGAGATGTTCGCAAAGGCGAACTTCCGATTTTTATCCAATTTTGTTTCGAAATTATTGTTATATCAGACCCAGTATCGTGTTGCAGCTTTAACAATATATTATTTATTTGCAGTGAAACGAAACGTCTGTTTTTGGATATGGAACTCATTGTATACATATACGCTTTTTATGTTTGTTCGCGTTTTCCTACTCTTTTTCTTCTTCTGATCGTGGAGTTCTGATGACTTGTTTGCATTACGCGTCGAAAAGCATGTGCAAAACCCTTCTTTGTGACCTAATTGACCACACTGAGCACACTTGTGAGTTGTGAAACTACAATCGCGCACAAAATGCATACTGCCACATTGCCAGCAAGGTCTTCTCGGTAAATCGGGTGTTTTTGGTTTGTTTTTCGAGTATTGCTTTTGCTGAGCATCGACTGCGTGAACTTTTGGCATCACGTTTTAAGTTTGCGAGACGATTTATTTCTGCAACTAAATGATCAATTGTTAAAGGTGAACCATCAGTCTCGGCATCTAGCATATTCAACAATCTAGCCCGAATGTCTTGATCTTACGGAGATTGTAAGCCATTGATGAACATTAACCTTCCATTAGGCGCACTGTATTTTCTCACACCGTTAGTCGCGCTGCACCTGTGAGGTGGTTTCTCAAGTTATGCCTATAAACATATTTTTAAGCGTCTGGGCGCGTTGAAACCCATAAGAAAACTAATTAACAACAAACTTTATATAAATAATATATTTTATTGCATTTTGAAGTAAATATATAAATAGTAAGTAATAAAACTTCAAAATGAAAAAAACTTAAAAGAAATTCACAAAAAAAAAGAATATAACAAAAGTTAGACGTCAATAGAAGTTTGTTTTGAAAATCCCAGTAAGGAGCTCATGAACTATCTTCCACCACATCCATAACCTTGTCACCATGTGCACTAGCAAAATTAAGAAGAATAAAATTGAAAATCACACATTACCTACATAGGCGCGTTCCACCTGTGGGGTGTGAAAAGGCCCGTTTTGACTCCGATGTGACACGGACGGAGGTCGCGGTGGTACTGACAACTAAAGCAATGGAAATTAGGTAGGTAGTCGAAGGGGCGGGGTGCTAAACCACTGTGCAAGAGTTTGACACCAAAAATAAAAAATGTATGCACCTGTGAGGTGCGCGCGACTAGCGGAAGGTTAAGCATTTCAAGTTGTCCACAGTACATTTCTTCAGCATGAAATTTTCACAATGTCTATTAACATTTGTGGCGTAGCTTACAATATCTACATTTTTTCTCGAATGTTTTGCATGAATTTTACTCTAACACTGAACTGAGATTTCTTTCTACCAAAAAGTTTCTTTAACATGGTAACTGTTTTGTCGAATGATATATCACGTGGTTGTTGCGGAAGTATGTAGTCCTTGTACTTGTCAAAGACGCAAGTACTTACCTTCCTTAACAGAAGGCGTATTTTTGCTTTGCTTCCACTTGGAATACATCTTCGTACCTGGTATACCACTGTGCAAAAGTTTGGTTATCATCTGGATCGTAGACAAATTCTCGAATGTTTTTTGAAAGCACATCCATCAAATTCTCTGAACCATTTGTCAAACCTGTTGCGCTTTGTGCTGGTGACTGAGATGATTTCCCAGCATTCCATGATTGTAAAATTGCGTTGATTAGCTTGTTCAGTAGTTCCTGCTGTTTCTCTGCAGATTCCTGTTGCCTTACGAGAAGCTGTGCGACCACCTGCTCAAGCGCCGCCATAACCCCAAAAAGAAAAAAATAGTTTTCCTCGTCGCCAAAATGTTGTGATCTTCGTAGTAAAACTACACTGAGTGGGCGAACATTTTCCTTTATTAATAAAACAAGAAATTAATTACAAATAAGAACAAATAAGATAAAGTAAAAGTAATGATATTACCGCGTATATAACGCCGTCCGATACCAAAGGAATAAAATGAAAGACAAGTAAATTTTGACAATACACGTAATTTGCCAGTAATGAAATTCGTTCAGTGTTGCCAACAGATGATGATTTTTGCCACTGGAAAGATCTTGTCTGATATTTGTTAGCACTGTTAGCAGGTGTTATCTGCATACCCTATACACATCTATTATTATACGTAATACAATGAACTTAAGTTCATTATGAAACACATTTCTATTTCTTTACAGTCAGGGCACTCCGTAACTCTGAGAATGATAATCCTTTGCGCGATAGTAGTCAACGATCTCGTCAACAATTTGCTTTCCGTAACTCTATCGTCTCGTCATCGTTTATTTTTTACGAAGAGAGAGAGAGCATTGAGAACATTGAGTTTCATTCAGAGACTCTCAAACTATGTACATATGTATGAAATTTCGATCAGACGTCGTATAAAATGTCATCGATGACATTTTTGCAACATTTTAATTTGAAAATGGCAAATTGTAAGTTATTAATCTTTGTTCCTTAGTTTATTAATAAATAAATAAGTAAATAGTTGGCGCAGCAGGTCCGCAGTTTATCAATACCAAATAAAAAAAATATCGAAAAAATGTATTATTGATAGGTCAGCTACACCAAAATTTTTAGTTGTTTTTAAAAAACAATTTGCAAAAATAGCAAATTTTGCGGTGGTAACTGCTTTTCGTTTTTTCAAGTGAAATTCATATAGAATAAGTTTAAATGTAGATAAATAGTTATTTTCCAATTTGGTAGCATTTGAAAAATATTTAAAATCAATTATTCTTCTTGAAATTCGATACAAAATCTGTTTGCAAAACATACAAATCAATGCAAAACGATACCTCATTAGGTATCGCTCAAATTGTATCGTCTGGGTGACAGCGTTTCGACGATTATTGAGTTACATGAAGCCAATGTTCAATCGTCAAAACGATATCGTCTGGGCGATAGGCGATTATTGAAGTAATGTGAAGCAAACCTATCGTCGAAACGCTATTGTCTGGTGATTATCGACATACGGAATGAGTGCCCAGTATATGTAAATGAATAGTTGAAATCAACAGAAAATGTTGGAAAAATTGAATTGAACCAAAATCCAAAACTCTCAGTATCGATAATTCCAATTCATATTCAAAGTAACTTGGTGGTAATGAAACCCCCATATTGGGGGTGTTCATCTAGCTTTAGAGCACCGTGGACAGGCAAATTTCATACAAACAAAAAGACAAAATAAAAATAAAAAACCCTTTCCCACATAAATCTACCTGGCTTGCTGTTCTCCTACATCAAGTGCATCTCATTGCAGTTCGTTTCGTACTTGTAGTTTCATTTTCGTTCCACCCTAGCAAAACATATAGTTGTTGTATTTGTGCGGTGTGCCAACTGCCTGCCTATTGCCTATGTCTACTGTGTCCAGGAACAAGAACAGTACTACAAAACAAGATCATGCAAGATAAAACATACAACTAATAGTGGAGTCCTAATTGAACAAAAAAATTCACTTAATTACTTACTTACCTACTTAATGGGCTCCCGACCCGTGGAGAGTCTCTGCCTGAGACACTGCAGCCTTCCATCCTCTGCGATTCCAGTTGTCCAGACCAAGCGCTCTGTCATCCGCGATGGCTTGGTCTTTGAAATGGAGGTTCGGTCTTCCTTGTCGTCTCGAACCTGGCAGCTGGAATTCGAAGATCCTCTTAGCTGGAGCATTATTGTTCATTCGCTCGATGTGGCCGAGCCAATGTAGTCGACGTATTTTGGCCTTTTGGACTACATCCACATCTTGGTACAGCTCATAGAGTTCGCGGTTGTATCTTCTCCTCCATTCGCCCTCCTCGCACACAGGACCAAAAATCCGCCGAAGAATTTTTTTTTCGAAGGAGCCCAGTATCGGCTCTCCCTTCCTGCTTATCGTCCAGTCTTGTCCTCATTTACTACAAGACCAACGAATTTCACCTGTTTTTCAATCGCCGTAAAAGCCTCTATCACAGCACGCTGGACGGATTTGTTAAAGATAGTTCCTTCTGTGTTGACACCTGCCCTGCGCACTATCTGCTCTAGCACGAAATTGAAGAAGTCACATGATAATGCGTCTTCTTGCCGAAACCCGGTGCATGTTTGGAATAGCTCGGAGGAACTACTTCCAAATTGCACATTGCAGCGTGTGTTCTCCAGCGTCAGGCTACATAGCTGGATCAGTTTTGCCGGGATCCCGAATTCGGCCATCGCCACGTAAAGCTCCTGACGATGAATGCTATCATATGCAGCTTTGAAGTCGATGAATAGGTGGTGAGTCTCGACTTGAAATTCATTGGTCTTTTCCAGGATTTGCCTCAGTGTGAAAATTTGGTCTATAGTCGATCTGCCGGACCGGAAGCCACACTGGTACGTGCCGATTAGTGTGTTGCAGAACGGTTTGAGACGTTCACATAGTACGTTGGATAGGATCTTGTATGCGACATTAAGTAGGGATATGCCTCGATAGTTCTTGCAAGACATAGGATCGCCTTTTTTGTAGATGGGGCATATGGAGCTGATAGTCCAGTCATCGGGCATACTTGCTTCCACCCATACTTGGTTAATGATTTGGTGCATGCGCCCTACCAAAACATCACCACCGTATTTGAAGAGCTCCGCTGGTAAACCATCAGAGCCGGCGGCCTCGTTGTTCTTTAGCTTTTTTATTGCTAAGCCAACTTCTTCTATACTGGGTGGTGGAACTGGATCTTCATTGACTGGACGTGGGTTCTCTTCTTCCCCTATCACTCTCTCTACATGGTGCCCATCTAGCAGCTGCTGGAAGTGCTGCTTAAACACATCTACTATTCCCTGCGCTTCAGTGACCATCACTGTTTCGAAGAGCCTGCGTTCCGGTCTTGAAGCCAGCAGCCAGTTGCTTGGCTTTCTTGTAGAACTTCCGGATGTTGCTTCGATCGCGGGACTCTTCGATCTCCTTGAGCTGGGAGACTGCGTAGGCCCTCTTCTTTCTACGCAGGATTTTCTTCTCCTCCCTCCTCCTGGCTCGATACTCTTCCCTCGCTGCCCTTGTTTTGCGCTGCAGCGCCTTCATATGTGCATCTTCTGTCACCTTTTTCCTGCGTACGAATTCATCATCATACCACGGGCTCTTTCTCTGGGGTGGCTGGTACCCTAAAGTGGTTTCGGCTACCTCTTTGATGATGTCGCGATACTGGGACCACTGGGTGTTGGCATTTGTGGTAGGTGAATGCACTGCGGAGAGTTTCTCACTCAGGCGCTCTTTGTAGACTCTGGCTACTCCAGGTGTGCTAAGGCGTCCAACGTTGAATTTCTTCTTCTGGGCGGAACGCAGCTTCTTCTCGTTGGATAGTCGAGCTCTGAACTTAGCCGCAACAAGAAAATGGTCAGAGTCGACGTTTGCCCCGCGGAATGTGTGCACGTAGAGGATGTTGGATGCGTGCCTCGCGTCCATTAGCACATGGTCGACTTGGTTGGCGGTTCGACCGTCTGGAGAGCGCCAGGTTGCTGTGTGGATCCTTAGCCTTGGAAACCTAGTGCTACTTATCACCGTATTACGAGCTGCCGCGAAGTCAGTTAGTCGGTAACCGTTGTCTGTGGTCGTTTCGTGGCCTCTGTGTTTACCAACTAACCCGCCAAAGATGTTTTCCTTTCCGATTTTAGCATTGAAGTCCTATTCAGAGTATCTCCTGGATCGCGGTAATATCTGCCTTGTACCGCTTGAGGACAGACTCAAGTTTTTGAGTAGCACCTGGGGTGTACAGCGTTCGCACGTTCCAGGTAAATACTCTTAAATCGTTGTCCGTTGACGTTCCGGATCTGGTTGCCGTTTGAGGGAAATCGTTAACCGAGGCTTCTCGTGTCTCTGTCATAACTAGTGTTTTTTTACATGGTCGGGAAGTTACCCCGACGGCACAACCCCCAAGCTGGAGGGCCAGGCCCTTGACCCTAGGACAGCAGGCCGGTTATTCCGGTGCCAGTAACCCACTTTGGGATGTGCGCGCTGCCGTTGATCCGTTAAGGGTTCATCCGCCACCAACTCTTCTCCAACACCCTGGCTCGGTATTGGAAATCCCTATAGACCTGGTATCCGAATATGTCAGCGCAGCTTTAAAGGGATTACACTAAATAGTTCGGCCTGACTGGAACTGTAGACGCCACCGTTGGCTCCATCTAGGGAACTCTTCCGCTGCCGTCTGGTACCAGAGCAGGTGCCTTAGTGATAAAACAACACTCCTCCCCCCTCTCTCGTCTGCTGCCCCTTCCAAAGGGGTTGGTTACCCAATCTCCAGTCGAGGTACTAGGCACCCACAAGTCACCACGTGGAGGTGAGAGTAGCAGTTGATAGTGAGAGGAACGCTTGTGTTCTCATGTCATCGCATCACTACCCTTCAAAACCGTCACACCTAATTACTACGGTAAAAAATGTAGTGAAAACCCTACTAAAAGCACACCGGCACGTCACTGCGTTACATAGTATATCACAGCTCAATTTGCCCTGCAGTTGCGGGCACATTTGGTTCATTTAGGCCACGTACTGATTTACATGTGTTAGTGCTTCGTCCAACCTTTGTAAATCGTAGTAAACGATTAGTCTCCATTCCCTTGAATATAACTCGGCTTTTCCCTATTGCTCGAAGTAGATTCCATGGTTATTGTCTATTGGTGTTATGTGTAGAATTCCATTTGTGAACGAAGGAAGTGTCAAAATGAACATCACTGAGTCCATTATCTGTAAAACCTGAAGATTTTTCCAAATGAGTTTAAATACGATTGGTTGTTCGCGTGTGTGTGAGGTGTGTCTGTTCTTAGTAATTCTGCAAATTTTTATTTTACAATATATAATTTTTTTCAGTATTTTGTTATTAAAAATAAGCATTTATAAAAAATATGTCTTTTTTTATCTGCTTAAGGGTTTCCAAACTACGGTATCGTAGCCGTCCATTAACTCATTACCGATTTGTTGCGGTGGATTAGGGGTAGTTATATGTGGGGGTGGTGAACATGTTGTACCGATCGCGTTAACGAAACAATGTTTGGATTTTTGTGGAAACATGAAAAGCATGGGCAGTTCCGTATTGTGAGTTTATGAAGATTGTTTTTAGGAAAGGAATAATGAAGTAATGAAAAGCTTAGTTATATGCATATAGTGCGATCACTATAAATAGTTGTAAACTACTTTACCAACAGAAGGCTGAGGTATGAAACTGACGAAGATTTTAAAATACTACAACGTTTCGGCGGTTGTGCCATGGGGATCGGTACTCGGCCCATTCCCATGGAACGAAAGGCAGATGGACCTACAAGCTGATCTCGAACATTTAGAACACGGAGCTTTTCATAGACCACATGCTCCAGTCGGAGGACAAATGCTTAGTTCAGTGCTCAACTCTGAGCTAAAAAAAGAAACACGCCTGAACACGCACGAATTCCAGTCTTTAACTGCTCGTCGCTTACATTTACATACACAACTTCTAGCGAGCAAATGTTACTTGTTTTTTTAGTATCAGCTATAATCCATTTAGATCATCGATTTACATGCACTTAAAACAACAGCACATAATACTGTTTCTCATCTAGATCAATAGATGGCTTGATTTTTTTTTAAGTGTTGGTGTGCCTGTAAACCAGAGATGAATGAATAAAAGAGATGGATATCTTTCGTACGTCTATCCCCCCAAAACCTATTTGTTTACATTGTTGTTTTTGTAATTTCAACCCCCGTCTGTGAATACGTGTGACATAAAAAAGCATGTTGCTTATGGCCGGCCACCATTCCTTTTGGCTTTCTGGACATCGCGCTGTTCAATTGCTTTGTGTTTCGTAGTGAACTTGTTTGATTTTTGTTAAGGCTTCTATTAAAATGAAGAAAATAGTGAAATACACATTTCGGAAAAGCGAATTCTTGCATTAAAGTCCAATTCTTGAACTCACAGCCATTAGAGAAGAAATGTGTGTGGCTTCATGAATTTTTCGGGAAAACAGCTTGTAGGCAACCGCCTTTCCACTGTAAAGTTATCCATCTCTGTATTCAACTATCTTTGACGATAGCCTCACAGTCACGTTGCCAGACTAAAAAATTTAACACAAAAAATCAGTTGATTTTTTCGCATTCGAATGAACTTTCCGTCCGTATTCCGAGATGTTTTTCGTTCTATAAAGGTATATCCAGACCAGCCAAAACACTTGATAAACAATTAAATATCTACATGTATCATAAATATATTTTTTGTTAATTAAATAAAAATGACAAGAACAGCTTGGACTACCTATTGAGAAAGTGATTCATTTAATACAATTATTTGAATTAAATCGTGTATCGCGTGATTCCCGAGACCAAAATTACAAACATAAAAACGCTGCCTACCTGTTAACGCCGAAGCACGATAATCTAAGTTACAGGCAGCGTAGAAGCGGAGCTTCAATTAAGTGCACTGTCCTTAATTCGACTTAGTTATTTATTTTTTATTTTTAGGCTTTCGTTGTTTTTCTTGTTATACTTTTTTGGTTTATTTTCATTATTATTAAAACTTTGATTTAGCTTGGAAACGCTTCATTTATTTTTCTCAAAGGAATTTTCCCAAGATTGCAGAATAATAAAAGCAGTCACAATGTGAAGGGATCGCACCAGCGGCCACTTAACTAATTGCCGAAAGCAATTAAGAATATCAAAATCTACTTCGATACTTGATACCCAGAACTCTTCACATTCATTTGCATTTGCTTCAAACATCAGAGTGATATGAACGACATACAGACACTCATGGAGTGAACAATTTAAAAAAGAGAGTCATATTACTCTGATGGCACACTCGGTGCATGAATCAAACGAATATACAAACGTATGTATATGCAATGCCGGATCGAGGGTACGATCAGGGTTCATTTGCGAACACTGAATATGTCAACTAAGCATTGGACGCAAGTGAACCCGAAACACTTGAAGTATTTGGTCATTTACCCTCGTCACGCACATTATGCTGATAAGGCAAAATATCAAGGTATCGATATCGAAGTGGATATTCGATAACATATTTTTGTCACTATATAAGTCACATGAGTTTAAATAAATGAGGACTTCTTTACCAACCACCAAGGCATACGACTGTTTTATTTGGCTTGCGAGCCCGAACTATTGTATTGCGTTGAAGATTGTTATACCCACCTTGAGTGCAGGCAACTGCCAAAGGCTTTAGCTCAAGGCGCAATAGCCAAAGCTAGTGGTAATATTTAGTAAAGAAGTTAGTAAGTTGGCACCAGGACCGGCCAACATTACATGGCGATCCTGCCAGGAGGCAACACGACAATTTTCCGACCTCAATGACCCAGGAGCAGGCGAATCTGGCCAGAGCCGCCGAACTAATCCAAGAAGCCGACAGCCTCCTGCGGACCACGTACGCAATCAGTCCCATAACCACCAAAGACCCTACAGTCCTAAGAGTAGGACCCCAGCCCCTTTCCATTGAAGAGTACCGGCGACGCCAAAACCGGCAAGCTACCGCTGTTAATCGCACCACTGTCCCGACGCCTAAAACCCCAACAAGAGGAGGGAAGCTGGTCCGACAAAGGAAAGAATTGGCCAACCTACGCCGCCTGGCCTACATACCAAACCAGCCCGCCGACGTTCACAAAAAATTCCTGGCCAAAATCAAGGAGCTCAAACACGAGATCCGAGCCGACCAGAAGAAGAAACACCGACAACGTAAAACTGAGGAGACCGAGTTCCATAGGCTATTCGATGCCACTGCTGCTACCGCTTTAAGGAACTGTATTCAGACCGGAACAGACTAGTATTTCTCTGCCGTCTAATCCCTTACAGCTATACCAGATGGGTGAAACACAGTCTAAACAAGATGAGGTCATCATCAACAACAACGGCCCTCAACAAAACCACATGGAAGAAGCGACCCACTTCGGAATCGACTTCACTTTAATTATAATAATTGTAATTATTCTAGTAATCTTAAGATATGTTACTAAAGCCACAAAATCCCAATTTAACAAGGCTATACGAAAACAGATTATTAAAAATAATGTAAGACAACGCAGAATGTCAGTTTAAAATTGTTCTTACCAAAATATACACATATAAATTTATATACCTTCCGTATCACTTTTATCTTAAACAGAATAGGATCTAATTTTTTTTTTCTTCATAACTTAGCATAGATTTCTAATAGAAACTTTTTCCTTTCCTGATGACTTTCGTTCAGCTGGAAGACGCCCTAGCTAAATTGAAAACTTGCTACCAAAGCCTTAAGAAATCACCTGAGCGTAAGCGCAAGCCCGAGGGAGCCGCCAAGACGCTAAAACAAATAAAGCAACTCTGGGACGACTTCGTCTCCCACTTTTCAGTTATCGATCAGAACTCCTTATCGGAACTAGAGCATAGCTACCTAACTCGTTTAACTACTGAAGCCAACACGTATAGGGAACAGTCTGAAGGAATAGTCAAAAATAACATTGAGGACACTGACTCAGACGAATCTGAGGCTGAAAGTAGTTTATCACAATCATCGGTTATAGAAAGGAAATTTGAGTCTTGCGAAGTTCCACTAAGCAACCCCATTATAAAAAACAAAATCATGGGTGAATTCGAATTTAACACGGCACAAAAATTGCCAGTCCTTACCTGCGAGGCCAACGAAAACCGAGCAGAAAATGTAAGAGACTTCCTTAACAACGTCGAATTCTACTATGAGACACTAAATGACGCGGCGAAACCGATACTTTTGAAATTCGTGCTTAGATGCAAAATCCAGGGTAGGGCATTGACTGAATTAGGAACCGCTAGGCCGACGACTTTTGCTGAATTAAAAGCAAACCTGACGGCGAAATGCGGAGCTAGGGATACCATTGAAGGAATTCAATCAAAACTCGACAAACTACGCCAGCGTAATCGGCCCATGCGCGACTATGTAGCAGAATTAGAGAACCTAGTAGCCAAAATGACCGAGTTGGAAACCCAAATACAAGGTGAACCATCGCGCGCTATAATTCCGTTAGCAAACGAACGTAGGGGTTTAGCTCGTTTGAAGCAGGGGGTCAACGAGCGATATAAAATCATTCTTGATAGCGCTCGGCATACTAATATGCGAAATGCCATTGAACACTTATTAGAACTAGACTCAACTACAACATCGGCCCCAGAAAGCATCCACTATGCAATTAATCACCAACCCAATCCAGTATAGCAACAAAATTATCAGCCACGTAATTTCCAAAGGGCTAACAACCAGAATTATTACCAAAACCAACACCATCAGAATTACCCTAACTACCGTAGGAACGAAAATTATAATAATAACAATAAAAGTAATAATTTACCTCGAAACTTTTCTCAAATTCAACCACGGCCCAATCGGCCACAAAATACCAATCGTAACCAACAAGGTAATACTCAGAACAACTACAACAACCCACCAGTCAATAGGAACACTAATAGGGCAGGTACTAATAATCATTACAATAACGGTAATAGACCAGACGCAAATCGGAATAGAGGTTCAAGGCAAAACAGAAATAACCAAAGGGTACTAGCCTTGGCAAACGATCAGCCCACCGAGGGGACAGCCGGCCCTTCGGAGGGGAGTCAATAAATCCCCAGATACAACACAAACCATATACACAACGGGGATAGAAAACGGCCTTTTCGTACAAATTCAATTCAGTACTAGTAAAACATTACGATGCTTGTTAGATACCGGAGCATCAATCTGTGTAGTAAAAAGTTCGGTAGTTGAGAGACACATTCCCATATACGAAGGGAACATTACCACCATTATAGGTATATCAGGGGATCTGCGATCAGAGGGTACATGTACAAGTACTCTACATTTTGGGAAAAATAGTATACCGTACAAATTTCACGTAGTACCAGATTCATTTCCGATTCCCGTCGATGGTATTATTGGTGCAAACTTCCTTACGGAGTTTGGTGCAATAATTGATTTAGAAAGCTTATTATTAAATCTCAAGATAAATAATAGACAAGTTGTGATGTGCTTTTTCTCAGGCCGAGGTTTTGCTCGCCGGATCCAAGGTTCAACCAAAGAAACACCAAACTCTGGTTAAGAGGTACTCTTTATTGGCAGTACTTCACTTATTACTAATACAATGTGTTCATTACAATATTATCTTACAATACTCTCAATCTATATAAAGTAACAATGTTTCAATACATCTAATGTATATATCTAAACTACGTGGCCCAACGACGGCGTGGTTCCTTAACGGCCCAACGACAGCGTGGTTCCTAGTGGCCCGACGACGGCATGGTTCCTTAGAGGCCCAACGACAGCGTGGTTCCAGGGGGAGGGGGAGTGGCCCAACGACGGCGTGGTTCCTTAACGGCCCAACGACAGCGTGGTTCCTAGTGGCCCGACGACGGCGTGGTTCCTTAGAGGCCCAACGACAGCGTGGTTCCAGGGGGAGGGGGGGAGTGGCCCAACGACGGCGTGGTTCCTTAACGGCCCAACGACAGCGTGGTTCCTAGCGGCCCGACGACGGCGTGGTTCCTTAGAGGCCCAACGACAGCGTGGTTCCAGGGGGAGGGGGGAGTGGCCCAACGACGGCGTGGTTCCTTAACGGCCCAACGACAGCGTGGTTCCTAGTGGCCCGACGACGGCGTGGTTCCTTAGAGGCCCAACGACAGCGTGGCTCCAGGGGGGGAGGGGGAGTGGCCCAACGACGGCGTGGTTCCTTAACGGCCCAACGACAGCGTGGTTCCTAGCGGCCCGACGACGGCGTGGTTCCTTAGAGGCCCAACGACAGCGTGGTTCCAGAGGAAGGGGAAAGGGGAAGCAATGTCAGCGGAGATTGCCGACACTGCTAATTTACGGCCGATTCCCAGAAGGGATTCAGCCACCAAAAACTTAGAACAGGGACCGAAGTCACTTTCTATACGGGAGCCTTATCTGGTACGCAAGATTGGTACAAATCACTAGTAGACAAGTCTCCCCGAATGACACTTTCATTCGGGTATTCATGGTTTTTCATTCAATAAGAGAGTGTGACTTCTATGCGTCGAATGAAAATTGTGACGAACGATGACGTTTCGTTACAAAGTCTCTATACCGATATTTTCAAGCCATGGTCTAAACACCGTAACTGTGGCGCCAAGATGCGAAGCCACCTACTGGCTAGACACGAAACATACCGATTCGCGAGTATTTCACCCCCAAGAGTTGTGTAAGGGTGTCTACATGGCTGGATCAATATCAACGGCCATAAACGGGAAAATTCCCGTCAGAATAGTAAACACCCGCGAAACCAGCGTTAAAGTAAGATGGGCAGAACCATTTTCACTGCCCGCTTCCGAAAATTACGTCTTAACATGCGAACAAAAAATTACAGTATCACCTCCGAGAATAAAAAAGATACTTAAAGAGATTAATCTCGATACTCTAAATATGGAAGAGAAGGCTGAAATTACAGCCATATGTACAAAGTTCCACGACATCTTCCACCTAGAAGGTGATAAGCTCACTTACACACACGTAGGACAAGCAGATATTGCATTGAAAGAAGGATCTACACCGAAATATACCAAACACTACCGCCTTCCTCACTCACAGAAGGGAGATATAAAGGAAGAAATAGATCAAATGTTGGAAAACGACATAATAGAACCATCGGTTTCTGCATGGAACTCCCCGATTCTCATAGTACCCAAATAGAAGGATCCTGTTACCGGTTTGCAGAAGTTTCGAATGGTAATAGATTATTTAAACGTGAACGAGAGAATAGAGGACGACAAATTTCCATTGACCAACATTAGCGATATCTATGACATGGTAGGAGGAGCAATATATTTCTCATGTATCGATCTGAGTCAGGGATACTACCAAATGGAGCTTGAACCTAAAAGTAGACCTATAACAGCTTTCTCAACGGAGGACGGCCACTTTCAGTTAAAACGACTTCCAATGGGACTAAAAATTTCTCCCAGTAAATTTTCGAGAATGATGTCCATTGCAATGGCCGGACTCACTTACTCCCGCTGTTTTGTGTACCTTGATGACCTTATTGTGTTTGGCAAAAACCTAAGAGATCACAACAAGAATCTGATCGATGTGTTTAAACGACTAAGGGAAGTAAATTTAAAAATTCACCCAGGAAAATGTGCATTCTTACGAAAAGAAGTATTATACTTAGGGCACATTATTTCTGATAAGGGAATTCATCCAGATCCAGCAAAAACAGCTGTTATGAACAATTATCCTACACCTACAAATGCTGATGAAGTACGAAGATTCGTAGCATTCGCGAATTATTATCGCAAATTTATACCAAATTTTGCTACAATAGCTATTCCACTTAACCGATTACTCAAAAAAAATGTAGAATTCAATTTTAACCAGGATTGTGAGAAATCTTTTCAACTGTTAAAAGTAATTCTCACAAGCCCCCAAATTCTACAATTTCCGAATTTTGATAAGGAATTCATTCTATGGACAGACGCCTCAGGCTTTGCCTTAGGAGCTGTATTATCCAACTTCGATGACAAACCTATTGCCTATGCTAGTAAAACTCTTAACAGCGCCGAGAAAAACTATAGCACTATCGAAAAGGAGTTACTTGCTATAGTATGGGCAATAAGGCATTATAGACCATATCTTTTTGACAGAAAATTCAAAATTATAACAGACCACAGACCTTTAGTATACCTTTTCTCCCTGAAAGAACCTTCAAGTAGATTGACTAAATTTAGACTACTACTGGAAGAATACAACTTCTACATCGAATACACACCCGGAAAAGATAATTGTACAGCTGACGCACTAAGTCGTATAATATTTGACACTGATCAGCTCAAACAACTCCACATATGTGTCATCACAAGGTCACAATCCAGTAAAGAAATCTCAAATCAAGGACCAGAAACCGAAAGCGAAGAAAACAATCGCGTCATCACGGAATTACTCCGACCACCAGAGCATGGGAATAAAATTATTGAGCTTAAAATATGTAACAGTTTCGAGGACGAAGAGTATCAAATAAAAGATACTAATATAATCCTGGGATCCAACAAAGTTTTGGCATACATCCCAGAGAAGAATTGTATACTCCTAAGAAGGTCCAAGGAGGGCACTACAGACCGATCGGCATCATTTGGCAAACTGTTGTCGCGGGACGTGCATAGAATCTGCGGACCATTCATTATCATTATCTATTAATAAATTATACATTACGAAAGAAGAAATTAAAAAACTCGCAGACGGCCGTCGAGAATATAAAATTCACGAGTTAACCAAAATCTTAGGAGAATTATTTAAAGAAAGTAATGTAAAGGTGCACCTAATTG
The DNA here is from genome assembly GCA_948293265.1 of Cheilosia impressa. Classification (NCBI taxonomy): domain Eukaryota; kingdom Metazoa; phylum Arthropoda; class Insecta; order Diptera; family Syrphidae; genus Cheilosia; species Cheilosia impressa. The sequence goes on from OX411880.1 coordinate 60,160,472, forward strand.
AGAAATGTATTGAAATTAATGATCCTCACAAAATTAAAATATTGCTCAACGATTATCATCTGTTACCAACAAGTGGACATGCCGGAATAAACCGCATGCTTAAGAATATAAAAAGAAAATATTTCTGGACAGGAATGCAAAATGATATAGCCACTTATGTTAAGCGTTGCCCCACTTGTCAGAAGAATAAACATATTACACCTAAAAAGCAGCCCATGGAGATAACATCAACAGCCGAATCGAGTTTCGACAAAATCTATCTAGATTTAGTAGGTCCACTAGACGAGTCCGTAAATGGATATAAATACATACTAACCTTACAAGACGAGCTAACTAAATTCACTGAAGCAATTCCAATCGTTAATAAAGAAGCTAGCACAGTAGCCAAAGGACTAGTAGAATGCTTTATCCTTAAATATGGAGTTCCTAAAACAATAGCATCTGACCAAGGAACCGAATTTATTAACAAAATCTTTAAGGATATGTGTAAACTACTAAAAATAGAACAAATGCAGTCCACGGCTTACCATCACGAAAGCATAGGAGCATTAGAAAACTCCCATAAAGTACTCGGAGCATACCTCAGGAGCTACGTGTCTGAAAAACATACAGATTGGTGTACTTGGTTACCTTATTATGTGTTTTGCTATAACACCGCAGTACATGCTGAAACGGGGTATACCCCATTTGAATTAGTATTCGGACGACAATGCACGTTACCATCAAACTTAACCAAACAGGTAGACCCAAGATACAATTATGAAGATTACGTAATTGAGTTGAGACAAAGATTACAAATCGCTCATAGGGACGCTACAGACATACTCGTAGAAAGAAAAAATGATAGAAAAGCTGATTACGATAGGAAAACCCGAAGTAAACAAACTAATTTCGAAGTAGGTAGTTTAGTCTTGTCAAGAAATGAAAACAGAAGAAAATTAGATCCCATTTACATAGGACCGTTCGAAGTATTGTCAGAGGAAGGAGTAAATTGTGAAATAAAGTACGAAGGTAAGAGAACTAAAGTTCATAAAAACCGACTTAAGAAATTCTATGTGTACATATTAAAGCAATTTGTATTTACTTTTGATTTAAAAAAAAAAAAAAAAAAAGATATTTTGTAGGAAAAATAGGTAGATGTAAGCCATAATAGTCTTAAGAAAGATATTTTGTAATTGAAAAATAACTTTTAAGACATACTGTAATAATCTTAAGGAAACTCTTAAGAAATTTGTAGTAATAAAAAAAAAAAAAAAAAACCTAAATAATATATAACTTTTAAGACATTTCGTAATTTTGTCGTATAAATAAGCAATTTTGTAGAATAAGAAAATTTCGTATTACGAATCAATTCAAACTTGTAAAATTTTGGAGAATAAAAAAAAATTTGTAGAATAAGAAAATTTCGTATACATTCAAAACTTGTAAAAAGAAATTTTTTTTTTTTTGCAATAAGCATATGAATACCAATGTACCAAGTGTCCATTAATACATCCATTAAATGTTGTTAAAAAGAAATATTAAATAATAAAGGGTGATTTTTTAAGAGGTTTAGAACTTTAAAAAAAAAAAAAACACGAAAAATTCGAAAAAATTAATGAAATATTTATTTGAATCGATAGTTTGAACCTTGCAATTTAATGTTTAAAGATAATTTCATGCAAATGTTGACCGCGGCTGGGTCTCAGGTAGCCCATCCGCTGAGTCCAATTTTGGCATACTCTTTCACACATATCGGCCGGTATCTCACGAATGAATGCATGGATGTTGGCTTCCAGTGCGTCAATCGAAGCGGGCTTGTCCCTATACACATTAGCCTTGGCATACCCCCACAAAAAATAATCTAATGGTGTCAAATCGCACGATCTAGGCGGCCAATTGACCGGCCCGAAACGTGAAATTAACTGTTCACCAAACTCGCCTCGCAATTGCGCAATTGTTTCGCGTGCTGTGTGGCATGTGGCACCGTCTTGTTGAAACCACATATCATGCAAGTCAAGAACTTCCATTTCGGGCAAAAAAAAGTTTGTTATCATCGCTCGGTAGCGTTCACCATTGACAGTAACGCTGCGATTCGCATCATCTTTGAAGAAATATGGCCCAATAATGCCGCCGGCCCATAAACCGCACCAAACAGTGGCTTTTTCGGGATGCATTGGTAGCTGTTGCAATGCTTCTGGCTGATCTTCACTCCAAATGCGGCAATTTTGCTTATTTACGTACCCATTCAACCAAAAATGAGCCTCATCGCTGAACACAATTTTTCGATAAAAAAGCGGATCCGATCATTTCGAACCGAGCACGAATTTTGATAGTAAAATTCAATAATTTGCAAGCGTTGTTCATTTGTAAGAAGATCCATGGTTAAATGGCAAACCAAACTGAAGCTGTTTGACAGTGACACAAGGTACTAAACACACGTCAGCTGTCAAAACCAGTGTTGCCAAAACCAAACCAGCTAAAAAATCACCCTTTACCTAAGAAATGTGAGCTACAATAAAAACAAACAACAAAAGTTCCCATATTATAATACTATGTACTATGTAACGAAAAGAACAAAATAAGATTGTATAAAAATATGAACAAACAATAACGTAATTCAAAGCAATAGCAAACAAACCAGTAGATCCCTTATTGTACAAGTGGCGCGTAAAAGAAGAAATCAAGTTACAGCATGATTTCTCCTTTTTGCCCAGGAAGGGTGGTGTGAAGGGATCGCACCAGCGGCCACTTAACTAATTGCCGAAAGCAATTAAGAATATCAAAATCTACTTCGATACTTGATACCCAGAACTCTTCACATTCATTTGCATTTGCTTCAAACATCAGAGTGATATGAACGACATACAGACACTCATGGAGTGAACAATTTAAAAAAGAGAGTCATATTACTCTGATGGCACACTCGGTGCATGAATCAAACGAATATACAAACGTATGTATATGCAATGCCGGATCGAGGGTACGATCAGGGTTCATTTGCGAACACTGAATATGTCAACTAAGCATTGGACGCAAGTGAACCCGAAACACTTGAAGTAAAGGGTGATTTTTTAGCTGGTTTGATTTTGGCAACACTGGTTTTGACAGCTGACGTGTGTTTAGTACCTTGTGTCACTGTCAAACAGCTTCAGTTTGGTTTGCAATTTAACAATGGATCGTCTTACAAATGAACAACGCTTGCAAATTATTGAATTTTACTATCAAAATTCGTGCTCGGTTCGAAATGTTCATCGCGCGCTGCTTCCATTTTATGATCGGCATTCTCGACCTTCTGAGCAGTCTATTCGGAAGATTGTGACCAAATTTCGCACCAAATTTACTTTGTTGGACATTAAACCACCAACACGTTTACGTACTGTGCGTAGTGAAGAAAATATTGCGGCCGTATCAGCTAGTGTGACAGAAGACCGCGAAATGTCGATTCGGCGCCGTTGCCAGCAGTTAGGCCTTTGTTACAGCACTATTTGGAAAATTTTGCGGAAGGATTTGGGCGTGAAGCCTTTTAAGATACAGCTGGTGCAAGAACTAAAGCCAGCCGACCTACCACAACGCCGAATTTTTGGTGAATGGGCTCTTGGAAAGCTGGCCGAGGATCCGCTTTTTTATCGAAAAATTGTGTTCAGCGATGAGGCTCATTTTTGGTTGAATGGGTACGTAAATAAGCAAAATTGCCGCATTTGGAGTGAAGATCAGCCAGAAGCATTGCAACAGCTACCAATGCATCCCGAAAAAGCCACTGTTTGGTGCGGTTTATGGGCCGGCGGCATTATTGGGCCATATTTCTTCAAAGATGATGCGAATCGCAGCGTTACTGTCAATGGTGAACGCTACCGAGCGATGATAACAAACTTTTTTTTGCCCGAAATGGAAGTTCTTGACTTGCATGATATGTGGTTTCAACAAGACGGTGCCACATGCCACACAGCACGCGAAACAATGGCGCAATTGCGATTTGACACCATTAGATTATTTTTTGTGGGGGTATGCCAAGGCTAATGTGTATAGGGACAAGCCCGCTTCGATTGACGCACTGGAAGCCAACATCGATGCATTCAGTCGTGAGATACCGGCCGATATGTGTGAAAGAGTATGCCAAAATTGGACTCAGCGGATGGGCTACCTGAGACGCAGTCAACATTTGCATGAAATTATCTTTAAACATTAAATTGCAAGGTTCAAACTATCGATTCAAATAAATATTTCATTCATTTTTTCGAATTTTTTGTGTGTTTTTTTTAAAAAAAGTTCTAAACCTCTTAAAAAATCACCCTTTATTTGGTCATTTATCCTCGTCACGCACATTATGCTGATAAGGCAAAATATCAAGGTATCGATATCGAAGTGGATATTCGATAACATATTTTTGTCACTATATAAGTCACATGAGTTTAAATAAATGAGGACTTCTTTACCAACCACCAAGGCATACGACTGTTTTATTTGGCTTGCGAGCCCGAACTATTGTATTGCGTTGAAGATTGTTATACCCACCTTGAGTGCAGGCAACTGCCAAACGTTTTAGCTCAAGGCGCAATAGCCAAAGCTAGTGGTAATCTTTAGTAAAGAAGTTAGTAAGTTGGCACCAGGACCGACCAACATTACAACAAGGCAAATCTGACTATTAAACATGGCCCATCGAGCCTTTTCTGTTATCTGCAAGAATTTTGTTGGAACATAATGTGGGGTTGATCTATCTTAAAAATCTTTAGCTTAAGAAAGTGATAAGTTTTTTTCTTTATTCATTTAAGCTAGCAAAATTAATAAAGCAGAAGAGCTTTTTGATGATGAAGTCTGGTCGAACGAGAGCGGAGACGAAGCGTGTAGCCAAAGCGGTCCAGGTAAGAAAAAATAGGAAAAGAAATTAGCATTTTAACGAAAAACGTGTTTGTGCAGCAGTTTTGAAATATCAACATTTCAATAAATTCTAAAATTTGGAGCGAAAATGCATTCGCGAACGAATTTGGTTTTTACGCGTGACTTTTTTCAATATTCGTTTTGTTGTTGTGCTGACGACATTCGAATTCAGTGCTCATATTTCAGTAAATTCCAAAACTTGGAGCGAAAATGCGTTCGCGAATTGATATGGATTTTATTCGAATCTTTTTATATTCGTTTTGTTGTTCTGCTAACAATATTCGAATTCAGTGCTAATATTTCAATAAATTCTAAGATTTGGAGCGAAAATGCATTCGCAAAGAAATCTGGATTTTATTTTTAACTTCTTCTGTTAAAATCAGAGAGCGAATCCACTAACTGCAAGTGCAATTTATTTTATTCTTGAAGGAGTGCCAAAAGCGTTTGTAAAAATTTCACGAAAACAGCAAGCGGAAATTGATGCTGCGTATGCAATGGAGGAAGAGGAAGTTGAGCACCGACCAGTCGTAAACTCACAAGCAAGCATGAATCGAGCTATGCAACCTCGACCGATGATGAGCTCTGTGCCACAGTCGATGCGGCTATATCGTGCAACGCTGAGGCGCGCTGTAACTTGCCATAGTGATGAAGAAATAGCAATGTGGTCGGTTGATGAGGTTATGACTCGTCTCAGTCGAATCGATGAGGTTTGGGCAAGGTTTGAAGCAGACTTGCCATTACTGGGCCAACAACAGCCTTCAGAAGAGCAGTTAATCGAGCGCAGCGGTTTTTTGACCGAAGCTGATGAGGAATATTTTAAATCCTTTAAATTTAAACTTCGACGACAGCTGCCTACAGCCGATTAAGACTTGCACGGAGAAACCACATTTGCCGCATCATACGGTGGTCCACCAATCCAGATTCAACTGTCAGAACCGCCCCGTATAATAAAATTCTCCGGTCTGGCGACTGACTGGGCCAATTTCTGTGCAATATTTGAGGCCGATGTGCACAATCAGAAATGGTTCTCGAATGCGCAAAAAATGCGCTATCTTTTGGGTGCTTTGCAAGGCAGGGCCGAGCAAATCTACAAGAATTGGCCAATTGGTAATGGGAACACTTACAATCAGTTATGGGAAGAAATGTGCAAGTATTACGGTAACGAATACAACACTATCCGTTCTCATTTGCAAACGTTGTCAGCGTTAAAACCACTGCAACATCCGTCGTGTGATACCATAAGAAAGATGCTTTATGCGGCTAGAAACGCGTTTTGTCAGTTGCAGTTATTGTTGAACCCTGAGACTGTGTCAGAACAAATGCTGCCTTACCAACTCGAACAGATTGACGATTTACCAACGCTCGATGGAATGTTTCGTTTCCTAGAGTTGCGAGCTAGTTTTTTGTCTCAAACTCCGGCAGCAGTTCCGAAGAGCAGCGCTCATTGGGCCACATACTCAAAATGCAACGGAGCCCCGAACATGTCAAATGACTGTTTTTGAAGCACTGGCCGAGGTGACAAACCACTGCCGGAATGCAACTTGTGCCCTGGACAGCGACATTGGCCATTCCATTGTGCCAAGTTTGAAGTCTTCCTGTGGCTGACCGCTTTTCATACATGGCCAAACAACGCCGGTACATAAATTGCTTCAGCTCGCTACGTCAATCTGCAAAGTGTGCGGAAAAGCCATGTCCGCGTTGTAAGGTCAAGCACAACAGTGTGCTTTGTCCAACAAACTATAACGACATGTTGATATGCAGCATGACGCTGGTGTCCAAAAAGAAGACAGGAGAAGATACGCAATAGCAATTGATGGCGTATGAAGGGCGTAGTGACCTCGGTGCACCCATTTAAGTACAAGCTAATACTAGCGAAGAGGGAGAAGTTTGTGTTGCATTGCTGGCCACTGCCATCGTACGCATCCAATTAGATGACCGCGTGTCATCATCTCTGCGGGCATTATGCACAAACAAACTTTATCAGCGACAGAGCTATTCGCGCACTCAAGTGGCCCACAGAGCAGTGCAGGATTCGAGTTCATGGAGTCAACGGTACGTCAAAGAAGCCACACACGCGTAGATTGACATGCTGTTTGCTAGCAAGAACGGACAACACTCCATTGGCCGCTGTTAGTCTGGTAATCGGGACAGGCTTGGCATAGCTGTGGCTGCCAACTAAAGATATTCCAAAATCCATAATACACCAGAAGTGGCTTTAGATTTAGCCGATCCTGAGGCATGCACATCTGCACCAATTGATATTTTGCTCGGTGCGGGAGTATGGGCTGTCGTGACCAGCGATGACAGTATCTTAGATTCGTCAGGAATTGTATTTCAGCCGTCAAGCTTGCTCTGGTTGATATTCGGCGGAGGAATAAGTACACATTGTGCTTTATTGGCAACAACAACGGCGATCAAGTCGACAGAGCTGCATCTTGACCAATTGTTACAACGATTTTGGGAAACTGAAGAAATTGCAGTAACACGCATGTGAACAGCACAACAGGAGCGCTGCGAAGATATCTTTATGCGGACTCATCGTCGATTGCCAGCTGGACGGTTCCAGGTGGATATTCGGCTGTGCGATGACATAAAATACCTCGGATCGTCTAGAGCCATGGCATTACACAGGTTTCGGCAGCGATATTAAAAGTAAAATACTTTACAGCCATGAGTTGTTGCTTACGGGTTAAATGCAGTTAGTCGACCGGACGCCAGATAAATGGTGCTATCACATTTCACACCATCCTGTTCTCAAAAAGTTTCGGATTGTGAACGTTTCCTGTAAAACGGATCACCCAAGTAGAAATTTGTGACTACTATCCAAATTAAATTTAAATCATGGTCACCACACGGTAAATTTGACTCAATTTTGTGTCGATAAAAGCATTCCGATAAGATGGTAACTATTACCATTTTTGTAACCATTACACGACTCAAAGATAAAAATGTCATTTCAGCTATGCAAATTGACTGCGCACAGACTCATTTGTGACCACTAAAGGACCATTCATATTAGAGCGACCAACTACCTACGAACGAACGAATATTCGCAAGTTTTGACAGTACATTCACATGATACATTTTATTTGGTCGCAGATACCTGCGAATCCAATAATAGTCGCCGGCATTTGTCTCTATTTATTTTAAAAACAAAAAAAAAACTCGAAAATGGGAGGTAGCCGCATTGGAAAAAAAGTAGTGTTAGCCTACTTTTGGAGTAAAAAAATTAAAAAAAAACAGCAACTAATAAAGTATGTACAAAAAAATACCAATGCCATTTCAAGTTGGCGGTTAAGTTCGAACGAATGTTTTATTCGCTAGTTTGTGGAACGCGAATTGAATGATGTGGATTTTGAATAAACTTTGACAATTCGCGGCAATTGTGTATTCGTTCGCCGCAAAATATTTGTAATTCGAAATTTCGTTATATAAACTGTTTTTTAACTTGTTTTCTTAATACATTTTGATGGGATAATTAATTGGTCTTTAAGTAAAGGAGTTTATCTACCTAGGAGTAAACATGAACTCCACAAATGACATCCTAGTGGAGATCCGGCGAAGAATTACCCTAGGAAACCGCTGCTACTTCGGTTTGGCAAAGCAATTGGGTTCAAAACTCCTAACTCGAAGGACAAAATATATGCTTTACAGAACCCTTATCCTGCCAGTTCTGTTTAATGGCGCCGAGTGCTGGACGATAAGCAGGAACGGAGAGCTGATACTGGGCTCCTTCGAAAGAAAAATTCTTCGGCGGATTTTTGGTCCTGTGTACGAGGAGGGCGAATGGAGGAGAAGATACAACCGCGAACTCTATGAGCTGTACCAAGATGTGGATGTAGTCGAAAGGCCAAAATACGTCGACTACATTGGCTCGGCCACATCGAGCGAATGAACAATAATGCTCCAGCTAAGAGGATCTTCGAATCCCAGCCGCCAGGTTCGAGACGACAAGGAAGACCGAACCTCCGTTTCAAACACCAAGCCATCGCGGATGCCAGAGCGCTTGGTCTGGACAACTGGAAGCAGCGTGCCCGGAATCGCAGAGGATGGAAGGCTGCAGTGTCTGAGGCAGAGACTCTCCACGGGTCGGGAGCCCGTTAAGTAAGTAAGTAATTAATTATCCTCCTCTTGCAATAGTAAAATGTGCAATTTTCTGTTCATAAATCCATCAAAAGAGGTTTGTTCGCGTTTCAGCAATTCGTTCGCTCGCTCTCATGTGAATAGTCCTTAAATGCCACTAAAATATTTTGGCACTTTTTCTGCAAACAATCAATTACATACTACAAACTAATGTCTTCTCTAGGTGTACATAGACGAAGTTGGTACAGCATTTACACTCACACATACACCATGCACCTTTTTATGTAGGTATGCACGGATAATTATATAACATTCCTTCTCAAGCGTAAAGTATCCACACATGGTGGAGTAGCAAAAAAAAATCTTGAATTGTGTTATGATGAATATCTTAAAGGAGTCGATATATGTAATTTTTTGTATAAAATTATTTGTTTTTCTTTTAACTAATGTTCCCCCAAAAGTATTAATTTACATTTACAACATTGTATTCAAAATAGCTTACCATTGTAGTACAACATTAAATACATAAACTTTTTTGGTTACTTTTATTACATACGACGCACTTTCTCTCTTTTTGTTTTTTTATCGGTTTTTATTTTACCCACATAAAGATCACTGATCAATGGTTTACAACAATAGTACGAGATCCAACAGTTGTTTTAAATCATGGAAATCAATGATCTATAATTATATTATATTATAATTATGTAATGTGGGCAAAATAAAATGAAAATGCTTTCTGATTATACTAAATAAACTGTAGTAATAAAAACGAAACAATTAATGAAGTGTGAGAAATGATCAGTATTTTTTTCCATAAATATGTTACTGAAGTAATTTTAGAATTTCCACAAACATTATATGGGAGCGTATTGGAATCCCGCTTTTTGAAATCCCGCTTTTCAAAAATCCCGAAAAAAAGTTTTAAAATCCCGTCTGCTAAAATCCTGCCTTTTCTAAATCCCGTCTTCTAAAATCCCGCGTGTTCAAAATCCCGATCTATTATTCCCGCTTTTTAAAATCCCGCCAAATCCCGCTAATCCGTTTTTTTTTTACAAAAAATTGTTATCAAAAAAATTGATGTTGGTTATATGCGCTTTTTATTATATTTATTATTATATATTTAAAAATATTAAAAAATACTCGACCAAAAAGAAAATGCATCCGAATGTTTTTAGTTTTTACTGTAAGCACACATTTGTTTTTGCTTACATATTCTTATTCATAGTTTTTACGCATTGCGAAAATAGTAGGATTATAAAAAGCGGGAAATCGAACCCAACCCACATTATATTTATTCAGTTGTACCTAAGTAAAGGGTGATTTTTTAAGAGGTTTAGAACTTTTTTTAAAAAAAAAACACAAAAAATTCGAAAAAATTAATGAAATATTTATTTGAATCGATAGTTTGAACCTTGCAATTTAATGTTTAAAGATAATTTCATGCAAATGTTGACCGCGGCTGCGTCTCAGGTAGCCCATCCGCTGAGTCCAATTTTGGCATACTCTTTCACACATATCGGCCGGTATCTCACGAATGAATGCATGGATGTTGGCTTCCAGTGCGTCAATCGAAGCGGGCTTGTCCCTATACACATTAGCCTTGGCATACCCCCACAAAAAATAATCTAATGGTGTCAAATCGCACGATCTAGGCGGCCAATTGACCGGCCCGAAACGTGAAATTAACTGTTCACCAAACTCGCCTCGCAATTGCGCCATTGTTTCGCGTGCTGTGTGGCATGTGGCACCGTCTTGTTGAAACCACATATCATGCAAGTCAAGAACTTCCATTTCGGGCAAAAAAAAGTTTGTTATCATCGCTCGGTAGCGTTCACCATTGACAGTAACGCTGCGATTCGCATCATCTTTGAAGAAATATGGCCCAATAATGCCGCCGGCCCATAAACCGCACCAAACAGTGGCTTTTTCGGGATGCATTGGTAGCTGTTGCAATGCTTCTGGCTGATCTTCACTCCAAATGCGGCAATTTTGCTTATTTACGTACCCATTCAACCAAAAATGAGCCTCATCGCTGAACACAATTTTTCGATAAAAAAGCGGATCCTCGGCTCGGATGAACATTTCGAACCGAGCACGAATTTTGATAGTAAAATTCAATAATTTTGCAAGCGTTGTTCATTTGTAAGACGATCCATGGTTAAATTGCAAACCAAACTGAAGCTGTTTGACAGTGACACAAGGTACTAAACACACGTCAGCTGTCAAAACCAGTGTTGCCAAAACCAAACCAGCTAAAAAATCACCCTTTATAACTAACCTACATTTAACTGTGTTCACTTTATTATGACAAACCAGACTAGCAGTACCAAAAGTTAAAGGTAAAAACATTTAAAATTTTTTTAATCATTTCTTATTATTTTAACCCAACTTTTGTTGAATGTTCTCATACTAATAATAATTTAATTAAAATTACGACCGAATAATAATAAATGCAACAAAAAATTAACCTTTTCTCAATTTATGTACATTGTACAATGTAGTACAAGTAAATATATGCACCCTCTATCCCTATCTAAAGAAAGGCATATGGCCGCTTTATGACTCTAATTGGAATCCATTATCAGCAAAAAGAAGTTTATTTTTGAATAATTGATATTCGAAACTTCTTTTGTTCTTTAAATACATATATTAACTAGTTAAGCAGAAGAGATAATGCTTGTAATATGCTTGAGCTCTGCCGACTTACTGCATGGCTATTCCGTTTCACCTACAATGCACGACAACGACTGGGATATCGCCGGAACGGCCGGCTGTGCAACATGGAAATTGAAGCGGCTCATGAATAACTGGGTGCGAGAGCAGCAGCGTATTTACTACGCCAAAGAGATCAAAACATTGCAGAGTGCTCATAGCGAAGGTGTTGATCCATCCAGTTCGATAGCTAATTTGCACGCCGTGGCTCGACGAAAAGGAGTTGCTACGCTTAGGTGGCCGCTTAGGCCGCGCCCCAATTGGGTTCCAACAAAAGCATCCATTACTCCTGCCCGTTGTCAGTCCATTGGCTACTCTCGTAATCAGAGAAGCACATGAATAACGCTTCATGGTGGTCCTAACGAAACTATGGCGCTGGTGCGGCGCAAATTCTGGAAATCTAATCTGGAAAAGAAAAATTATGCAAATTTGCTTTAAGTATGGTAACACCCCCGACATTGCAAGTGAAATGACATGTGCCTTGTGTGACGTCACGTTGAGCAGTATATTTGCAATATGGCTGGTGTAATATGAAGTTTGTATTACCATAGATACATTATTACTAGATGCTGCATTTCATATAAAGGAAATGGTTATTCACAAACACCCCAATATCTAGATGGCGCCACCGTGAAAATATCATTTAAAGGCTGTTTTTTAAGAGGTTGGTTTTTCGAATAGAAATAAAACAGACATTTTGTGGTCAAATCTGGCAAATTTAATGCCATTTATGTTCAGTTTGGCTTGCTATTTCATCATGATCAGGTGATAAATGAACAACGCTTGCAAATCGTGCAAAATTTATTTCGAAAATAATGGTTCAGTTCGCGAAGTTTACCGCAAGCTCCGTTCATTTTATGGTCGACATAATCGTCCATCAGAGAAATTAATTCGGTTAACCATGGATCGTTTTCGCACTAAGTTTACTCTATGTGATAATACGCATCCGCAGAGACGTCGTACAGTGCGCACCGAAGAAACAATTGCCGCTGTAGAGCAAAGTGTTGAAGAAGACCCGAATGAATCGATTCCCCACCATGCACAGCAATTGGCCATGATAACCGACTATTTTGTTCTCGAATTGGATGACATGAATGTGGATGAGATGTGGTTCCAACAAGACGGCGCTACATGCCACACAACGCACGTCACAATCGATTTATTGAAGGAAACATTCGATGAGAGCATAATTTCGCGGAATGGACCTGTCAATTGGCCATTAAGACCGTGTGATTTGACACCATTTGCTTATTTTCTTTGGGGATAATTGAAGACGCTCGCCTACGCCAGCAAGCCAGAAACGTTAGGGGACTTGGAAGCCAACATTCCTGTCGTTATTGTCGACATACAGCCCCAAATGCTCAAAAAAGTGGTTGAAAATAGGACCTCTAGGCTTGGCTTTTATACCAGCCGCTGCGGCCACATACCCGAAATCATATTTAAACTTAATGGCATAAAATTATCCTTCCAATAAAGCCAAATTGATGGACATTCAAATGATTTTCTTGTGTTTTATTTCAATTCGAAGTTCTATACCTCTAAAAAAAACACCCTTTACAACTGACTGACTAGTAGAACATACGAACAGACTCGAAGATATGACCGACAATAGGACTTCAGCGGAAGAGTATTGGAAAAATGGAAAAGTGATCCACACACCATAAAATAATTTTATTAAACCGTATAGAAAAAAAAAAAACAGTTGTTATGTATATTAGTTATAAGAGCCATTAGCATTAAAGCTTAGTATCCTGCTCGCGCTAAATTTTATCTCCCATACAAAAATGTCTACAGAGATAAAATTTAGCGAGGCAGTTTAGCAAAGCAGTATCCTGTTCGCACGCTAAATTCTTAACTTCATGTAGATGGATCGATGAAAAGTCTCCACTCATTTAGCTCGAGAAATAAATGTCCGGTACATTAAATCGAAGATAAATTTTGACATAAAAAACGGAGGAAGAAGTTTGTGTTGCGTTTACTATGGATATTTGCTTGAGAAGGAAAAGAAAACGCAAAGCCAAAAAAAACAGCAGTTTGTTTGTCTTTTTTGCAAATAGGAATTTATGGGACACGAGAGAAAATGTCTTCTTCTCATTGCTATTACAGAAATTACTTGAGCTGCTGCAGCAATAATTGTATCTTCTTCAATTTTTCTTATACCATCGTTTTGGAACGATTCAAATACTGTGATTTCTTTGAACTTTGAAATTTGAAAATTGAAAAAATTACGTTTACTGATGAACAAATGGTTTTTGTCCCATCTATATGATGTTTTATAATAATTTAGCGAGCATTTATCTTTGGTGTGGAGAAACGAAGTGGAGACTAGGAACGCTAAAATTTAGCTCGAGCAGGATACTAAGCTTAAGATGTTAAAAATGTAATATTCAGCACAATCAGAGCTGTGACTCACAGTATGATGTGCACTTCTGTTAGATATATGCTGTAACATGAATTATGTACATTTATTGTGTAAGTACACTATATCTCTTTGATATGGTATGTACCTAAGCGACAAGCAGAGATCTAACGCAAGTGCAGATCATGCGATTATTTTAGTATGTAAGATGATCTGAAAAAAAAAATTATTTAAAAAAAAAAACAAAAAACCCGACTGACTGTAAAAATAAGAATTAAAAAGATATGAACAAGACACATTCAAGTTCGTACACCTAACTTATTGACAATCGGAGACTATATACCTACAAAGCCTACCAAATATATGAGTATTGAGTACCCTCCGACTGCCAAATAGTTAGGTGTATGAACTTGAATGTGTCTTGTTTATATCTTTTTAATTCTTATTTTTACAGTCAGTCGGGTTTTTTGTTTTTTTTTTAAATAATTTTTTTTTCATACGACTTTTCAGAAAGCTGCAACGGTCACACAGCCTGTGTCGGAGTCGCTTGTGCATGATGAATGAAAGAAAACTATAGTTTTAACACAACTGCGTAGTTGAAATTTAATGTAGTAAATGTTCAAATTTTTTCAATTGTTAATATCTTTTTAGCCTATGACACTCCGGGGAAGAATACGAATATTATGACACCTCACTCTTCAAAATCGGTCAAGCCGTTTGGGCTACAGGGCGTCCCGTAGGAACGTACATAGGATACGCGCGAAACACATAACCCTCCCTGTGTCCAGTCGGGTAATAAACGGTTGACTAGAATAAGAGAAAGAGTAATTTTGATTTTGGCTGCGGACATCATAAATTGGCGACGAGGAAAATTTTTTTTTATTAAAATTTAATAGGTTTTCTTTGTCTGATGACAAAAATTAAACCTGAACAAATTAAAACGGAATTTAAAAATAGTTTGTTAATATCACATGCAATGATCGGCCATATGGATCCTTTTGTCATGGGAAATGACTTCGTGGAATACGAGATGCGGCTACAACAGTTTTTTATAGTGAACGATGTAGTAGAGGCAAAGAAAGTGCCTCTTTTCATTACGTATATTGGAGCCGATGCATTGTAACGAAGCATTCGTTACAACAATACATAAGTCCATTTTCGATACATACTGTTTACCACAGTAATCTATTTTCCATACATACTGTTTGCCGCATACATACTTTTCCCCACAATCATAGCCCAGCCGAGATGATTCATACACACCAGCAGTATCACATACACACGGCCGCCTGTGACCAGCCATCAAGCCGCGCCCACACCACAGCGACCACTCCTCGTTGTACACTGTACTACCCATCCCACCACCATTCGCCTTGCCCAGCCACTACGGAGGCAATGCATGCATGTGCATGACGCACAATACACGGTGACTGCGGCTGACTGAGCCCAACCAACCAACTAGCCGTGGCCACCCCCCCTCGTCATGGCTCTCGCTCTTTACATCGTGTGGTGACGTGCGCACATGGCGAAGCAAATGGCAATGGTACATAGCATTTACGCCGTGAAATAGAATTCACACCGGCTTACTGACTAAAATACTACAAGACCGCCAGTAGAACTGCAGAACAATCGAGCAAGACGGCATAGTTGATTGTACCAATCCGGTGTACCGCTGACTTTTCTCCGCAAATAGTCTTGCACTATTTTGCTAATTTTTGTTGCTAGCAACCTGCGGGTAGCTGGCGAATTGCCGAGTCCTTCGTTCTGAAAGACTTTGAGTTGCCGGGACCTCACCAGACGACCAGGACCAGACTAGCCGTGCCGAATACACTAAGAATTTATTAATATTGTAAAAATCTTTTATTGTTTATAAATAACTTGTAATAAAAGGAACTCCTCTACCTGAAGTTAGTGTTTCTTTGGGAAGAACCTTGGCGATCCGACGAGCTAACCTCAGCCTGAGACAAAAAGCACATCACAGCATATTCCATTTTGAGAAAGCTGTTTTCGCCAGACGATCCAAGCACTAAATCATACAAGGAGTTAGTTAAGGAGCTGAAAAAATATTTCGAGCCTGAAGTAAACGAAATCGCGGAGTCCTTTAAGTTCTATAAGGCTGAACAAGGATCAAGGACTGTAATGGAGTACATAGTGGAGCTCAAATATTTTGCTGAGAAGTGTAATTTCGAAGAATTTTTGAATAGAGCTTTGCGAGACAGATTTGTTTGCGGAGTTCGAGATAGCCAACTTAGGAGCAAATTCCTTAAGGAATCGGGCTTTACTTTTAAAAAAGCGTGTGAAATCGCCTTGAATTGGGAAATGGCTGAAGGTGAGAACAGGGAAATATCGCCGAAATGTGAAATTCAGAACACGTGTGCAGTACGTCAAGGTCATAATGGCAAATTTAGAGGACAATCATCGTCAGCGAAGTTCTCTAAGTACAGCCAAGGAAACAGAAACAGTGTTATCGTTGTGGTAAAACCGATCATGATTCAGAAAGGTGTCCAAGTAAGGAATGGACATGCTACAACTGCCAAAAAAGGGCCACATTGCTACACAATGTTTTGTAAAGAAGCAATATAATCCAAAAAATTGTACCAAAAAACAGCCGTTTAAATGCGTTGAGGAGATGGTGGAAGGTGCTAATGTATTAAACCTAAAAAGTATTGATGACGAGTGCCAATTAAATGCTGTTGGAAATCCTGAGTGCGTGGAGTTGTTGGTGTCTGGAAGGTTGCTGCGGTTCGAGGTGGATACGGGTGCATGTGCTTCTATTATTTCTTTAGTTAAGTATAAGGAACTCTTTTGTAAATTTAAAATTGCTGGAAACTGAAAAAAACTTTATTTCTGTGACAGGTAATAGGTTAAACTGTGCAGGAAAAATAATGGTGGCTGTGCAAATATTGGATAAGAAAGTAAGCAACCTTGAACTTTTCGTAATAAATGCTCCAAGGGACTTCAACTCACTCCTCGGCAGAACTTGGCTAAATGAATTATATCCAAAATGGAAACAGGTATTCCAATCAAATTTAGTGAATCAGTTTAGTTTAGACCAAAGCAATGTTATTAAGGAAATAGGAAACAAATTTCCACGTATTATTTCTCTTAATCCCCCAAATCAGGTCATAGAAAATTTTACAGCAGAAATAATTCTTAAACCTGATGCTAAACCAATTTTCCGTAAGGCATATGATGTACCCTATAAGCTACGTGAAAAAGTGGAAGAAGAGTTCGACCGATTGTGCTCAGAAGGTATATTGGTGCTTGTTAAATATAGTAAACACGCATCTCCGATAGTGATAGTATTAAAACCAGGAAAAAAATACATATTTGCATTGATTGCAAGGTTACTATAAATCGTTTCATTGAAACTCAGCACTATGCACTACCACGTGTAGACGACATTTTCGCTAATTTGTCGAATTGTAAATTTTTTTGTACAATCGATCTGTCAGGAGCCTATCAGCAGCTTAAACTATCAGAATCCTCAAGAGAATACGTCACTATAAACACACATAAAGGCCTGTATCAATACACACGACTACCTTTTGGGGTTGCTAGTGCACCCTCCATTTTTCAATCCGTTATGGATCAAATCTTAAGAGGAATTTCTAATATATCGTGTTACCTGGATGATATTTTGATAGGTGCTTCCTCAGTCTCTAAGTGCAAATTAAAGCTTTTTCAAGTTTTGCAGAAACTTAATGAGCATAACGTGAAAATAAATATTGAAAAGTGTTCATTCTATAAAACGGAAATAAACTATTTAGGTCATACTATTTCCAAAAATGGATTGCGTCCTAATAAAGATAAAGTCAAGGCCATTCAAAAAGCTCCACCGCCAAGAAATTTGAATGAGCTTCAATCCTATCTGGGATTAATAAATTATTACAGCAATTTTGTACCTAATTTGTCCTCCGAGCTAAAAGAGCTTTATTTTCTTTTGCAAAAAGGAGTGACATTTACCTGGACATCAGCTGCTCAGAAATGTTTCGATAAATCAAAACAGCTGTTGTTACAAAACAATTTATTAGAGCTATACGACCCAGCCAAACCTATTGTGATTACATGTGATGCAAGCCCTTACGGAGTTGGAGCTGTGCTCGCACATGTTGTGAATGGAGAAGAAAAACCGGTATTGTTTGCATTGAGCACTCTTTCGCCATCGGAAAAAAATTACTCTCAAATTAACCGTGAAGCTTTGGCAGTAATGTTTGGTATCAAAAAGTTTCATAAGTATATTTATGGACATAAATTCACCTTGTGTAGTGACAGCCAAGCATTGAGAGAAATATTTAACCCGAATAGAGACACATCAAGTATAACTGCTTCTCGATTACAGCGGTGGGCAGTGATGCTCTCTATTTACAATTACGATTTCAAATACAGACCGGCAAAGCGCAATGCACCAGCTGATGCTATGTCGCGATTGCCTCTAAATGAAGAAACTGGTATGGGGTGTATAAATTCGCTTTCAAATTGTTGCGAATTGCCTTTGAGTGTTGATCAAGTTAGGAAACATACAATAAAGGACAATATTTTATCGCAAGTTATAAAATATTTAGAAAATAATTCTTGGCCAAACAAAGTTGCTAATGTTTTTCAAGCGTTTTATCGAAATCGAAAGAGTTTGTCCACTGAAGATGGATGTATATTTTATCGCGACAGGTTAGTAACTCCCAATATTTTAAGAAATAAAGTGTTAAACATTTTACATCAAAATCACGATGGAATAGTGCGTATGAAAATGTTAGGGCGAAGTATGGTCTGGTGGCCAAACATGGTCAGTAGTTGCTTCGCATGTCAGTCAACCGAAGTTTCGAAGGCAGGACCTTATTCATTTATATTGATTCATATAGCAAGTTTATTGAAGTTAAAGTGTTAACGAAAACCGATGCCATTACATTATGTCAAACTCTTTTATCCATATTTAAAACATTTGGTTGTCCAACCGAAATAGTGTCGGACAACGGACCCCCTTTCACGTCATCTTATTTTACAAATTTTGCAAAAGAATGGAACATAACTCTGACTAAATCACCTGCATATCATCCTCAAAGCAATGGTTTAGCAGAGAGAGGTGAACAAACCATTAAAAATAGTTTAAAAAAGTTTTTAGCTGATGAAAGGTTGAAGTCCCTGAGCATTGAAGCTAAGTTAAATAAGATTTTAATTTGTTATAACAATACACATTGTACTGCAACGAATAAAACGCCGGCCAGCATGATTTTTTCGTACCAACCCAAAACACAATTAAGCATAGTAGACAATTTAAATGGATTATTAGTAAGAAGTAAGGATAGTGTAAGTAATAATTTTTATAAAAGAAATAAACCAAACAGTTCAATTCAATCTAAATTTCAATATGACGGAAAAGATAACTATTTTAAGAAAGGAGAGAAAGTACTGTATAGGAATCATTTTAAAAATATTATTAAATGGCTACCTGCAACCGTTTTCAAAGTAATGTACATACTTAATTAATTTAAGAAATTAAATTCGATTCGTACACAAAAACCAGTTAAGATATTCAAAATTATTAGATTCCCATCATTCAAAAATACAAAAGGAAAATGATCCGAACAAAACTGAAAATATTCTAAATGACAACGAGAGAACTGATGGTCATAATAATAAGATACGTGGAGGTACACGATTAAGAATTTTTGATAGATCCTGTTTCCCGCTGCGTAGATCCGAACGCATCAAAAAGAAACTTAATAAACATTAATATAACTCATTTCCTTGAATAAAGACAAATTTTTCATTTTCTAATAAATAGATATAGATAGATACACCTTAATGGTGTTAAATGCAGTTTTATGAAGTAAAGCAATCTACCTAATCTATTATAAAAAATGGGAAAATGTTATGTAAATATATTAGTTATAAGAGCCATTAGCATTAAGATGTTAAAAATGTAATATTCACCACAATCAGAGCTGTGACTCACAGTATGATGTGCACTTCTGTTAGATATATGCTGTAACATGAATTATGTACATTTATTGTGTAAGTACACTATATCTCTTTGATATGGTACGTACCTAAGCGACAAGCAGAGATCTAACGCAAGTGCAGATCATAGTATGTAAGATGATCTGAAAATAAACGGTTGACTAGAATAAGCGAAAGAGTAATTTTGATTTTGGCTGCGGACATCATACCAGTTTACAAATAAAACATAGAAAGTTACATTTTGCTCATCTAAATACATAAAAAAAGTGATGTTAGTTACTACGCTTATAACTCGAGAACGCCTGGGCCGATTTCGATGATTCACACCAATTCTGACTGGTTTCCGGCCAAACAAGAGAAAATACCCAAGAAAATTCCCGAAAAATTCCCGAAAAAAAAATTTATTAATAAAATTAATTTTCCCATACATTTATGACTTTTATTTTTACTTTACTTCTGAAAATTTTTTTTCCATTTTTTTACGACAATTATTTTTTCACAAAATATGTGAGACAATTGTTTTTGTATCAATCAAACCGTTAATTTCGGATTGTGCAATTAATTGATGATTTATCGTTTTTTCATTGAATCCTATTTTCAAACGGTAAGTTACCAACGAAGATATTTATTTTATGAAGTTACAACATCCTATAATTCTCAGTGTTATTCACAATGCCGCGAGCCAGAAGATCTAACCTTTTGCATCGAACCCGTATTGCAAGTAGAGCTCGGAATATCGCCATTCAATTGAATACGGAAATCGCATTATAACCCAAGAACGCCTGAACCGATTTTGATGATTCGCACCAATTCGGACTGGTCTCCGGCCAAACAAGAAGAACACTCAAAATATTCCCATATCCCCATATCAAAAGAAAAAAAAAATATAAAGAAAATTAATTTTCCCCTATGTTTTGTATTGAGCGATTTCACGACACCATTTTCATGATAGAAGACGTTTATGTTTACGTTACATAATTTTTTTCATAATATTTTGCGACAATTGTTTTTGCACCAAATTTGTGTGACAAATTTTGTTTTTGTAGCAATGTTTTTTAAAACGAACGAAAAACGAACATGATTTCAAATGCTGGTTCCGGTATTGCCATTATATGGCGTTGTGTTTATCAACGTTTGGCAGCTGATTCATTTCCACAGTCTTTCAATTGCATACTATTGTGCTCTGCAGACGTGCGTTGCGATTTATCAGCATTTTTCCATGTTTTATCAAATTTTTATCAGCTTTCGACAGTTATTATAATTCAATTTGATTAAATACATTGTTTTGAACCGATTTTTTGAAAATTACCAGCGAAAAGTGATTTCATGGAGGTGAGTTCAGTTTGATGAAGTGCACACTGCGAATGGTTATGTTCGTGTGATCGACAAACAATCCAAATGTTAATTTTGGAATGTGCAATTAATTTTTAGGTGGTTTACTTTTAAATTCCAGTCTATATTATTTCTGTGTTTTGTAATATATTTACCTCTTGCGGTTCACAAGCACAACCAATCTTAACAAATGACGTGTCCAAAAAAAGAGATTTTCTAAGTGCTTATTTTTTCTTTTTGAAAATATTATCTAACAAGTGAAAAAGTAGAGTTTTACTACATTGAATTTCATCTACGCAAACTCTGTGTACAAACTACAAACTATGATTCAGGGTAATACTTTTATTTCATTCATCCTGCCCGTATAAACGACGCAATGAGAGAGAACCGACGGCAAAATGGATTACAGATACGGAAGTATTATAGTGAAAACATAATACTCTTATGACTTTTCACACGTATTCACAAATCACAATTTCACTGTTCACAGTAAAATTTGCGGGGGAATTGGGTAGGAGCGCTGGAGCTTATGTCGTTTTCGATTTGGCAAAAAGATAAATTTTTTTCACAAAAAATCATTTTTTTTTGATTGAGAGTTACGAGTTGTTTACCTTTGGAAGAATTGCTTTTTAGACAGATTATAAATAACATAACATAAACTTTAGCACAACTTTGAAATAAAAGTTTATATTATTGTTCTGTGTTAAGCAGTTTGACTTTTTTCCATTTTTATACCCTGAAGAAGGCAGCAATCCCTGCCGAAACGTCGGGAAAAAGAAATGAACTAACATAGTTTCATTCGAACGCCTATGACCAAAAAAGCCGACGGGAAAACCATTTTCATAGACTATATAAGCATCAAATTGGTCAAGAACTCTATCTACAATTTTAATTGAGTTACTTGAAGTACTAATTCTACGCAGACGAGGTCGCGGGTACCAGCTAGTTCTTTATATGTATATTGAATTTTCCATTTTAACGCTTTTAGTGGATTTAAAAAAAAAAAATATTCAGGTCTTTAGTTACTTTGTAAGATCAGACAGGTAAAGTCAACTAATCAGGCAAAAAAAATTCCGAACAAGGATAGCATTAAGGGGGCTATTCCAAAAAACCCGAAGTCAACAAGTAGAAATTGATGGTTTTAGTTTAGGCGCTGTTACCACATCTCAGATATGTAACCGATACAGTAAAAGTTCGTATAGAGGTTAAAAGTGCGTACTACTTCCACTGCAGGATGGAACGGTAACCAAAGTGGGAAATTAGTTTTAGCTCATTAAATTAATATTTTAGGAAACACACATAATGGTATATTTGGTTATGACTTGCAACCGAAATGTAACCGATAAAAATACGTATAGCAATTAGAAATGTAGGTACACACATTCCACTTTAATGGGGATGCTAAAATACCTAAAGGAAGATCATATCAGGAAAATGGTAATGCAGATAATATTCAGTAATTGCATTTCTTCGTAACCGAGTGCAAATTATAAAACGAAAGTCAGTTTTACCTCAAATACCAACAAGTTGTAGAGGCAAAAACTCACGCGCTCGAGAAATATTGAATATTTTTAGTATTCAGTTTAATTTCCAAGTTATTTTTATTTTCCCAGGGACTTTCAAACTGAATAAAATGGCTGTAAAATTTAATTAAAAGTATTATCTCTTCTACTTAACTAGTTAACGTATGTATTTAAAGAACAAAAGAAGTTTCGAATATCCATTATTCAAAAATAAACTTCTTTTTGTATGCCTTTCTTTAGGTAGGTTCACAGGGTGCATGTACTTGTACTCCATTGTACATAAATTGAGGAAATGTTTATTTTTTTTATATTATTTAGAATAATTTATTGCTATTTTAAAATTTTGTTACATTAAGTAGGCCAAATTTTATGTGATTAAATCAATCAGAGTTTATCTATGCGTATTGTGCGGTTTGCTCTTTCCTTTACAATGATTAATACACACTCAAGAGAAAAAAAAAAACTACCAAAGTCACTCAACGACACACTATCCACTATCTCTCAGCTCGTTCAACACCAAAACAAAATAAAAAAACTGACTCACCGATTTTCCTGCATGTAAATTTTTTTTTGCATGCGTACGCTTATCGATCGACGATCAATGATTTGTTAATTAAAGTTGACTCCGCAATGGATGTTGTGCACAGCATACAGTGAAGGTCTCAGTATCTAAATATTTATATGTAGGGAAAAAAACAAATTGTTTTGCCGTTGACGAACTTTACATTATAAATTTACAATATACCTAACTTCTGAGTGAACCTACTGTTACTAGCGAGTGTACTTGAGACTTAATGATGAAAGAACAGAACAATTATCAGCTATTCCCAATGTAGGCATGCGGGATCGGGGATCATATACGGGAACTTAAAACCTGTTGGTTGTTGGTAGCTGGCTGCCTAGCCTGCTGCTTCTTGAGGAATTGCGACTGGTAATATGCGGGTTTTTTTTTTTGGATCGCAAATGAGTTTTCCACACGATGATACGGTGGATGAGACGCTATTGATTAGGGATAAGCGATTGTAACAAAAAAATCGAACGTCTTTTCCCACTGGCCGTTGTAGGGCGGAGGGTAAATCGCGGGATGTGTCGTTGGTTGATGTGTCATTGGTGTGGCCGACTTCCTGTCGTAACTAGGCACTGTCGTCTGTCCGTCAGCACTCTAGCACGGTGACTTGGATTTTTCCCCACTTGGGGCTCCTCCCAGAGATTTTGTTTGACGTTCGATCACAGAGTAAGTTGTGGAATAAAAGCGTGGTCTCGGGCTTGAGGGTACCACTCGGAACGGGGATCTGTGTCGCAATATGTAGTCGACGCTCCACCGCGCTGGCACAGACCGATCGAACTTGGTGTGATTTACACTTGCAAGAATTGAGGAATGGATGCCCGCTTCTGCTGCCAAGAACTTACGCTACCGGGATCAAACTAGTTTAGAGAGAGATTTTGTACAAAATATTTCTTTTGTTCTGGGTAATCCCTATGCTTCTAAGTATTTCTTGCACGGAAGAGAACACTTCGAAAAAATCTTGGAAGCAAGTCACTACCTTGATCGACGTCTTAAATGTCAAAAGATCGAGTTGTCTTTTTCGTCCCTTAGGTAGCGTACGAGGCAAAAAACTATTTCCGGCGATTTTGACGGCTAAAGGCTTTCGTTAATCGCGACTTTGGTTGGAATTCCGTCTAAAATATTTTCGTGCAGGGTGGCAAGTTTCTTTTTTTTTATTTTTTTTATTTTTTTTTATGGCTCAGGCGTATGCCACAAATTATTCCTTTTGGAAGACAAAAAAAAACACGATTGCAGATTCGGCTGCATACCCGGCGGTCAAAAGTCGAGAAAGACAGATGGGCGAAAAACCAGATGACGAAGGGCGAACAAAAGGAAAATTGTGTGCAAGAAGCAGCGCGTTGGTCCCTGCCACTCTCGGCCACTCAGCGGGGGGGTCCAAAAATTAAATGCAGAGAAGCTGCGATAGGGTGGGCGCCAAACAATCTTTGAAAGGAATTGTTAAACCTTTTGAAGAAAATGCCGACGATGATCGCTGTAGGGTAAAAGATAAAACAAAGACAAGATATTTGGCGTTATAATAGCTCGATGTGAGCACGGCTTTTAATTGATGATATGAAATTAATTTAAGTTCTTAATGCGATTTGACCAGACGGTCGTTGAAGAAAATTGTCGGATGCGACAAATGGGTACCGTATATATTACGGTTTTATAGCCGTTGGAATTGGCTCGTTATCGCGTTGTCTGAACTGTGAAAACAACAACGAAAAGGGTCGCGCGTCCCGTTCTTTTCAGGAATTTTACGGATCGGAAGCCAACGGAATTTCTTCTTTAAAAAAAAATATGTAGCTAACGATCACTTTATTTCACTTTACTTATCTTTCTTTATTGGGTCCCTCTTCTTTCCTCTCCTTTACTCTGTTGTCTTGGAGTTTTATATTCCTTTCGCCAAGTCCTGCTACTACTACTCCTTTCTTCTGATCTCCTTCCTTTTGCCGTTATATTTACTCCACCACACTATCTGTGCCCGTTTCTTTCTAACCTTTCCAAAAAATTTTAAAATAAAAAAAAAAGTCGATTTTAAAAACTTAAAACTGGCAATTCGGACACTACCTCCTCGCTAATCACTGGCCAACCAAAAAGTGATTATCTTCCCACATTTGCCTTCGTTCTTTCTGGAACCTCACACACTCATGCATTCGATCATTCAGCCGCAACGGGGATCATTGACGGTATTTTTGAGCGTTCCTCACAGCTTTTTCGCCATGGAACACGACCGTTAATGATCACCAATGCAAACACCGCCTTCATCTCTTCAGCAAACAATGCTGAGGTTCCATTCATCAGGCATACTTTCATCAGGCCAGATCTTTTAGCTGAGTTGGTGTATGCACTTTACCAGCTCCTCTCCAGCTGCTTTGAATAGCTCGGTGGGTAATCCATCAGGGCCAGCAGCCTTGTTGTTTTTGAGCTTGTATATTGCTATCCTTACTTCATTTAGTTCAGTTGGGCGGGATTGTTGGTCATCATCGTCCATGTTAAATGGTTCATTCTGCCTGACAGCGGGATTCTGGACTTCTTCGCCGTTAAGCAGCTTGCAGAAGTGGTCCTTCCATATCCTCAGCACTGACTGTGACTCTACTACCAAATTTCCGTCCATATCTCTACTGGCGGGTTTTATTGCCTTGACTCGTTCTTTTTACCTTTTGTTAAAACACATTCTTCCAATATCTTCGATCGCGGGTTTCGTGGTGGCATTTTTGCAGCGTAGCCACTGGTCTTCGGCATTTAATGCAGGTGGCATTGGACTTCTCGAGAGATTGCTGGGTAGTCGATCGGCATAAGTTCTGGCGGTCTCTTGCGATTGCAGTCTCCCGACGTCATATTTCCTCATAGTAGTTCTCCGTTGTTGTGGCTTTCGGGATATTCGCATTCGTACCATGGCTGCAACAAGGTAGTGATCCGAGTCAATGTTGGCCGCTCGGAAGGTACGAACATCAAGAATAATGGAGCGTCGTGTGTAGCGTCGATCGCAATGTGGTCGACTTGATTGACCGTTCTTCCGTTTGGATGCCGCTAAGTCCCTTTGTGGATATTGAGATAATGAAAACGTGTGCGTGTTACGTACCGCCGCAAAGTCGATTAGCCTTATTATAGCACGTGGGCTGTTCAAAGTTAGAACATTCCATGTACAGATCCGAAGGTCGTTGTCCCTTAAACGTTTAGTCGGATTGTCAACAGTATATCCGTCCATTTCCGAGGCTGCTGATTGTTTCGCAACGGTATTTTTTTTCAATGGTGGGGTTGTTAGCCCTACGCACAACCCCCAACCTGGAGGGCCAGGTCCTTAAATAGACCAATAGGACGGGGGTCCGAAAAGTTCCGCTGGCAGTAACCTGCTTCGGGGATATGAAAGCTGCCGTCTGTCCATAAAGAGTTCATACACCATCGTCTCTATTTCATAGCCCTGCATTAGTCCTGAAAACAACCTTATAGACCTGAGCTATTACGTCGAATAGCTAGCCTCGCTCGTATAAAGCGTCTTCCGGTCAGAATGTTGACTCCACCGTTAACCCCATCTTGGGAGTTCATCCGCCATAGTCCTTCCTCCTTCTGAGTGTTCCTCCCAGGCATCTAGTGCAATTCCGCCGACCAGGCCAACAAGAAATGCTTCGTCTTGTAACATAGGCGCCGGAGCTAACCAGGATGTTGAAGCAAAAAAGCTAGTCCAAGGTATCCGACTCCCCATGATGTTCCGAACTCCGCACACGCTCATCGTTAGTTCACTATTACATAGCTATCTAGCAGGCACTACGTGGAGGTGATGATGCGCCTTTTACCCTTTTACCTTTTACCTTTTTTACAGAACGAAATAAAGTCAAAAAAGAAAATAACACCAACCCACAATGCATAAACGGTGGAATGTGTACGGAGGCAACACCACTTGGGGTTATTCTTTGGAGATTGGAGTTGGTGCTAGGTTGAGTGTGTTCCAACTTTTTTATATTTATATTTCGCATCCAACCTCTAAACAGTGATCCCAAGCATGGGAGTTGCAGGAGGGCATCATGTACCCCCATATATATTCTAAATATTGATCCTGTTTCGTTTTTAGTAACTAAACAAAATAAAGCTATGTTAATAATGTTAAAGCGTTTGTAATGCGTTTTCTTGATGACTCTACATTGATAAGGTTGTTCGTTGCAATTTTTCGTACTGCTCTTGTTTCAAATTATGAAAAATGGAGAAAAAAGTAACTATATTTTGTGAATGGGGAATATTACACAATTTATTTTAGGTTAATCGGTTTAGTATTTGCTGATATTTCCGCTGACAATTTTTTTTATTGTTTCGCCTTCATTATAACAGTTAGGGTTAGGATTAGAAAGTTAGGATTGCCAATATTGAAATATTTTTGTTAACAAATAATTTTATATATTTAGGTTTTGGGATCTTGCATCGTTCTTGGAAGCTTTTGGGTACTTAATGGCCCTATATTTTCGTTAATATTTACACAGTCTGGGGATTTATTATATATAATCGCGTACCTTCTACTCTTTGCCGGTTGCTCTATACTTTTGAGTGCATCGCTAGCTTGCTACGGTATTCTGAAGCGATCGAAATGTATTCTTGGTGCGGTAAGTTGGTAAACTTTATAAGTATATAAGTTTTTAGTATTAATAGAAAAAATTAGAACACCAAAAATTCTCCATAATCATTGCATTTGTTTTTAGTTTGTCTGCACTCTATTCATCATTGTCGGTTCCGAAATAGCAACAGGAATATGGATCTTGAAAAATACAGACCAACTAAATGATATTATTAGAGTTTCCATTAAAAACTCACTTCAGGAAGAATATGGACAAATTAGTACGAGCACAGTCACTTTTGACGTTATTCAAAAGCAAGTATGTAAAATGAATACAAAAATATCGATATATGCAATTCATACAATATTAAATCTAATATTGTTTTAGTTTAAATGTTGTGGTGCTGATGGACCCGGTGATTGGATAGCAAGTCGGTACAACAATGTTGGTCGAGAAGATATAATAAATATTGCATTTTCGTCACTAAACATGTTTTTCAACATCCCAGAATCATGTTGCAATCAAGATTTGAGTGAAATAACGTGCGAAATAGCGAGGAAACATAAATTTGATTCAGTGTTCCATGCAGGCATACATGAAGAGGTACTGTTTAATTTTTTTGCTATTTATAATACCTTATTATACACTAATCATATTTTTATAGGGGTGTGTAACCAAATTTGTTCGATATACATCCAAAAATTCAGAGACATTGCTTGGATTTTTAATAAGTGCAATAACATTGGAAATAATTGCGATTGTTCTTTCCTTATATTTGTGCTGTAGAATTTCAAAGAATACGAATAAAACTATGGATTTTCTGAGTTCTTAACAATTTATTTTAATTAATAAAAACAATTAGGTTTGTTTTTTTTAATATATCTTTACTAGTAACAATATGAAATAAAGGTTATGTCAATTTAAATTCTGAGACCACCAACTTCTGCCGATTTCCCGTTCCATGTTCTGTCTTCTATCAATTACTAATTGGACCCGGCATAACTAAGCTTTGCAATCGTCTGAGTTAATTTTTTATACCGCCGTTCTGAACTTCGTAATCGAGGCTTCATTTGCATTTAAGAATTTTTGCAATTGTCGAGTGACGATGGTTAATTTGGCCTTGAATTTGTGAACCCGAATTGTTCAGTTTAGAACAGGTATATTTGCATAATGTAGGAGTATGAGAGAAAATTAAATGCATGACTGGGTCGCACGAAACTTTCTCGTTTAGTGCGAGTCTGACTGACTTTCAAGGTCACTCCAGCAAATTTTTTTTCTATGTCATCCTTAAGATTTAATTAGGTTACTAACATAACTCGTGTTAGTTAAGCATATCGTTTTACCAAAAGATATACAATTTGAAGCGAAGTTCATCAACAACGTAGCACAAGTTACCATGCTGAATATATATGTATTGATCATAGAGTAACCAAACTAGAGAACCGACTTTCAGCACACCTACCCGATTTTCCCCGCAAATTTTGAATGACAGCCCCCTCTCGCGCGCTCTTTTTTTCCTGTCTGTGAATACGTGTATTAATGACCGCCGGGTGGAACTATTTCCAAAAACAAACAATTTGTAAATAGATTTATAACAATAAATTTAAAAAAGCAAATGTTGATTATGGTTTTTTTAAATAGCATAACTTCTTCTCTACCCATTTTCGTCACCAAAAACTGTTCATCCATTCACATTTCAGTTTTTTTTTAATTTTATTTGTATGAATTCTATTTTTGACAGCAAAACTCATGCTGCTGCATAAAAGGGGTTGTTCCAAAAATGAGGTAACAACATGCAAGTAAACCCAAGCTTTCACTAGGGCACAAGTGAATTTTCTAAAATGTTCATAAACATTCAATAAATTTCTATAAGGTTTGGAATTTCTGTAGTTTAATAACACTGAACACGAACAGTGTTGAATAATATTACTTTGGTATTTCGCCTATTCAATCGAAAGTAAAAATACATATTGTTTTGTTAATTGTTGGTATTTCCATGCTATATTTCCTATTCTGTGCATATATTCTTTTACAAATTTTATAACAATGTATTTTGAAATGTGCACTGATTTTTTTTACAAACCTCTTTAAATTATAAATTAACAAAAACAAGTGCGTTCTTTGTGTTTTTGGAATACAAAATGTGATCAAAACATTTTTTTATTGTTCCGGGTATTTCGTAGGTATAAATAAATGGTGATGTACGAGGATTTTTATATTATGGCCTTTACCGGAAAAAGCCGAGCGCATACATAGTTAAATTTGAGAGCAATATAGTATAAAAAAATAAAAAAATATCGAACTTATTTTTTAATTTAGCATTATGCATACTTGGATATAATTACTGCACAAGTATGCATTTGCTAAAACTAAAAAATCTTTTTCACGAAAAAAAATAAACGATTTTCTTAGACGGTGTTCAAATATTTTGTTATGATTTCGAAATTAAAACCATTAAAATCAACGAAAAAATTTTCTTTCTCAAATATTTTTGCAATGAGATATGCTGCATAATCAAGGAGCCTATGAACTTCAAAGTTATGTTATATATTATTATTATTATTAATGTTTAGTCATTCTCACGTTACCCATGATGCTGAGGTTGATTATCAACTCGCGTTTTTCAGTAAGGTATAAATAAATAAAAACAAACTAAAAATAATATTTATTTACTGTTAAATTTATAAATATATAAAAAAATTACTAAAGGAAACGTAAAAAATTATTGTATTTAGCAATAGAATTAGTAATGAAAAAAATAGGTTTATGGTTGGAAAAAAAAATTCATATGTTCCACAATCTAATGGCGTTATATTGGAGAATACTACGTCGATCTGCGAAATAATTTCCGTTGTTGATGCATCTGAAGTTAAATTCCATTTCCGTAATAAATTGTGGAGATTTAGCTATATCCTGAACTGATAACTATATCGTTGCAAATTGAATCAAACCAAGTGGATATGACTCCGCTTATGTGTTATTATATCCATTTCCGTTGACTCAAAATCAGTAGCTGATACATTTTGCTTTATGAAGGATATTACCCCTCTTGGTCCACTTTCCTCATAATTCCTCATAATCGTAGAAAGTGGTATCACTGAATCCGAATGAATCGGAATTTTGACATTTTTTTTTGTTCAAAATACTCAAAACAACGATTTATAATTTATTTATTTCTTAAATCTCGAATACTTTGACGTGAAGCAGCTGATTTCGAAATTTCGAATATGACTATTAAGTGCGGCAATGCCTTTTGTGGTTACATTCGGATTCTATGATATACATTTTTTCGTATTCGTAACATTGATCCGAATTCGTAACTTTATTACGAGGGATTCTGTGATAGACGTGATTATATAAAATAAAGATAAAACAATATATTCCAAACTTAATAATATACTTAGATAATAAATGTTTTCGATTAGAAATAAAAATAAAAATCCCTATTATCATAAAAATAAATGTAACCCTCAATTAAATAATATAAACAATAGTTTTAATAGTTTAATAAAATATTGATCTTGTAAATCAATATTAAAATTAATTTTTTAAGACTTCAAGAAAAAAGATATATCTTCATCATTAATCTCCAAAATTAATATTTTATTTAAACTATTTCTTGATAAACCCTAATAATTAGATTTATTTTTATACTCATAAATAATCCTTTAAGTATAGAAGTAATATTATTAGTTCAAACAGTTATAATTTGTTGTATTTCAGCATTAATAACAAAAAGATTTTGATTTTCTTATATCTTATATATAAGTTTTATTTATTTTTGTTACATCTTTAGCTTCGAATGAAATATTTTAATTTTCACTAAAAATAACTTCAATCATACCTATTAATTAATTTTATTATTTTAAAACTAACTTATATTTATAGATAAAATAATTTTATTTTTTAGCTCAATAAATAATGAAATAATTTCTATTACTTAAATTAATTCTTATATAACAGAAAATTTATTAAATTTAAATAAATTATATGATTATCCTTCAAATATTTTTACTATTTTATTAATTAATTATTTACTTAATTAACATATTCCAACTGTAAGAATTAATAAATTATTTTATGGTTCTTTACGATCTTTAAATTAATTAAGGAACAAACCAATTCGA
Organism: Cheilosia impressa; assembly: GCA_948293265.1. Taxonomy (NCBI): domain Eukaryota; kingdom Metazoa; phylum Arthropoda; class Insecta; order Diptera; family Syrphidae; genus Cheilosia; species Cheilosia impressa. The sequence continues at coordinate 60,192,520 of OX411880.1, forward strand.
ACAAGCCACCCAATTTTAAAAATTGCTAATAATGCCTTAGTAGATAAACCCTATCCAATTAATATTTCTATGTGATGAAATTTTAGTTCATTATTAGGATTTTGTTTAACTAGCTGGTACCCGCGACTTCGTCTGCGTAGAATTAGTACTTCAAGTAACTCAATTAAAATTGTAGATAGAGTTCTTGACCAATTTGATGTTTATATAGTTTATGGAAATGGTTTTCCCGTCGGCTTTGTTGGTCATAGGCGTTTGAATGAAACTATGTTAGTTCATTGCTTTTTCCCGACGTTTCGGCAGGGATTGCCGCTTTCTTCAGGGTATAAAAATGAAAAATGTCAAACTGCTTAACACAGAACCATAATATAAACTTTTGTTTCAAAGTTGTGCTAAAGTTTATGTTATGTTATTTATAATAAATCAGTGAAAAAAGCAATCCTTCCAAAGGTAAACAACTCGTAACTCTCAATCAAAAAAAAATTATTTTTTGTGAAAAAAATTTATCTTTTTGCCAAATCGAAAACGACATAAGCTCCAGCACACAGTGAAATTGTGATTTGTGAATACGTGTGAGAAGACATAAGAGTATTATGTTTTCACTATAATACTTTTGTATCTGTAATCCATTTTGCCTTTCAATTGTTAAATAATATTTTCAAAAAGAAAAAATAAGCACTTAGAAAATCTCTTTTTTTTTGACACGTCATTTGTTAGGATTGGTTGAGCTTGTGAACCGCAAGAGGTAAATATATTACAAAACACAGAAATAATATAGACTGGAATTTAAAAGTAAACCACCTAAAAATTAATTGCACAATCCAAAATTAACATTTGGATTGATTGTCGATCACACGAACATAACCATTCGCAGTGTGCACTTCATCAAACTGAACTCACCTCCATGAAATCACTTTTCGCTGGTAATTTTCAAAAAATCGGTTCAAAACAATGTATTTAATCAAATTGAATTACAATAACTGTTGAAAGCTGATAAAAATTTGATAAAACTTGGAAAAAATGCTGATAAATCGCAACGCACGTCTGCAGAGCACAATAGTATGCAATTGAAAGACTGTGGAAATTAATCAGCTGCCAAACGTTGATACACACAATGCCATATAATGGCAATACCGGAACCAGCATTTGAAATCATGTTCGTTTTTCGTTCGTTTTTTTTAAAACATTGCTAAAAAACCAAATTTGGCATACAAATTCAGTGCAAAAACAATTGTCGCAAAAAATTATGAAAAAAAATATGTAACGTAAACATAAACGTCTAACGTCATATATCATGAAAATGGTGTCGTGAAGTCGCTCAATACAAAACATATGGGAAAATTTATTTTCTTTATAATTTTTTTTTTTTGGGATTTTTTTTTAGTATTCTTTTTGTTTGGCCGGAGACCAGTCCGAATTGGTGCGAATCGTCAAAATCGGTCCAGGCGTTCTTGGGTTATAATGCGATTTCCGTATTCAATTGACTGGCGATATTCCGAGCTCTACTTGCATTACGGGTTCGATGCGAAAGGTTAGATCTTCTGGCTCGCGGCATTGTGAATAACACTGAGAATTATATTTAGGATGTTCTAACTTCATAAAATATATATCTTCGTTGGTAACTTACCGTTTGAAAATAGGATTCAATGAAAAAAGGATAAATCATCAATTAATCGCACAATCCGAAATTAACGGTTTGATAGATACAAAAACAATTGTCTCACATATTTTGTGAAAAAATAATTGTCGTAAAAAATTGAAAAAATTGTGTCAGAAGTAAAGTAAAAATAAAAGTCATAAATGTATAGGAAAATCAATTTTATTAATACATTTTTTTTCCGGGAATTTTTCGGGATTTTTCTTGGGTATTCTTCTTGTTTGGCCGGAAACCAGTCAGAATTGGTGCGAATCATCGAAATCGGTCCAGGCGTTCTCGAGTTGTAAGCGTAGTAACTAACATCACTTTCTTTTATATATTTAGATTATTCAAATTCTTTCAGGATTATTTTTAGTATACTGTGTACTGTTGATATTAGAATAGATTTTAATAGAGTCGTCGAAATGTCAATTATGTTTGATTATTACGAACTTTACATGCTAATGGTGCCTCTTTTTTCATATCTGTATTTATTTACATGTAGGACGAGAAATATACTATGGGTCTAACTTATTTACTCTTACATATTTATCAGGAACTATTATTCTTTTTATAGTAATAGCAACTGCATTTATAGGTTATGTATTAGCTTGAGGTCAAATAACGGTTGCTCCTGTTAAGTTACTCTTTTATTTAATAAATATTCGTATTTATTATAGTTGATTGTATTTTATTTAAAATATCTAGTGACTTCAAAAAAACAAGTACTTCAATACAAATGAAAGAATTTTAAAACTAAGTAAAATAATTCGCATTACTCTATACCTTACACCAGAGATAATACTGAGACCACCGCCGATTTCTCGTTACTTGCCTAAAAGCTATATTTTTATGGGGTGGCAAATGCTAAGTGCGCTTGTATTGTCACATAGAAATTCGTATTGACAAATGACACGTAACTTCAAAAATTCCGGCTCACCAACATACTCACACCTTGCAGATGCCACTTCCGCTTCGGGAAACTGGCTTGCAGCGTTCATAGAATTTTACCCGTTAAATTTGAAATTGTTCGTGAATAATACTTTTTTTTAGGAATAAGTGTACCTACATTTGCTTAAAACATAACAATGTGATATTGGTTTAGGGAAAATAACAACATTTTATGCAAATTTTCTACATTATTTAAGAAAAATTTCCACACGAAATCGAAGTTAATGATATCTAAAAGCGGAAAATACACAACCACATCTGTCCTTATATGTTTCTAGTATATAGAACATCTCTTTTAGGTAATTTTATTAACTAAACAAATCAAATTACTCGCCTTTTAACAATTTATAATAACTAACCAATGGCGTTCAGTAATTCAGTGGTATTCCCAAACTCTTTCACTTTTGCCGCTGTTGGCAGCATTTATTGCATAACACCAATAGCAATACAAAATGGCGAATTTGAAAAAAAATTGAGGGGGCCAGCGGCAAGAGGAATGCGAGTTGGGAGGTCTCAATATGATTTGAACTAAAAGGTAAACACCAAGTACGTGGGGTAGTTAACATTCGGCCATTCTGTCCCTTAATCGCCCTCGATTATTCCAGATCATAGTCGTCAAGATGAGCTGGTCTCTTCTTGGCTTTAGTTGATCGTTGGTACTGAACAGTCAGACCCCTAAGACTCGACGCTGTCGTCTTCATTTGACTCTGGATTCTCGGTTGGAACTCGTTTCATGTCGTCGACTGCTGCTATACCATTATAAAATTTCTGGAATCTCTACATTTCAGTAGTATCCTGAACTCGGTATCGGTCTCCTGGCAAAACCTCTGTCACGATGTGTTTCCCCTTATATTTAGGCAGTAATTCCTGTGAGTCACCAGTAGCACCATAGGCTCGTTTCACCATCACGAAATCTCTAGGAACGAATTTAGTAGCTTCACATCTCTTGCTGTTATATATCTTCTGCTGATACTAATGACTTTGTATAAACTTTCTCTCACTTCGTGTCTATTATCGGAGAGTCTTGACCTCGTTTGAATTCATCATCAATTGGAAGTCCATCAATGCCTCTCGGATCATAATTAAATAAAACTTCGAACGTTGTCTTCTTCAAAGTTACATGAACAGTATTATTAAGGCTGCGTTGTACAACATTAACGTACTGATCCCAATTTGAACCATCCTGCTTTTGGCTCAATGTTGCTAACATAAGTGTTATACTGCGGTCGACTCGTTCAATTTGGCCATTGGCCCTCGGTGTCGTTGTCGCATTCTTAATGTGTATAATGTTTTTATCTTCACACATTCTCTCGAACATTTAAATAGTGAAGGAAGTACCCTGGTCGGTAAACAATCGGCTTGGCGCTCCAAAAATGCTGATGATATCCTTGAACACTTTGACGGTAGTATGTGACTTGACATCTCGTACAGCTTTCAGAATGCAAAGTTCTGTGAACCCATCTATAATTGCCAACACATATTGATTTCCCTTAGAACTACGAACGAAAGGACCTATGTGATCTGCATGCAGTGTATGAAACGGTATTCCTTTTGCCTTTTGCCACCAGGTTGTTTTTGGTAAAGAAATTCCATACACGATCGTATCTGATCATCCTCGGAAACCAGTATTTCTCCTTTATCTTTGCGATAGTCTTATAAAATGCAACATGTCCAAATTTATTATGGCAATTAGTGACGATCTGACAGCCGGTCCTTTTGGGAACATACCATTTTACCTCATTGTGTTCTTTTTTAAAAACTCGACCATCAATCAACTCGAACTCAGTTTGAATTTGTTTTTCAATTTTGGTTAAGTTGTTGAAGATTCTCGACTTGCTTTTCTGCATCATGACAAAGCAATCATACTCATCAAGTTTTGAATAGAAACAAACTAATTCAGCGACAGTTTCAGTCTCCTCAGGCTACTGAAACGAATTGCGGCTCAAGGCATCAGCATGCCTCATACAGTCTCCAGGTCTGTGGTAAATCTCGAATTTAAACTCTCACAGCTTCAACCATCAACGTCCTATTCTTGGAATGATATGCCTCTTCGTTAATGAACTCCCTACAGAATTACAGTCAGTTATGATAACGAACTGTATGTACTTCAGTCTTCGCTTCCGGTGAATATAAACATAATACGGGGCGTTCAACCAACTTCTTCTTCAAAGTTTCGAAAGCCGTATTCGTGACATCACTCCAGTTCCATTTGACTTCTTTTCCAGTAAGTTGAGTTAAAGGTTTAACGATAAGAGCGAAATCTTAACATAACTTCGTTTTGCAATCGTCTGAGCTCATTTTCTTCATCGCCGTTCTAAACTTCGTAATCGAGGTTCCATTTGCATTAAAAAATTGTTGCAATTGTCGAGTGACGATGGTTAATTTGGGCTTGAATTTGTGAACCCGAATTGCGCAGTTTAGAACAGGTATATTTGCATAATGTACGAGTATGAGAGAAAATTAAGAACACGACTGGGTAGCACGAAACTTTGTCGTTTAGTGCGAGTCTGACTGACTTTCAAAGTCATTATAGCAAATCTGTTTTTTTTATGTCATCCTCAAGATTTAATTAGGCCTACTAACCTAACTCGTGTTAGTTCAGCATCTCGTTTTCCCAAAAGATATACAATTTGAAGCGAAGTTCATCAACAAGGTAGCACAATTTTGCCATGGTGAATATATATGTATAGATATAAATAAGAAGTTAAATTTGAGGTTATTAACTATTGAAAACAGAGTTTTTGTATTCCCAAATATTTTTGCAATAACTTCAAAGTTATGCTAAATATAATTACTATTATTATTGTTTAGTTATTTTCACGTTACCCAAGAGGTTGAGGTTGATTATCAACACGCGTTTATTTAGTAAGGTATCCCCATTAGTCCTAGTTAGAGAATTCTGACGAGGATATCTCAAAGAAAACCGAACACCAACCTGGGTTGGTCCAACTTGTTCGTAAAAAAAATCAAACTCGAATTCAAAACGTTATAAGTATAAGTATATTTCCTTGACCGTTTCCAGTGGGGTCCAAATTAAGCCTAAAAACTTAAAACTATATCCATGCCATGGGTAGTCCCATCGCCCATGGCCAATCCGCTGAGTCGCCTAATTGCACGCAGCGCGTGTATCCGCCTGCATCGGGTGTCATCCACATTTCATGTCGTGGGAAAGTAATGCCGCAGCTAGTACCGTTGTTGTATGTGGGACCTGGCCAATAACCTGCTGACTCAGTGGGAACAGGTTTGTGCGCGTTGATATTTTTTGCAGGTGTGCATTACCGATGGTGATAACTCCTCCCTCCTTGAAAATCTACGGCCCGTAGATCTTAGGTGACCTCAGGGTCAGACTACTGCCTGCGATAGGTCAATGGATGAAACCGTTGGAAGGCGGGGTTTTGAGTATATCTTCCTCCAGATGATGAAGACGATTGATGCCACAAAGGTTAAGATTGCAGCTTCTGTAAGTATAGAGATTTTAAATTCTCGAGTTAGATTACCTAGGCGTTCTATGTTCCGAACGCTGATGCCGTGCACGTATCCCAAGTCAATCTCGCGGTAATGATTAGTGATGTTCATCATAGCGGAAGGAAGGGCTTGTAAGGCTGTAACCGTAGAGCTCGAAAATGTTCTACCCTTCAGCCGGATGCTTTCATTGTAGAGCTGGATTACGTATGTACCTGAAAGAAACTTTGAAACATTGTTAGAGGTTAAATCACCATTGAAATTAGTGACAAAAATTGTGTCCTCCTTGATGAGTTCAATAATCTCTTCATTGTTAGTCTGAAAGACACAAGTCGCTGATCCTCCTTTCAGTAGCCTAGATACGCAAGCGTCCTCAGGAATTTTCTGCAGTGATTTGTCCTCGCAGATTGTCGAGTTGTTAATTGAAAGACAATTCGCTACGATGCCAAAGGTTTTTCCGTGATTGACTAGCATCTTCCTGAATTTCATCTCGATCTGTTTTCCCTCGATCACCGATGGCCTTGTTATAAGTAGGTTAAATTCCTCTTGTTCCACTTTTGGCATTGAAATAACATACAGCAGCATCGATCCATTGGTGAAGATTGATGGTGTTCCATACTCGATTGCCTCAATTTCGTTGGCGTACGGGAGGGTCTCCAATCCGCTAATAACCTTGTTGATTTCCTCAGTATTTAGTAGGTTCGTGTTAATTAGGCCGCTCTTCGCCATCTGACAGGCCCTAACAATTTCGTTTATCTCCCCTTTTATGAGTATGATCTCGTCCAAGGCGTCTTGCTCGAATCTTCCAGAAATGTTGTCCTTGACTCCTTGCTCGTATCTGTCAATCACCAGGTTAATCTTGCGTGTTATATCTTTTGTAGTGTCAATGAGTTTCTCGTTGACTTGGTACTGTTGGTCGTTGTTTTCAATAATTCTTCCTTGGCTTTTAAGTACTTCGTTCCAGTCAGAGGCATCAGGACTGCCAGCTACCCACTTCCAGGCTGTTCCAATCCAGTCGATAGACCTAGCTTTCCTCTGTGATTTGCCTTTCAGTAAGCTAAGGCGATCCCTTATCTGTTGCACATGAAATTCCATTATGCGCCTCCTATCCTTGTCCTCGATGTTGTTCGCTATAGCGTTAGTTACCCCGTCCACAAGGTTCTGAAATTGTGCCAGGTCAATGGTGTGTACTAGCTTGAAGCTGCCATCAACGATCCATCCGTGGCCCTCCTTCAAGGAGACTATGGGTGTTTTGTAGTTGAAAATCTGGAATCCTTCGGCGACGGATAGAAGCATGAGTCTGTGAAATAGATACTAAGTGATGCAAGAGTGGAATCTCCTCGTTAAGTAAAAATGACAGGAAGTCATATCAACGTTATAAACTTTTTATTTTAACTATCTATACGGACTTAAGGATAATATTACAAGTTATAATTAGTCTACTATATAATTTTTCTTAAATGTATAATGGAGAAATTCGATACATGCAATTAGCAAAATGATCAAATGATTTTTATTTTTTCTATTTCGACTTTCATTCCCCCTTTTTTTTTTTTTTTATATTTACTTCACATTTTTAATGTGTCTCTTATGGACTTTTCGTCCCGTGGAGGTGATAACTGTTACTTTGTTATCCCGAGCCACGATTTCCTTGCGGTACAAAGGCAAATTTTTGCCCTGGATTTTTTTATAAGCCGTGTATATTATGTCACCCCTTTGAAATTTCTTTGGTGATGGCTTTTTGGCATTGAGCCGTCTATTGCATGATTCGTGTTTTTTTCTAATTTCCCCTCTCAATTCGTGATTAACCCTAGCACGAAAGTTAACCAAGTTCTGAAAATTTATTCTCGCGGTTCTATTAAAAAATACGTCCGATGGCTTCTTTTTTGTGACCGAATGGACGGTGTTGTTATATCTGTCGACTGATATGTTCATTATTTCCTTCGGACGCAAACCCTTATATTCCGCTTTCAGACAGCGATAAATTTCCAAAACCGTTGAGTGCAGCCGCTCTACTTGCCCATTTACTTCACTACGGTGAACAGGTGTTAAATACAGCTTTATACCCAACATACGTATAAAATTAAGAATGATTGCGTTCGTTATCAGTTACTAAGATTTTAGGCACCGTGAAGTAATGCAAGATTTTAGTGATTTTATCCCTAAGGTAAAGCGATGATTTATCTTTTATGTGAAAGAGTTTGGCAAACTTTGAAAATTTGTCGATGCAACTAATGTATTTTTCGTTCTGCACCTCCACAATATCCATGTGAAGGATTTCACACGGATACGTTGGTATGGGGGTTGCCTGTAGTTCAGGGTCAGCCGGGTGCCTGTCGTACTTGTTTGCCAGGCAGATTTCACACGTTTTTGCATATTTCGTAACGAGACTGTTCATTCGAGGAAAATAGTATCGTTCTAACAATTGTAGCTTATTTTCCCTTGGGTTCCTGTGTGCCCTCCTGTGTTCCTCGCTAATAAGTTGCCAGACCCTGTCTTCTTTCTTTACATCTTCTACTATCCTCTGCGTGATACGGACTTTGTAAGTTATAAAGTTGTTAAGATATACTTTTTGTAACATTCCAATATACGGTTCCGGTATCTTTATGCCGTTTATCAGATTCGGCCTCAATTTTTCCTTAAGAATTCTTACTAAATCCGCCTCATTTAAATTTTCCTGAGCAACGAAATGTCGGGAATAACCAGGATGGGGCTCTTCAAATATACTTAGACCCTTCCCAGCCTTTATTATAACCTGATTACGAAACACATTGAGGGGTGCCTCGACATGTGGAATAAGATCAGAGCCATCCTACTCTGCGCTATGCATAGTTCCGCTGGCTGATTCAGTAGAGCCCTCCGACTCTGTAGCTGTTTCCGTTGATGAATCTGATCTCGCGCTAGCCGCCACAGTTTCCGTTGTGGAGTTGTTTTCACTAGCTGAGTCAGTCACAGGTCTAGCTGCGTCGGTCAAGTGATTCAACTGTACCCTTAGTCTCGAGAGAGCATCTGCCACGACGTTCGATTTGTCTGGTTTGTAAACCAATTCGCAATTATACTCCTCGATGCGCGCTTTCCAGCGCTTCAACTTTGCGTTGTAGTTCCTATTCCCTAACGCAAATGTTAAGGGTTGATGATCCGTGTACTCTTTTATCTTCTTTGCTCCATAGAGGTATGATCGCAAATTATCGAGGCCCAAACAATTGCCAGCATCTCTTATTCATTCGTCGCGTAGCTCTCCTCAGTTTTGTTAAGGGAGCGGGATATGTATGAAATTGGTCTCTCATTTCCGGATTCCCCCTGAGACAACACTGCCCCTATGGCATAATCGGAGGCATCCGTTGTAAGGTTGAAAGGTTTGTTAAAATCGGGGAATGCCAGAACTTCTGATGAAGTCAATAGAGTCTTGAGATCACTGAATGCCCTAGTTTCTTTCTCGTTCAGAGTTATAGGTATATTCTTGGATTGATTAGCCTTAACCTGGGAATTTTCTCCTCTAGTGAGATTGGTCAGAGGCTTAGCCACATGGGCGTAATCTCGAATAAATTTCCTGTAATAGGAGGTCAGACCAAGAAATGATTTAAGTTCTTTCAGATTCGAAGGGGGAAGGAGTTCTTGAATAGCTGAGACTTTTTTGGTCTCTGGCCGAATGCCGTCTGGAGTTATGATGTACCTTAGAAAATCAACTTCCGTTTTCATAAAATGAGTTTTTTCTAAATTAACCTTTAGGTTTGCTTCCTGTAATCGAGTCAAAATGGTTTCAATATTTCTTAGATGGCTTTCCTCGCTATCCCCAAAGATGATAATGTCATCTATGTATACATAGCAGATTTGGCCTATGAATTCTTTAAGGACATCATCAATCATCCGCTGGAATATGGCGGGAGCATTTTTCAGACCGAAGGGTAGTCGGAGGAATTCATATTTCCCGTTCATAGTGGAGAATGCGGTTTTAGGAATGTCTGATGGCTTCATTGAGATTTGATGGAATCCAGAGGTAAGATCCAGAGTGGTGAAATACCTCGCCTTGCCAAGACTCGCTATTGTTGAATTAATGTCAGGTATGGGGTAGGCATCGGATATGGTTACAGCATTCAGGCGCTTATAATCAATTACCATACGGTATTGTTTCTCGCCTGAAGGCTTAGGTTTTTTGGGTACGACCCCTATGGGTGAATTGTATGGACTCTTGGAGGGTCTAATGATTCCCTCTTTCAAAAGTTCGGCAATCTCTTTGTAAACCTCATTTCTAAGAGGCGTCGGATACGGGTAACTTTTCGTGTATATTGGTTCACTTGTGCTTGTCTTTATTTCCGCAAGCACAGTGGTCCGGACTGTTTCATGATTGCTGATGGGGCCAAAAAGAGAGTTATATTTCCTAATAATATAATGTAGCTTGGATTGGGTTTCGCTCGGTAGATTCTTGTCAAGAACAATGTTGACCTCCTTTGAGAATTTTTCTCTAAGAGGTATAACAATGTTAGGAGACAGTCTTAAAACATTTGCTTTTCTGTCGATTACCGCCTCCAGTTCCTTCAACGTATCATCCCCGATGATACCGTCAAAAGAAACCAGACCCGGCAGGACATAGAATGTTAGAAGTGCGTCATTGCCGACTTGCTTAAAGAATCTCCCGGGAATGCAATGATTAATTTTGATGTTCCCGGCTGCTGAGTGCACGGAAAATGGTTTCTGGAGGCGCGTGGTTTTACTGGAGACGGACGGACTAATGAAATTCTTGTTCGCCCCCGTGTCGACAAGGAATTTCAGTATGGTTCCGTTACCTATGCGATACCTTATATATGGTATGCTGGATGTCCGCCTGTCATAAAATTTACCTCATCTTCTAAGCTTTCGTTCGCTGTCTCGACGTATCTCTCGACCTCGTTCGGTGATTCGGGCGACCCTTCATCGAAGGTTTGCAGGCTGAACATCCTCTGCTGTTTCCGAGGGTAGTTCTCTGACCATGCCCGCCTCTTGAACTGCCTGTTGCCCTGCGGTCTATTCATATAGTTCACGTTACGTGACTGGGTTGACTGGTCGATATCCATCCTTTCGTGTGGCTTAGGGCCGCTTGGCCTCGGCGGAATACCGTTTTCGCGGTTGGGGGTGACTTGTGGTTGCTGATGGTATCCACTGAACCCTGGCCGCGGAAAACCCCTCTGTGGCAAGGTAGCCCTAACATCCGTCTTGAATGTCTGATTTATAGGAGCAGAAATAGTGTTCGGCACCGACGAAAGGTGTATCGCGTGATTACGGTAATTCAGATTTTGTATCTCCAGGCATGCCGAGTAGGCTTCCGGGAGAGTTTTAGGTTTCTGTATGATAAGCATCTTGGAGATTTCGCCGTTCAGGCCACGGATGAACACGTCCAAAGCCCTATTTCTGTAAGTTTCGACTAGGGCCGTGACTGTTTCCTGACTAAAGGTCTCAGTTTTAATTTTATTTATCATCAGTGATAGTTGGTGGTTCACTGCGGCGTAAAATTCGTCTAGCTTAAGGGTCTTTTGAGATAATTGGTTGAGCTGATGCTCTAGCGTCCGCATATCCCGCTTGTCTGCATAATGCAGCGAGAGAAATTGTTTTATGGTCACCCAATCATTATCAAAAATGTTATAAGATACAAGGGCTGCGTTCGCAGTGCCCCTGATCTTCTGTCGAATGTGCTGAAGTATAGCACGATATAGGGGTTTTGTCTTGATTATGTCGTAATCACTCAGTATGGACTCGACGACATGAACCCATGATATATATTGGGTTGGGTCGCCTTCGAACGTTTGCAACTCCTTGACGCAGTCAGGGAGTCGACTAATATCATTCAAATCGGATTCGTTTTGGGGTACGCAAAGTTCAACTTGATCGCTGACAGGCACAACTTCCCGCACCTGGCCGTCCTCGAGCGTTTTGACACGTGTTTCAAACGCTTTGAGTTGGGCGAGGATAGAGTTCACTGCGCCTGTTAGCTCGGTTAGTGACCTACTTACAGCATCCATATCGCGGAATAAATGGGTAACTTAGTTAAGGAAGGAAAGATAAATTAAAAAATTGTACTTATCTGTATTATCTGCTTGGTAAACTTTCTAATGCCAATCACGTTCCCCTTTTAATATCCTTTTGGATTTTATCTATATTAACACAATTATTGTAATATTTAAATTCTTAATCACTAGTATTTCAGCTCTATATTTTTTCCTTTTTCTTTTCCTGTAGCACTGAAGCTTTTCTTTTCTATTCCCGTTGTTGCACTGAAGATTTTTTATATCTTTATAACATATATGTCAGTATTGTAGTTCTTAATTGGCTCGACACTTTTCTCAAAATTTTTGATATATTCACTTGTGTTGGAATTGATTAAATTTTCGAAAATTTTTGATATATTTTTTGAATTGGAGGATTGGTTCTCCTTGTTCTTTGGCGTTATTTCACTAAGATTTCTCTTTCTTTCTTCTTGAATTGAATCTTTTCTTTAACTCACATTGGAATATACATTCTTTTCACTCTGTTCACTTCTTTATATTGCGTATATTGATACTCGAATTACGTAGGAACTGTAGGAAAAGGAAACCACAAAATTAATTTTTGATCGTAAAAAAAAGTTGTTTCAACTGATGGAACCGACTTCGGAAGGATCGTGTAATTCCCGTTTAGTCGCAAGCGTTTATAATTGCAAGCAACCTACTAATGGCACGATTTACTTCACAATCCTATCCTTTATCCTCTAGTGATCTCCGTCATGTTCCCATGGGTATGACGAAAGGTTTGCAGTTTTATTGATTACAATGATTAGCTGTGTTCCCATGGGTACAGTAATTTGCACTCTATAGAGCGTAGCAATCAATAGTCCTGTATAAAAGGACACTGCAAAAATCACACGGATTAAGGGGGGGATTTAGGAAGCCGGTCCCTGCTCGGGCGCCAGTTAGAGAATCCTGACGAGGATATCTCAAAAAAAACCGAACACCAACCTGGGTTGGTCCAACTTGTTCGTAAAAAAAATCAAACTCGAATTCAAAACGTTATAAGTATAAGTATATTTCCTTGACCGTTTCCAGTGGGGTCCAAATTAAGCCTAAAAACTTAAAACTATATCCATGCCATGGGTAGTCCCATCGCCCATGGCCAATCCGCTGAGTCGCCTAATTGCACGCAGCGCGTGTATCCGCCTGCATCGGGTGTCATCCACATTTCATGTCGTGGGAAAGTAATGCCGCAGCTAGTACCGTTGTTGTATGTGGGACCTGGCCAATAACCTGCTGACTCAGTGGGAACAGGTTTGTGCGCGTTGATATTTTTTGCAGGTGTGCATTACCGATGGTGATAACTGGCCTGCTCCTCAATAAATAAGTAAATAAATACGTGCTGTGCGTTGGAGTGGGACGGAGGATGAGATCGAATATCGAGATCGAATAAGGTAACAGATAAGATAATGTGATATGTGAAGTGGCTAGGATTGCGAGCGGAGAGAGCAAAGAGTCACATACATTCAACACTTTACATTAGGTACCAGAAATTGAGTTCTTCTCCTCATAATGTTTTTCCCAGCGCAGCATTGTGTTGCTGAATTGTTTGAATGTTTTTTTTTTTGTTTTTTTTGAATAAGGTTTGGCTTATAAGAAATAAAAAAATTTTAAAATTCTCAACAACACTTCGTTTTTTATCTATCTTAAATATATAAATCAAAATAAGTCGCATTGTGCTTGAATTGATGTTCACTGATTTTGTTTCTGGAAATTTCGAATAAAAGGTGACGTCAATACCAAGGTTTGTAGTAGGTATATACCAGAGATGAATGAATAAAAGCGATGGATATCTTTCGTACGTCTATCCCCCCAAAACCCATTTGTTTACATTGCTGTTTTTGTAATTACAACCCGCGTCTGTGAATATGTGTGACATGAAAAAAAGCATCTTGCTAATGGCCGGCCTCCATTTATTCTGCTTTTATGGGCATCGCGCTGTTCAATTGCTTTGAACTTGTTTGGTTTTCGTTAAGGCTTCGATTACAATATAAAAAAAATAGTGAAATACACATTTCGGAAAAGCGAATTCTTGCATTAAAGTCCAATTCATGAACTCACCGACACTAGAAAAGAAATGAGCAAATGTGCATGACTTCATGAATTTTCCGTAAATACAGCTTGTAGGCAGCTGCCTCTCAACTGGAAAATTATCCATCTCTGTATTCCATTGGCCGCATTCAAGAATCTAGTCATCTTAAGTGGACTAGATTGGTCTGGATGAGATGCAACCTGAACGCAAAAACTAGAATGGTCGGGAACGTCACGTTTTCTACGTCAGCCACATATGAGAACTGTCAACTTAGTACTCAGTCACGAATTTCTTGACTAGATTCGTCGGCTACCCCTCCATAAACGTCAACTGAAACAGCTGCTCTCACGACCGATTTCGACCAATCAAAACCGAGATGCAAGGTCGGGGTTAGAATAGCCTTGAGGTAATGTATGCCTGTCGTAAGAGGCGACTAAAATCTAACGTCAGAGGGAGTAGCCTTAGTGATACTATAAGCTATGCTGTCGGGAGTGTATTCTCCTGGTAGGGTCACCCAAGACAGCCAGGTTATTGTTGAAGGGTAAAACCGACGGCAAACCCAAATCCAAGAGCGTCTGACCTATAGTAGGCGGCTTCCTGGTCTGCGACTGATCCTTGAAGGACGGCAGTGTCAAAACCTGGTAGAAGGTATAAAATACAACAACGAAAAGATGCAATGGAACAAACACATGGAATTATTACCCCAGGTGGCAGACCAGTTACACTGGAAAATCCACCCTCTACGGAGGTCGGTCGCTCGGATTCTGGGGAGGACCAACTATTGCTTCTAAGAGATCCTTTCAGAGCGAAAAATAGTATGCTAAGATCACCACCGATAGCGTCAAGGGCAACTTAAACAATATTGCCTGTGGATCCCTCTGAAAAAAGAAAGAAGATATATCGATCTCCACCTGGATCGCATGTCTCTGGAAAAAGAAGTCCTCCGGTTAATCAGGACACAGTGAAAACACAATGCTTCGTAAAAGAGAACAACGAACTACGAGCTAAACTTAATAAAATGGAGCGACTCTTCTATGAGCTTAAGAAGGAAGTAGATTCTCTGCGAAAAGAAAACGAGGATCTTAAAAACCTTCGTGTATCGAAAGATCTCGAGGCAACGTCGAACTGTCCCGCAACGGAATATTTCACGGACGAAGAAGAACTTGCCCGCGAAACCAATCCGGCCGTTAAAAAACGACCTTGCAAAAAGCGTAAGGCTGCAACCTCACCCGAAGTCTTACAGGAAAAATATAAGGCCACTGTAACAAACAAGACGAAAACTCAAGCGAAACCTCGCCCTCCACCCGCAATAAATGTCGTCGGTATAGAGGACTACGGAAAACTTCGCAACCTTCTCAAAAATACGCTGAAGACGAAGTACAATATAATCTCACGCCAAAACAACGTGTGGAAAATCAACGTAGAGGATTCTGACTCTTACCGAGCACTATCTCTTAAATTAAACACAGAGAATATCCAATGGTTTACTTATAAAAATAAGTACGAAAAACCGATACGAGTCATCGTTAGGGGACTCCACCCGACCTGCATAAAAGAAGATATTATGGAAGACGTGCTAACACAAGGCCTAAAAATTATTGACGCCGTGAATATTATCAAGAAGGAAAAGCAATGCACGGACGGAGACAAAGATATCTTTATCAAACGCGACCTTCCACTCTTTATGCTCACCTTTGATAGGAGTGAGAATATGGAGGATATTTTCAAAATTTTTTTTTTTTTTATCCCAGCGGTCTGCGCAAATTGTACGAAAAACCACCCAGCGAATTATAGAGGTTGCGAAATCGCGAAAGAACTACAAAAAAGATGCGACACTCTCAAGAAACCGGTACACCCAGGCCCAAGCTTAAATTATCGTAAAACCGATAATACAAAAACCGCTAGGGCAGTCAAAAGGACGTAACCTATACAGAAAAATAAAGAAGTTGCACAACAGAATGTCGCTGGACCAAGTACAAAGCAAAATCCGGCGTTGGTCGATGCGAGATCATATGCGCAAGTCGCGATACATGGAGACCAGATAAGATCAGATCCAACAGATCCGATCCGCCAATTATTAACTGTGATATTAGATAAACTTGAGCAGCAAAGCAAGATTAATCAAGTTATATTTGACAAATTGAGCAAGCCCGAGTTCAAACCTCGCAAGACTAATAACAAAACATGAATATGATAGAGTTTCCTAAAATACTGACATGGAACGCAAACGGCCTCCTAAACAAAATTAACGAACTAGAAATATTTCTACGGAAAAACAATATTGATATATGCTTGATATCGGAAACCCACTTAAAAAAGGGACATGGACCCAAAATAAAAGGTTACAGAGATTATCACGCGCATCATCCTTCGGAAAATGCCAGAGGCGGATCCTCTCTTTACATCAAAAATTGTATTAAGCACTCAACAGACATAAAAATAGAACTCGATTCTATGCAAATAAGTTCAGTCTCCGTAAAAGTAAACCATTTAGACTATCTTATCAGATGTTGCTACTTCCCACCAGGATATAGACTGGCAGACGACGACCTTGACCACCTCTTTGACTCATCTGGGTCTAATTTTATTATCGGTGGGGACTTTAATGCTAAACACACTTTTTGGGGTTCAAGATGCAACTCAACGAAAGGCAGACTACTGTACAAAGCCAGTATGAAGCGTGGTGTGGACTTTTATTCGACGGGAAAGCCAACTTATTGGCCAACTGACAAAAATAAAATCCCTGACCTCGTCGATTTCTTCATTGCAAAAGGGCTAAACAAAACTCTGACGAAAGTCGAAGAATGCTACGATCTAAGCTCAGACCACTCAGCAGTCGTCCTGAAAATGGGTGGAAGTGTAGCAACAAATGTAGGACCGCCCAGGTTAAGTAGTAACAAAACCAACTGGGACGTTTTCCGAAAAGAGTGCAAAGAAAGTGTCACTTTAAATGTGCCACTAAAGACACCGCTCGAAATAGAAGATGAAGTTGACAGTCTTGTGGAGACCATTCAGAGCGCAGCGTGGAAAAACACTCCCTTCCGGAAGACAGCTACATGGAACAATAAAGTCAAGTACATGCCTGAAATAGAAGACCTGATACGAGAAAAGAGGCGAGCGCGTAATAGATGGCAACAATCCCGCGCACCCCCTGATAAAACTTATCTGAACCATCTTTGCAACAAGCTTAAAAATGAGCTACAGGATCTAAGAAATCTCGAAACTTCAACTTACCTAGAAGGTTTGACTGCTGAAAAGAGCTCAAACTACTCACTTTGGAAAGCCTTGAAGTCCATAAGGAAACCCAAAATGCACTCGCCACCAATAAGAAAAGATAACGGCGAATGGGCAAAAGGAGACAAAAAGAAAGCGGATTTATTTGCCGAGCATCTAGAAGAAACATTCAGGCCGTTCGATGGACGACCTTTAAACGAAGAACCGAATGCTAATACGCGATCCGACAACTATTTATAAAGTAAAACCCGTTTCTCTGTCCGAGCTTCGAATGACAATAAGAAAATTGGAAAATAACAAAGCTCCAGGATACGATCTAGTCACTGGCGAAGTTCTGAAGGAGCTACCGAAAAGAGCACTAGTTAAGCTACTGTACATTATAAACGCTTCTCTGAGACTTTCATATGTTCCAAGACAATGGAAAGTAGCCGAAGTCATTATGATTCTGAAGCCAGGGA
The DNA here is from genome assembly GCA_948293265.1 of Cheilosia impressa. NCBI lineage: Eukaryota > Metazoa > Arthropoda > Insecta > Diptera > Syrphidae > Cheilosia > Cheilosia impressa. The sequence continues at coordinate 60,210,307 of OX411880.1, forward strand.
AGAATACAAATGATAAGAAATCATATAGGCCTATTTCGCTACTGCCGATAATATCTAAGGTTTATGAGAAACTTCTGCTAAAACGATTACAACCAGTAATTGAAGAAAGACGCTTGATACCAGATCACCAATTTGGCTTCCGGGACAAACATTCTACAATCGATCAGGTGTATCGAATAACAAATGAAATTGAAAAAGATCTAGAATGCAAAAAGATTTGCTCTAGCGCCTTCCTCGACGTATCGCAAGCCTTCGACAAGGTATGGCATGAAGGCCTAATGTATAAGCTAAGGACAATCCTACCGGAAAAATTATACAAAATATTGAAATCCTACCTTGAAAACAGACTCTTTCGTGTTAGACATGAGACTGAATTCTCGGAATTCAAGGAAATCCATGCCGGTGTTCCGCAAGGAAGCGTTCTCGGCCCAATATTATTCCTGCTCTACACAAGAGATATACCGCAAGATGAAGGGACCATCGGAGCAACGTTCGCAGACGATACGGCTACCCTCGCAATGTATGAGTCAGTCGAATCATCAACTGGAAAACTCCAACGGACTCTTAATAAAGTATGCGAGTGGACAAAGACCTGGCGAATTGCCCTTAACGAGACCAAGTCGACGCATGTCAATTTCACGTACAAAAGGATAAACAACTTACCGGTTTTCGTTAACTCGACACAAATACCATACGCAAACGAGGCTAAATATCTAGGAATGACCCTAGACGCAAAACTTAAGTGGAAGCCACACGTTAAGAAAAAGCGCGACGAGCTCGCAATCAGACTTAGAGAAATGTATTGGCTACTCGGAAGATATTCGAAGACAAGCGTATACAACAAACTGCTCCTGTATAAGCAAGTGCTAAAACCTTCTTGGACATACGGTATACAACTTTGGGGTTTTACCAAACCAAGCAATATTGCTATAATACAAACATTCCAAAACAAAACGCTAAGAGCAATCGTGAATGCTCCATGGTATATAAGGAATAGTGATATTCACAGAGATCTAGGAATTGCTACCGTGAGTAACGAAGTAACAAATTTTGCTCGCAAACTTCGTACTCGCATTCACGGTCACTGCGATAATGAAATAATTCGTACTCTAGACGTGATATACCTTGAGCGCCGACTACAGAGAACAAGACCGTTCGAGCTAGCGCCATAAGGACAAACCGCATATAATGACGGTATTAGTAGGTGCGTTTGCCGGAAAGCTACCTACCAAACGCGATTAACACTACAGAAGCGTAAACTACTTGTTAAGGTAACTTAGTCGTAGTCATCACTAAAATGAAAAAATGAGAGGAACAAATTTCTTACTACTATGACCGGATCTCATAGTGCCTCTTTGAGGGGTGAGGTTTAGCCCGTAGGCAGACTAGATATATCTGAATCGGGCATAACCAATGGTACGGGCCATTGGTATCTTCTGAAGATTACTCACCTCCAGGCGCATCCAAAAAAAAAAAAAAAAAACTTTGTGAGAGAGCTGTCAGACTAACTAAACTAGATACTTGAACGTCCTCATTATCTTTGGTATAAACGGTCTTTATGGGTTATACAGGGTGGGCCAAAAGAAGTCATCCGATATTGTTTGGCTCTCATTTTTTTTCTAAATGAAAAACTTCGATTCAGTTTTTTGATTATGTTTATTTGAACCTTTAGAATTTTATTGGTCGAGAAGATGGTATCGGCCAAATAGGCGCCGTCACAATTGATTGTCATACAAAATTCTAAAGGTTCAAATAAACATAATCAAAAAACAGAATCGAAGTTTTTGCATTTAGAAAAAATTGGGAGCCAAACAACATCGGATGACTTCTTTTGGCCCATCTGTTATAGCCATTTTAGTGAACTACCAGTGTTGTCGACCTCCACCAACCGATTTAAATTAAATATTGTGGATGGGTAATTTTTGGTTATAGGTGGGAAGGATAGTTTTGGACAATATAGATGGCGCTGTCCTCGATGTCCAAAACAGCTCAACCAATTTCAACGAAATTTTGTGGATGGGTATGGTTGACCCGATAGTTCTGGTCTTGTGTTGTGTGCATGCGGAACGACGAGGATCGGTTCCCTAATGGTGCCAGTTATTGCGATAGCAACGCTAAAATAGAGGCAAATATGCCGCAATGAAAAGGTAGATATGCCGAAATAAAGAGACATTTGGGGTTCACTTGACTTTACTTTATTGAAATTCTTTCGATCGATTACATGCCATTTATACTAAAATTATTTACTACGACTGTTACACATTTGACTTATCTGACTAATAGTTTCTACTTACAACTATGTTACAATATTATTATTATAGCTGGCTCTGCTATATTCATTCGTAGCAAAGCGCAGTCAAGGGCCCAACCCATAGAATCCGTCGCATCCGTTTCGGTAACGTATTCGACTAATAGTTTGATAGAATACACAGCACCTTATGGAAGCTGACCCATAAGCAGCGCACGTGCCGGATACGACGGATAAAGTAGGTTTACTTTCTACTTTTCTGTCCGTTGCATCCGTTTACGGTTCTCACAGCGAGAGAGGCAGCATTTTCATTGGTGGAAATATTGAGAGCATTATTGTCTGTCGCCAGTTTTCTTATATGGTGGGATTTCTTCCTTTTTGTGGGAATTTCGGTGTCCGAAAAGCCTTCCATGGTAAAAAAAATAAAAACCTCCAAATCCATTAAATTTTTGCTAAAATTTCATCAAAATTGATATCTGTATTTCACCACGATTAAAAACACAATGAATGTACATAAACTTCTGTAAATCGTTTTTTAGCAATATATTCTGGTATCAAAATTTTGTAGTACAAAAACGTCATCATTATAAATATTAACAAACTGGCACTTTTATAACAAACATAGTTTAATATGAATTTTATAACCGTAAAATATAAATTTTACTTTTAGAAGAAAGATTTATTCACAAAAAGTAAATTTCAAGGTAATTATTTAAAAGGGAATTTGAGTACGGTGAATAGGGAAATATTATTACGTTTCGAGGGAAACATTAGGACAGAGTACTTTACCACTGGCTGTCACCGTATGCGACGGATTCTCTTCGACTGCTCCTTCCGTCTAATCCGTCAATATTGACGGATCCGTCGACACAACGGATGCGACGGATGCTATGGGCTGGCCCTTCACGCTGGGGAGTTCATTGTGTTTTTGACGGATCGAATGACCAGCGCAGTTTATTGTTATTCCGTTTGAATGGATCGAGTGACCAGCGTAGTGTGGTGGTGTTTGTTATTGTTCCGTATTGCGTTACACTTCATCCTTCCCCAAAAAAAAATATTTGTTTATATTTCTTAAAATCTAAATAAATATATATATGTTATGCATTTCACATTATTATGAACAAAAAAAAATTATGCTTTATACGTGTACTATACTCCTAGCTAGGTAATAATCTTTATATTTTATTTGTTTTAAATAAATTATGTTAATAATTTTTTATGCTTGTGCGGTTTTACATTTAATTAAGTTGTTGTTATGCAATTCTTTTTCATTACCTCCTATTAGTATAATGCTATTCCTATTTGCTTTATAATTTAATAAGTCATTTTATTTAAAGTTTGATTTATTTACGTTTTTCTGACTTGCTTGTCTTTTAGTTATACTACTTACAAGTAGTTCTTCAGCTCTGTTATGAGCTTAATTTAATTTAAGTTTCATCTCGTTTGCGTAATCGTCTAGATTATATGTATCTATCAGAATCAAAACCGATGTATTCCACTTTTTGAACAAATCGAGTTGGCGATGCATTTCAATTCTCCCTCTTGAAATATATCTATTTCTATTTTCGTTTGTTTTCAAAACCAACTTATTCCAGAGATATTTTGATTTGAATTTGTGGGTTAGAATCAAAACCGATGTATTCCTCGTATAATTTTGAAACAAAACGAATCCATTCCTAGTTACAATCAAAATAACACTATTCCAATACTTAATTAATTAATTTTTTTACTTTAATAATTAAAACTAATGTATTCCAGAAAAGTCGGGAAAATCCGCAAATCTGTCAAACTTTTAAACGGCTTAACAGTGTTTATTTGTAGTTCATTTATTTATGAGTTTGTGTTAAGCGATGACTTGAAAAAAAAAAAAACTAAAAGAGCTTAACAAAAAGGGTTTAATTTTTATGAACCGATCTATATATCTATATTGCTTGATTCTTGTTTTTTAACATTTCACATGGTAACGTAAAAAGCTTTCCGTAGACTAATTCATATGGTGTGTAGAATGTAGTACTGTGTGCGGTTGTGTTATAAAAGTAAGTGTAATATGGTAAAAGTTCGTTCCAGTTCTCCTGTCCTTGTAACGTTATAAGATATTCGTTTAATACCCTGTGGTTCCTTTCAATTGACCCTAAAGTTTCATGATGGAATGGTGTTGAAGTTACCTTATCTAAACGTAGAATCTTGCAGATGTCGTTGACATGCAAGTTCCCTTTCTTAGCTCGTCGGTGGGTGTGGGACTTGACCCTTGGTCTGTGCAAGAAAAAAAAAAAATGCCAGTCTTTTGCGTTGAGATGACGTTGACGCTGCGAGAAGTTTGCCCCTACCCTCCCTACCTTGGCCACTGTAGCCCCTTTGTTCGCCATCTTTCACTTCCTACTCCGCATCATCCTTCCCTATCCGCACTTCCCCATCCTATTTCGCCCTTTTTAAAACAAACTCATAGCATTTTTATACTTGTACACTTATACAATAAGTTTATTCATTTATAAAATGTAGTCGAACACAAATAATTATTTATTTTGTTTACTTTACTTTACTTGATAAAAAAAAAATCATTATATTTACGCGAATTATATATTCACTAACTAATATTCTTCTTTACCGTCTTTTATCAAATTCATATTATTTTTGGTTTAAATATATGTCACTGGTCCCCCTTCCCTCTTTTCTTTTTCTATATATACTAGCAAATTAGGTCCAAAATGACTCACCCCTTTTTATCTGCAACTGGCGACATTGTGACCACAGCATCCAGGTTGCGTGTTGTACTGCTTCTTTTGGTTGTACCTATATCACTAGGGCTTTAATTCACTATTATGTATATATAAAATAAAAAATCTATTGTATAATTATACCCTACGCAATTTACTCTACTGGAAACATATATTTTACGCAAATTTTAGGATTTCCCTATATTTTACAATGAACATATAATTTAACAGATAAACTTTCAGCAGACTATGATAGCAACTTTCGTTGGTATATACAATTTACTTTCACAAGTTTCAGAGGAATAAAAAAAATGTTTCGCCGCTATCGGGATTCGAACCGGCACTTGCTGGTTATAGAGCGTTGGTTTCAACACCGCTAACGCTTGCGAAACGTAGTGGTTGTTGTTTGCGGTTCCCAATTACCGCTTTTCTACAGCCAGGCGGATTGCAATATAAGTATATAAAGCAATTGCCTATCCCGGATTTTATGCCACACATACCAGAGCATCGGTACCTTTATGTACTGGCTCTGCTTAACGAGGAGTTTTTCCCAAGCGACACAGACAGGACAGCCCTGCCCTTCTACGAATCGACCGAGACAACCCGCAATCGAGGATAGTACCAAAATGACCAACCACCAGAAAACCACAAGCATCAACACCAGGACTTGAACACCTTGAGTTAAACCCAGACAACGATGCATACTACGAGTATGAATCCGAGAAGACAACCACAATTTATGTAAAATACTACTTACTTTACTTAACGGGCTCCCGACCCGTGGAGAGTCTCTGCCTGATACACTGTAGCCTTCCATCCTCTGCGATCCCGGGCACGCTGCTTCCAGTTATCGAGACCAAGCGCTCTGGCATCCGTGGTGGCTTGGTCTTTGAAACGGAGGTTCGGTCTTCCTTGTCGTCTCGAACCTGGCGGCTGGGATTCGAAGATCCTCTTAGCTGGAGCATTATTGTATATTCGCTCGATGTGGCCGAGCCAATGTAGTCGACGTATTTTGGCCTTTTGGACTACATCCACATCTTGGTACACCTCATAGAGTTCGCGGTTGTATCTTCTCCTCCATTCGCCCTCCTCGCACACAGGACCAAAAATCCGCCGAAGAATTTTTCTTTCGAAAGAGCCCAGTATCAGCTCTCCCTTCCTGCTTATCGTGCAGCACTCGGCGCCATAAAGCAGAACTGGCAGGATAAGGCTTCTGTAAAGCATAAATTTTGTCCTTCGAGTTAGGAGTTTTGAACCCAATTGTTTTGCCAAACCGAAGTAGCAGCAGTTTCCTAGGGTAACTCTTCGCCGGATCTCCACTAGGATGTCATTTGTGGAGTTCATGTTTACTCCGAGGTAGATAAACTCCTTAACTACCTCGAAATTGTTGCTATCAATAGTGACGTTCTGTCCTAGGCGTTGGACGGATGCTTGTTTGTTTGTTGATAGCATGTACTTAGTCTTGTCCTCATTTACTACAAGACCAACGAATTTCGCCTGTTCTTCAATCGCCGTAAAAGCCTCTATCACAGCACGCTGGGAACGACCGATGATGTCAATATATCTGCATACCCCAGTTGCTGGACGGATCTGTTGAATTATTGTGTTGCAGAACTGTTTGAGACGTTCACACGTTGGATAAGATCTTGTATGCGACATTATGCAAGGATATGCCTCGATAGTTCTCGCAAGATATAGGATCGGCTTTTTTGTAGATGGGGAATATGGAGCTGATAGTCCAGTCATCGGGCATACTTTCTTCCACCCATACTTGGTTGATGATTTGGTGCATGCGCCCTACCAAAACATCACCACCGTATTTGAAGAGCTCCGCTGGTAAGCCATTAGATCCGGCGGGCTTGTTGTTCTTTAGCTTTTTTATTGCTAAGCCAACTTCTTCTGTACTGGGTGGTGGAACTTTATCTTCATTGACTGGACGTGGGTTCGCTTCTTGCCCTATCACTCTCTCTACATGATGCCCATTTAGCAGCTGCTGGAAGTGCTGCATAAACACATCTTCTATTCCCTGCGCTTCGGTGACTAGGTTGCCATCACTGTTTCGAGGAGCCTGCGTTCCTGTCTTGAAGCCAGCAGCCAGTTCCTTGGCTTTCTTGTAGAGCTTTCGGATGTTGCTTCGATCGCGGGACTCTTCGATCTCCTTGAGCTGGGAGACGCCAAATATGTTTTCCTTTCCGATTTTAGCATTTAAATCCCCGAGCACAACTTTGACATCGTACTCCGGACAGGCTCCGTAGGCGCCGTCCAGGAGATCATAAAACTCCTCCTTGATAGGGTCTTTAGCCTGTTTTGGAAAGTAGCTTATCGCTATCACTTATCGGCTGAAAGTCAATAACTTTTGTCCTAAGCCGATTTCCCACGACAAATCCGCATCCTAATACATGCAATCTTTTATGGCAGCTGTAATAAATACCTATCGCAATTTTTTCTCTTCATCATACCTGATCCTATCCATCGTATCTCCTGGGTCGCGGTAATATCTGCCTTGTACCGCGTGAGGACAGACTCAAGAAAGGTGTATTTGGTAAAGTGATCAACTGCGATGAACGTGTAGACATTGCCTCGTTTGGTGCGCGGATAAGGACCTAGTAAGTCGACGTAAAGTCGCTGCATCGGTCGCTCTGAGACGATCTGCTTCGTAATCGGGGGACGAAGAATCTTATTTGGCGCTTTTATGGATTTACACACTTCACACCGGCTCACATAGGTCTTGATTTGTCCCACTATCTTTGGCCAATAGTATATTTCGCGAACTCTCGCGTATGTTTTTGAGAACCCACTATGGCAACGAAGCTTAGTATTGTGCGCCATTTCAATAACTGTGTGAGTCATAGTGCTTGGTATCCATAACCGCCATAAAGAATATTCATTTCCAATATCTTCGCTCCTGAATCTAACTCTTTTGTACATAAATTTATCTGAATTTTTCTCAATTTCTTCCTGAAGATTTCTGTACTCCACAGAGTCGAACTCAGTCGAGGCAAGATCTACTTCTTCACCTACAGATTCTACCGACAACTCTTCCATTTCTCCTCGTGATAGAGCATCCGGCACTTCATTTAGGGAACCTTTGCGATGTTCGATGATAAAGTCAAAACGTTGAAGTTCCAGACTCCATCTCGCAAGTCGACCACTCAAATCTTTCAGCGACATGAGCCACTTCAGACTTGAGTGATCAGTGATGACACGGAAATGCAAACCCTCAATGTAGGAGCGGAATTTCTTAACACAGATGACTGCAGCTAGACACTCGAGCTCTGTGACTGTATAATTTTTCTGTGCCTTATTAAATTTTTTTTTGAATAAAAGCGATAGGTTTGTCATTACCATCCACATCGAGTTGAAAAAGCACTCCCCTTACCCCTTCAGATGAAGCATCGCACTGGATGGTAAATTCTCGTTTAAAATCTGGCTGTTACAAAACAGGTAATTACTTCCTTTAATTTATCAAATTAATGGCTGCGGATGATAACTCGAAATCCTTTCTCTTTTTCAGGCAGTCAGTCAAAGGTGCGGCAAGTTCTGAATAATTTTTGATAAAACGTCTTTACCAACCAGTCATACCAATAAACCTACGCACTTGTCTCGGTGTTTTTGGAATTGGAAAGTTAAACATCGCCTCTACCTTTTCAGGGTTGGTTTTTAGCGTGCCCTGACCGACGCAAAGATTTTTTTTGGCGGTTGGGTATATATGAATCGGGTAGACACTGATTGGCACCAACATGGCGGTGCCCAGCTGTTGCAACTTTTCATGCATATCAATTGAGCTTATTTTACCTCCCAGTGGTAACAACCGGGTACTGGTCTGCCCATCCGGGCATGACTTGCTGAACTTATAAGCGCGAGTGTTGAACACGAATAAAATAACAACACTACGAATAAAGGACAACGAATTTCGGATCTGTACGTGGAATGTTAGGTCCCTTAACAGACCGCGTGCAGCCGAACAGCTAGCGGAGGTCCTGGACTGCTATAAAGCAGACCTAACCGCCATCCAAGCAGTGCGATGGGATGGACCGGGCAAGAAGAGGATGAACAATTGCGATATCTATTTTGGCGACTGATATCGGCAACAAAAACAGCGCATATTTGGTTGTGAATTCGTCGTTGGCCGCAGACTTAGGCGAGCGCCTTACGACAATCCGCATCAAGGCTAAATTCGCCAACATTAGCCTAATATGCGCCCATGCCCCCACGGAGGAGAAAGACGACTACACCAAAGAGAGGTTCTACGAGCTCTTAGACAAGACGTACGAGCAGTACCCTAACTATGACATTAAAATTGTGCTAGGTGATTTTAATGCAAAGATAGGAAGAGAGGCGATCTTTGGTAGTACTGTCGGAAGGTACAGCCTACACGACACCACCTCCGATAACGGACTTAGACTGATCGACTTCGCGGCGGGGCGAAATGTTGTCGTTGCAAGTACGCGGTTCCCGCATCTCGATATTCACAAGGGCACATGGAGATCTCCGGACGAATCAACCGTCAACCAGATTGACCACATTCCGATCGACGCAAGGCACTCTTCCAATATTATGGATGTCCGAACGTTCCGAGGGGCCAACATTGACTCGGACCACTAAATTGTTGTAGCCAAGGTCCGTCCGCGGATATCCCGAACACCGCCAAGACAAGTAAATACTTTGAGGAAGTTTGACGTCGGACGGCTACAATCGCAAGAGATCTCCAGAGCCTTTTCCGATCGAGTCTCTCTCAATCTCTCAAGATCAAATATTGAAGACCAGTGGCACCATTGCCAAATAGCCATTAGAGACGACGCCTCTGATATGCTGCGTTTCACCCGACCACCGCAAAGAAACCCCTGGTTCAACGACGAATGCCGGCAAGCACATGCGAAACAAGAGGCATACAAATCGGCGCTGCAAAAGACGACAAGAGCTGCCCGTGAGCTCTACGCGCAGAACAGGAGAGACGATCACCGGCCGGAAGTTTTACCAAAGGGTTAAAAGAACCTCCCAAGGAAGCCTGCAAGGACGAACAAGGGAACATCGTAGTAGAATCGCAGTCGATGCTGAGGGTATGGAAGAACTACTTTTGCAGACTGTTTAACGGCGAGGACGAACAAAATCCCGCTGTCAGGCAGAATCAACCATTCAACCTAGACGATGAAGACCAACAATTCCGTCCACCCGACCTGGACGAAGTGAAGATAGCCATATCTAAGCTTAAGTCCAAAAAAGACGCTGGAGCAGATTCCCTAGCCGCTGAGCTGTTCAAAGCGGCAGGCGATGACTTGGTTAGGAGCATGCACCAACTCATCTGTAAGATATTGTCAGAGGAAAGTATGCCCGATGAATGGAACCTCAGCATTGTTTGCCCGATCCTCAAGAAAGGAGACCCTCTGAACTGCGCCAACTACAGAGGTATAAGTCTTCTTAACATCGCCTGCAAGATCTTATCTGCCGTCTTCTGTGAACGCCTGAAGCCTTTCGTCAACAACCTGATTGGTCACTATCAGTGTGGCTTCAGGCCAGGAAAGTCTACCGTTGACCCAATATTCACACTGCGGCAGATCTTGGAGAAAACCCATTAAGTCCAAATCGATACCCACCACCTTTTTATCGATTATAAGGCCGCCTATGACAGCATTTTTAGAGACGAGCTATATAAAAGAAATGTCTAGTTTTGGCATCCATGCCAAGCTCGTCCGTTTGAGCAGGATGACAATGGAGAATGCACGCTGCTCCATTAAGTTCGGTAAAGAACTTACCGAGACCTTCGATGTCAAAAAATAATTTAGACAAGGCGATGCGCTCTCATGTGACTTCTTTAACATCGTTCTTGAAAGAATAGTGCAAAAATCGAACGCTAACACCAGAGGCACTATCTTCCAAAAGTCCGTCCACCTACTCGCTTACGCCGATGACATCGACATAATCGGCAGAACGCAACTGGCGCGTTCGTGAGCATTGAGACGGAAGCGACAAAGATGGGTGTTTAAATCAAAATAGGACTGAGCACACCCAACAACTTTCCAGTCAACTCTCTTTGCCTTCCCATAGGCCTGGAAGCTAATGCTGGGCGTTTAGAATGGGTTTGCTCTGAGCTATTCTATATATAGTTTTGGTCGTTAGTTAAAACAGCCACTTGCTCTGGTTTTTCTTCTGCGCAATTAAATTAAAAAGTCGAGTTACATTTTAGTTCCTATGCCGGCAAGAACGCCGGCACCATTCTTTGTAAAGGAATAAAGTACCCAAAAATCAAACTTGTTTTCTTTTTTTGATGCACCGCTGGCAAACAACCAAACATTTTTTGGTTGAATCGAGTCAGATTTTTTGTACGTACATTTTTCGTTGCTGTACCATTTTTTCGCTGCCATGCGGTTCATCATACCACGAGACTCCCACATCGCTGGAGTACTAACTATTATCGAGACTCCCACATCACTGGAGTACCACACTAGCATCGAGACTCCCACATCGCTGGAGTACCAACTATCATCGAGACTCCCACATCGCTGGAGTAACACACCAACTATCACCGTCCTCATACTGTCGATGGAGCTCCACAGTATCCTCATCATAATCATTAACAGCCACAGGACCAGCCGAAGAACTAAGGTACGTACAATCATTTACTATTGGTGCATAGATTTTCAATTTCATTCTTTCGATGTATAAATATATATTTGTTATGTTAGGTTCGGTGGTTGAAATTCGACTCTCCGATTCTTCAAGACCTACCTGGAACTTCGCTTTGGACACTTCGGGAAAATGCATTGGTCAGCATGACCCGGAAGTGTTTGCATTTAGTTAGTAGGTCGCGGCCCATGGAATCATTGCGTCACGTAAGTGAATTGTGGTTGTGCTGTCGCTGCAGTGGAATTGTGTTATTGTGTTATTACAATTCCACTGTGAAACCGTTTCACTGACGCAACCATGACTCAGTTAGCCGCGGCTCCTACATATGCGTTTTGGGGCATAACATCCCTACCTACTTCGGAAGTTCAAGCCAGGTCTTGGAAAAATTGGTTTGTCTTCTTTTATTATAATAACAATGTTTACAAATGGATACATATTTTTCTTTCTTATTTACTAAATAAAATGTATGGTACATAGATATAGATACTTATCTGTTTGACTTAAGCTAGTGTTTATGAATAAATTACATGGATATGGCTACTTATCTATTTGGCTTAAGCTAGTGTTTATGAATAAATTACATGGATATGGCTACTTATCTATTTGGCTTAAGGTAGTGTTTATAATTCAATTACATGGATATTTATATATATGTAAATATTTTTTATTATTATTATTTTTTTTTGATTCAAACCCTGGCAAACGTTAGATCTCCTGAGGCTGTGGTCATCTCAACTCTTCCTTTTGGCTGCTGTTTTCTCCTTGGAGGGCTTGGGGCCTCGCGAAGTTCCATTTCTTCTACCCGCGCTCCTGTATACGCTTGTTGCAACGTTTTATTACCTTTTCGTGCCTTCCATCTTTGCTGTGTGTTGTAAGAGCTCGATAAGGCATTCTTCGCTACTCCTTGTGAATACCGGTCTTCGGTGCTTACAGATTGACATGGTTACACGCTGCATTGTTGTTATTTGGTTGCATTTGGCCAAATCTTCCTTGGTCATAAAAACGAAGAGTCCATGATCCTCTGACTCTGCTATATAATCTGCCCTTGTTTCGATAATTATGTCCCACTTCTCGTTAAGTCTTGAGGCGATCGGATATACCTTTTGGATATCAAACTTTGTTTGCTCCGGAAGAGGAATGACGACTTTAATGATCAGCGAATTGTCGTTGGGGAATACGGTGACCTTTGCTGCCTGGTGAAGCGATAACTCATCTTGGAAGAAGGGTCGTATTTTTGCTGTTAGTTACGGTTCCTTGAGGGTTTCAGATATATTCCCAAGATTTAGGATCAACGGGTGTAGCCGGCCTTGGTAGAGTTCATTCAGTATTGCAATTTCAATGGCTTGTCGGTGTTGTACTTCCAGGAGCTTTGCTGTGAGTATAGCCACAAGCTCATTTATTGCCGTCTTGAGCTAAGGGGCGCTATAGCAGTGCTTGTTTTGTCTGCAAATTGTTGGTATATAGAACCGAAGTCATTTAGATGTGCCGTTATTGCGTCGATATCTGCGATTGCTTTGGTGAGGGGTTTACCTATGCCGTCGTAATTTGATTTCATCACCGTCAGTTGCTTGTTGATCAGTGTGAATGTATCCTCACTATTTTTATGCAGAATCTGCAATTTGTTGTACACCTTTTCCGAGTCTTCGCTGTCCATAGTACCGAAAGCCCATTTTGAAAAACTTCCAACTACGTTAAGAAGGGCTCTTCTGCTGCGTTTGTGTGAAAACATATGCTGGAGGTATACGTTGTTCACCTTCAAGTTTTCCGATATTACTGACGCTTCTTTAACCATTGTTCTGCAAGCATCCTTAAAATCCTTTGAGCTTACGTCGTCTTTTAGGAACGAGCACATTTGGTTTATTTTGCTTTCACAGATATTAGCAAAGTCAACAACGCCAGCGAAATCCATTGGTGTGAACTTAGTAAAGATGATCCAACAGTCTTTATAAAATAATGCACTTCCCACTTTTTCGAAGACGATAGGGGTTTCGGAGAGATTTTTCACTTGGAACGGTTCTGCATCCTGCGTCTGGGTGAGCCCGATCAAGTTTGCCAGGTACATAATGCTTATAATTAAAATCATGCTTCTTATGTATATTTTTTTTTTTCTAAATTTTTTAATAATCTTAATATATTACTTAGGCTCTAAAAGGGCTTCAGAAAGCTTCTATTCCTTGGATTGGTCTAAGTTTGCTCTACTGAAAAGAAAAAAAAAACTTGAACAATATTAATATACCAAGATTTATCGGTAGAATGGTTTAAGTTGATTGTTGTGCACCCGTTTAATCTTTTTTCCCATTTTGATACTTGTGTTTACCTTATCGCTTACGGACACAACCTCGTAGGGTCCCAACCAGATAGGGGAGAATTTATTCTTTCTGGTGGGATTCCTTAGCAAAACCTTCTGTCCAACATTGAACGTAATAGTCTTAGAACCTTTGTCATAGACCACTTTCGATTTTAGTTTTGCTATTTTAAGGTTCTGATACGCTAACTTGTGGGCAATCTCGAGTTGATGCTTAAGTTGCGCGGGGTAGTCGTCGGCATTATACAGAGGTGTGGGTTTTCTTTTTAGATTCGTTGGCATTTCAAACTTAAAACCAAATAATGCATTCAAAGGGGTTAATTGGGTCGCGGTGTGGATGGAATTGTTGTGAACGTGCATGGCTTGCCGAAGCCATTGGTCCCAATTTCTTTCGTCGTTTGCCACACAGGATCTGAGATATTCAGCTAAAGGCCGATGACTTCTCTCTAACGAACCGTTTGATTGAGGGTGATATGCTGTTGTATGGAGTTTGGTCACACCCAATAACTTGCAGGTCTGTGAAAATATCTTTGACGTGAAGTTGGCGCCATTGTCCGTGACAAGGATCTTTGGAATTCTATACCTCGTCAGGATTTGTTCATAAAAAACTCTAGCCACTGTCGAAGCTTGTTTGGATTTCCGAGTGGTCCGTTAAAAATTCTATATTTTTAGGTACTGTTGATACAGTTGGGGTGCCTTTATCAGCATTTGTATTACCTGTACCAGTGGAAGTGGTTGATGCACCTACCGAGACCTTATTGTCCTTCAAACACGCTTGTGCCCGAGTGACTGCCAGACACTGCTCTACAGGATTTTCTTGTGGGATACGACTTAGCGCATCAGCGTTCTTGTTCACTTTTCCCGGCTTGTATTCGATTTTGAAATCGTATTCCGAGAGTTTGTGATGGAAACGTACTAGACGGGAGGTGGGATCTTTTACATGAAACACTCCCTTAAGTGGCTGATGATCTGTGTACACTGTAAAAGAGCGCCCTAAGAGATACGTCCGGAAGTTGTTGGTAGCCCATACAATAGCCAGGAGTTCCTTTTCTATTGTAGAATACCTTTTTTCAGCAGGATTTAAGGATCGACTTGCGTAAGCTATAGTTTTATCCTTTCCAACCTTACCCTGTGACAGTACTGCCCCCAATGCTTCATTGCTAGCATCCGTAGTCAAGATAAATGGCTTCGAAAAATCTGGGTAGATTAGGACTGGAGGCGAAGTTATTGCCTTTTTCTACCTCGTTTCTCAGCAATGAGTTAATTGGGGCGGCTATTTTCGCAAAATTCGGGATGAACTTCCTGTAATAGCTAGCGAAACCTAAGAACGATTGCACTTCTTTAATATTTTTCGGGATTGGGAAATTCGTGACGCAACTTGTTTTTGAGGGATCTGGTATTGCACCATTCTCGGAGCACTTGTGACCTAAATAAACAACCTCTTTGGAGAGAAAATTGCATTTTTCGGTATTTAATTTGAGTTTGTAGTCTCTCAACTGCGAAAATATACATACCAATTTGTCACAATGGTCTTCCAAATTTTTACTATAAATTACGATATCATCCAGGTAGACAAAACAGTCTATTCCTTGCAGACCAGTTAAAATATAGTTCATTATCCTTTGGAAGGTAGCTGGTGCTCCCGTTAGTCCGAAAGGCATTCGGTTGAATTCATAATGACCCAACCCCGTGCTTAATGCAGTGTTTTCCCGGTCCTGCTTTTCAATGAGCACTTGGTGGTAACCGCTAGCCAGATCAAGGGTTGTGAAATAGCGGCAGTTTCTTAGCTGGTCGAGAATATCTTCTATTCTTGGCACAGGAAACGCGTCTTTAATCGTCACATCATTAAGTTTTCGAAAATCCACTACAACTCGCCATCTCTTTTGTCCATCGGCCCCTGGTTTTTTAGGGACGACCAAAAGAGGAGAGTTCCACGGTGATTTACTGGGGCTATTACTTTGTCGTTTAGCATTTGCTTCACCTGATTGTGAATCTCATCCCTTGCGACTTGTGGGAGACGATACTGCTTCTGATTTATTGGGCCTTGATCCGGTTTGGTTTTAATTTTATGCGCCAGAATATCGGTATGCGTCAACTTATCACCTTCCAGGTGAAAAATGTCGTTAAATTGAATGCAAACATTTTCTATTGCAATTTATTCCTCTTTGTTTAAGTTGGCCTCTATATTTAATGATTTAAGTAGTTTTGAAATTCGTTCACTTGGTTCCTGCTTACTTACGCTTAAAATCACATTTTTATTCTTTTCCCTGCCTATACTTCGAAACTTGTTGAAATTTTCGAGTTTGGGGACGAAGTCTTTACTCAAGAAAAATGGATCGTCAGTGGAATTGAGTATTGAAACCGCAAGGTGATGGTCCCTTACACTTGAAATTGTGTTCGCTAAGTAAACTCCAGGTTTTAGTTCCTGACTATGCAGGAGAACGTCACGTAACCCTGTATTTACCTTTAGCTTAACAATGGTTTGAGTTCGGGCCTTTATTTCCTGGTTTAATACTTTACTTGTATTGTCAGCAACATTGGCTGTATTGATTGGTTCGCATGGGTGTTTAAAGTGATACTCCGACACCAAGTTCCTATTTTTGTCAAAGAACTTCAATGTTTTAGTCACTGTATCAATAATTGATCGGTTCCATAGGATATCTCGACCAATTATGCCATCTGCGGGTATGTCGTTTAGACCGTTTATTATGTGAAATTTTCCATTAAAGCCATTTGTCAATAGTTTATTAGTGGTGATTGTACCTAATGTTGTACTATATCCACCGAATGCTCCACCTACTTGCCTTGTCTCCTTTCTGGATATGATTGTGTTAGGCTTTAACGAGCTTTCTTTCAAAAGAGATGTGTCCGCCCCCGTATCCAATAATACAGATATTTTACCTCCTTTGGCCTCAGGCAGGGGGAGTTCTACAAAAACGTCGTTTTTACTTAATTTCTTTGTTAAGAAAAGCCTATTTCGTTTGATATTGCAATATTTAATTTTCTGATTTAGGATATAGCCTAGTTTTTGGCCGATCTCCTTTGAGTATAGCGATATGATATCGCCTACTTGAATGATTAAATTTAAAAATTGCAACATCAGGCTCACGAGCTTGTTTTGTACCTGCGTGGCTTTTGGTCTATGCTGGAGTTTTATTTTTTGCATGCAATTTACATGTCTTTGCCCTTTCCTCTTAAGATTTTTTTTCTTATTCTTGCTATTGGGCTCCGGGATACTTAATTTACTGATCATGGCATCTGAAACGGTGTTCTGGATTAAGGGTGTCTCTAAATACATGTTGGGCTGGGCTTTACTAATTTGTTATGACTATTAGTAGGAAATGGTTTAGGGGCGCAGCTCACCTCATTTGGCTGGCCCCTCATTCGTTTCCCTGCCCTTTCTTTGCCAGGTAGTTCCTTTTACTGTAACAGTTCTCTTCAGAGTGGCCCACTCTTGAGCACCAGTCACATTTAAGCTTTGGCTTACCACGTTTTGCCGCTGTCATGTAAACTTGTGCTTTAGGACAAGTCCCTGGGTCGTGGCCATAAGCCTTGCAGGAGTCGCAATACGGGGTGTTACGACGTACCCTACATTCGGCGTAAGTGTGATTTGACTTTCCACAGAACCTACACGTTAATTTCTCTGCTGGCCTGTTACGAAGGTGCTTTACACTGGTCTTGTTTGAACTGTTTTGCGAGTACCAGTTCGAAGTACTCGGACCTATGTTGATTGGGATTTGCGAACTTGGGTAGGTGGACGCTTGAGGAGCATTAGTCGGCTGCCAATCTTGGGTCATTTCTAGGGAGCTGTGTATGTAAGGGCTATTGTTTAATTGAAAATTGTTAGACATGGAATTAACATTGTTGGGCATAGAATTATTCGGATTTGTGGGGTTTTGAAAATATTGTGGACGAAGGAGATTAGACGTTTTTAACGCCGTATCTGCTAACGTCTGTAGTTCATCCCCACTGACCGTCAACATAAATTGACGCAACGCTGGATCTAATAACCCTACTTTGAAGCTGCAGATTATTGCATTCTTAAGTTCCTTCTTAAGAGCTACAGAGTCTGCACTTGAGTATCTGGCGTCAATAATGTCTGTTGCTTTTGCTTGCAATGCTGTAAGACGTCTAGCGAAGGCATGTACGTCTTCTGTTGCAAGTTGATGTGACTGCTTTATTTCGGCAGTCACACTATCTAGTGTCCGTACAGTAAGGTATGTGCCTTTGATCAGAGTCTCTAACTCCCGCACTGTACTTACTTTATTGGATCTAACCAATTCAAACGCATCA
Source organism: Cheilosia impressa (assembly GCA_948293265.1). NCBI lineage: Eukaryota > Metazoa > Arthropoda > Insecta > Diptera > Syrphidae > Cheilosia > Cheilosia impressa. The sequence continues at coordinate 60,228,491 of OX411880.1, forward strand.
CCAATTAGTCTAGTCGTCAACATTGCTACATAAATTGATTCGTTGTCTGAATCTATACACTTCAGAACATGCATTGAGAAACTCATACACATTTCCTGATAGATCAGGTGTTCTTGCCCCAGAAAATTTGGGAACAATTTGTGCAATTATTTTTGCAATGCCGTCGTAACTCATTGTGTTGGTTGAATTGGATGATTCCATGCAATGCACCGTGTCTGGTGTGAAACTAGAGTTTTCGAATTGCAGGGCTACTAGTTGTTGCCTTTGCTTCGTTCTCTCGTTTTTCAGCAACTCTATTTGCGATCTGCCGGTGTTGAAGGGTAGTGATGCGATGTCATGAGAACACAAGCGTTCTCACCTAGCCTCTCACTATCAACTCCTACTCTCACCTCCACGTGGTGACTGGTGGGTGCCTAGTACCTCGACTGGAGATTGGGTAACCAACCCCTTTGGAAGGTCGTTGGTGGCAGCAGACGAGAGAGGGGGGAGGAGTGTTGTTTTCTCACTAAGACACCTCCTCTGGTACCAGACGGCAGCGGAGGAGTTCCCTAGATGGAGCCAACGGTGGCGTCTACAGTTCCAGTCAGGCCGAACTATTTAGAGTAATAACTATAGAGCTGCTCTGACATATTCGGATACCAGGTCTATAGGGATTTCCAATACCGAGCCAGGGTGTTGGAGAAGAGTTGGTGGCGGATGAACCCTTAATGGGCCAACGGCAGCGCTCACATCCCAAAGTGGGTTACTGGCACCGGAGTAACCGGCCTGCTGTCCTAGGGTCAAGGGCCTGGCCCTCCAGGTTGGGGGTTGTGCCGTCGGGGTAACTTCCCGACCATGTAAAAAAAAGAATAGTTTTGAGAGAGACACGAGGAGCCTCGGATAACAATTTCCCTCAAACGGCAACTAGACCCGGAACGTCAACGGACAACGATTTGAGAGTATGTACCTGGAACGTGCGAACGCTGTACACCCCAGGTGCTACTCAAAAACTTGAGTCTGTCCTCACGCGGTACAAGGCAGATATTACCGCGATCCAGGAGATACGATGGATAGGATCAGGTATGATGAAAAGGAAAAATTGCGATATTTATTACAGTTGCCATAAAAGATTGCATGTATTATGATGCGGATTCGTCGTGGGAAATCGGCTTAGGACAAAAGTCATTGACTTTAAGCCGATAAGTGATCGCCTAGCTGTGATCCGCATCAAAGCTACTTTCCAAAACATAAGCCTAATATGTGCACACGCCCCTACCGCCGAGGCTGAAGACCCTATCAAGGAGGAGTTTTATGACCTCCTGGATGGAGCCTACGGAGCCTGTCCGGAGTACGATGTCAAAGTTGTGCTCGGGGACTTCAATGCTAAAATCGGAAAGGAAAACATCTTTGGCGGGTTAGTTGCTAAGCACAGAATCCACGAAACGACCACAGACAACGGTTACCGACTAACTGACTTCGCGGCAGCTCGTAATACGGTGATAAGTAGCACTAGGTTTCCAAGGCTAAGGATCCACACAGCAACCTGGCGCTCTCCAGACGGTCGAACCGCCAACCAAGTCGACCATGTGCTAATGGACGCGAGTCACGCATCCAACATCCTCTACGTGCACACATTCCGCGGGGCAAACGTCGACTCTGACCATTTTCTTGTTGCGGCTAAGTTCAGAGCTCGACTATCCAACGAGAAGAAGCTGCGTTCCGCCCAGAAGAAGAAATTCAACGTTGGACGCCTTAGCACACCTGGAGTAGCCAGAGTCTACAAAGAGCGCCTGAGTGAGAAACTCTCCGCAGTGCATTCACCTACCACAAATGCCAACACCCAGTGGTCCCAGTATCGCGACATCATCAAAGAGGTAGCCGAAACCACTTTAGGGTACCAGCCACCCCAGAGAAAGAGCCCGTGGTATGATGATGAATTCGTACGCAGGAAAAAGGTGACAGAAGATGCACATATGAAGGCGCTGCAGCGCAAAACAAGGGCAGCGAGGGAAGAGTATCGAGCCAGGAGGAGGGAGGAGAAGAAAATCCTGCGTAGAAAGAAGAGGGCCTACGCAGTCTCCCAGCTCAAGGAGATCGAAGAGTCCCGCGATCGAAGCAACATCCGGAAGTTCTACAAGAAAGCCAAGCAACTGGCTGCTGGCTTCAAGACCGGAACGCAGGCTCTTCGAAACAGTGATGGTCACTGAAGCGCAGGGAATAGTAGATGTGTTTAAGCAGCACTTCCAGCAGCTGCTAAATGAGCATCATGTAGAGAGATTGATAGGGCAAGAAGAGAACCCACGTCCAGTCAATGAAGATCCAGTTCCACCACCCAGTATAGAAGAAGTTGGCTTAGCAATAAAAAAGCTAAGGAACAACAAGGCCGCCGGATCTGATGGCTTACCAGCGGACCTTTTCAAATACGGTGGTGATGTTTTGGTAGGGCGCATGCACCAAATCATCAACCAAGTATGGGTGGAGGAAAGTATGCCCGATGACTGGACTATCAGCTCCATATGCCCCATCTACAAAAAAGGCGATCCTATGTCTTGCAAGAACTATCGAGGCATATCCCTGCTTAATGTCGCATACAAGATCCTATCCAACGTACTGTGTGAACGTCTCAAACCGTTCTGCAACACACTAATCGGCACGTACCAGTGTGGCTTCCGGCCCGGCAGATCGACTATAGACCAAATTTTCACACTGAGGCAAATCCTGGAAAAGACCAATGAATTTCAAGTCGAGACTCACCACCTATTCATCGACTTCAAAGCCGCATATGATAGCATTCATCGTCAGGAGCTTTATGTGGCGATGGCCGAATTCGGGATCCCGGCAAAACTGATCCAGCTATGTAGCGTGACGCTGGAGAACACACGCTGCAACGTGCAATTTGGAAGTAGTTCCTCCGAGCTATTCGAAACATGCACCGGATTTCGGCAAGGAGACGCATTATCATGTGACTTCTTCAATCTCGTGCTAGAGCAGATAGTGCGCAGGGCAGGTGTCAACACGGAAGGTACTATCTTCAACAAATCCGTCCAGCTACTGGGGTATGCAGACGATATTGACATCATCGGTCGCTCCCAGCGTGCCGTGATAGAGGCTTTTACGGCGATTGAAGAACAGGCGAAATTCGTTGGTCTTGTAGTAAATGAGGACAAGACTAAGTACATGCTATCAACAAACAAACAAGCATCTGTCCACCGCCTAGGACAGAACGTCACTATTGATAGCAACAATTTCGAGGTAGTTAAGGAGTTTATCTACCTCGGAGTAAACATGAACTCCACAAATGACATCCTAGTGGAGATCCGGCGAAGAATTACCCTAGGAAACCGCTGCTACTTCGGTTTGGCAAAGCAATTGGGTTCAAAACTCCTAACTCGAAGGACAAAATGTATGCTTTACAGAACCCTTATCCTGCCAGTTCTGCTTTATGGCGCCGAGTGCTGGACGATAAGCAGGAAGGGAGAGCTGATACTGGGCTCCTTCGAAAGAAAAATTCTTCGGCGGATTTTTGGTCCTGTGTGCGAGGAGGGCGAATGGAGGAGAAGATACAACCGCGAACTCTATGAGCTGTACCAAGATGTGGATGTAGTCCAAAAGGCCAAAATACGTCGACTACATTGGCTCGGCCACATCGAGCGAATGGACAATAATGCTCCAGCTAAGAGGATCTTCGAATCCCAGCCGCCAGGTTCGAGACGACAAGGAAGACCGAACCTCCGTTTCAAAGACCAAGCCATCGCGAATGCCAGAGCGCTTGGTCTGGATAACTGGAAGCAGCGTGCCCGGGATCGCAGAGGATGAAAGGCTGCAGTGTCTCAGGCAGAGACTCTCCACGGGTCGGGAGCCCGTTAAGTTAAAAGTTAAGCTATTTGCGATCTATATCCTAATTCTCGCCCACGGATACTTTCCTTCTCCCGTTGGTTTAGGTCCTGTTTTGTCAGGGAAGCTCTAAGCTCGCTTTTAACTTTGGTGAGGTTGGACTGGAGCGCCACAATTTCTAAGTTTAATCTCGAAATTGTTTCCTCGGCCTCAGTGTTTACTTTTTCGGCTTGAATTTGGCTGCGGTCCAAACTAAATCGCACCCTTTTGGTGTTTTCTAGTTCAGCTTTAAGCGCTTCGATTTCACTTTGGTGACTATCCTTTTGCCTATTGACTGCTTCTAAATACTCAATGAGTATTGCGTCAGTAGTCTCAAGCCTCGTAAACTGTCCCCACTGCGAACTTAATTGCGCATAAATTAACGCATATACTTCCCTGCTTGTAATGGTCTTAAGTTCAGATAAGAGTGACTCGTTAAAATGTCTTATTTTTTGCCCTTGTTCTTTTATTTCTTTTTTGAGTTGATGAATTTCTTCTATCAACTGGGCTTTTATGGACTCTCTTCTGTCCATAAACTTAAAACCAGAACAATTTAACCAGTGACCAAGCTGGAGCCGAAAATCAACGCTTTCTAGGAAAAACTTTACTTAATTAACCCAACGAAGTTTAATGCCGTATAAAAAAAAAAAAAACCTATTATCGTATATAAGATATGACACTAGACACTACCCTTACCTACCCCAATTAGGTAATGCCGTAAAACAAACAAATCAAAACAAAAGAGGAGAGAAAGAAAAAAAAATAAATTATTAAAGACGATACTTGATACTTACCTGCTTCATTTACTGCTGCAGTGTCGTAGAATTTTATTTTTTTTTTTTTTTTCGTGTTGTTTCTTTTTTTTATTGTGTCTCTCACGGCTCAATTGTTTTAATAATCACTGTTTATATTTTTTTTTTTTTTTTTTTTTACACTACACAAAAAGTTAGAACTACACAGAAAGTTAGAACTACACAAAAAGTTCGCGTACCGGCTGCGCCAGATGTTATGTTAGGTTCGGTGGTTGAAATTCGACTCTCCGATTCTTCAAGACCTACCTGGAACTTCGCTTTGGATACTTCGGGAAAATTCATTGGTCAGCATGACCCGGAAGTGTTTGCATTTCGTTAGTAGGTCGCGGCCCATTGAATCATTGCGTCACGTAAGTGAATTGTAGTTGTGCTGTCGCTGCAGTGGAATTGTGTTATTGTGTTATTACAATTCCACTGTGAAACCGTTTCACTGACGCAACCATGACTCAGTTAGCCGCGGCTCCTACATATGCGTTTTGGGGCATAACATCCCTACCTACTTCGGAAGTTCAAGCCAGGTCTTGGAAAAATTGGTTTGTCTTCTTTTATTATAATAACAATGTTTACAAATGGATACATATTTTTCTTTCTTATTTACTAAATAAAATGTATGGTACATAGATATAGATACTTATCTGTTTGACTTAAGCTAGTGTTTATGAATAAATTACATGGATATGGCTACTTATCTATTTGGCTTAAGCTAGTGTTTATGAATAAATTACATGGATATGGCTACTTATCTATTTGGCTTAAGGTAGTGTTTATAATTCAATTACATGGATATTTATATATATGTAAATATTTTTTATTATTATTATTTTTTTTTGATTCAAACCCTGGCAAACGTTAGATCTCCTGAGGCTGTGGTCATCTCAACTCTTCCTTTTGGCTGCTGTTTTCTCCTTGGAGGGCTTGGGGCCTCGCGAAGTTCCATTTCTTCTACCCGCGCTCCTGTATACGCTTGTTGCAACGTTTTATTACCTTTTCGTGCCTTCCATCTTTGCTGTGTGTTGTAAGAGCTCGATAAGGCATTCTTCGCTACTCCTTGTGAATACCGGTCTTCGGTGCTTACAGATTGACATGGTTACACGCTGCATTGTTGTTATTTGGTTGCATTTGGCCAAATCTTCCTTGGTCATAAAAACGAAGAGTCCATGATCCTCTGACTCTGCTATATAATCTGCCCTTGTTTCGATAATTATGTCCCACTTCTCGTTAAGTCTTGAGGCGATCGGATATACCTTTTGGATATCAAACTTTGTTTGCTCCGGAAGAGGAATGACGACTTTAATGATCAGCGAATTGTCGTTGGGGAATACGGTGACCTTTGCTGCCTGGTGAAGCGATAACTCATCTTGGAAGAAGGGTCGTATTTTTGCTGTTAGTTACGGTTCCTTGAGGGTTTCAGATATATTCCCAAGATTTAGGATCAACGGGTGTAGCCGGCCTTGGTAGAGTTCATTCAGTATTGCAATTTCAATGGCTTGTCGGTGTTGTACTTCCAGGAGCTTTGCTGTGAGTATAGCCACAAGCTCATTTATTGCCGTCTTGAGCTAAGGGGCGCTATAGCAGTGCTTGTTTTGTCTGCAAATTGTTGGTATATAGAACCGAAGTCATTTAGATGTGCCGTTATTGCGTCGATATCTGCGATTGCTTTGGTGAGGGGTTTACCTATGCCGTCGTAATTTGATTTCATCACCGTCAGTTGCTTGTTGATCAGTGTGAATGTATCCTCACTATTTTTATGCAGAATCTGCAATTTGTTGTACACCTTTTCCGAGTCTTCGCTGTCCATAGTACCGAAAGCCCATTTTGAAAAACTTCCAACTACGTTAAGAAGGGCTCTTCTGCTGCGTTTGTGTGAAAACATATGCTGGAGGTATACGTTGTTCACCTTCAAGTTTTCCGATATTACTGACGCTTCTTTAACCATTGTTCTGCAAGCATCCTTAAAATCCTTTGAGCTTACGTCGTCTTTTAGGAACGAGCACATTTGGTTTATTTTGCTTTCACAGATATTAGCAAAGTCAACAACGCCAGCGAAATCCATTGGTGTGAACTTAGTAAAGATGATCCAACAGTCTTTATAAAATAATGCACTTCCCACTTTTTCGAAGACGATAGGGGTTTCGGAGAGATTTTTCACTTGGAACGGTTCTGCATCCTGCGTCTGGGTGAGCCCGATCAAGTTTGCCAGGTACATAATGCTTATAATTAAAATCATGCTTCTTATGTATATTTTTTTTTTTCTAAATTTTTTAATAATCTTAATATATTACTTAGGCTCTAAAAGGGCTTCAGAAAGCTTCTATTCCTTGGATTGGTCTAAGTTTGCTCTACTGAAAAGAAAAAAAAAACTTGAACAATATTAATATACCAAGATTTATCGGTAGAATGGTTTAAGTTGATTGTTGTGCACCCGTTTAATCTTTTTTCCCATTTTGATACTTGTGTTTACCTTATCGCTTACGGACACAACCTCGTAGGGTCCCAACCAGATAGGGGAGAATTTATTCTTTCTGGTGGGATTCCTTAGCAAAACCTTCTGTCCAACATTGAACGTAATAGTCTTAGAACCTTTGTCATAGACCACTTTCGATTTTAGTTTTGCTATTTTAAGGTTCTGATACGCTAACTTGTGGGCAATCTCGAGTTGATGCTTAAGTTGCGCGGGGTAGTCGTCGGCATTATACAGAGGTGTGGGTTTTCTTTTTAGATTCGTTGGCATTTCAAACTTAAAACCAAATAATGCATTCAAAGGGGTTAATTGGGTCGCGGTGTGGATGGAATTGTTGTGAACGTGCATGGCTTGCCGAAGCCATTGGTCCCAATTTCTTTCGTCGTTTGCCACACAGGATCTGAGATATTCAGCTAAAGGCCGATGACTTCTCTCTAACGAACCGTTTGATTGAGGGTGATATGCTGTTGTATGGAGTTTGGTCACACCCAATAACTTGCAGGTCTGTGAAAATATCTTTGACGTGAAGTTGGCGCCATTGTCCGTGACAAGGATCTTTGGAATTCTATACCTCGTCAGGATTTGTTCATAAAAAACTCTAGCCACTGTCGAAGCTTGTTTGGATTTCCGAGTGGTCCGTTAAAAATTCTATATTTTTAGGTACTGTTGATACAGTTGGGGTGCCTTTATCAGCATTTGTATTACCTGTACCAGTGGAAGTGGTTGATGCACCTACCGAGACCTTATTGTCCTTCAAACACGCTTGTGCCCGAGTGACTGCCAGACACTGCTCTACAGGATTTTCTTGTGGGATACGACTTAGCGCATCAGCGTTCTTGTTCACTTTTCCCGGCTTGTATTCGATTTTGAAATCGTATTCCGAGAGTTTGTGATGGAAACGTACTAGACGGGAGGTGGGATCTTTTACATGAAACACTCCCTTAAGTGGCTGATGATCTGTGTACACTGTAAAAGAGCGCCCTAAGAGATACGTCCGGAAGTTGTTGGTAGCCCATACAATAGCCAGGAGTTCCTTTTCTATTGTAGAATACCTTTTTTCAGCAGGATTTAAGGATCGACTTGCGTAAGCTATAGTTTTATCCTTTCCAACCTTACCCTGTGACAGTACTGCCCCCAATGCTTCATTGCTAGCATCCGTAGTCAAGATAAATGGCTTCGAAAAATCTGGGTAGATTAGGACTGGAGGCGAAGTTATTGCCTTTTTCTACCTCGTTTCTCAGCAATGAGTTAATTGGGGCGGCTATTTTCGCAAAATTCGGGATGAACTTCCTGTAATAGCTAGCGAAACCTAAGAACGATTGCACTTCTTTAATATTTTTCGGGATTGGGAAATTCGTGACGCAACTTGTTTTTGAGGGATCTGGTATTGCACCATTCTCGGAGCACTTGTGACCTAAATAAACAACCTCTTTGGAGAGAAAATTGCATTTTTCGGTATTTAATTTGAGTTTGTAGTCTCTCAACTGCGAAAATATACATACCAATTTGTCACAATGGTCTTCCAAATTTTTACTATAAATTACGATATCATCCAGGTAGACAAAACAGTCTATTCCTTGCAGACCAGTTAAAATATAGTTCATTATCCTTTGGAAGGTAGCTGGTGCTCCCGTTAGTCCGAAAGGCATTCGGTTGAATTCATAATGACCCAACCCCGTGCTTAATGCAGTGTTTTCCCGGTCCTGCTTTTCAATGAGCACTTGGTGGTAACCGCTAGCCAGATCAAGGGTTGTGAAATAGCGGCAGTTTCTTAGCTGGTCGAGAATATCTTCTATTCTTGGCACAGGAAACGCGTCTTTAATCGTCACATCATTAAGTTTTCGAAAATCCACTACAACTCGCCATCTCTTTTGTCCATCGGCCCCTGGTTTTTTAGGGACGACCAAAAGAGGAGAGTTCCACGGTGATTTACTGGGGCTATTACTTTGTCGTTTAGCATTTGCTTCACCTGATTGTGAATCTCATCCCTTGCGACTTGTGGGAGACGATACTGCTTCTGATTTATTGGGCCTTGATCCGGTTTGGTTTTAATTTTATGCGCCAGAATATCGGTATGCGTCAACTTATCACCTTCCAGGTGAAAAATGTCGTTAAATTGAATGCAAACATTTTCTATTGCAATTTATTCCTCTTTGTTTAAGTTGGCCTCTATATTTAATGATTTAAGTAGTTTTGAAATTCGTTCACTTGGTTCCTGCTTACTTACGCTTAAAATCACATTTTTATTCTTTTCCCTGCCTATACTTCGAAACTTGTTGAAATTTTCGAATTTGGGGACGAAGTCTTTACTCAAGAAAAATGGATCGTCAGTGGAATTGAGTATTGAAACCGCAAGGTGATGGTCCCTTACACTTGAAATTGTGTTCGCTAAGTAAACTCCAGGTTTTAGTTCCTGACTATGCAGGAGAACGTCACGTAACCCTGTATTTACCTTTAGCTTAACAATGGTTTGAGTTCGGGCCTTTATTTCCTGGTTTAATACTTTACTTGTATTGTCAGCAACATTGGCTGTATTGATTGGTTCGCATGGGTGTTTAAAGTGATACTCCGACACCAAGTTCCTATTTTTGTCAAAGAACTTCAATGTTTTAGTCACTGTATCAATAATTGATCGGTTCCATAGGATATCTCGACCAATTATGCCATCTGCGGGTATGTCGTTTAGACCGTTTATTATGTGAAATTTTCCATTAAAGCCATTTGTCAATAGTTTATTAGTGGTGATTGTACCTAATGTTGTACTATATCCACCGAATGCTCCACCTACTTGCCTTGTCTCCTTTCTGGATATGATTGTGTTAGGCTTTAACGAGCTTTCTTTCAAAAGAGATGTGTCCGCCCCCGTATCCAATAATACAGATATTTTACCTCCTTTGGCCTCAGGCAGGGGGAGTTCTACAAAAACGTCGTTTTTACTTAATTTCTTTGTTAAGAAAAGCCTATTTCGTTTGATATTGCAATATTTAATTTTCTGATTTAGGATATAGCCTAGTTTTTGGCCGATCTCCTTTGAGTATAGCGATATGATATCGCCTACTTGAATGATTAAATTTAAAAATTGCAACATCAGGCTCACGAGCTTGTTTTGTACCTGCGTGGCTTTTGGTCTATGCTGGAGTTTTATTTTTTGCATGCAATTTACATGTCTTTGCCCTTTCCTCTTAAGATTTTTTTTCTTATTCTTGCTATTGGGCTCCGGGATACTTAATTTACTGATCATGGCATCTGAAACGGTGTTCTGGATTAAGGGTGTCTCTAAATACATGTTGGGCTGGGCTTTACTAATTTGTTATGACTATTAGTAGGAAATGGTTTAGGGGCGCAGCTCACCTCATTTGGCTGGCCCCTCATTCGTTTCCCTGCCCTTTCTTTGCCAGGTAGTTCCTTTTACTGTAACAGTTCTCTTCAGAGTGGCCCACTCTTGAGCACCAGTCACATTTAAGCTTTGGCTTACCACGTTTTGCCGCTGTCATGTAAACTTGTGCTTTAGGACAAGTCCCTGGGTCGTGGCCATAAGCCTTGCAGGAGTCGCAATACGGGGTGTTACGACGTACCCTACATTCGGCGTAAGTGTGATTTGACTTTCCACAGAACCTACACGTTAATTTCTCTGCTGGCCTGTTACGAAGGTGCTTTACACTGGTCTTGTTTGAACTGTTTTGCGAGTACCAGTTCGAAGTACTCGGACCTATGTTGATTGGGATTTGCGAACTTGGGTAGGTGGACGCTTGAGGAGCATTAGTCGGCTGCCAATCTTGGGTCATTTCTAGGGAGCTGTGTATGTAAGGGCTATTGTTTAATTGAAAATTGTTAGACATGGAATTAACATTGTTGGGCATAGAATTATTCGGATTTGTGGGGTTTTGAAAATATTGTGGACGAAGGAGATTAGACGTTTTTAACGCCGTATCTGCTAACGTCTGTAGTTCATCCCCACTGACCGTCAACATAAATTGACGCAACGCTGGATCTAATAACCCTACTTTGAAGCTGCAGATTATTGCATTCTTAAGTTCCTTCTTAAGAGCTACAGAGTCTGCACTTGAGTATCTGGCGTCAATAATGTCTGTTGCTTTTGCTTGCAATGCTGTAAGACGTCTAGCGAAGGCATGTACGTCTTCTGTTGCAAGTTGATGTGACTGCTTTATTTCGGCAGTCACACTATCTAGTGTCCGTACAGTAAGGTATGTGCCTTTGATCAGAGTCTCTAACTCCCGCACTGTACTTACTTTATTGGATCTAACCAATTCAAACGCATCACCAATTAGTCTAGTCGTCAACATTGCTACATAAATTGATTCGTTGTCTGAATCTGTACACTTCAGAACATGCATTGAGAAACTCATACACATTTCCTGATAGATCAGGTGTTCTTGCCCCAGAAAATTTGGGAACAATTTGTGCAATTATTTTTGCAATGCCGTCGTAACTCATTGTGTTGGTTGAATTGGATGATTCCATGCAATGCACCGTGTCTGGTGTAAAACTAGAGTTTTCGAATTGCAGGGCTACTAGTTGTTGCCTTTGCTTCGTTCTCTCGTTTTTCAGCAACTCTATTTGCGATCTATATCCTAATTCTCGCCCACGGATACTTTCCGTCTCCCGTTGGTTTAGGTCCTGTTTTGTCAGGGAAGCTCTAAGCTCGCTTTTAACTTTGGTGAGGTTGGACTGGAGCGCCACAATTTCTAAGTTTAATCTCGAAATTGTTTCCTCGGCCTCAGTGTTTACTTTTTCGGCTTGAATTTGGCTGCGGTCCAAACTAAATCGCACCCTTTTGGTGTTTTCTAGTTCAGCTTTAAGCGCTTGGATTTCACTTTGGTGACTATCCTTTTGCCTATTGACTGCTTCTAAATACTCAATGAGTATTGCGTCAGTAGTCTCAAGCCTCGTAAACTGTCCCCACTGCGAACTTAATTGCGCATAAATTAACGCATATACTTCCCTGCTTGTAATGGTCTTAAGTTCAGATAAGAGTGACTCGTTAAAATGTCTTATTTTTTGCCCTTGTTCTTTTATTTCTTTTTTGAGTTGATGAATTTCTTCTATCAACTGGGCTTTTATGGACTCTCTTCTGTCCATAAACTTAAAACCAGAACAATTTAACCAGTGACCAAGCTGGAGCCGAAAATCAACGCTTTCTAGGAAAAACTTTACTTAATTAACCCAACGAAGTTTAATGCCGTGTAAAAAAAAAAAACGTATTATCGTATATAAGATATGACACTAGACACTACCCTTACCTACCCCAATTAGGTAATGCCGTAAAACAAACAAATCAAAACAAAAGAGGAGAGAAAGAAGGAAAAAAAAAATTATTAAAGACGATACTTGATACTTACCTGCTTCATTTACTGCTGCAGTGTCGTAGAATTTTTTTTTTTTTTTTTTCGTGTTGTTTCTTTTTTTTATTGTGTCTCTCACGGCTCAATTGTTTTAATAATCACTGTTTATATTTTTGTTTTTTTTTTTTTTTACACTACACAAAAAGTTAGAACTACACAGAAAGTTAGAACTACACAAAAAGTTCGCGTACCGGCTGCGCCAGATGTTATGTTAGGTTCGGTGGTTGAAATTCGACTCTCCGATTCTTCAAGACCTACCTGGAACTTCGCTTTGGACACTTCGGGAAAATGCATTGGTCAGCATTACCCGGAAGTGTTTGCATTTAGTTAGTAGGTCGCGGCCCATTGAATCATTGCGTCACGTAAGTGAATTGTAGTTGTGCTGTCGCTGCAGTGGAATTGTGTTATTGTGTTATTACAATTCCACTGTGAAACCGTTTCACTGACGCAACCATGACTCAGTTAGCCGCGGCTCCTACATATGCGTTTTGGGGCATAACATATTCATATACTCGTATGTGTGCCCTTGGTATCGCGATGCGGTTGTATCATATTTATTCGTTCGCAAGCAGTTCGGTTGGTACGACTTTTTTTTTGCATAGCGCGTGTTGTGACATACCGTTCTTAGGATCGTCAGACAATACCGTTCAGTGGTATGCCGTTCTGTACCACACTCTCATCGCTTACTCTTGTTCGTGTTCAGCTCATCGTTGTATGGTGAAATATTCTTTTCAGCCATTACATAATCAGTTCATTTGTTCAGCGAAACAATATACAGTTTCGTACCTTATTCTTATCGTTTTTTCGATTCGTTTATAACGCTTCAATCCTTTTAGCTTTTCACATTCGCAATATCCAACCTTGAAGAATTTATTGCTTCCACAGATCACTTAGTGGAATTTTTCGCGGCGTTTAAAGAAAAAGGCAGTATCCGATTTTTCCATCTCTCTCTTGAAGGCTTATAAAAGCGAGCTCTCGGATTTGTGGTCCGACATTAAAACAAATTACCGTCAATTTATCGCAAGTGCGGGCACAAATACCGACGATCAGGATGAGCAGGATATTCTGGAAGCGGCAAAGGCTAAGCTTCGGTCATCTTCGGACACATAAATCTTGTGCCTGGGTAACATTATTGCTTCCATGGAGGATTTGGAAGCAGATCAACACAAAGTCAAAGTCCCAGCACAGAACCTTGCTACAGAGGTAGTAAACTTAGCGTCTTCTTCTGTCGAATCGGGCAGCTATATTAAAGTCCCTCCGTATGACTCAGAAGTGTTTCACGGCACTTACTTGGATTGGCCATCCTTTCGAGACATGTTCTCTGCGATCTATATAAAAAATTCCCAATTAAGCCCGGTGCAAAAACTTTTCCATTTGCGCGCCAAAATTAAAGAAGAAGCGAATAACGTTGTAAATAAATTTGCATTAACTAACGCTAACTTCGAACTTGTTTGGCAAGCATTAACAAATCAGTTTGAAAACAAACGGACCATCGTCAATAATCAGATCAAGTTCCTTTTTCAACTTCCTCACGTCAAAACGGATTCGGGTCGAGCAATTCGACAATTACAGAGCGATAGCAATGATGCTCTAACTGCTCTTACGAATGAAGGTATCGACATAAGTACATGGGATTCCATACTAGTGCATTTATGTTCAGCACGCCTGCCTGAAAACACACTTACTTTGTGGGAACAAGGGTTGGACAATCCTATGGACATTCCGTCGTGGGCGGATATGAATACGTTTTTGACCAATCGGTACCGAGCCCTAGAGACTATTGACGATATAAAAGGGAAAGCCAGTGGCCCATTACAAGCCAAATCCCAATCCACTTCAAAATCATTTCATCTTGCTAGATCCCAATTTTCCATCTCATACAGTATGCGTCGTAAGGGACATGCATTGCGGTTGTGTCCCGATTTTCTCAAACTAAATGTGCCTGGTCGGATATCTTTGGTAAAAAGATTTAATCATTGCTTTAACTGTTTAGGATTGAATCACACCATAGCCAAATGCCAAAGTACCAACACTCTATTACATTTGGATTCCCCATCCATTCATTCAACCATTGCTAAACAATCACATTCATCCGAGGCACGTATTGCTTTAGTATCTCAACCTTACGCCGAACAATCTTCCGTTCCGTCAACTTCATCATCTATGTATATAGTCCACTCTCCCACAAGCTTATAATATCAGAACGTTTTCCTCTACTATCCATCGCACCGTGCTCCTTGCTACGGCGATGGTTAGCGTTCTATGTCAAGATACACCAATGTGTATTCGCGCTCTACTTGATCCTGGGTCTGAAGTTTCGTTTCTCGCTGAAGATGTTCAACGAAAAGACTACGCTTACCGACTCAACCCGTCGAGGCTCAAATAACGGGACTCGCATCAACTGTTACTGCCTCCTCATCCAAAGTATGCACCTCTACGTTATGTGCCCAGCAAACGCCGGAGTTCAGTATAGAGGCCAAAGCGTTTCTTCTTAAACGTGTAACAGGGAAACTTCCATCCAGTACATTCGCATTGAGCGACCTTAGGGGCAGCATCGACTTTCCATTGGCCGATCCCTATTTCGATCATCGGTCATCCCAGATCGATCTATTGATCGGTGCTGACCTCTACCCATCAATTATACTTCCTGGTCTCAAACCCAATTTCTATTCGTCGTTAATGGCTCAAAACACCGTCTTCGGATGGGTAATCTTTGGGCCACTCCCATCGGAGCGGACTTGTTTACATTCGTTTCACAGATTAATGAAGTCTCACACGACAAACAGATCGAACAATTCTGGCAACTCGAGGAGATACCCACCGTTCGTCATTTGTCCGTTGCCGATCAATATTGTGAAGACTTATTCACTCAAACGACATATCGCAACTCTGACGGGCGTTATGTGGTGCGTCTTTCCTTTAAACCGGAGTTTGCCTCTGATGCTGAGTGGGGTTTATCTCGCGACATCGCTCTCAAGCAATTCCTGATCAACGAGCGAACGCTCAGTAAGAATCTCGAGCTTCGAGAGCAATACCAGTCGGTGCTCAACGAATATCTTACGTTACAGCACATTAAATTTGCCTCCTCTGTCAAGGCAGTTTCCAATCACAAAGTCTTATCCTATTATGCTGTCCTTAAGCCTCAAAGTACGAGCACAAAGGTCAGAGTGGTTTTTAATGCATCCAGCCCCACTATCAAGGAACATACTCTCAATGAAGTCTTATACCCAGGTCCGGCATTGCAGGTCGATATCGTTTTTCTACTTCTACAATGGCGCCTATTTAAATACGTCTTTAATTCGGACATTGAAAAAATGTACCGACAAATCCGAATTCATACTGATCAAACCCCCTTCCAACCGATTCTATTCCGCGAGTCTTCGCAGGACCCTATTCGGGATTTTGAGCTGCAGACGGTCACTTTCGGAGTGACTTGTGCCCCCTACTTAGCTATGCGTTCGCTGCATCAGCTGGCTCAGGACATAGAGTCTGTATATCCCAAAGCATCGAAAACCCGTACAATCGAAATCTACGTAGTTGATGTGTTCTCCGGTGCTCATGATATTCAAACGGCCCAAGCAGCTCAAAATTAACTCATCCACGCTCTTGACTCTGCAGGTTTTGGCCTAAAGAAGTGGACATCAAACACGCCTGAGTTATTGACATCGATTCCTCTCGAAAATCGACTCGATGAAGATTTTTTGGAGTTCGAACAGAGCAGTATGACTAAAACTCTGGGTATTCATTGGAATGCCAAATACCTTTTTCTTCAACCTCAAAAGGGAGTCATTTGCAGGGCCCAGTACCAAAAGAGCTGTTCTGTCAGCCATCGCAAAATTTTATGGCCCTGCCGGCTGGCTGGCCCCATAATCATTTCTGCAAAGGTGACTATGCAACAAATTTGGAAGGATGGCACTGGCTGGGATGAGGAGCTTAGCCTTTCTACTAAACACGCGGTGGATTAACTTCGTCCCTTGGGCCAATATTCAACTTCATGGGTTCTGTGACTCTTCAGAAAAGGCATATGCCGCAGCCATATATGTGCGCATCTCACTAGAGAACTCGTCTTGTTCCTCTCAGCTGTTGTGGTCGAAGACAAAGGTCGCCCCCGTCAGCTCCACCACGCTATCTCGACTCGAGTTACAAGGTGCTGTCTTATTGTCCAAAGTGGTGCATTCGACACTCAAAAATATTGACTTTAACCCAACCGGTGTTTTTCAATTACAATTGTTCTGGCCTGGTTCAAGCGACCACCATGTGCGCGGAAAACTTACGTTGCCAATCGAGTCGCGGAAATCTTACGAAATACTGCTGGAGTGTCATGGCGTCATGTCATCTCTGCCGATAACGCAGCTGATATCGCTACTCGAGGAACTACTCCCTTAGTGCTAAGAGAGAATTCGTTATGGTGGCAAGGTCCCTCGTGGCTTCCGCAACCTCAGTCGGAATGGCCTGCTTCTCCTTCTGCCTCTGTGGATGAGGCCTTACTAGAAATCCGATGTCCGTGTTCGCTTGTATCCTGTCCGAGTCCTGCATACGAAAATATCCTCAAACGTTTTTCTTCATGGCATAAAGCTCTCCGCATCATCAGCTATATCTTCCGCTTCTTCCACTCTTATCGAAACCGAAATAGAAGTCCGGCGCTGACGGACTTACACCTTTCTCATGAAGAAATAAACTTCTTTACTAAATTTCGGTTAATACGTCTCACCCAACAAGAGCATTTTGTACCCGAGTACATCCGCCTTCTTCAGGGGCTTACAATTTCATCGAAAAGCTTTTAAATTCATTTTTATTCATTCATTATTTAAACTTATGTACTAGACAAAAACGATTAAATCTAATTTAAAACTAACATTTATCTTATTCTAGCTTACTGGCTCTTAGTGAGCGCTCTAAACTTAACAATATTCTTAAAACTTATGCCTTTCGGCCTTAAATCTATATATATTTTGTTTTGTTTTTTAGTAATTCGTCATGAACAGCTCCCACCTAATTGCTGGAAACTAGGTAGAGTTGTTAAGTATACCAAGGTCCGGATACCCGGGTCCGGAAATGTTTGAATCAAAATAGGGCTGAGCACACCCACCAACTTTCCAGTCAACTCTCTTTGCCTTCCCATAGGCCTGGAAGCTAATGCTGGGTGTTGAGAGTGGGTTTGCTCTGAGCTATTCTATATATAGTTTTGGTCGTTAGTTAAAACACCCACTTGCTCTGTTTTTTTTTCTGTGCAATTAAATTAAAAAGTCGAGTTACATTTTAGTTCCTATGGCGGCAAGACCGCCGGCACCATTTTTTGTAAAGGAATAAAGTACCCAAAAATCAATATTGCTTTCTTTTTTTGATGCACCGCTGGCAAACAACCAAGCAATTGGTTTGACGGTCAATGAGGGCAAGACAAAGTATATGCTGTCATCAAGAAAGGACACCCAACACCGACGTCTTGGGCAAAATGTCACCGTAGACAGATATAACTTTGAGGTGGTAAAGGACTTTGTCTACCTAGGCTCCGCTATGACTTCAGACAATGACACCCGCGCTGAGATTAAACGAAGAATAACTCTTGCCAATCGCTGTTTCTTTGGGCTAAGAAAGCAATTGAGTAGCAAAGCCCTCTTTCGAACAACTAAAGTGACCCTTATAAGACCTTGATCATCCCAGTCCTACTTTATGGTGCAGAGGCATGGACTCTGTCAAAGCGGATGAGGCTACTCTTGGTTACTTCAAGAGGAAAATTCTTCGAGTAATTTTCGGTCCCGTCTGCATAGACGGTGAATGGAGGAGGAAATACAATGACGAACTTTACGGGCTGTACAGCGACATCGACCTAACCAGAAGAGTGAAGGTCCAACGACTGAGGTGGCTGGGACGTCAATGCTCCGGCCCGGAAGATCTTCGAATCCACACCCGAAGGACGGCGCAGTAGAGGAAGACCGCGACTCAGGTGGTGCGCGCAAGTGGAAGGGGACCTTAACCAACAGCTGGCCAAAGATCGTGCTGGCTGGAGACGCTTGTTGGTTGAGGCCCAGGTCCACCCCGGACTGTAGCGCCACCTTAAGTAAGTAAGTTAAGACCGACGATATTTCCAAGGTACTTGATCTCACGCATACAGAACATACTTTTATTGAGATTTATGGTCAAGTTCGCCCTACGTAAGCAGGAAGCCACTTCCGCCAAAACTTGGACGTGGGTTTCGAAATTCGCCGAACATATTAATAAGTCATCCAAGAAAATAAAAACATATTACCGAAGTCGTTCTGGAATAACCCGGTCCATCAGGTGACACATCCTTTGTGCGGCATTGCATAATCCAAACGGCATTACTGAGAATTGATACAGCGGCCGACTCGGAACAGCAAATTCCGTTTTCTGTTTGTACTCCTCATCGAGAGGGATTTGCCAAAATGGATCTTTGAGGTCAAGCCCCGTAATAAAAAATGTGTCCTGAAGGCGGCTTTAAAGACCATCAATATGTGGCAGCGGATATGCGTCTTTTTTCGTCACGCTGTTCAACTTTCGACTGTCCAAGCAAAGGCGTAGTTTACCTGGCTTTCTCACTAGCACTATAGGGGAACACCAAGGTGAGTTGCTTTCCTCAATAACTTTCAGTTCCAACATGCAATCAAGCTCCTTGAACACCTCTTCCTGTCGCACCGGAGGCAAGGAGTAGTGTCTAGACTTAATTGGCACTGCGTCTCCAATATCGATGTTGTGAATCTCTAAATGAGTATGCCCGAGACCCATGTCGACAAGGTTTGGAAACTTTTTTTCACGGACTCTAAAAATTGTATCTGTGCGGGCGTAAGTGTAATAAAATTTGCTTCATCTGCTGGGCTACTACTTTCTTCATTTGGCAGGGCAATCGAGTCAATCTGGCAGTGCGGGACTAAGCTGAATTCCTTCCAGAAATTCATGCCTTGATAAACCTTTTGTGTTAAATTGGGAATTACATAGAAGGTAATGGTTTTCGTGACGCTGTTAAGCGACGGTGGAATTTCGCAGTATCCCACAATATCGTGAGTATTACCATCCGCCGTCTTAACGAAATTCTTGTAGGGCATCATCTGAATACCATTCCTTTCCATATATTCAAATTCATTCCATCTCCCAATACAGAGATGGATGCACCGCTGTCAAGCAATCCGAAAACGTATTCGTTCTTTAACAGCACTTTAGCGTACATACATCCATCTGTTTCCGAGGTTAAAATAGTCCCTATTATGAGTTTCTGGAAGGCTTTCCGCTTAAGATACCTTTTCCTACACTTCCTGGTGTGATTGCTCGTGACTGTGGGGAATAAATACTGCAGCAATCATAACCATGGGGAATAGATACATGGTGCACCGAACAAGAAGATAAGAAATGGATCGTCGCATTGAACTAATCGTAGTGGCTGGCGTGGGAATGCTGTTCGTCGTGTCGCGATGGATATCCCATGCCTGGGCTTGGTATGGGGTACTGGACACCCTGGGAGTGTGGGCGTTCGGCTGACAAGGCACTCGTATGGACGCGGGCTTCTTGCTGAGGGTAAAGTGACGTGCATGGCAGGCGATTTGGAGCAGACAACATTCGACAGTCAATCTGACAACGTGTGTCCTCGACCTTAAGAAAATGAAGAAATAAAGAAACGCTTATTTTACTCGGTAGTTTGTTTTGCTTAATTTCTGGACTTTTGCAGATTGAGTACCGGACGATTAAATTCCCGAACAGTATTATTACCCATTATCAGCAGTTTATAATAATTTTGTTTCCTCCCGTGAAGCGACTTGAGTTGGAAGGTATTAATAGGGTGAGCAACAACACAAGACGAAACATCATTTTTTTCGCGTTGCAATATAGCAATAGGAGCACTATCCAACGTTTGTTCAACCTTACTCATTGCGATGTTTCCTTCTGCTAATTGTTGTGCAGCTCGGGGTTGTTCCTTTGGAAACGACTATCCACGTCTCTCCTGTTGTTCCCCCGGCGGTTTTCTTGGTGTTTAGAACACTCGGTTGTGCAAACACCCTTAGCGCCACAGAGAAAGCAGAAAAGCTATCGCTCTTGTGAGGGACACTGATAGAACGTATGTCCCTGGTGGTCACAATTCCAACACAATAATGGTGTTCGATTTTGCGTTCGGCTAAATGCTGCCACTTCTTCGACCTGTTCATCCGCTTTTTCCTCCAAATGTATCTCATGAACAGCTTTTTGGGAAAACATCCGCCTAGACAAGAAACGTTCAGCTTCATTACCCTTGTTTCTAAGCTGTTCTAGATCTGCTATATTAGCAGCAAGCAGTACCTCTCCTAGTTTATCCTTGGAATTATTTCAGATGACCTCTATAAGCTTCTTAGCGTCAAACGGCTCATTCAAACGGTCGTTCAGACCTATAACAGAGCTATAGAAGTCATCGAAAGATTCTTTGAATCCTTGTCTACGAGTCAATAATCGCATGTAAACTTCAACATCATTTTTTTTTCGCCCGAACTCCCTCTCCATAGCAATGTTGATGTCTCCAAACTTCGCGTGGGGGTTTTTGCAAAGAAATGACCAGAACCAATTATTCTCCTTTCCTACTAACAGGGAATGAAAGTTAGCAGTGATCTGGTCATCGCTATAGAACTACGAAGCTTGGAGCCTATCAACCTTAAAGAGGATGTCGATGATGTTCTCAGTACCATCATACCTTATGTTCCACCTGTCTAACCGACATTTCTCAGATGCATTAGAAGCGCTTGGTATTTCCGACACTGGTGGGGGAGGAACATTGTGCACTAAGATCGCCCTAAACGCGGGTGGATACATATTTGATAATTGCATGAATTGTTTAAATCTGGGATATTCTGTACTGGCACGGGGTTGCTTATATTCTCCATTTTATCCAAAACGCTGTTCATGAAAATTTGCATTTGTTGAAAGAAGCGAATTTGGTTCATTTTTAGCGACTGATCGATGCGATCTGCTAAAGATGCGGTATCTACGCTCTGTTGTTGTTGCTGCATATTGCAAGCCGAAGTTCCAGGTTCATCAACAGGATTGGTCTCATTAGGAACCGCTTGTTTGTCATCTGCCATGATCGCTGAATTTGAGGAGGAATTTGAAATTTGATGAATATTTTTGCCGTTTAATGACTGGTGAAACGCTTCAAATTCTTCCTCTAAAATGCTTTTATTCGCCTTACCTGCGGTTGAAACCGATCGAGTATTCGAACGATTTGGGATTTTTTTCATACTCAATATCTTAAACGATTAGGAGACAACAACAGAGAACCAGCGAACGAAGCGAGGGAACAACAAAATCGAAAGTAGCACAAAATAAATAAAAATATAATAATGTATCGGTTGGTATAGTATTAAAAATGGTATATAAAAAATATAGAGTATAATATATAAAAAAAAAGAAAAAAACAACTCAACAAAAAAAAAGTCTGGTGACGAACTAAACTACCTATCCAAAGATCTATTTAACATAAAATTGGGCTTATGATGAGGATAATTGGCGGAGAAAAGACGATAACTTCGGATGTAAAAGATGGCGAAGTCCTGCGAGCCGATTTGAAAAATAACGAAAAAAAAAAAATAAGTATTGAACGGGTAAAACTCTGAGACAGGAAAAACTACTATACAAAAACTAATAATAATTTTTATTTCAGGACGGCTACAGACAAACCAGTTGTCCGCATCCGACTCAGAAACTTGAATTTAGATGGCGGGAGGATCAAGTGGAAGACTAACGTAACACAATCGTTCCACGTCTCTTCACATCACTATAAGCTATATGTTGATTTTGGTTTGCCAGTCAGGACTTTGATGTCGGTATTATAACAGATAATATGAAGACTCAGACAAAAATAATACAACAAAATTTTATTTAGATTCTTTCCCTCCATCGCAACGCAATACCAGAATAACACCAGTCATCGGGACTTATGTTGGGAAAAGGAATCTAAGTTCAACAACTGAAAAAAAAAATACTAAGCAAAATAACAAGAAATCACAAAAAAAAATAAAACAAATGAATTGGCTCTTTAAAAATCTGCATCCACTATTTCGCAATAGTGAAGCAGTATACGTACATATAATAAAACTGCAGCCGTTTTCATGTGTTTACGGTTGGCGTGTAAACTACTGCACAGATTTCGATGAAATTTTTTTTGAAATATCTCTTAAGATCCTGGGAAGGACATAGGCCATTCTTTACACTGCCATGCCTATTTTTTTGGACCGTTTTTGACCAAAATGTGTTTTTTTCTGACTTTATTGGCTTTTTATCGCTTCGAAGTTTTCTCCGATTAAATGAAACGAAAGAGACGTAGGCGAGGTGAGTGTGGATGTAATCAACAGCGACGTGCGATGATGGGCGTATGGTGGTGTAAATTTATGTATATTAAGTTTAAGGTTTTTGTTTTTGGTGGTTGTGATACTACCTACATTGATATCTACAGTAAAGAATTGAAGAATTCAAGAAGTGAAGACGATATTTATGTGAATTAATTTGTTTGATTTATTGTTGGTGTAAATACAAATCCTCTCTATATTATTTCTGTAGTTTTTATAGTAGTATATTTACCTCTTGCTGTTCACAGGCTCAACCAATCTCAACAAATTAAGTGCCAGATAAAAGATATTTTCTAGGTGTTTATTTTTGCTTAAAAAGTTGCAACTAAAGTTACAATTTGGCACTTTTTTCGAGAGCCTGCCACAATTTGTTTCTATTTTGGCCCTTTTTTGTCGGAGAAGGCGCCGTAGCCCGTACAAACGACGGCAGGAAAGAGAGTCAACGGCTGAAGAGAGTTACAGTCATAGGAAATCTAAGAGAGAATTTTCAAAATTTGTTGGGGTGGGATGGGGGGGGGGGGGGGGGGAATGGGGTAGGAGCACGGTTGCCTATGTGGTAATATTCTACCAAATTTGGTAATGTTTTATTTACGTTTTTAGTTTTGGTTAGCATTAACACCGAAATTACGAACTCGATATCAATTCATTTAAATGCTGTCTTACTGTATCTGAGTGGACATTGCATTTGCATCAGGTTGTATCTTCTCCTCCATTCGCCCTCCTCGCACACATGACCAAAAATCCGCCGAAGAAGTTTTCTTTCGAAGGAGCCCAGTATCAGCTCTCCCCTCCTGCTTATCGTCCAGCACTCGGCGCCATAAAGCAGAACTGGCAGGATAAGGGTTCTCTAAAGCATACACTTTGTCCTTCGAGTTAGGAGTTTTGAACCCAATTGCTTTGCCAAACCGAAGTAGCAGCACTTTCCTAGGGTTATTCTTCGCCGGATCTCCACTAGAATGTCATTTGTGGAGTTCATGTTTACTCCGAGGTAGATAAACTCCTTAACTACCTCGAAATTGTTGCAATCAATAGTGACGTTCTGTCCTAGGCGTTGGACAGATGCTTGTTTGTTTGTTGATATCATGTACTTAGTCTTGTCCTCATTTACTTACTACAAGACCAACGAGTTTCGCCTGTTCTTAAATCGCCGTAAAAGCCTCTATCACGGCACGCTGGGAGCGACCGATGATGTCAATATCGTCTGCATACCCAAGTAGCTGGACGGATCTGTTGAAGATAGTGCCTTCCGTATTGACACCTGCCCTGCGCACTATCTGCTCTAGCACGACATTGAAGAAGTCACATGATAATGCGTCTCCTTGCCGAAATCCGGTGCATGTTTGGAATAGCTCGGAGGAACTACTCCCAAATTGCACAAATTGCACATGTTTGCATGTGTTTTCTCCAGCGTCACGCTATATAGCTGAATCAGTTTTGCCGGGATCCCGAATTCGGCCATCGCCACATAAAGCTCCTGACGATGAATGCTAGTCTCTACTTGAAATTCATTGGTCTTTTCCAGGATTTGCCTCAGTGTGAAAATTTGGTCTATAGTCGATCTGCCGGGTAAACCATCAGAGCCGGCGGCCTTGTTGTTATTTAGTTCTTTTCAAGATAGCCTTGATATAATCCAAATATTATAAATGCGAAAATAAGATTATTACATTTTAACGACCGTAAAACTATTTTTATGAATTTTTTGTATAGGAATAGATGGGACCAAATTCATCATAGGCATCTATATTTGGTAAGAAATAATACATTTGCTGTGTATTTTACCAATGAACTTAAATGTGTAGGGCTAATTGGTTGGCTTGAAAAATAGCATAGTTTTGGACCCGATAAGTGGCGCTGTTGTTGATATAAATATTTTAATTGAGTTACTCGAAGTGCTAATTCTACGCAGACGAAATCGCGGGTACCAGCTAGTAAGTATATAAAGCAATGATTGTCTATCCCGGATTTTATGCAGGAATTTTTTAACTTTATGCAGGAACGTTGCTATGGCTGTTACGACCTCAGATTTTGACGGTCAACCTTTTAGTTGCCGTCCGGCTGAATGAATTTTGTTGGCAGCACACTTTAAAAAAAACAACTTGTAATTTCCTATTCTTGGTTCTATTGTTTTTACGTACCTTTAATCTCGACTTCTTCTTTTTTTAATTTTTAGATCTCTATATGCTATTATATTCAATATAACTTAAAAACACTTCACTGTCTGTATATAAAAAAAAATTGCCATTGGCTTTTTAAGTTATAAAATTTGGTAATTTGTGCTGCGGATATTCTTCTTCCGTCAGCTACGAAATACTTAAGAATAATGGCCTTTCTTGTGTCGGCGTTGGGAAAAAAATTTAAAAATAACTTTTCTCATTTTGACCAGACTCAATTTAACTGCTTTTATTTTCTCGTTGTTTTTCTCTTTTACGAGACTCAAAGGCTGTTCATTTCTCGGCATATAACACTTTTTGGTAACGCACCCTCTGTAAAGTTGGCCGGTCCTGGTGCCAACTTACTAACTTCTTTACTAAAGATTACCACTAGCTTTGGCTATTGCGCCTTGAGCTAAGACCTTTGGCAGTTGCCTGCACTCAAGGTGGGGATAACAATCTACAACGCAATACAATAGTTCGGGCTCGCAAGCCAAATAAAACAGTCGTATGCCTTGGTGGTTGGTAAAGAAGTCCTCCTTTATTTAAACTCATGTGACTTATATAGTGACAAAAATATGTTATCGAATATCCACTTCGATATCGATACCCCGATATTTTGCCTTATCAGCATAATGTGCGTGACGAGGGTGAACGACCAAATACTTCAAGTGTTTCGGGTTCACCTGCGTCCAATGCTTAGTTGACATATTTAGTGTTCGCAAATGAACCCTGATCGTACCCTCGATCCGGCATTGCATATACATACGTTTGCTTCATGCACCGAGTGTGCCATCAGAGTAATATGACTCTCTTTTTAAATTGTTCACTCCATGAGTGTCTGTATGTCGTTCATATCACTCTGATGTTTGAAGCAAATGCAAATGAATGTGACGAGTTCTGGGCATCAAGTATCTAAGTAGATTTTGATATTCTTAATTGCTTTCGGCAATTAGTTAAGTGGCCGCTGGTGCGATCCCTTCACACCACCCTTCCTGGGGAAAAAGGAGAAATCATGCTGTAACTTGATTTCTTCTTTTACGCGTCACTTGTACAATAAGGGATCTACTGGTTTGTTTGCTATTGCTTTGAATTTCGTTATTGTTTGTTCATATTTTTATACAATCTTATTTTGTTCTTTTCGTTACATAGTACATATTTAGTATTATAATATGGGAACCTTTGTTGTTTTTCTTTATTGTAGCTCACATTTCTTAGGTATTATTTAATATTTCTTTTTAACAACATTTAATGGATGTATTAATGGACACTTGGTACATGGTATTCATATAATTCTTAATGCTATTGCAAAAAAATGTTTTTTCTTTTTACAAGTTTTGAATGTATACGAAATTTTCTTATTCTACAAAATTGCTTATTTATATGACAAAATTACGAAATGTCTTAAAAGTTATATAATTTATTTTGGTTTTTGTTTTTTTTTTATTACTACAAATTTCTTAAGAGCTTCCTTAAGATTATTACAGTATGTCTTAAAAGTTATTTTTCTATTACAAAATATCTTTCTTAAGACTATTATGGCTTACATCTACCTATTTTTCTTACAAAATATTTTTTTTTTTTTTTTAATCAAAAGTAAATACAAATTGCTTTAATATGTACCCATAGAATTTCTTAAGTCGGTTTTTATGAACTTTAGTTCTCTTACCTTCGTACTTTATTTCACAATTTACTCCTTCCTCTGACAATACTTCGAACGGTCCTATGTAAATGGGATCTAATTTTCTTCTGTTTTCATTTCTTAACAAGACTAAACTACCTACTTCGAAAATAGTTGGTTTACTTCGGGTTTTCCTATCGTAATCAGTTTTTCTATCATTTTTTCTTTCTACGAGTATGTCTCTAGCGTCCCTATGAGCGATTTGTAATCTTTGTCTCAACTCAATTACGTAATCTTCATAATTGTACCTTGGGTCTACCTGTTTGGTTAAGTTTGATGGTAACGTACATTGTCGCCCGAATACTAATTCAAATGGGGTATTCCTCGTTTCAGCATGTACTGCGGTGTTATAGCAAAACACATAATAAGGTAACCAAGTACACCAATCTGTATGTTTTTCAGACACGTAGCTCCTGAGGTATGCTCCGAGAACTTTATGGGAGTTTTCTAATGCTTCTATGCTTTCCGTAAGCCGTCGACTGCATTTGTTCTATTTTTAGTAGTTTACACATATCCTTAAAGAAATTGCTTCAGTGAATTTAGTCTGCTCGTCTTGTAAGGTTAGTATGTATTTATATCCTTTTACGGACTCGTCTAGTGGACCTACTAAATCTAGATAGATCTTGCCGAAACTTGATTTGTTGATGTTATCTCCATGGGCTGCTTTTTAAATGTAATATGTTTGTTCTTCTGACAAGTGGGGCAACGCTTAACATAAGTGGCTATATCATTTTGCATTCCTGTCCAGAAATATTTTCTTTTTATATTCTTAAGCATGCGGTTTATTCCGGCATGTCCACTTGTTGGTAACAGATGATAATCGTTGAGCAATATTTTAATTTTGTGAGGATCATTAATTTCAATACATTTCTCAATTAGGTGCACCTTTACATTACTTTCTTTAAATAATTCTCCTAAGATTTTGGTTAACTCGTGAATTTTATATTCTCGACGGCCGTCTGCGAGTTTTTTAATTTCTTCTTTCGTAATGTATAATTTATTAATAGATAATGATAATGAATGGTCCGCAGATTCTATGCACGTCCCGCGACAATATTTTGCCAAATGATGCCGATCGGTCTGTAGTGCCCTCCTTGGACCTTCTTAGGAGTATACAATTCTTCTCTGGGATGTATGCCAAAACTTTGTTGGATCCCAGGATTATATTAGTATCTTTTACTTGATACTCTTCGTCCTCGAAACTGTTACATATTTTAAGCTCAATAATTTTATTCCCATGCTCTGGCGGTCGGAGTAGTTCTGTGATGACGCGATTGTTTTCTTCGCTTTCGGTTTCTGGTCCTTGATTTGAGATTTCTTTACTGGATTGTGACCTTGTGATGACACATACGTGGAGTTGTTTAAGCTGATCAGTGCCAAATTTTATACGACTTAGTGCGTCAGCTGTACAATTATCTTTTTCGGGTGTGTATTCGATGTAGAAGTTGTATTCTTCCAGTAGTAGTCTAAATTTAGTCAATCTACTTAAAGGTTCTTTCAGGGAGAAAAGGTATACTAAAGGTCTGTGGTCTGTTATAATTTTGAATTTTCTGTCAAAAAGATATGGTCTATAATGCCTTATTGCCCATACTATAGCAAGTAACTCCTTTTCGATAGTGCTATAGTTTTTCTCGGCGCTGTTAAGAGTTTTACTAGCATAGGCAATAGGTTTGTCATCGAAGTTGGATAATACAGCTCCTAAGGCAAAGCCTGAGGCGTCTGTCCATAGAATGAATTCCTTATCAAAATTCGGAAATTGTAGAATTTGGGGGCTTGTGAGAATTACTTTTAACAGTTGAAAAGATTTCTCACAATCCTGGTTAAAATTGAATTCTACATTTTTTTTGAGTAATCGGTTAAGTGGAATAGCTATTGTAGCAAAATTTGGTATAAATTTGCGATAATAATTCGCGAATGCTACGAATCTTCGTACTTCATCAGCATTTGTAGGTGTAGGATAATTGTTCATAACAGCTGTTTTTGCTGGATCTGGATGAATTCCCTTATCAGAAATAATGTGCCCTAAGTATAATACTTCTTTTCG
Source organism: Cheilosia impressa (assembly GCA_948293265.1). Lineage (NCBI taxonomy): Eukaryota > Metazoa > Arthropoda > Insecta > Diptera > Syrphidae > Cheilosia > Cheilosia impressa. The sequence continues at coordinate 60,257,173 of OX411880.1, forward strand.
TAAGAATGCACATTTTCCTGGGTGAATTTTTAAATTTACTTCCCTTAGTCGTTTAAACACATCGATCAGATTCTTGTTGTGATCTCTTAGGTTTTTGCCAAACACAATAAGGTCATCAAGGTACACAAAACAGCGGGAGTAAGTGAGTCCGGCCATTGCAATGGACATCATTCTCGAAAATTTACTGGGAGAAATTTTTAGTCCCATTGGAAGTCGTTTTAACTGAAAGTGGCCGTCCTCCGTTGAGAAAGCTGTTATAGGTCTACTTTTAGGTTCAAGCTCCATTTGGTAGTATCCCTGACTCAGATCGATACATGAGAAATATATTGCTCCTCCTACCATGTCATAGATATCGCTAATGTTGGTCAATGGAAATTTGTCGTCCTCTATTCTCTCGTTCACGTTTCGGTAATCTATTACCATTCGAAACTTCTGCAAACCGGTAACAGGATCCTTCTTTTTTGGTACTATGAGAATCGGGGAGTTCCATGCAGAAACTCGTTCTCCAACATTTTATCTTTTTCTTCCTTTATATCTCCCTTCTGTGAGTGAGGAAGACGGTAGGGTTTGGTATATTTCGGTGTAGATCCTTCTTTCAATGCAATATCTGCTTGTCCTACGTGTGTGTAAGTGAGCTTATCACCTTCTAGGTGGAAGATGTCGTGGAACTTTGTACATATGGCTGTAATTTCAGCCTTCTCTTCCATATTTAGAGTATCAAGATTAATCTCTTTAAGTATCTTTTTTATTCTCGTAGGTGATACTGTAATTTTTTTTTCGCATGTAAAGACGTAATGTTCGGAAGCGGGCAGTGAATATGGTTCTGCCCATCTTACTTTAACGCTGGTTTCGCGGGTGTTTACTATTCTGACGGGAATTTTCCCGTTTATGGCCGTTGATATTGATCCAGCCATGTAGACACCCTTACACAACTGCTGGGGGTGAAATACTTGCGAATCGGTATGTTTCGTGTCTAGCCAGTAGGTGGCTTCGCATCGTGGCGCCACAGTTACGGTGTTGAGACCATGGCTTGAAAATATCGGTATAGAGACTTGTCTATTATTTATCTTGAGTTTTAATAATAAGCTTTCTAAATCAATTATTACACCAAACTCCGTAAGGAAGTTTGCACCAATAATACCATCGACGGGAATCGGAAATGAATCTGGTACTATGTGAAATTTGTACGGTATACTATTTTTCCCAAAATGTAGAGTACTTGTACATGTACCCTCTGATCGCAGATCCCCTGATATACCTATAATGGTGGTAATGTTCCCTTCGTATATGGGAATGTGTCTCTCAACTACCGAACTTTTTACTACACAGATTGATGCTCCGGTATCTAACAAGCATCGTAATGTTTTACTAGTACTGAATTGAATTTGTACGAAAAGGCCGTTTTCTATCCCCGTTGTGTATATGGTTTGTGGTGTCTGGGGATTTATTGACTCCCCTCCGAAGGGCCGGCTGTCCCCTCGGTGGGCTGATCGTTTGCCAAGGCTAGTACCCTTTGGTTATTTCTGTTTTGCCTTGAACCTCTATTCCGATTTGCGTCTGGTCTATTACCGTTATTGTAATGATTATTAGTACCTGCCCTATTAGTGTTCCTATTGACTGGTGGGTTGTTGTAGTTGTTCTGAGTATTACCTTGTTGGTTACGATTGGTATTTTGTGGCCGATTAAGCCGTGGTTGAATTTGAGAAAAGTTTCGAGGTAAATTATTATTATTATTGTTATTATTATAATTTTCGTTCCTACGGTAGTTAGGGTAATTCTGATGGTGTGGGTTTTGGTAATAATTCTGGTTGTTAGCCCTTTGAAAATTACGTGGCTGATAATTTTGTTGGTATACTGGATTGCGTTGGTGATTAATTGCATAGTGAATGCTTTCTGGGGCCGATGTTGTAGTTAAGTCTAGTTCTAATAAGTGTTCAATGGCATTTCGCATATTAGTATGCCGAGCGCTATCAAGAATAATTTTATATCGCTCGTTGACCCCCTGCTTCAAATGAGCTAAGCCCCTACGTTCGTTTGCTAACGAAATTATAGCGCGCGATAGTTCACCTTGTATTTGGGTTTCCAACTCGGTCATTTTGGCTACGAGGTTCTCTAATTCTGCTACATAGTCGCGCATGGGCCGATTACGCTGGCGTAATTTGTCGAGTTTTGATTGAATTCCTTCAATGATATCCCTAGCTCCGCATTTCGCCGTCAGGTTTGCTTTTAATTCAGCAGAAGTCGTCGGCCTAGCGGTTCCTAATTCAGTCAATGCCCTACCCTGGATTTTGCATTTAAGTACGAATTTCAAAAGTATCGGTTTCGCCGCGTCATTTAGTGTCTCATAGTAAAATTCGACGTTGTTAAGGAAGTCTCTTACATTTTCTGCTCGGTTTTCGTTGGCCTCGCAGGTGAGGACTGGCAATTTTTGTGCCGTGTTAAATTCGAATTCACCCATGATTTTGTTTTTTATAATGGGGTTGCTTATTGGAACTTCGCAAGACTCAAATTTAATTTGCTTTCTATAACCGATGATTGTGATAAACTACGTTCAGCCTCAGATTCGTCTGAATCAGTGTCCTCAATGTTATTTTTGACTATTCCTTCAGACTGTTCCCTATACGTTTTGGTTTCAGTAGTTAAACGAGTTAGGTACCTATGCTCTAGTTCCGATAAGGAGTTCTGATCGATAACTGAAAAGTGGGAGACGAAGTCGTCCCAGAGTTGCTTTATTTGTTTTAGCTTCTTGGCGGCTCCCTCGGGCTTGCGCTTACGCTCAGGTGATTTCTTAAGGCTTTGGTAGCAAGTTTCCAATTTAGCTAGGGCGTCTTCCAGCTGAACGAAAGTCATCAGGAAAGGAAAAAGTTTCTATTAGAAATCTGTGCTAAGTTATGAAAAAAAAAAAATAAATTAGATTCTATTCTGTTTAAGATAAAAGTGATACCCAAGGTATATATTTATGTATGTATATTTTGGTAAGAACAATTTTAAACTGACATTCTGCGTTGTCTTACATTATTTTTAATAATCTGTTGTCGGATAGCCTTGTTAAATTGGGATTTTGTGGCTTTAGTAACATATCTTAAGATTACTAGAATAATTACAATTATTATAATTAAAGTGAAGTCGATTCCGAAGTGGGTCGCTTCTTCCATGTGGTTTTGTTGAGGGCCGTTGTTGTTGATGATCACCTCATCTTGTTTAGACTGTGTTTTACCCATCTGGTATAGCCGTAAGGGATTAGACGGCAGAGAAATACTAGTCTGTTCCGGTCTGAATACAGTTCCTTAAAGCGGTAGCAGCAGTGGCATCGAATAGCCTATGTAACTCGGTCTCCTCAGTTTTACGTTGCCGGTGTTTCTTCTTCTGGTCGGCTCGGATCTCCTGTTTGAGCTCCTTGATCTTGGCCAGAAGTTTTTTGTGAACGTCGGCGGGCTGGTTTGGTATGTAGGCCAGGCGGCGAAGTTTGACCAATTCTTTCCTTTGTCGGACCAGCTTCCCTCCTCTTGTTGGGGTTTTAGGCGTCGGGACAGTGGTGCGATTAACAGCGGTAGCTTTGCCGGTTTTGGCGTCGCCGGTACTCTTCAATGGAAAGGGGCTGGGGTCCTACTCTTAGGACTGTAGGGTCTTTGGTGGTTATGGGACTGATTGCGTACGTGGTCCGCAGGAGGCTGTCGGCTTCTTGGATTAGTTCGGCGGCTCTGGCCAGATTCGCCTGCTCCGGGGACATTGAGGTCGGCAAATTGTTGTGTTGCCTCCTGGCAGGATCGCCATGTAAAGTTGGCCGGTCCTGGTGCCAACTTACTAACTTCTTTACTAAAGATTACCACTAGCTTTGGCTATTGCGCCTTGAGCTAAGACCTTTGGCAGTTGCCTGCACTCAAGGTGGGGATAACAATCTACAACGCAATACAATAGTTCGGGCTCGCAAGCCAAATAAAACAGTCGTATGCCTTGGTGGTTGGTAAAGAAGTCCTCCTTTATTTAAACTCATGTGACTCATATAGTGACAAAAATATGTTATCGAATATCCACTTCGATATCGATTCCCCGATATTTTGCCTTATCAGCATAATGTGCGCGACAAGGGTAAACGACCAAATACTTCAAGTGTTTCGGGTTCACCTGCGTCCAATGCTTAGTTGACATATTTAGTGTTCGCAAATGAACCCTGATCGTACCCTCGATCCGGCATTGCATATACATACGTTTGTATATTCGGCAATTAGTTAAGTGGCCGCTGGTGCGATCCCTTCACACTCAACACCAACCCTGCTGTGACAGCTAATTATTGGCAATCGTTGTAGTTGTCATTTGCCATTTATTGCAGGTGGTGGTTAGTGGAGTATGCAACATAGTTTAAAAGAAAAGATACAAATTTACTTCCATTTTGTAACAATGTGTTTTAAAAGTTCGTTGCAAAATTGTGTCCTTTGTCTGTTTTGAGTTTCTTAAAACTACCGTACTTTAATATGAATTTTACAACGATTGCTTTAACTACCGTTACAGCGTCTTTGGTTTCTAGTGGTATTGCTTCGACAAATTTTGTGAGTTCACATTGTAATGTGAGAATATACCTGAAATTATTCGCTGGCCGCAATGGTCCTTCTGGTGTCTATAGTTATTGTTTCAAATGATGTATTTGGTGTGTCTGTTATGACGAACTTTTCTTTTGTGTGGCTTGTTGGTTTAGCTTCACCACAGTTTTGGCAGTTATTAATGTGACTTTTGACTTGTTTATTCATATTTTTTAATACATATTTTTGCTTTAGTCTCGCTGTACATTTTCTTATCCCGCAATGTCCTCCGTAGAGTGAGTTATGGTAATCTGCTATTATCCTGTGCATTTCTTCTTTCTTCGTTATTCGTTTTGGTGGTGTGTACAGTATAATATCCAAGCAACTTTAATTTTCTTGCAGCTTATTAAATAATTTCTTAAATCCATGCTTGCTTATTATTTCGAATATCTCACTATTATCTGGTAGCGCTACCTTTTTTATATAACTTGTTTCAAATAACAGTTTCTTCAAAATCAATTGTAACTCTGATAATGAATTTTCGCTGTATACTCAGCAATTATTTCCTTCTTACTGCTCATATCGAGTTTCAGCTTCCTCAAAATCAATTTTAACTCTGATGATGATTTTTCCTTGAACTCAGCAGTTTTCTTAATTTTTGCTGCAAAATTATCTTTTTGTTGGGCCCTTTTCTTATTTTTGCTTTCTACCTTTAAAAATATCAGTTTCCTGAGGTAAATAACGTCTGAGGTTGATGTCGCATTCCAAATGAGAAGGTGATCAGTCTTCATGTCCGGAATTAAGGTACTTGTACAGTTGTTTTTCAACTCTACATTCTTTTCTCTTGTGTTCTTTTTCATTTGCCTTGTCAGAACATTTATACTTTATTTTGGGATAATTTTTAATAGTTCTTCTGAATCTATCTGCTATTGTTGAATCGTCTGCCTCTGTTACTCCAGTGGATAAAGTTTCCCTTATTGTTGGCGTAATTTGCATATGTACCTACCTGTTGCGTGTGTTCCTATTTGCATTATATTATTTGTTTTTGGCTTGGATTCTACCTCACTTGCTGTTCTTTACTATGTCAGCCAATTTGGTCGCTAGTATAAAGGAAATTAGTTTTCTTTTCTCGTGGTTGTCGGTCAGAGTCTCATCGTAAAATTTTATGAACCTAAAGAAATTTGATAGTTTCTTTCGGTCTCCATCGAATTCTGATATGAGCTTTGCAGCTGTTAGTATGTCGAATTTTGTCATGTTTTCAGATTTGTTATAAAGCGTTGGTAGTTTTGGTTTTGGTTTCAATAGATCAAGTATTTGTGCTTGTACATGTTGAAAGTATTTTTGCGTCGTTTCTAGGTCGTCAGCGTCGGTTTCGAGTGCTACTTTGTTCCATATTACACTTATTTCTGCTTTTGTGCTCTGTATGTAGGTGTCTGTGTATTCCCTATGTAACATTTGATTAAAAATAAAATAAACGAGAAGAGAGAAAAGAATCATTTTTATGCTTTTACTTGCATGCGACACTGTACTTTTATATATTCAAGAAACATGCCATGAATTTGTACATACATCACTTTACCACTGACTCATTCGAAAGCGGTACCGATGGTTCGATTTAGCAGACCGTTTTCTTTTTGAGATGCTCTCATCTCCTATCAAAAAACATAAGGAGGGACCGTTCACTTAGAAGCGTCACCGAATATCGTTAGCGCAACATTAGTGGACGAGTTGATTACGAGCAAGTGCCAGAGAAGATGGTATAGTGGTACAATAGACTGGGGTTTGCATATACCAGTTGAATATTTTTTTTTATATATACGTGAAAAAAGCCAAATAATTCCGTGCTACAGTGCAAGTTAGTACGTGGATTATTCATCCATATTCAATTCTCGTGCTTAAGCGAACGAATTAAAAAAAAATGTTAATTTCCCCCCAGATCCCTCTGGGAAAGTAATAATTTAATTTTGGGCGTAATAAACATCCTCACATCGAGCGTTATTGTCATAGGAGAATACCTTGGGACAGAATTAATTGCCACGGCAAAAATTAAAGAGACCAAGCTGAGTGTGGAAACCGCCACGGATCTGCACCAGATTATGTTGATCAAAACTTTGACTTTCCTAGACCTAACGAAACTAAACTAAGGCCACCAAAAAAGGAATTCAAGACAGCAAAAACGATACGATTTTCAAAACGTCAACGATTGGATATCTGTGCTACAACATAAAAACATAATATTTATCTTTGTCGAAACGACATTTTAAAGTAACACGTGGTCACCGCGCTATCTATAGCTCTATATATAAATGTTATATCAGAGCAAACTTGTGAACAAACGCTCGATTTCAAATTCAATTAACTAAAGTCAATTGAATACAATAGAAAATACATTTAATACAATGATGCGATTGTGAAATACCATAACGAAAAATCAAATGGGAAACAATATAAATACAATGGTGCGGCCATTAAAATGTCATAAATTGATCACCAGAACTTTTAGCCTTCAGCATAAAAGAAGCACAACATTAACAAAGTAACGCTTTAGCCTTCAACATATGAATCCAAACACAAGTATCATTGCATCATCCATAGTCATACGAAGAGTATAAAAAGGGATCGTTTGATCTCATTAAGTTTAGTTCTAAGAATTCTGTCATAACGTATAGCCTGAGATTTCACTCGACCAAAGGTAAGGGATCTGAAGCTTTAGAATGAAAAATATTATGAAACGTAAAACGAAAGTGTTTTATTTTTTTTTATTAAACACATTTTCCTTTAACGAAAATGGCGCAGTCGGTAGGATACCAATCAGATAAGAGATATGGTAATCCAGTGATCGAACCGAAAAATTAAATTTTCTCGCGATCAAAAACTTATGTGAAACCAGTAAATCGAACGAATATCGGTATAACTAGTACACAAGTAAAACATTGTAAAGTGAAAAATAAAATCGAACGAATATCGATTTTACACTTAACAAATCTGTGACAAAAATAAAATCGAACGAATATCGATTTTACACTTAAGAACTCAGAAAAAAAAATATATAAAATTTTTATTCGAACGAATAACGGAAAAATTTAATATAAAATAAAATTTTAATTCGAACGAATAACGGAAAAATTTTATTACGAAATTATTTAGTAATCCAGTCGCATATGACTTATATTACGAATTCTATAGAGGAAAAATAATTTCAAGTGAAAACGGGTGAGAGTTTAATCAAGAATATTATATATTCATAAATACGTGGCACCCAACGAAAAGTGGCAAGTATTTTGAAAGCCCCAACGTGTTAATTAGAAGCAATAATAAACGAATTAGACCATTCACCAAAATAAGATGGAACCCGCAGTAGCAGCGTAGTTACAACAACAACAACCACCAGTAGCAGCAGGTAATAATATATTAGGAAGTTTAGGGTTAAATCCCTTAAAATATATTGAAAGACTGCAAAATTTTGACGGTAAAACAGAAGATTTGCCAATATTTATTTCTAATGTAGACGATATAATTCCTACATTACTCACTTATAATGAACAATCACAAAAAAATGTGCATCAATATTTTAAAAAGTAAATTCATTGGAAGAGCTAGACAGGCAATAGAAATTCATACACATCTTACAAGATGGGTAGATATCAAAGGTATGTTATTAGAAAATTTCAACTCTATGCATTGAAACCCAGTACCATGGAATTAGCTTTACACGAGCTTAGTAACGCAGGACTTATCATAAAACAGAATCACGATACAGACTATAACGACAAACAAAGACACAATGCTAAGAAAATAGAGAATAAGTAGATATGAACAAAAATCTAATAACAATAACAGTAATTTTATAAAAAAAACCAAATAATCCATTCAGAAACTGTAACAATAGAGCAAATAATTTTATACCAAGTAACAGAAATATTAATAAAAATAAAAATTGGCAACCAAAGCAATACACTCCAAATAATAGCCAACAACAACGCCCTTATGATAACTTTAATAACAATAATCATAATAATAATTATAGACAATATCCTCAAAGGTTTGAGCCTATGGATATAGATCCTTCATCATCTCAAATGAGACGTGTACCTTAAGCTAATTATGTTTAAGGAAATAATGTACAAGAGAATAGTGACGTAAATTTTTGGCATTCAGCCTCGGAACATCACTTCCCTATATTAAATTAGGAAAAGGAAATAACAATATAAGGCTACTTATTGACACAGGAGCAACAAATAGTCTTTTGCGTGAGGAAGACTCACCAATAGAATATACTAAATGGCGTTTCAAACAGTTAAACACGATTGTCAATTCCAAGTATATACTTTCAGTGAAGAGTATAATGGAATTATTGGAAACAACATTTTGATTCCAAACGATGGAGAAATAAATTATAAGAAAAAATCATTGAAACTGAATGACAAAATCATACCTTTGTTCTTCAGCGAAAATGAAGAAAAAGAATATGAAAAGACCATCAACTATTTTAATGAAATTGTTCCTATGGACTCCATTATTAACAATACAATAATTAAAGACCTAAGAACGGATCATTTAAATAAAGAAGAAAAACAAAATTTGTTTAAGGTAATAAGGGAATGCGATGGAGCATTTTATAGAAAAGGTGACGATTTGTCTTTTACTAACCACGTAAAACACAATATCCCTACGGAATATAGTTCTCCAATATACACGAGGATATATAGATATCCCGAAATCGGAAATTGAATAACGTAACTAAAGAAGACAAATATCCTATCCCAAACATAGACTCAATATTAGATAAACTAGGACATGCAGTATATTTCACTACACTAGATCTTACAAAAGGGTTCTTTCAAATAGAAGTAGTATCTAAGGATAGAGAAAAAACAGCTTTTAGTACATTAACTGGACACTATGAATTTGTAGGAATGCCATTCGGATTAAAAAATGTGCCCGCAACTTTTCAGAGACTCATGAATGAAGTTTTGAAAGAATTTATATGAAAAATATGCTATGTCTATTTAGATGACATTATAATATTTTCCTCAAGCTTACAGGAACATATAGATTCATTTCATAAAATTCTAATGAAATGCAAAACTTAAAGTATCATTAAACAAATCCGAATTTCTACGTAAATAAACAGAATTTTTAGGTCATGTAGTAACATCAAGTGGTGTAAAAACAAATCCGAAAAAAATTGAAACAATAAAGAATTTCCCTATACCAAAAAATGTAAAAGAAATTCAAAGTTTCCTCGGTTTAACAGGATACTATGTATAGAAAGTTTATAAGTGATTATGCGAAAATCATTAAACCTCTAACTTTATGCTTAAAAAAGGATAACAAAACAAATATAGAAGATGAATGTTATAAAGAAGCATTTTATAAAATAAAAACTCTGATGTCAGACGATCTAATTAACAGACACCCAAATTTTTAAAAAGAATTTATATTAACAACCGATGCTAGCAACTTTGCCCTCGGAGCAGTTTTGTCACAATCACATGGACCTCTAGCATTTGCTCCACGCACTTTAAACAAACATGAATGCAACTATTCAACAATAGAAAAAGAATTCAAATTCAAATTCAAATTTTTTTATAAAGGACAGTACAAATAAGACATGGGTAGTTTTTTATAGTACATGTTTTTGGATGTATAATCAAAGCAATAAACTTAAGAGATAAACTTAAACTTAAAACTAATGGAATAGAAGATTGAAAAATAGAAAGAAAAGAAGAAGTAGAAGAAGGCAAAAGAAAAAGTAGGAAGAAAGGAAAAAGAAACAAAAAAAAAAAATGAAAATAGTTGCTGCTGTTATTATAAATTTAGCAATGCGGCATTTTTAATCTTTTTAGCTCCAATTATTTGCTTAGTTGCAGTTGGCAGGCCGTTCCAAAGTCTGGTTGCATGGATGAAAAATAGGCGCGAAGAGTTTAAATAGTTAAATGAAGGAATTATAAGATTTTGTGTACTGGTGGAGCGAATTGAAGTTTCTCAGAGAGATATGCAGGAGATCTATTGTTTACCAGACCGTGCATGAACTGGCAACATCTGAGATCCAAAAATTGTTGATCGTATCGATGCAAACCATATACATACCTAATGGCATCGTTGAATGCGACAAGCAACTTGTGTTGAGAGTGGGAGTCAAGTTTGCAGTATACAATAGTTGAATAGTCAATAATTGGAGCAAATAAAGTTTCGACAAGTCTCAGTTTTGTATCTACTGGGGTGAAGCTAGACGATTTCCAAAGTTTTCGCAAACCGGCATATATTTTACCAACTACGTAATTTATTTGATCTACGGCGGAGAGTGAGCGATTTATCTTGAAACCAAGATTCGTGGCAATATCGACAAACTTAATTCGTGTATTGTTTAAAAACACGGGTGGCAGTTCACAGGTATCGCAATATTTTTTTGATATTAAAATCATTTGAGATTTTCCTGGATTGAGGTTTAACCCATTGTTAATCGACCAGTTATAAATGTTCGAAAGATCATCATTTGTTCTAGCAATGAGGTCCTCCACCAGTCCAATTGGACGGGACAAGTAAAGCTGGGCATCGTCAGCATAAAGGTGTAAAGAGGCATTCGAGCAAACATTGGGAAGATCATTTACATATAAACAAAATAATAAAGGTCCCAATATTGGTCCCTGAGGCACTCCCGTACGTAACCCTTTAAATTCAGACGATTTTCCATCATGTACAACTCTTTGCTAACGATTACACAAGTAACTACTTATAAGGCGCACTGATCTTTAACTAAAGCCAAAATACATCCTGAGCTTCTGACACAAGACTTCATGGTTCACTCTATCAAAAGAGATGAGATGAGATGAGAATGAGAAGTCAAGCAAGCAAAGCAAAGCACCGTAAAGTGATCCATATCATAGTTAACCCTAATGTCATCCAAAATTTTTGTCAGAGCTGAAGCACAACTGTGACGGGCTCGAAAACCGGACTGGACAGAAGACATCAAACTATGCTGATCCAGATAACCCGACATTTGCTTGACAAGGACCTTCTCCAAGATTTTTGATAGAGTTGGCAGAATACTAATAGGGCGAAAATCAGTAGCCAAAGATGGGTGAGATTTCTTTGGTACAGGAATAATTTTAGCTAACTTCCAACTATCAGGAAAAATGCATGATGCGATAGAGAAATGGACAATATGTGTAAGGCAGCTAATTATATGGGGAAGGATTATCTTAATGAACCGAAGAGGTATACCATCTTCACCTATAGCATTTGATTTTAATGAACGAATAACATTAATGACGTCAACTTCCAAAACAGCTTCGAAGTCAAAATCAGACAAAAAAAGCAGTTCTTCTTTGGGAGTGAAACAAGAACTATTAATTTCACTGCTTAAGAAAGCATTATTAAGTACAGTAACATCATTGATGCTACCAGCGCTAGCCCTCTTTCCAACACCAATGGAACGTAAGTTGGTCCAAAGCTTTTTCGATGGTAGGTCATTGTTCAATTTGGAGAGGAAATATCTCCTTTTAGCTCTCCGTGTAATAAATATAGAATAATTACGAGCACGACAAAAAACTTCCCAATTAGGAATTGTTGGTCTTTGCTTCCACCTTGAATATAGCTTGTTTCGAACCTTCATAGCATTTGTAACCTCACTAGCTAACCAGGGGCATTTCCTATTTCGCACTACAACGGTTTTAATAGGAACATATCGATTAAAAAGGTCCAGTACAAAGGATTGTACATGTCTCACTTTGTCGTTTACGCTTGACATTTGATAGCAATGACGCCACGGGAGCAAACTTGCATCAAAATGTAAGGCATTGTAATCTATTGAAGCATAATCTCTGAATTCGAACGATGAAGGAGAGGGAGAACGAGACATAACAACACCATAAGTACAAAAAATTAGGTCATGGTCAGATATTCCCGCCAGGGAAATCTGATCTTGAAGCAAGACATCGGTAGGATTCGACACCATAACAACATGAAGAAGACTAGGAGGGTAATATGGAGAAAAATGTGTGGCATAAGAATTAACCACCGATAGCCCGGCAGCAGCAGAAAAGTCCAGTAAACGATTAGCTTTATTATCACATTTTACTAGGTCAGCATTAAAATCTCCACATATAATGATGTGCTCATAAAGTGCAGTAAACTCATGCAATGCAGAAAATACTATTTCTGGAGAATGACAGCGATTTGGATTGTAAGCAACACCAACAAGACATTTAACTATACCATCCGAAACTTCTAACAGAAGATACTCCACCACGCTTCCTTTGGATTCGCTTAGTATTTTGTACGTGAACGAAGTGCTACAATACACTGCAACTCCCCCACCTATCGTAGTTGTAACCCTATCATTACGAATAAGCTTATACCCAGAGATTGTATATAGTTGACTGATTGCATCTTCATTCAAGTCTCAGTAATGCAAATGATATCAACTCCCGACCCCTTGAAAACATGCCCTAAATAATCCAATTTGGTTAAATTTAAACTCCGAGCATTAAGGTAGCAAATTTTTAATCCCTCGCGTGCATTGGATAAAATGTTCACTACAGACCGCACAGCGATTTTACCAGCACAACCATACATTTAAAGACTATTATTAAACATCATTCAAAACAGAAACAAACAATTAAGAACACTGTTGTACGACAAGAATGTACTGGATATTATAAGGACAATAACAATAACAACAATAAGGAAAAGAGAAGATGTAAGTGAAAAAAGAAGAAATTAGTTTTACGATAGAAAGGAAAAGGAAAATAGACTGGAATTACAATTATTAGCACTTTTTAAGCCAGACAATTTTTAAATACCTACATATAAAAATAATAAATATTTAAATGAAATAAATATACTGCTCCAGATGACATCAGTTGTAAAACTGAAACTGCACCAGGAAAGAGCTTTTAGGAGAGTTTAGTCGATGTTGTAATCTTAATTTCAATGTCGTCATTTCTTTTCTTCACATACACAAAACCATTTCTCGTTCTTACTGATGAGAGTAAACCTTCTTTGCAGTGGCGTAGCGAGGGGGGGGGGGGGGGGGGGGGTTGGCAGGGGTGCACAGGCCCCGGGCGGCAATTTGAGGCGTTTATAATTTTGAAATATAAAAAATTTACAAAACGGATTTTTTCTTCAGTCTAACGAATTTATTTTCAATTCCTTGTGTTACTCAACAACAAAATCCTGCTACTCCCTAGTATGCAAATACACTTTATCAGAAATGACAACACTGCACAGCACACAAATTATAACACAGTACACAACACCTGCATTCGAAAATACTCTCTTTCTCTTTTCTTGCTAGAATTTGTGTGTGTGAGAAAAGTTTCTCAAAATTGAAGCTTATTAAAAATTATTTAAGGTCGACAATGAGCACTTTAACTGTATCTAATCTGCGTATCATGGCTATAGAGAAGGAAATCATAGATACCATCGATACTGAAAGAATAATAAGAGAGTTTGCCCTGATGAAAAGAAGGAAAACAAAATTTTAAAGAAGTTTTCTGTAAATAATTAAAAAATTAATAACTTTTTAACTTTCTCGATTACGTAGTACGAGAAAGACCAAGGATGTAAGATTTCATCAAGAACAATAACTAATACTCAGTTTTAAGCTTAAAAGTTAAGCAATAGTATTTTTCAAACTAAACATTGCATTTTTTGGTACTGTTTTGTCTGCCAAATTTTACAAGAACCACTCTAACGATTTTGGTTAAAAATATCTACATATTAAAGATAAAATCAGTATTTGAAAAAAAATCAGAGAAGACAAATTTAACCAAGTTTATATGTGTAGGTATAACTGGTGGAAACCGTAGACGATGGTTTTTTTAGTGTTTAAAATTACGAGGGGCGGCATAAATTAGGTCTGCCCCTGGCGGCCCCAACCCACGCTACGCCACTGCTTCTTTGCGAAGCTGATTTGCATGCCGCAACAGAGAACTATTCGCAGGTGAAAGACTTTCTTTTGCGTAAATACGACGAGTGTTGGAAGGCATTACACTGTGTGTCTGTGCGTCATCATCCAGTTGGGCAAGTGTAAGGCCTTTGTTTTTGTAGAACGAAGAAAGGAAAGCCCTTTTGCTCAGCATGCGAAGAGAAGCGAATTAGCAGTGGGCGAGAGCTTTTGCTGCTGTTGTTGTTGTTGCTGCTACTGCTGCTGCTGCTGCCGTGCGAATTGGATCTCAGACGAAAAGCATCAATGTGGGGAGTGTATTCATGACGTACTTTAACGGCGATTTTTTTGGCAAGATCGATGGCATTCTCATTTTGTAAATACTGAATACCTCTCACTATTACATCACTCAGACGTTGTCGGCGCTGATTGTCAGCTAAATACTCTCTTATTTTTGAGTTTTCCTCTTTAAGCTCCAGAATTTCGCTTTCGCACTGCTTTACTCGAAAGGCAAGAGTAGCAATGGCTTCGCTGATTAAATTGTTTACTTTTCCCTCAAGTTCGGAAATCAGCTGTGCAAATTTATCTGTTAGTGTTGCTTCCAGGTCTTGTAAATTTCCCGAAACAGATGATTTTCTTTCCATATTTTGACTTGGGGTAGTAGGTACGCAATTTGTTTTGGCTACTGAAGGCCGGCGAGCCGAATACCTCGGAAGAGCTCATCACCTTGCTCTCCTTGGTTCCGTGACGTCTGGGTCTGGCTGACATATTTCACTAAGAGCGACGAATAAAATCGAATTGAGTATAAAACCGTTCAAAGTATAACTTATGTACTCGTATGCGGATTTTTTTAACTTGTTTTACTTGTTTTATTTCAATTTTTCGGCAGAAATAACACGAGAAAGCCACCCTCAATGTAGGAATATGAAGCAAATGATAATATAATAAGTTTAAATTACAACTTGTTTGATTCGGTAGCCGATAGACAAGAATTAGAATGCGTATATAGGAGCAAATTAAAACACGTCTACTCAGTTGACATGCTGTCCGAGGTTCAATAGTTTGGGCAAAAGCACATTTTCGACATTAGTTATACGGACGCAAATTCATTGTAAAAACAGACCATAGACCATTAGTATAGCTACAAAATTTAATAGAACCAAATAGTAAATTGCATAGATGGAAGATTAAACTTCAAGAATATGACTTCGAAATACAATACATACAGGGAAAAGAAAACAAAGTTGCAGACGCACTGTCCCGGATAAGACTTGAAAATAATATCAATAGCAGTATTTTATTATCAGCGTGATCTGATCCGGATCAGATCACGATAATAAAACAATACGGATCATTGAAAAGTTTAATTTCTGAATTGTGGCAACAGTTGCTTTCAAAAAAAAAGCAGATAATAAAGGGGTATTACAAACTTCATATTGCTACCAGCCATATTGCAAATATTCTGCTCAACGTGACGTCCAACAAGGCACATGTCATTTCACTTGCAATGTCAAGGGTGTTACCATATTTGAATCAAATTTGCATATTTAATATTTAAAAAAAAAAAAATAAAAATTTATTTTATATACATATTTGCAACGCATGAACAATATTTTGCAGCTAGCACTTGAGTTTATCTTGGCATATTAAGGTGTGTCCAGACCAGCCAAACATTTCCGAAATGTTTATGAAATGTTTCTGAAGCAAATCGGACACATTTCTAAGCATTTGTAAAAGATTTATAAATTAATTTATTAAATGTTTATGAAATATTTCAATTTTATCCTTTTTTGGATAAGAAGAAAAATATGTGGTAGGATTATAATTAGCAGCGAGTAAAGTTTTTATTGTAATTTAGGTCTCGGGAATCACGCGACACGTGATTTAATTCAAATAATTGATTCATTCATCACTTTCTCATTAGGTATTCCAAGCTTTTCGTGATATTTGTATTTTATTTACAAATAATCGAAAAAAAAACGCTCACTTTCAGGGAAACTTGTAAAACAAAAATTATTTCCCATCACGATTCGGAAACTGTGAAACATTTCATAAATGTTTTCCAACCAGCAACACATTTCATAAAAATTGTTTTGTTTAATAAATGTTTAAGAAATATTTATGAAATATGTAGGCATTTAATTGTTTATCAAGTGTTTGGCTGGTCTGCATATACCTTTAAAGAACGAAAAAAAATAACTCGGAACTCGAATGCGAAAAAATCAATTGATTTTTTTTTGTTCCACTTTTTAGTCTGGCAACGTGATTGTGTGGCTATCGTTTGCAGGCACACCAACACCTAAAAATGAAACAAGCCATCTAGTGGGAAATAGTGGAAATAATTTTCAGATCATGTTTCATGATCTCGATGAGAAGCAGGATCATGTGCTGTTGTTGTAATTGCATGAAAATCGATGATCTATATGGATCATAGCTGATAATAAAAAACAGCTATTATGATAAATAACGAAAACGATGATGATGACGAATACACTCAGCACAGTGCTGAATCGGATAATTTAAGCTTAATCCCTATTAGTAAAAAACCGATTATTATTTTTAATCGACAAATAATTCTCAAAGTCAATGCAAATGGCGAAGAAACAAAAATTATTTATCCACATGTTGGGAAAAGAAGAATTATATTTACAAGGAAAGAATTCAAAGAAAATGAGTTCGAAGATATTATTAAAGAAGTCGACCTAAGAATATTAAATGGCATTTATATAGAAAATGAGGAAATCTTTACGAATTTCCAAAACAAATGGAAATTAGAAAATACAAAATCAATTTAAATATTACACAGAAGCTAGTTCAGACATCGAACGTCTCCACAGCACACTCAATGAACATATCCGAATTATAACACAAGTACAAGAATCAGGCGAAGAAATTGAACCCATAGATACTTACAATAATGTCATCCATTTAACAACAAAAGAAAAACCTATTGATGTACACTTTAATAAAATCAACAATGAATTAATCTATAAACGTATCGAAGAACGTAAAACTAAAATCTAAATACGAGTATTTAAAAGAAAGTGATGTTAGTTACTACGCTTATAACTCGAGAACGCCTGGACCGATTTCGATGATTCGCACCAATTCTGACTGGTTTCCGGCCAAACAAGAAGAATACCCAAGAAAATTCCCGAAAAATTCCCGGAAAAAAAATGTATTAATAAAATTATTTTTCCCATACATTTATGACTTTTATTTTTACTTTACTTCTGACACAATTTTTTCCATTTTTTTAAGACAATTATTTTTTCACAAAATATGTGAGACAATTGTTTTTGTATCTATCAAACCGTTAATTTCGGATTGTGCAATTAATTGATGATTTATCCTTTTTTCATTGAATACTATTTTCAAACGGTAAGTTACCAACGAAGATATTCATTTTATGAAGTTAGAACATCCTATAATTCTCAGTGTTATTCACAATGCCGCGAGCCAAAAGATCTAACCTTTCGCATTGAACCCGTAATGCAAGTAGAGCTCGGAATATCGCCAGTCAATTGAATACGGAAATCGCATTATAACCCAAGAACGCCTGGACCGATTTTGATGATTCGCACCAATTCCAATTAATTTTTTTCACATTGAGCGATTTCACGACGCCATTTTCATGATAGATGACGTTTATGTTTACGTTACATAATTATTTTCATAATTTTTTGCCAACGAAAAACGAACATGATTTCAAATGCTGGTTCCGGTATTGCCATTATAATGGCGTTGTGTGTATCAACGTTTGGCAGCTGATTCATTTCCACAGTCTTTCAATTGCATACTATTGTGCTCTGCAGACGTGCGTTGCGATTTATCAGCATTTTTTCCAAGTTTTATCAAATTTTTATCAGCTTTCTACAGTTATTGTAATTCAATTTGATTAAATACATTGTTTTGAACCGATTTTTTTGTGAAAATTACCAGCGAAAAGTGATTTCATGGAGGTGAGTTCAGTTTGATGAAGTGCACACTGCGAATGGTTATGTTCGTGTGATCGACAATCAATCCAAACGTTAATTTCGGATTGTGCAATTAATTTTTAGGTGGTTTACTTTTAAATTCCAGTCTATATTATTTCTGTGTTTTGTAATATATTTACCTCTTGCGGTTCACAAGCTCAACCAATCTTAACAAATGATCTGTTTGTAACCTGATGGCTGCATCTTCGTTATCGGCTCCGTATAGAAAGTCGTCTACATAGAAATCCTCCATAAGCGCCTTGGTTACGTCGGGGTGTTCTTGTTCGCAGTCCATCGCTACCTGGTGCTACGTTCGTACTGCTAAATATGGTGCCGAAGCAGTCCGAAATGTCACCGTATTCAGGGCGATGGTTCTTGTCGGTTCGTTGTTTCTAGTTCTATACAAAATAAGTTGATAATTAGTATCTTCTGGTGCTATCCATATTTGCCGATACATCATGCTGATGTCTGCAGCCATGGCAACCTTGAACTTACGCCACTGTGCGATAAGGTCAATGATGTCCTTTTGTAAGCGTGGGCCAACCATCAGGTAATCGTTTAACGACTTTCCGTTTGATGAGGCGTCAAAGACCACCCTCAGCTTGGTGGTTGTGCTAGCTTCTTTGAACACTTTTTTTTTTTTTTTTTTTTAATAATTGACACGCGCTAAAGAGGTTATGACTACTCTTATAGTGCAATGTGATTTACACAGCGCGGGCATTAAGGAAATTGGGACAGAGAAGATAGGAGATACCGATGCACATTGGTTTTAAATGTCTGCAAACCGCACTGAGGAGGAAAGACAGAGCCGGGCAAGGCATTCCACATTCGTGTTGTACGGCTTATGAACGAGTCTCTATATTTCATGGTACGTCCGAAGATAGGCTGAATGGTAAACTGATGGGCATTCCTAGCAAGGCGAGTATTGCGGTTGAATTGCTGAAGTGGCGGAATGCAGCTGGCAATTTCATTTGAGCACTGTTTGTTAAAAAAGCGATAAAACAGTGTGAGACACGTAACGTTTCTTCGATGTTCAAGCGAATGAATAGAATACGCGATATTCGTATCTCCGATTTGTTTCAACGCACGGTTTTGGATCCTATCCAGTAGGTGCAATATGGTTTTCGGCGCACCAGACCAGATATGGGAATTGTACTCTAATTTAGGGCGAATAAACGCCTTATAAATTGTAGCCAGATCAGAATGGGGAAAATATTTCTTGCACCGTTTGAGAAAACCTAGACATTTCGCAGCATTCTTAGCGACTTTGTATTGGGTTGAAAACTTGTATGAAATTTATTTCATTGTCTTGAACAAAAGAAAAGTGAAACGCTATCCTTTCGGTGTTGTAAAGCGTTATAATTTTAATTCGGTTTCTTATGTTTAAAGTTAGCAAAAATACATTATATTTACAAAAGAAACTATTTACTTTGATTTTGACATTTGGCAGAAGTGTGGAACATATTTAAATGGCATTGCCATACGAAACACAATTATTAATTGATTGAATTATTTAATTCTATGTTTTATATATATTTTTCTATCGCCAACATTCTCCCCCGCCGTAAACGCAGTTTTCAAACAATGATGTCATCAGTCCCTTGGATCGTGGGATTTCAAAATGCTGGTTGGTTGTCTCAAAGACATCTCTGGCCTTCTGCACTATGATGGTCGAATAATCTTATCTCATTTCATCTTACATGAAAAGACAAATAGCATTAGTTATATATAAACTGACATGCAAAAGAGTGACAACCACATAAAACATAAACAAACATAAAAAGAATTCCGATTGTAAAACAGGAATATCATCCTCTGCTCCATTTGCGCTTATGATTATGATAGTGGGCATTGTTTACTCTGATCCTCTTACACTCTCTTTCGTGGTTTACGGTGCTGGTAATGGGAGTTGTAAATCTGGTTCATTGATAACCGATGGCTGCAGTGTAGTGATTTTAGTTTCGTTTTTAATTATTATATTTTTGTTGAAGTGTTGTGATGAAATGTTAGGTGAGTTATTTTATTTTAATGTATTTATATTTTTATTTTATTAATTTCAGCAGTGTTGTAATGTGTTGTGTGTTCATTCATAGTTTTCTTAGTTGTTGTTGTTGTCTTTTAGTTGCATTTAGCTTTTGTTTTTTCGCGATCGCGACGTGTGTAGTGTGTGTTTGTGTGTGTGCAAATGCGATAAATAGCGTTTTTTTTTTTTGTTTTCGATCAGCCTTTGCATATAGTGGACTGTGCTTTACTAATATTATAAATTTTTTTTTTTTTTGTGTGGGATAGCGTTCGTTGCATTATGTAGCGTGCGAGTGTTGATAGATGCCATAGGCTTGTGCAGCATTCGATAACTTGCCGGAAAATAATCGATAACGTCGTTCTGCCGGAAAATTATCGATAAATTTTGTATATGATTTCAGTTCGCTAATTCATGCTGAAATTTTATTATTTGTGGATATTGAGTGTTGTTATTTAGTTTATTTGAAATTAATTAGTAGGAATTAGATTATTCTTGTATAATAAAGTGTTGAATTGTTTCGTAATTTGTAACGTTGAATGGGTTGCGTTGATTTAAATTTTATTCTATGTTGAATGTTAATTTTTTATGTGTTGTGTATTGTTTAAGATTGTGATGTAAAATTTATATCTATTTCGGATGTGTTGTAGGGTAGAGGGCATATTTTAGAGATCGGGCGTTTAAGTTCGTTTCAGTTTTTAGTGTAACTTCTCGGATCAAATTGTCGTTTCCGGGATGTAATTTAGTAACACGGGCTAAACTCCATTTAAGTGGGGGGAGTCGTTCATCTTTGATGAGAACTAAATCCCCTTCCTTTATTTTTGAATGGATAATTTGTTTCCATTTCGGGCGTTGTTGAAGCCGGGCGAGATACTCGTTACTCCACTGCTTCCAAAACGATTGTGAGAGAGTCTGCACCCTCTTCCATCGCTCCAGGTGAGAAATTTTCTCCAGCTGATATTCTGGTTGTGGTGGTGAAATAAGAGCTTCTCCCACGAGAAAGTGACCTGGTGTTAAGACTCGTAGATCGTTGAAGTCATCTGACTGTGGACACAATGGTCTAGAGTTCAGACACGCTTCTACCTGGGTCAGAAGCGTAGTGAGCTTTTCAAAAGTCAGTATTTGGTTGCCAGCCACACGTTTGAGGTGAAATTTCACAGATTTCACTCCCGCTTCCCATAAGCCTCCAAAGTGTGGGGAAGCTGGGGGAATGAAATTCCACTTGGTACCTTCGTTGGCTAGTACCTCTGCCACATTCCTCCAGTCTAACTGAGCTTCTTTTAATTGTTTTTTAAGTTCGCCGTTACCCACTATAAAATTCCTTCCGCAATCACTAAATAGTTCTCTGCAAAGCCCTCTTCTTGCAATTAACCTTCTATATGCTGCTAAAAATGCTTGTGTGGTCATGTCGCTGACCAGCCTTTGTAGCCATGCATACAAAAATCGCAAAGTATCCTTTCAGGGTTTTGGCGTTGCGACCTCTCCAGGTTTTCACATCGATGGGTCCTGCGTAGTCCACTCCGGTGTATGTGAATGGCCTCGAAATAGCCGTCCGAGCTGCAGGGAGATTGCCCATTAACTGCACTAACGGTTTCGCTCTGAATCTGTAACAAATTTTGCAGTCGTGAATATGCCTTTTGACTGCATTTTTCAGATTGAAAATCCAGAAGCGTTGGCGAATGTAGGTAATCATCTTCTCATTACCCCCATGAAGCGTTTTTTCGTGAGCGTCGCTAATGATACGCTTGGATAAAAGATTATTCGCTTTTAGAAGAATCGGGTGTTTTTACTAAAGGGAAGAGTAGAGTTGACTAGTCTACCCCCAACTCGCCAAATACCCTCTCCATCTTTGAACGGTGTCAGTGTTGTGTATCCTTTTGTGTTGTCTCGTTCTTCTTCCGTCGGAAACATCTCCTCCTGAGCCAGTCGTACTATTCGCGTAAGTGCCCTCTCAAGTTCCTGCGGTGTCAGTATGTCCGTGTACAGTTGAGAAGGCCTCGATTTGAGTTTGATACGCAAATACTCGTATGGTTTTTTGTAGTGTTGAACAGTTGTTTAGGATTTCGTGAATACTACTCATGCCTTGGTTTCCCTACAGTGATAAACCGTTGTAGCTCGGGCTTCTTGACGTGTATCCAAACACGCTGGTTGTTCCGGGAATATGACATTCCATTGCTGCCTTAAGAACTCCGGTCCTTTCCACCACAGTTCATTGTCGACAATCGAAGACGGAAAGATACCACGGGACGCTACATCAGCTGGGTTCAACTCCGAAGGAACATGTTTCCAATTAGCATTACTGGTAAACTTCTGTATCTGGGATACCCGGTTGCAGATGAATCTTTTCCATTTTGACGGAGGAGCTCTAATCCAGCATAACGTGATGACTGAATCGGTCCACGCGTAAACATCCACTGCTTCCAACTTCAGGATCTTCGTCGTTTCATGAATTAACTTCGAGAGTAGTACAGCTCCGCATATTTCCAATCTAGGAAGCGTTATGGTTTCCAAGGGAGCAACCTTCGTCTTCGACATCAGCAGGTGTAAGTGAATCTGATCGTCTCCATCTAAGACGCGGAGGTAAATCGCCGCAGCGTATGCCTTCTCCGAAGCATCGCTGAATCCATGGACTTCCAATTTCTTGATTTGTTTGTCAATATTAATCCAACGACGAATCTGGATTCTTTCGATTCCTGGCAAATCTTGACGAAAAGCTCTCCATTCTCGTTCCAGTTCTGGTGGTATGGGCTTTTCCCAATCCAGTCCTCTTCCCCATAACTTCTGCATCATTATTTTGGCCTTGATTGTGCAGGGTGAGATCCAACCCATTGGATCATACAGCTTGGCTATGGAGGACAAAATGGATCGCTTGGTAACTTCACCATCGCCGAACTCAGCAAGCTGGAACACGAAGACATCAGGAATCGGTAGCCACCTGATACCTAGCGTCTTGACATCGGGAGTTTCTTCAAATGGTACCGACAAATTACCGCCTCGTTCATTCAACGAAATGTGTTGCAATATTTTTTCTGAGTTGCTTACTAGTTTACGTAAATGAAAACCAGCACTTGCCAAAAGATCCTTTACATCCTTGAGATTTTGTTGGGCTTCTTCAATCATATCGGCTCCACTGATGACGTCGTCGACATAAGTTTCCTACTTGATGACGGTGGTGGCCAATGGGAACCTCGATGTTTCGTCGTCTGCTAGCTGCAAGAAAACTCGAATGGCTAAATACGGGGCTGATGCAGTACCAAAAGTCACCGTATCCAGACGATAGATTCTCAAATCCTGGCTCGGATATTCTCTCCACAAAATCAGCTGGTAATTGGCATCTGCTTCGTTGACACGGATCTGACGATACACAGTTCATTGTCCACATCGCCAATGAAGGTAAATTTGTATCTACGCCATCTTAAAATAATGTCTATAACATTTGTGTGGATTTTAGGGCCAACCATCAACTTGTAATTCAAGGAAGAGCCAAAAAATGGTTTAAAAGTTGCGTCGAACACGACTCTCAACTTAGTGGTGGTACTGGATTCCTTGAAGACGGCGTGATGGGGTATAAAAAAATGAAAAGGTGACTTGAGAACCTCATTGGACTCCTCTACAAGAGTCATATGCCCGAGCTCGAGATACTCGGCCATGCATTTCGCATACTCTTTTTTAAAATTGTGTTGGCTTGGAGTCTCTTCTCCAGTTGTAGAAAACGCCTGACAGCAGCTTGTTGTGTTGGGCCCATACTCGGGTATTCTCCGCCTTTGAAAGGTAGACGGACTTGATAGCGGCCATCAGGTAAGCGCTTCGTATATTGCTTAAAATGTTCCTCACATCTCCTATCTTCCTCAGCCTCGTACTTCTCGAAAGGTTTTTCCTCAATCTCCCAGAACTTCTTCAAGGTCGTGTTAAGGTCGACTTGACTGAAGAAGGTTCGAACGGTGGTTGTTTCAGTAGATGGCACCTTACCCATGACTATCCATCCCAGAAGAGTCCTCTGTGTTATGGGGCCAACGCCCTCGCTGCTTCTTACAACATCTCCGAGAATGATTTCTGCATACATGTCACTTCCAAGTAACAGATCAACCTTTGCAGGAATGTTGAATGTCGGATCAGCTAACTCCAAACCCTCCAGGTAAGACCATTTATGAGAACTAGTATGTTGGGTCGGAAGGAGCCCAGTCAGTGATTTAAGCACTAAAGCTCGCATTCCACCTGCGTAGTTCGAGGTCCGTGATGCGATGTGCAAGTCGACGATCTTGTTTGTTGTTTCACTGCTGACCTCCCCCAACCCTCTTATGTTACTAAATGTCCACCTAGTCCGCAAGTTCAGTCGTTGCACAGCTGCTTCCGTTATAAATGAGGCCTCAGACCCAGTGTCGATCAATGCCCTCAATGTTAAGTAACTGCCATTAGCAGCCTTCACATTTACTAAAGCGGTTGACAGTAAAACATGTGAATTCGTGAAGGCATGGTGAACTCTGAAGTTTTTACTTGTTGACGGCAAACAATCTTCAGTTCGTTGTTGAACCTCGGGCTGGTTAGTGTTGTATATTTGACCTAGAGGAACGTTGTTACATTGCATGTTGGTGTGAATGTGGTAGTTGTTGCTTGTTGTACGTGTTTGGCCTTGGGTATGGTTGGTGTTGTTGGGAACGAATTGAGGTACATTAGGATTAAAAGCCACTTGCTGATACTCACCGTTTGTATGGCAAACTGGCACGGGGTGTAGTAAGGAATTATGTCGCTGATTGCAGTGGTAGCAACACTTCGAGCTTGGACATTTGTTTTTAAAATTACTATAGGCAAGGCAGTTTTCACATAACTTGATGTCAAAGACAACTTGTTTTCGTTGGCTTACGTCCATTTCTAAAAATCGCCTACACTTTTGGCAAACCTTGCAGTTAAGTTGCCGTTTCTGCACCTGCCGAGAATGGTAAACTTGAGTTGCATTTGATAATAGATTTTATGGTTGACTGCTGTTCCACAGCTTCCAGCTTTCGAAAACGACATTTGAGAAAATTAAAAAAAATTTTATATTGGGAAGGTCCTTACTACTACCTAACTTCTCTTCCCACTGTTGTTGGGTTGTGTGGCATAATTTTTGGAGGATGACAAAAATTAAAACTGCATCCCAATGAATTACTGGTACCCCTAAATGCGACAAAGAATGAATAATTTCCTGGGAAGTATCTAAAATACGCTTTATATTATTAGATGTTTCGCTGCTCATGGAAGCCTGCCCAAAAAACAGCTTCAGTTGCGTGTTGACTAGCGCCCTTTTATGGTCGTAACGCTCTTTCAGAATCTCCCACGCGCGTTCATAGTTTCCATTATCAATGGCCAGATGTTGAAGAAGTCTTTCCGCATCGCCGCTGATATTGCATTTCAGAAAATGCAGCTTCTGGATCTCCGAAAGTGTTGTGTTCCTATGCACTAATGACACGAACATATCGTGGAACGAACTCCATGACTCATAACCTCCAGAAAATGTTGGTAAAGTGATTGCGGGTAACTTCAACTCACTTGCTCTACCATCGCTGGAACTGCCTCCTGAAATGGCTTCAGATTTGGCGGAAACCTTTGTTTCGTTGGACTTCAACTTATCCATGGCGTCTAGCACTTTCATCTTGTAATCTGCATACATTTCCCGGATCTCCTCGTACGCATTTTCCGCTTCCACATTACCCGTGCCTAAAATCTGCTGGTGATACTGCTGAGCTACTGACAACTGTTTGTCCATCATTTCGATTCTGGTTTTAAGATAATTTAGTTTTCCTAGCCTCACTTTGTCTGCTTTGGCGAAATTGTCTTTATCTTTCTTCATACTTTGAAGAATATTCATTTGTAATTTACCATACGACATTGTAATTATGAAGAGTAATTATATGATATATATATATATCAGCGGCGTGGCGTCCATATAACCCGATTCCTACCGACTTACCTTTTAAAATCTCCACCAGTTAACACTATCTATGTACCAAAAACCAAATATATCTACAAATAATTGAGACACAAATGAATTTGCTCACAAAATGGTACACACACATAACCCTGCAAACCAAAAGTCACTTGGTTATGTAGAAAATAACGCGCTTTTCTTCGAGTTATTCTTAGTTCTTACTACGATAATTTTGATTGCTGACGCTGAGTGAACATTTGTATCTATCCCTTTTTTTCTTCCCTGAGTACTGCGTTGGCTTTTGGTTATGTGTTTTACACCCGCTTGGTTATGATATGAACAAAATAACACGCTTTTCTCCGACTTATTCGATTTTATTTTACTTCTTCTTTTCTTATTGTGTCTTGTGTGGGTAATTGCAGGTACTATGTTGAGGTAGGTAGGGTTATAGCATTGTATATAAACATTATAGTACTATCACTTCGTGTATCCTACCATTGCGCCTCTATCGTCTCCATACCTAAGCTCAAATATTTTAGAGGGTGAAGATCATAGATTTCGTTGGTTTACTTTAGTAGGCGCAGAAACCTCGATGGTGGCGGTTGCATTGGTGTCAGCGCTAGTGGCTGATATATTTTCTTAAGGAAAAGCAACCCAAGTGGAACGCGCATCGCGCACATCCTTACACGAATGAATGCGTATACATTTGCATTGCTGTTTTCTGATATGCTTTCCCTTTCCGATTTCAGAGTGTGGGTTTTGTAGTCTATTCTTTTTCTTTCTCTCCCTTTTTGGTTCGATTTCATAATTTGTCAGGTTTGTCGTCTGTTGTTTTTATGAATGAGATGAGCAGGTACCTACTTTGTGTGTATTTGGGTATGCATTTCCTTTTCTTTGGAAGAATTTCTGCGTTTACGATTCACGAGATTCTTCAATTCAGCTCAAAGCACAGATGAGTTGGGAATTTGGATTTCTTTCTTCTATGGATAAATGATTGATTATTCTGACTTACTCGGATTATTTAATTGATTATGGTGGTGGTATCTTGAAGGTATTTAAAAAAAATCAAGTTCGAAATGTATGCTTTAAGTTATCAATAAGAAGTATGGAACTTTTTTCGAAAAAATCAGTTACAGTTACAAAACTACGATGAAGTTTTCATAATGTACGTACGGGTGGGTAGGTATTCATTTCTGAATGTTTTTAAATTGATAATAACTTTTTTATCTGTCTTCCAACGTAATTTATTTCATACTTATTTATTTAACTAAAGACTCGTTCGAGAATACTTCATACAGCCATGGAATACTAATTCATAATGTCATTCTTTGGAAATTTAGAAATAACAGAAAGTTATAACATGTCTTATATCTTTTACATCTGAGTGCTAACCTATATTGTTGCTATTATAAACTATCATATTGACGCTATCCAAGCCACTAAGTTCTATTTACTGAAAAACAGACAAATCGCCGAATAAGTGTCACCGGCCAACCGCATATACATATTATGTTTTGTATATTAGTGCATTTTTATATGGGGCCATAAATCTTAAAATCCAAAAATTGTCAACTTATCTTTATAGGATTTCTCTATAACTTTACATTTTTACAAAATCTAAAAAAACCCAAGTTAATTTTATCGAATTTGAATGGGAATTTCGTAAGAATTTCGAAAACAGGTAGGTAGTTAATTTTTATTTTGGGTAATAAAGTAGGTAGACTATTGTGTTGGTTACTCTTTTTAATATGGGCAAAAGCACCATTTTCTATTTTATTTACAACCCTATCCGTAATTTTTCTGTCGTATTATTGATATCATTGAGGCCCTTATTTAGGTTTTTCCACATAACCAAAACATAGATGACAGCTTGGCTTATTTTTCGAATAATCCAATGAGTCGGTGTTATTTGGAGTGCATAAAAAGCTGATTTCGTATCGACGATGCTTGTACTTCTTGTAACAACCAAAAAACGATAATCGTCGAAACGATTGGACGAGCATCGTTTTTTGTTGCTTCACGTTACTAATTTAATCGTCAAATACTCTCGTCGAAACTATTCGATTGAACGAGGGCTATTTTGCTATCGTTTCATCGTTTATGCTGCATTTTTCACTTTTAATTAATATAATTAATATATAATAATAATAAGTATACAAAATTATGAAAGAAAAACACACACTTATATTCTCTTTGGAGGCGACTTGCATTTATCCGTACTGTAAAAAAATACATTCTTTGACAAAAAAAAAATGTAATTGCACTTATTGGGAATTCAAATGAATTTCATCTATTTGTTTTTTTTTATTTACATATATGCATTTTTAATGCAATCAGAAAAAAATGCAATCATAAAATTGCATTCATTGATTTCTTCTTACAATTCGCCCCTTACTAATAAAAATTCTGCTACCTAGCTATCTATTTTTGCATAAAATACCCAATTCCATGACAACGAAGAAAAATAAACAAATTTATTCAAGAAAAGAAAAAAAAAACAATTTCCATACATTTTTAAATTTTTTAATTGGCAAAGTTTGTTTACAGTCATGCTTAAACTGTTGAAAACGAGAACGATAAACGATTCGATGATGATGATGTTATATGAAGCAAACTAAAAACGATGTCGTTTTGTTCAATCGTTTCGACGAAAATCGTTTCATAAATTACGCGATTAGAGCCCTGTTTCCGTATAACTGAAAAAAATGGCAATACATACTTACCTATTCAATAAAATAAATAATATTGCCTATCTACCTATTTCCTGCGAGAGTGTATTATACGAATTTTAATTTGAATTTAATTTGAATAAACCGATAGATAAATAAATAAATTTACGAATTTTATAAAAAAAAACGAGGTCAAAAATAAAACCGAAATAATTAAACTAAAAAACAAATTGCCTACCTAGTTTGTGCGCCAGTGTGTCATAATTGTCCTATCTTGCTGGTGTTTTAAATAACATATCTAAAATAAGTAGCAAATTTTATTCTGAATAGCTTATATACCAGTTGTGATAACATAAAAGCATTTGCTTCGTTGTTGTTTGTAATATAGATCCCCATGCGAACGTTTTTATTCTATTATTTATTTTTTTTAAAAGAACTGTAGGTAATTTTTAAACAGTCGCATACTTTTGTAGCATACTATTACTATGTAAATAGAACCCGATCTAATAGTGGCCTCATGACCGCATGATCCTCCCGCTAATATATAGTATCCCGTATTGTACTTGGTGTTAAAAGACAGCTTTCGATTGCTGTTGAGTTCAGTTTCTAATAAACAATCGTAAAGTGAATATCACTGTCTCTTTGTTTTACTTAATTGTCTGTTTTCCGCCTACAGAACTGACCTCAAAACAATACTGTGCAACTTATTAAAGTTGTCAGTTAATTCTCTACAAAACATAGGTATTTCTTTTTTGAATACCTATGCCATTCTGATTATGACAATTGCAAAACAGATCACTAATGCATAATACTTTTGATGAAAGATCATCAGCCCATTCACCCTAAAATTCGCTCGACCAAAGCCACCTGTAGATCAAGGCCGTCAATTTTATCTCCCTTCGCATATATATTTATAATGTAACATTCACATCCGCAATTGGGGTTAATTAATTGCAGATATTATATTATATCAACAACAACACTATAATTAAATTGATGGTCATGAATTCATAACTAACAGAAATACGGCAAAAATATTAACTTGAAATATACCTACTCCATTTGCATTCAAATATCTACAACAACGAATTTTCAAATATAAAATAAAAGATCAACCGTCATCTCATCATAAAAAGGCACACGAACAGAATCGTTTTCTTTCATAAGCACAAATATCCAGATTTGCCTTTCATACGATCGAAATTCCAAATCAGAAATTTCTCATCATGTCTTGTTCAAAGAAACTACTCATGCATGAAGAGATAGAACCTCATTGTGCGAGTAACAGAGAAAGAAACACTTATGATGTTTTTATCCCTTTATTTGCTTTTTGCTACCTACCGAGTACCGACCAGCCACCACAACCAACCAAATGTTTCTTTTCACTCATCACAAGTGTGGCTATTCCTTCTATTTTGTTGCTACAAGGAACTTAGCAAGACAGCAACGCCATCCGACGGTATGTCCGGCTAAGAAAATTTTCGTGTTGATGATAGTAGGTACTATAGTCTCTATATACAATGGTTATAGTTTTTGTTTACAAATTCAGTTGGCAGATTGCAGTGTGTGACTTAAAGTGAATTTAGTATTGTGAACTCAATTTGCATAAAATTAAATTAAAAGCAGTGGAAGTTTTGTTGAAAAAACCTTAAGTTAGTTTTGAAGGTAACGGTTTTGTGCTTATATTAATAGCTGCAGTGTTAGGAATTTAATATTAGTGCAATCCGAATATATAATGAAAATGGCATTATTAAGTGTAGATTGCTGCTTAACAGATTACCTCCTCGAGGAAGAAAATGATTTCAGTAGGCTATCATTCGTTAAAAAACAAAAAGTTATAGAGATAGGTCGCTGTACGCCTTCTATGAAAATAGATTATAAACGCAAGGATGGTTTTTCTTCTCATTTTAATGAGTCTTTATACCAAAAATATACGTGGTTGACTGGTAGTTGCAAACTTAATAAAATGTTTTGTTTTCCATGCCTTCTTTTTTTCCAATTCGCCAATTCGAGTGTTTGGAGTCGTACGGGTTTCAGTGACATTAACAATTTTGTTAATTCATCTAAAAAGCATATTAAGACTGAACAACATATTCGGAGTTGTTTATCTTTGCACGAGTTCGGCGTAAATCGTATCGAAACTTCCTTAGGCAATACTTTTGTAGCTCACAATAGAAAAGTTGATAGGAATCGCAAAATAATGGAGCGTTTTATCGACACCGTTATTCTTTTAGGGAAACAAGAACAAGCATTTAGGGGCCACGATGAAAAACCCGGTTCCGATAATCGCGGTAATTATGTCGAAACTGTATTATACTTATCTAAGTATGACACTTTAATAGACTCTAATTTAGAGCAGTGTTCAAGTGCACAAAATCCTATTTTTTCAGGCCTCTCCAACGACATTCAAAACGATTTGATACATTGCATTGCTGCAGTAATCAAATCTAAAATAAAAACGGAAATAAATGAAACTCGGTTCGTGTCTATTATGATAGACGAAACACCAGACGTAAGTCATAGAGAGCAACTAAGTGCCGTACTTCGATATTTTTATCAGAGGATGGAATAGAGGAGAGGTTTCTCGGATTTTCTGATGTTAGTGCAAATCGTAATGCAGATGAGTTGTCCAATCATATATATAGTTAATTGGACAATCTTACGATGGTGCTGCAGTTATGTCTGGGGAAGGGGGCGGTGTTAAAAAAAAGTCCTCGATGTATGTCCAATGGCTAATTTTATTCCCTGTTATGCACACGCTCTCAATTTGGTATTATCCCGATCGCTAGAAAACATTCCTGAATTAAAAGGATTTTTTGGCTATACGAACAGCATTGTTGGTTTTTTTTTAATAAATCTACAAAGCGTTCTAATCTTTTTTAGCCAACCGACGCATGCCAGGAGTTTCGGAAAAACGCTGGCATTATCATTCCAGAATAATTAACGTTATATTCAATTGCAGAGTAGATATCATAGAAACTTTTAGCAGAATATTAAAAGATCCCAAGGAATGGGATAATGACGCGCTTTCTACAGCTGAAAGTTTGTTGCATAAATTAGAGGGCAAGGATTATTGTTTTTTACTGCACACTCTTTTCGAAATTTTTGCAAAAACCGATGTACTGTTCAATTTGATACAGAATAAATATACGGACGTTGAAGTTGCTAAGCAAGAAATAGAGCGTTTTGAGTATTGGTTATGCTCTGAGTTTCTTAACCAATTTGAAGTAATTTTTGAAAGCGTAACCGATTACGCTGAACCTCCACGAAAACGCCGATTACTTGATATGGATTTAAAGTCTCATTATAGGCGCCTTTTTACAGAAATAAAGGATAATATTAGTAGCCAGCTTAGAACGAGATATAAATCTTTTACTGATTTAATTTTTTTGGATTTACTCAATAAATCGAAATATGATAGTTTTGCGTTATCTAGTCCAGATGAAAAAATATCTTCTTTAATCAAATTTTATCCTGGAATATTCGATTTTACAGCGTTTAAAAATGAGCTCAAAGTTTTGTACACAACTCCTTCACTTCGGCAGCTCGACGTTTTCAACCTTCACAATCATTTAAAAAGTGAAATATTGAGAGAAACATTTCCTCAACTTTTAAATGTGAGTGGTTTATTTTTAACACTTCCCATTTCCGTCTCCTCCGTAGAAAGATCTTTTTCTGCTTTAAAAAGAATCCACACGTATTTAAGAAATTCTCAGGGCGAAGACAGGCTCTCCGATTTAGCGCTTCTATCGATAGAGAAGCGACTCCTTTTAAAAATAAAAAATAGACCAAATTTTTACGAAAGAGTTCTTTCGGAATTTGTTAAAAAAGATCGTAGAATAGCCTTAGAATACAAATAATTAAAGTATATTTCGACAAAGCTCTTCATTGTTTTTATCTTTTTTCATTTGCAAATTTGGTTGTTTATAATTTAAAATACCTATTTTATATTTTGTTCTTATTTTCTTCCTTATATTATTTTCAAATATATTTCTTTATTATTTATTACATCTACATGGATTTCCATTTTTTTTTAATTTCACATTAATTTAAAGAATTATATGAACACTAAAATATTTGTGAATTACATATCTTAATTTTTATTATAATCATTACCCTGAATTTGCTTTAAGTTATGGCATCATGCATCTGTCAATAATGGCTTCTATCGAAGCCACTTTTAGTATGCTTTAAGCTCATTGTTAATTTTAAATATTAATGACTTGAAATATAAAAAAGGTGGCTTCAATTGATTTTGCTTAGTTGACGTGGAAAGCAAATGAACAATGTATGATTTTATTTCAAGGTACACAGATGTAGAGATTTTTACATTTGTATGTGATTAATTTTGCTTCGACTTCCCATTTTAAAATGTTCACGCCACGCCACTGATATATATATATGTATTTTTAGCAAACGAGTAGAATGTATTTTTAGCAAACGAGATGGAAATGTGCAGCACTCACCTGCGGTTAAGTCTTAGCGGCAACAACAAAAATGAGTGAACAGTAATGTACAGATGAGATGAACTTCTTCGATTGAATTATCTTCTTCAGGACGTGTTGATAATTTGTAGACTTAAAAAACGCAACACACACACTACACAATATCAGAAAAATGTAATTTATTTTAATTAAAAATGAATTTTGCTTTGCAAATGTTGGTTTACAAAACGCTTTTTGATAACTTTCTTTCAGTGCTCGAATGGACCAAAAAAAGTATTGGGTTGAAAACTTGTATGAAATTTATTTCTTTGTCTGGAACAAAAGAAAAGTGAAACGCTATCCTTTCGATGTTGTAAAACGTTATAATTTTAATTCGGTTTCTTATGTTTAAAGTTAGCAAAAATACATTATATTTACAAAAGAAACTATTTACTTTGATTTTGACATTTGGCAAAAGTGTAGAACATATTTTAATGGCATTGCCATACGAAACAAAATTATTAATTGATTGAATTATTTAATTCTATGTTTTATATATATTTTTCTATCGCCAACAGACTTCGTGTATGTGGTCATTCCAACGAAGGTTGTCATGAACGCACATACCGAGAATGGAAAGTCTTTCGGTTTCGGTGATGCAAGTGCCATTCATGGATAATGGCTGTAGGATCTGGTTTCGCTTTAGAGACAGCAGACAGCATTGTGTTTTTGAAGCATTAAATTCTACTCTATTGTCTGAACCCCATTTTAAAATGCTGTCAAGGTCGGAATTTAATGAGCTTAACATACGTTGCCGTTCCAGTTCTACGGCCGAAGAGCAGGGACGTGAGTCCTGGAAAGAATATGAGAAGCTAAGAGTGCTGTCATCAGCGAAGGAATGGATTGGATTAGAAGTTGCAGACAAGAGATCATTTATAAAAATGAGAAAGAGAGTCGGAGACAAAACGGAGCCTTGGGGGACACCAGCATTTATATGGTGAGTATCAGACTTGAAACCATCCAAAACAACTTGAATTGAACGGCCAGAAAGGTAGTTTCTAATCCATTGAACAAGACGCATCGATCCCATAAGCACGCATTTTCGACAAAAGAGCTTGGTGCCAAACTCTGTCAAATGCTTTTGAAATATCAAGCGCAACAATCTTCGATTCACCGAAGTGATGGAGAGATTGGTTCCACTTCTCGGTGAGATAAGTCATCAAATCACCAGTGGACCTGTTGCCTCAAAAACCGTACTACCGGTCATTGAGGAGTTTCCGAGATTCAAGATATTTCATAAGATGACGATTTATCAGCGTTTCCATGACCTTGGAAAGAATGGACGTAAGTGCTATGGGTCGGTAATTGGTGGGAGAAGAAGATTCGCCTTTTTTAGGGACGGGCTGGACAAATGCTGTTTCCACCTTCTCCGGAAGAGTCCAGAAGAATAGGAGAGATGGAAAAGCTTACGCAGTGGATTTGCCAGTGTGGAAGAACACCTCTTCAGAACGATGGGGGAGATACAGTCTGGACCAGCGGATTTATTTATGTTGAGATCATATAGTACCCTTGCAACTGTGAAAGTGCGAAAATGGATTTGTCCCATGGTAAATTCGACGCTCTCGAGCACAGGTGGAGGCAAAGCGCAATCTGGGAGCACCAAGCTGGCTGCAAAATGTGCAGCAAACAGATTAGCTTTGTCTAAAGAGCTGACAGCTGGAGTTTCTCGTATTGCCATACGGTTCTCTTCGGAGTTTTTTCTTTAACTTTGTGGTCGGAGTACGAGAAATTAGCTGATATGGTACAGTGGATTTGACCAGCCTAGAGGCGATAATACTTCAATGGAGTATTTATTAGGGTGAGAGGTGAGAAACAAGTCCAGTGTGTTGGCATTTTGACCGTCAATGTCTGGTACACGTGTTGACGTTGTTACGATTTGGTACCGTGCTTTCCCGTGTTACCGGGAGAAGAGTACCAAACGGAGAGTTTAAAAATAAAAAATGTTCGTTTAATTTATTACAGAGCCCGCTGTCTTAAGCTGGGCTGCGACTCTGTAGTTATCTTTATTGGTTATATAATTGTTATTATTATAATTAAGAATAGACCCGCTGTCTTAGGCTAGGCTGCAGTCTATCTTGTTTGGTGTTATTATTAACTCTCATTTTCCTGTTCACGATCCTTTGCCTTTTATACCATTTTAGCTCATGAGCCATCTCCTATCTTCCCCCTCCACGCACCATTAGTTTCCTCACCTATTACCATATGTGCATACGCGCTATTTTTAGGTATTGCTTAATTGTTTTCCGTTCCCATTAAAAGTACCCAAATGACATCTTGGGTGTCATTTGCCTTACGCTGGTGTCAAGTGTCATCCATTCATAAATTATTATTATTCCCTGATACCACAACGTAGTATTCCTCCGATATGCAACTATTGCAGTTTTGCCATATGTCGGCGTGCCGCTGTGCAATCGGAGTTAGGTTACGTGTGTGTCGTATCGGGTAGGTATGCACTTGATTCATTGCGCTTGGGTGGCGTTTGGGTAAATGGAAGAACAAGTGTAAACAAAGCAAATGACCTATTAATAGCCGTATGCTCTGGTAATGTATGAAATGGATTGCTAGTGAGAAGGTGATGATTAGGGTAGGTCATGAGTAGGGTATGGTTGTGCGGATCACAACATCCCACCCCCCTTAGAAAAAGAAAATTCTTACCTGAAGGGTTAGAATTTTCTGCAAGTAGGCTTCGGTGTGACGAGGAAAAACTTACAATAGTTTAATAAAATTCTGAATTAGCAGAAATTTAAAATAATGGAGTAAAATTAGAAGAAATATATAATATTAATAAAGAACTAACTTAGGAGTTAAAAACAATTCCACCCTTGAAGAGGTTTGTGGTTTTACAGTATTTGTTTCGTTTTCCTATAATTGTAATCTTTAGCATAACATTTTTCTTCATAATGTTTTTAATTTATTTGCAGTACTTCCCAAGGGAGAGTTTAACTGCTTTCTTATCCCAAGAGATAGAATATTTTATTTAATAAACTTTTATTTAAAATATGCTATTTAGTCATATAACATTTGTGTAACATTTTACTTTATAATGTTTTTAATATATTTTAAAGAATTTTGATTATACTCATAATAAGCTTAATTTACTTATTTATAAAATTTCATTTAATTATATAAATATTTAGCATATTTTTTTTTTTTTTTTTTTAATCTCTGGTTGTAAGTACCATTCTGGGAATAGGATTTGGAGAAAGATTTGTTGGGGTGGTTTTTATATTTACACCAGGATTAGGATCGGGGAATATGCTTGTATGAGGTATCTGCATTTCTAAATTGTCAATTTTTGGAGTTTCAATATTCCTGCCCCTGAGGTATCTGATCATGATACATATTGCGAGTAATAGGATTGTTAGAGTAGGTATAATGATGTATATCATGTTTGCTTAATGTTTCTATACCTGCTCTTTCACCACTTTCTAAGTTTTTGATATCTGCGGTTAGTTTCTTTAACATATTGTCGTCATCGTATTTTAAAAAATTGACTGGGTTATTGTAAATTTGAGGAGGTTTTTTGGCTATTGGGGCTAGTACGGAAATGTTTATAGCAGGAATATATGCGTTTCTTAGAATAGTTTTTCCTAAATTATGGCCAAAAATAGTTAGATATTTACTGAGAAGGTAGCATTGTCCTGACAGTTCTACTACACCGGTGCCGGAAAGTGTATGTGGGATTAGTTGATTTCCACAGACCTCGACCATTATGTAATCTTCGCGCGTGGAAAATAACCATTTGCCTGGTTGTGAGAGTTGTATCCACACAGCTGTTTGAGTGGATTCTTGTACAATACAGGACTGTGGTTTAATATCTCTTCGCAAGAGTTGGATTTCGCAATGGTCTTGATTAGAGCTGAAGTCGTATAGTGGGTGTGTCATCTGGCACAATAGTAGGCTGTCGGTTTGCCTGATGCAGTTGTTGATATCAGTAGACGTTAAGTCATAAAAATGTTTTTTGTCAAAGTCTATAGTTAGGTAGTTTATGCGGGGTTGAATGTATAGGAATCTATCTTGAATTTTAGAGGGAAATGGCACTACCTTAAATAATTGGTAAGTTTCTTTGAATGGTAATGGTAGTTTTATTTCGTGGATGATCCTTTTAGATTGAATTGAGGCTGTTATTGGACATATTTTGTATAAATGCAGAATATCGTATTGTTTTATTGTCATGGGTAGTTTAGTGTTATTTGGTATTTCTTTAAGTATTGTTGTTAATATGATTTCTAGCTGGTCAGGGGTTATAATGAAAGGATGAGGTTTTCCCTGTTTGACGTTGGTGATTAACTCTAATAAATCGTTTAGCGTATATTCGTGCCGTAGAATGATGAGTGCAGTAAACGAGACTAATGCTTCTAGTTCATCCATGATTTTTTCATTCTGGTTATCGTTTATGTAGTTAGCTATAAGATTTGCTGTTGATGTTAATCTCGAATTCATTTGATTTATTTGATTATTCAAGTGTGACTGGGATCTATTAAAAATGTTTACTGTGGTGTCTAGAATGTAAGTTTGATTCTGTATTAGGTTCAGTAGGTGCCTTTCGTTAAACTCGGTTTTCTCTATTTGCCTATCATAGTAGTTAGCGTCGTCTTCGGACAAAGTCCCAAAAAGCGTTTTGCTTATAGTACCAATGGCATTGATTAGGGCACGTTTTTCCCTGGGTTTGAGATTCAGTAGCCTGTATTTCTGATAGATATCTTGCTTCGCATGATTGAACTCGCTTATGGTGTTATTGCACAAGCTGTTGATTTGGTCGTTAGTGCATAGGGATCCACATATTTTGTTAATTTCGTATATATATTGTGCTATTGTATTAGTGGTTAAGAATAGTCCCTCTCGATCGTAGTAAGTAATTATTTTCCATTCATTGCTGTATAGGTTTAGGTTGTCGAGTTCCTCGAAGTAAATACCCGAGCTTTGTTTGATCGGGGTATAGACCATCGTGCTGTAGGTTAGGGCGAATGTGAGCGAGTATAGTACCAGGCGGGAATCCATGGTCTGAAATTCAACGCAAAGGGGAATACTTATTGTGAAAAAAAAAAAAAAAAGGTGGATCAATGTTGGATCAAAAGTGTTTGGTGTGGGGTGTGTAGTGGTAAGTGATAGACTATCTTTTTTTTTATAAAAACATTTATTTGAATAAGGATGATCCCATTTTATGTATTAAAAGAATATTGTTTTTCGTCTTCCCACAAGATTAGAGCTTTAATGTGGTCGTCGTAGTCGAGGGAGTCGTTCGAGTCTTCATCGTATCTACGGATGTGGGCATTGGGTTCCCATATTAAGGTGTCTGAAGAACTGTTAGATGTTTGATCATCATCAAGGTCAGCTATGGAGAGCGGGTTATTCCAGCGTAGGATTGGCTGTCGTTTTAAGATATACGTTGGGGAGCAGTCTAAAATGAAATTCTCTTCACGTAGTCCGAAACCTACTTAGTCTCCGAACGCTAGCTCTCGTGTTTTCGGACCCCGAACTCGTTTGCCATTTACAAATGTATCAAAAAATGGTCCGTTTGTTAACGTCACACGTTTCTCATCTTGGCTGATTTCGATTGTCGCGTGAGTATGTGAAACAAAACCTGAGGGGATAGCCATTCTGTTTGGGTCGGATGGAGACGAGTGGATGTGGGTTTGGTACGAGTTTCCATTTATGGTTGAACCGATTCGTAGAGGAATTTCGACTCCCGATACTATGTTTAGGAGTAGCCAGCTGGAGTTAGGGACGTAGTTAATGGTTTCGGTTTCCATTATCTGGAATGAACAGAACATACATCAATTATCTGTGTATTGTGTATGTTACTCATCGTATAGTTGAAGGGAGTTGTGAGTGTGTATGTTTGTGGAAACTGAGGATATTTTTAATAGGACTTATTCCGTGAAGGATTTAAGGTCATTGTTATGGACTATTTTAGTTTTGTTCCGAACCTGGATCTCAGTATTTTCTGAAGAAATAATGTTTGTTACGTCGTAAGGTCCTTCCCACAGTGATGAGAGTTTGTTCTTTCGTACATGATTTCTTAAGAGAACCTTCTCGCCAATATTAAAATGTTTGTAATTAGTTCCTATATCGTAATAGTCTTTTGATTTTTCTTTCTTTGTTAGCAGTCGTTCGCGGGCAATTTGATAACTGTGTTGGAGACGTGCTCGCAACTCGCTAGAATACTTTTCGTAATTGTAACTAATTTGGGGGTTTTGTTCTAGAGGATTCGGTATCCTTGCTGGATATCCATAAAGTAGCTCATGTGGAGTATAACCAGTACTGCTATGGTT
Organism: Cheilosia impressa; assembly: GCA_948293265.1. Classification (NCBI taxonomy): domain Eukaryota; kingdom Metazoa; phylum Arthropoda; class Insecta; order Diptera; family Syrphidae; genus Cheilosia; species Cheilosia impressa. The sequence continues at coordinate 60,296,912 of OX411880.1, forward strand.
GGTTGTATTAAAAACAAAAATGGCGTATGGTATCCATGTGTCCCATGATAGGGGGTCTTTGTTGACATAGTGTCGAAGGTATTCTGCTAGAGTACGGTGACTTCGTTCTAGAGCTCCATTGGTTTGAGGGTGGTAGGATGAAGTTTGAAGTTTCTTAATTTTCAAAAGCTTGCAGGTATCTTTAAAGAGTTGGCTTAAGAAATAAGTGCCTTGATCAGTAAGAAGTGATTCGGGAAAGCCGAAACGACATAATATTTTTTCGACGAATGCTCTAGCCACTGTAGAAGCTTCAGCATTCTGGAGCGGTATGGCTTCCGTGAATTTTGTTAAGTCGTCTTGAAATGTGAGCAGATATTTATTATTATCATGGCTCACGGGCAAGGGCCCTACAATGTCTAGGGCTACCCGCTCGAAAGGGGTGGAGCTTGTAGTGGCTATCTTCATTGGTACCCTGTGGTTTTTACTTAATTTGTTTTGCTGACATGATTTACACTGAAGTATATGGGTTTTTATATCCTTACTCATAGTCGGCCAGAAGTATTTCCGTTTTATTTTCTTAAGAGTTCGTGTAATCCCTTGGTGACCTCCGAGAGGGGAATCATGATATTCAAACAAAACCTTTTTTATTTCCTCCTGGTTGTTAAGAGAAATTATGTCATCGAAAAAAATATGAATGTTTATATCTTGGTCTTGGAAAGTGTCTTCCAGTAGGAGTTTTATAATTTTTTTTGATGAGATCTCCATGACTGGGAGTGCTATGCCCAGGATTCGAATATTATCCTTCTTGCAGAGGTCTTTTATTTCTTTGCAACATGCCTCCGTAGTTTTTCTGTCAGTGGGGCTTCTATAAGGTATGGGAAGGGTGGCGATGTATATTGTTGTGTCGTCGTTTTGTGGATATGCAATAGTTTTTCCTATTGAGGGCTTAACAAACTGGGGTATTTTTTGTTTTATAATATTCTCTTCCTTAGATTCAATTATGGGTAATATGATTATTTTGGATTTAATTAATTGGTTTTTGTATATAGACCCCTGCTCCTCTTGTAAGGTGAAACTGGAAAGTGTTTGAATTTGCATATCGTCACTCTGTGAGGGATTTGTCGCATTTTGGATTGCGTTGTTTTGGCGTTGTCCTCTAGTTGTTACCATTGCTACGGTTGGTATTCGACTTAATGCGTCAGCATTAGAATTGTATTTGCCAGCTTTGTAGATTATGTTGTATTCGTATTCTTCTAGCAAAATTCTCCATCGGGCTAATCTTGAAGTAGGATCTTTTAGGTTCATGAGCCATTGAAGTGGTTTATGATCCGTACATATGGTGAATTTTCGCCCATATACGTACCTAAGGTCGAAATTGTTTCACTGCAAATATAATAGCTAAAAGTTCTTTTTCTGTTGTGGTGTACCTAGTTTCAGCGTCATTAAGGGTTCGGCTCGCAAAACAAATTGGCTTGTCTTGGCCAATGGAACCTTGTGACAAAACGGCTCCTAGACCAACATCACTTGCATCCGTTGTAATGATAAATTCTTTACTGAAATCAGGGTATGCAAGGAGGGGGGGGCTCATCAGATTATTTTTCAGTGTTGTAAATGCTTCATCACAAAATGTGTCCCATTTGAAAGGGGCATTCTTTTTCAAGAGCTTTGTAAGAGGTTTTGCTATACTTGAAAAATTATCTTTGAATCTTCTGTAGTAGCCAGTGAATCCCAAGAAGGATTTTATGCCTTTAGCGTTTTTAGGAATAGGGTAGGTTTTCACTACCTTAATTTTTTCGGGATCTGGCTTTATTCCTTCTTCGCTTATTACATGTCCTAGGTACATTAGCTCTTTTCGCATGAAATGGCATTTTTCGGGTTGTAGTTTGAGATTATATTGTCGTAACCTGGTCAGAACACTTATTAGCTTGCCGTTATGATCGGCGAGATCTGACCCGTAAATGACAGTGTCGTCTACATATACGAAACAACCTATTCCGATCATTCCCATTAGGACATTGTTCATCATTCTTTGAAAAGTAGCCGGGGCATTTTTTAATCCGAACGGCATTCTGTTATATTCATAATGTCCGGAGGGAGTGCTAAATGCGGTTTTACTTCGGTCAGAGTTCTCAACAAGGATTTGATGAAATCCATTAGCTAGATCGAGTGTGGAAAAATATTTTGCTTTACCCAATTAATCCAATATGTCCGTTATGTTGGGCAATGGATATGCATCTCCTACGGTTGCGTCATTTAATCGCCGGTAGTCTACGACTACTCTCCATTGTTTGTTACCTTGGGCATCTGGTTTTTTCGGAACAAGTAATAGGGGTGAATTCCACGGACTATGACTGGGCCTTATAATATCGTTGTCTAGCATTTCCTTGACTTGTTTATGGATCTCTGCTTTGCTAGATTCGGGAAGTCGATATGGTCGTATGAAAATAGGCGGTTTGTTTGGCTCAGTTTCAAGTACGTGTGTAATTGCATTAGTGTATGTTAATGCGTCGCCCGGTAGAAAGAATAAATCGTTGAAGTTCCTGCAGATTTTTGTAATTTCGGTTTTTTCTTCCGAATTGCAATGATCTAGTTTGAGTTGGGATTCTAGTTTCTTTAATCGATTATGGATAGGGTCTTGCTCAGGGTGAGCATAAATACAATCAAAATCGTCCAAGTTGTCCCATTCCAATCTTAGATCTTGTATTTGTAACGTTGTCTCACTCTCATTTACTTTGAGCAGCAGAATTTTAACGCGGTTTTGATAAGACTTGGCAATGGAAGAGGCCATAAAGACTCCAGGGTGGACCTGTTTTTTCCGGAACACTACATCGTTATTGCAGTTAAATGGTATTTCTACTATTTGCTCACTCCTGGGTTTAATCCTTATTTCACCCGACATTCCTTTTTCCGTTTTAGTACTATCACTCTGTTCTTGCGGACGAGCAACAATAGTCTCTCCTTCAGAAGTGTTGAATACAACGGTGGAACCGGATATAGTGAATGGATATATTTCCAGAGTATTTTTTACGTAGTTGATGGAACATGAGTATTTCTTCAGGAAATCGTTACCGATTATTCCGTCGAAATCCGTACTAAGTTTACCATCTAGAATATGAAAGGGATGTGTTAACTCATATCGATGACTTTCTGATTGAAATATTATTGTTTCTAAAGTGGAAGTGGATTCGATTATATTTTCTCCGAAGATGTTGGAGATAATCATATTGTTGTGTATGGTTTTGGTTCGGTTGGGACTTGATTTTATTATGGATATTTCCGCTCCGGTGTCTATTAAAAAATTTTTTATTTCGCCATTTTGGAGCGGAACTCTGATCATAAAAAGTTCGTTGTTTGGGATGAGGGAAACGTGTAATTTGTGCGCGGGGTTTAATTTCGGTGGACTTCGGCTTCGGTCGTGACTAGAGAGAGGTTGCCGGTCGTTCCTTCCCGAGGGTAATCGTTTCCCGCGTTATTAGGGGAGGTTTCCAGAAGGGTAGGGGTAGTTTGATAGGTTTGGTGTGGTATCTGCTGAAGATTTATTTGGCGTCTATTGTCAGGGTGATACCTATTTTGTGGCTCTCTAATATGTTGCGCGTAAGGTTGTGTAGTGTTATTATTATTTGAGGGGTAGTGGTTTCTGGGGTCAGTCCCTTGATTAGGGTTGAGAGTTTGGCCTGAATTTAGGTGTGCAATTCTAAGTCTGCAAGATTCTAGAGTATGGTTTCGACGATTACAATAATTGCACGTTAAGTGTTGTATTTCCCTTTTAACCTTAGGGTGAAAATTCGCAAAGTTTGGAAGGTTTTTAAAACATGTTTCCCGCGTATGGCCAATTTTGTTGCAGAGTTGGCACATTGGTTTAGGAGGGAAAGAATTGTACGGGGGTCTTTCAGTGGTGTTTCTATGTGCCGTTGCACATCTTTCAATGCGGGTAGAATGTTCCTCGGCAAAAGAAATGGCCCTTCTCAGATCTGATTCTCCAACCGCTTGGATCATCAGACGAAGGCTTTCGTTTTTTAGGCCGTCCTCAAAAGTTCGTATTGCCATTTTTTCGTTTTCTTTAACGAGAAACGTTCTTACCGCATCTTCGGTAATAGATGCGTAGGTGGCTGAATTAAGACGACTCAGGAGATCGCTAATTTGGTCGCCAAATTCTCTGACTGTTTCCCGGGTGTTTTGTTTCGTGGATAAAAGGTCGTTTTGTACAGAGGAGCGTGATTTTTGCTCCTTGTACTGCGATTCCAACTCCTGGACGAGGTCCGTCCATTTTTTGAAGGACTTGAACTGTATAAGTTCGAAAGCGGGACCTTCTAATCTGGTTTTAACAATCTCCAGATAGAAAGCTTGTTCTTCAGGGGTTTTAGCTGAAGAGAAAAGGGTGTTTCCACAGGTTATGAACCTGTTCAGATCTTTTGGTTTCCCGTTGAATAGGGGGACGATCTGATAAATGTCACTGACATTAATTTTGTACTCCATTATGCTTTCAGGCTCGGGGAAGGGCAGGAATTTGAAAAATTCCGCTACGCGACGATTGTTCCGCGTGAGAATATTGAATAATTATGAGATTTAATGATGGGAAATCAGATTGGATGTATAGGAGGAAATGTGTAAACAATTTTATAACAAAAATTGTTTAAGTGTACAAAGGTGTATTTTTTTTTTGAGTATATATATATGCCTAAATACTTAAATACTTAAATACCTTAGTTTCTTTGTATTGTTGTATTGCTGGTACTGTTGCTGGCGTTGAGCTGATGTCCAGTTATGGCTGCTGCTCCTTGATGATGAAATTTTTTTTTTTTTTTTTTCACTTTTTCTGGTGTTAGCCCCAGAGACGCTTCACTTTATTTAACCACTACTTATATAAAATTTATATTTTTTATTTTTTTTATTTTCTCTGGTGTATAGCCCCAGAGAGACGCCTCAAGATCTTTGTCTTGTTTTGGTTTTGGTAGTTGGGACCTTTTGGGTATCCCACCGCTGCCACCAATGTTACGATTTGGTACCGTGCTTTCCCGTGTTACCGGGAGAAGAGTACCAAACGGAGAGTTTAAAAATAAAAAAAATGTTCGTTTAATTTATCACAGAGCCCGCTGTCTTAAGCTGGGCTGCGACTCTGTAGTTATCTTTATTGGTTATATAATTGTTATTATTATAATTAAGAATAGACCCGCTGTCTTAGGCTAGGCTGCAGTCTATCTTGTTTGGTGTTATTATTAACTCTTATTTTCCTGTTCACGATCCTTTGCCTTTTATACCATTTTAGCTCATGACCCATCTCCTATCTTCCCCCTCCATGCACCATTAGTTTCCTCACCAATTACCATATGTGCATACGCGCTATTTTTAGGTATTGCTTAATTGTTTTCCGTTCCCATTAAAAGTACCCAAATGACATCTTGGGTGTCATTTTCCTTACGCTGGTGTCAAGTGTCATCCATTCATAAATTATTATTATTCCCTGATACCACAACGTAGTATTCCTCCGATATGCAACTATTGCAGTTTTGCCATATGTCGGCGTGCCGCTGTGCAATCGGAGTTAGGTTACGTGTGTGTCGTATCGGGTAGGTATGCACTTGATTCATTGCGCTTGGGTGGCGTTTGGGTAAATAGAAGAACAAGTGTAAACAAAGCAAATGACCTATTAATAGCCGTATGCTCTGGTAATGTATGAAATGGATTGCTAGTGAGAAGGTGATGATTAGGGTAGGTCATGAGTAGGGTATGGTTGTGCGGATCACAACAACGTATTTACAAGCTGGGTTAATTGGTTTACCTCAGCAAAGATCTGAACATAAATTCCTTCGGGTTTTGACTGTTAAGAATGTCGAAGCCAGTCAGAATTGTGAATATTGAAATCGCCCGCAATGACGATTTCAGTATGAGGGTACAAGGAAACAATTCTAGGTATGGAATCAGACAACACATCGAACTCGTTAAAAGTCGAGTTGCTATCAAAATTAGGGCTTCTATAAAGAAAACAGTAATGAATTACTTGCCTACGGACATGGAATTTGAGCCATTTGAAATTAAATTCCGGGTTGGAACACTGGCCATAATCTTGAGGAACTTGGTAGGCTACATCATTACGTACATAAATGGCGAGACCTCGATGTAAGAAGAAAATGGCACTAAGCGATATCCAGGTAGATCAAATTCTGATGAGTCAGACTTTCCACCCACCCGGGTCTCACCCAGTGCCAAAACAGCTGGTTTGTGTTTGGAAACATGAGCGTACGCCGAAAAGAGATTCGATCGCAGCCCACGAATGTTGCACGACGCTACAACTAAGCGCAGTTGTGAAGTGAAGATCCAAAGTTAATTTTTCCAAATCAAATTACCGTAGGTGTTATGCCCATACGATAATCTCTTTTGGTCCACCAACAAAACCTTCACTTACAACCCGCTATCCGCCAGATGATGCACTCACTCAGTCATTGCAAACCCTCAAATGAAAAAAAATATCATAGGGCGCTTGCAATAACTGAGAAAGGTCAACAGCAAACGAATTGGAGTGGGACGAGAGGGACTGCCCAACGCTAAACACAAGCACAACCGATTTTTGCTTATTGTTGTTGTAATTGATTTTTATTTTTTTTTGGTATTTGTTGCACTTGACACTGCACTAAGAATATAATTCTTTTTTTATACCCTCCAGAGGAAGGTATATTCACTTTGCCAATACATTTGTAACGCCAAGAAGGAGTCACCGGAGACCTCATAAAGTATATATATATTCTGAATCAGGATCACATTGTGAATCGATTTAGCCTGTCCGTCTGTCTGTCTGTCTGTCTGTCTGTCTGTCTGTCTGTCTGTCTGTCTGTCTGTCTGTCTGTCTGTCTGTCTGTTGAAAGCACGATAGCGCCCAAAGTAATTGACGTAGGTGAATGAAATTCATTGAAAGGACTTCTTTTTATCGGCGTCAGGTTGGTATTGAAAATGGGCTATGTCGGTCAAGTAGTTCTGGTATTTTGCATGACTTGTATGCAGTGGAGGGTATCAAAACATCGGCCAGGCCGATGATAACACTTTTACTTGTTTTATTTTTATTTTGTTTGTTGGTTAATTTATGCCCGGAACGCGAGGGATTATTTAATTATAGTTGGACTATTTTTGTGGGGTGTTTTATAATATTGATACTAATTACGCGCGATTATTGAGGGTCGGTCGGTATTGTTGAACTTGCGTGCGTGCGCGGCGGGATACAGATCGGAACTCCATGGTGTGGTACGAAGTAATGTTCTAATTGTACCTCAATGAAGCTTGGTTTGACTTCTCTCATATGTCCCAACGTGGCGTATTCTTGGATGCATTGAGAGTACAATTCCCTCAGATCCTTGTTTGCTGCAAGCCGTTTTTGATTTGATAGAATCGTGCCATTGCAGCTCTTTTTGAATCTCCAAGTCTTGGTGGAGAAGATTCTCCTTAAATGGAAGCCGTACCTCATATCTTCCATCACTCCTGCGTTTGACTGTATTCTGGAAGTGTAGTTGACACATCTCTTCTTCTTGAGTCATTTTTCGTTCTTCCATGTTCTCTTCTCCCAAAATTGCTTTAGTTGAGCATCAATTGTGTTACGGTGATTTTGCACTACAACCGAGGTTATGTGGGTAGTGCTATTGGTGGCTCCTGTTTTGATCCATCCTAACTCAGTATTTTGTGCCACTGGGGAGCCATTAAGACTCTTAATTAGCCCTTGAAGAATTATGGAAGCATACACGTCGGCGCCTAACAGTATATCGATCTTCCCTGGGTAATAGTAAGTAGGATCTGCCAGTGGAAGTTTTGCTAAATGCCCCCACGAAGTTGATTGTATCTGCTGTGTTGGCAATAAGGAAGTTAATTTTGGGAAGACGTACGCACTTACATTGAGACAAAATGAGAGATTAATGAAAGAACGCATTTTGAATTGAACCTTAGAGTTGGAGCTACCCATTGAAGTTTGCCCTAAGCCTGTTACGGTGGCCAATGTGTGTTCCTTCTTTAAGTTAAGGAGCTGTGCCACGTTTTCTCTCATGAATGTTGCCTCTGACCCTCGGTCTACCAAGGCTCTCAGAGCGTGGTGCTGTCCATTGGTCGAAAATACCTTTACTAAAGCTGTTGCTAACAAAACCTTGGATTTCATCTGGCTAAGGTGTGATATAAGATTTGGTGCAGAAGTTGAAGCACCCCCTTGCTCATTGTATAGATTCGGCGGGATAAATTCATTAGAGTTTTGGATCAAGTGAGCATTGTATGATGACTGATTATGGTCTTGGTATGCCCTCCCCTGGGCATTATTTTGATAATTGAAATTGTAATGGTAAGAATCTGAATGCAGTAATGTGTGATGTTTCTGTCCGCATTTTTGACATCTGTTGCTGCTATTGCAAACTGATGCACGATTATCATAGCCTAGACAATTTAAACAGAGAGCATTTTTCTTCGCCACTTCTGCTTGTGCCTTAACCTCCATTTTAAGAAATTGTTTGCAATAACGAATTCCATGCGAGGCCTTACAAAGACGACAGAGAAATTTCTTTGTTAGATGACCCGTAGTGGGCTGTACCCCAATTGGACTCCAAAATGTTTTCTAGGGAGCTGAACCTTCCTTCAATAAATTTGGAAAATGCTTTCCACTCTGGAAGGAGTTTGGAAGTACCTAATTTATCTTCCCAATCCCTTTGGGTTTGAGAAGGAAGTTTGTGGTATATAATGTATATGAGAATCGCATCCCACGTTTCGACTGCGATTCCCAAGTTGGATAGTGCGTGAATACATTCCGTACTCGTATCATGCAATGCCTTTAAAGTTTTGGCGGATTCATGGTTGAGTTTCTGCTGTTCCATCAAAATTCTCAATTGCGAGTTCACTAGTTTTCGTTTATTCTCAAATCGTTCGTTAAGAATTTCCCATGCAGCCGCATAATTCTTGCCATCAATTGGCAAGTGTTGAATTAAACGCGCAGTTTCCCCGCACACGTGAGTCTTTAGACTTCTGAATGTCAGACAGGTCAACGTTTTGATCGATCATACTCTCGAACGAATTGTGAAACTCACACCATTCATCTAATTTGCCAGAGAACGGCTTTATTTGAATTGGTGGAAGCCGAATGTCGCAAACTGAGGTTTTCGTTACGTTTAAACGAGAAATATCTAAATTTGCGTTGCTTTTCTCACCGAACTTGTCCATTTCGTTGTTTAACATTCCCAAAAATGTAAAATAGACGCGTTTGATTTTTGAAAATAATTCGGATTCAAAATAGTTATCTTTGATAGGATCAGCCGCACTATTTACAATTGCATCGTGATCCCGTTTTGCTTGTTTAAAACCCTCTTCTATATCCGAAAGACATGCATTAATATACCCCCTTGACTTCCGCGCCTCAGTTTGTTTCTTACACTCTTCAAAATCCACTTGAAACTCTTTAAGCACGAGCTCTTGTCGTTCTCTATATTTGGCTAATTTCGACATTATTTCACTTAAATTTCACTACTATAATGTATATGCACTTGATATGTGCGTTATAGAGTAATTTAATGATTCGATAGTATAGCGTTGTAGTAAAAAGTTATAGTTATGTGTAGAAATATGTTATATATGCAGCAAAAGGTGTAAAAAAGAAATTGAATAATATTACTACCTTATTGTGCTTTTGCAACTGCAACTTTAGTATGATAACTCTCAGTTACAGTTGCAGAAGGCTTTGTGTTGCACAGTTCCTAGCTGTGATTGCTGACCGTTGACACTGGTTGCTGTATTTGTTGAATCTGTTGACTCGCTGTACTTCACCGTTGAGCCGAACCTGTTGCTTTAATGCACCGATCCTTTGGCTATCACTGGACTTCCAGATTATCCTTGGTCGTTGGGTACTGTGGCCGATAGACTGTCCGTCGGAGATCGGAAATGTATATTTTCACTGGATAAATATGAAATTATGAAATATCTTGAATCTCGGAAACTCCTCAATGACCGGCAGTACGGTTTTCGTGGCAACAGGTCCACTGGTGATTTGATGACTTATCTCACCGAGAAGTGGAACCAATCTCTCCATCACTTCGGTGAATCGAAGATTGTTGCGCTTGATATTTCAAAAGCATTTGACAGAGTTTGGCACCAAGCTCTTTTGTCGAAAATGCGTGCTTATGGGATCGATGCGTCTCTTGTTCAATGGATTAGAAACTACCTTTCTGGCCGTTCAATTCAAGTCGTTTTGGATGGTTTCAAGTCTGATACTCACCATATAAATGCTGGTGTCCCCCAAGGCTCCGTTTTGTCTCCGACTCTCTTTCTCATTTTTATAAATGATCTCTTGTCTGCAACTTCTAATCCAATCCATTCCTTCGCTGATGACAGCACTCTTAGCTTCTCATATTCTTTCCAGGACTCACGTCCCTGCTCTTCGGCCGTAGAAATGGAACGGCAACGTATGTTAAGCTCATTAAATTCCGACCTTGACAGCATTTTAAAATGGGGTTCAGCCAATAGAGTAGAATTTAATGCTTCAAAAACACAATGCTGTCTGCTGTCTCTAAAGCGAAACCAGATCCTACAGCCATTATCCATGAATGGCACTTGCATCACCGAAACCGAAAGACTTTCCATTCTCGGTATGTGCGTTCATGACAACCTTCGTTGGAATGACCACATACACGAAGTCGCTAAGAATGCTGCGAAATGTCTAGGTTTTCTCAAACGGTGCAAGAAATATTTTACCCCTTCTGATCTGGCTACAATTTATAAGGCGTTCATTCGCCCCAAATTAGAGTACAATTCCCATATCTGGTCTGGTGCGCCGAAAACCATATTGCACCTCCTGGATAGGATCCAAAACCGTGCGTTGAAACTAATCGGAGATACGAATATCGCGAATTCTATTCATTCGCTTGAACATCGAAGAAACGTTACGTGTCTCACACTGTTTTATCGCTTTTTCAACAAACAGTGCTCAAATGAAATTGCCAGCTGCATTCCGCCCCTTCAGCAATTCAACCGCAATACTCGCCTTGCTAGGAATGCCCATCAGTTTACCATTCAGCCTATCTTCGGACGTACCATGAAATATAGAGACTCGTTCATAAGCCGTACAACACGAATGTGGAATGCCTTGCCCGGCTCTGTCTTTCCTCCTCAGTACAGTTTGCAGACATTTAAAACCAATGTGCATCGGTATCTCCTATCTTCTCTATCCCAATTTCCTTAATGCCCGCGCTGTGTAAATCACATTGCACTATAAGAGTAGTCATAACCTCTTTAGCGCGTGTCAATTATAAAAAAAAAAAAAAAAATTATCCAGCTATACTTAGCCCACAGTACACTTCAATTAAAAAATTATTTGTTCTTAAAACTTTTAAAAACACGCTGGTTAACTTTCACACTGGTTAACTTTCACAGAACTTATAAACGTTCCTTTTATTTTAAGGAGGCTTCGAGGGACCATGTTCCGAACTGAGGCGAGTTGGAAATTAGGATGTTGCTAGGGGTTTCCTTAGCAAGGCAAAGTATTCTGTTGGATGTACCTTGACAGTGCTTTTTATTGCACAAGAGGTGCTTGGCAATTGATGATGCAAAGAAAACTCGTAAGGGAAAACGTTATAATATTTTATTTCTTTGTGACTTGGCGATCTTAAAGCGAGTGACATGATTTTCGATACAGACAATTGAAATATTCTCGGTTTTCTATATATTACAAAACAGCTGTTGTGTACATTAGGTCATTGGGCGTCACTTGTTGTTGGACAGAGACATCTGTTTTGACTTGACATCGGCAGCTCGGCATATTTGACATTTGCTTTCGTTTTGTTTTGCCTCGTTGTTCTCGCGCCGCGTATTTATGTTAAAATGTCGTGGTTTTGTTTTAAATATTGTTTTAATTTAATATTTATTGTTTGTTGGGGATCAACACACCGAGAAACCCACGGTATAATAGGTCATTGTCTTTTTATAAACAATTCAACGATCTGCGAGGAACAAGCACTGCGGAAAGTTCCTGAGGAAGACTGCATAGCTAGACTTCTGAAAGGAGGTCACGCAACCTGTGTCTATCACACTTATTCCGACAGGGTAATCGAGCTTATCAAAGACGATACCATTTTCATACGAAGGAGAACTTACTTCAACGAACCACTCTGGCTTCTTAAATGGTACTTATGTCATCCAGTTAAACAACGAAACAGTTCAACTGGGCAACAAGACATTCTCTAGCCTACACCTCTAGCCTACAAGTTATACCACCAGCGCTTACGGGAGCGATCACTAGAAAACATAGGGTGGACATAGGATACATTCACGGCCTAAGCGTGACCAACATAAGACGACTAAAGGACCTCTCTCAAACGCTATGGATATCCTCCGGCACCGGTGATAGTCTGGACTATATGGCGTAAAATATACATCGAAATTAACATTCCTTCGGTAAACATGCCCCACGGGACAGGCCACTCGGATGGACCACAGCCTCACCCGCGGGTAACCTACTCTTCTGGCTCTGACGTCACGCTTGATTTACGGGACGTAGATTTTTGAAGAAGGAGGAGTTAACACCATCGTCCAAGGTCAAGAACAAAAGAACGTGACAGCCAATTGTATGGGATTGGCTGTGTCATAATTTTTCATATATTCACCTGTTCCCACAGTCCCAGTGCAACGGGATCATATGGCACACATGCTGTTGTCACCGGATGCGTATGTGCATGCATACGCCGTTGACACCGGATGCGTGTGCATCGACATTTGGCTAATCAGCAACTTGCATCGTGGGACCAGCGGTTTCCCAACGGGAAACATTTATATTTAAGTTAGTTCTAATTGGACCGCGGTAGAATAAAGACATATCGTATATTCGAAATCACTTTGTATATTGGTTTTTAATTACGTAAGTCAGTAACAGTGGGTGTGCCCCTGGGCACACGTTCGCGTGTTTTTTATATGTCCCCGGAAGGACATCTTTAACTATAACCAAGGACCAAATTGTTTATGAAAACACAAAATACGTAACAAATTTAAGTAAAATAAATGATGATTGTATTGAAAATATACTTAAAGAATCAATGAACTGTAAACTTGAAACCTATTTTAATGAAGATGTATTAGAAATAAGAAATAATAATCTTGTATTAATAAATATAAAATTACAGAAAATAATTCAAAACTGTAACAATCAAAAGATTCTAATAAAAGGTAACTATCTCATCAAATTTGAAAATTGTAAAATTAAAATAAATAATAGAGAGTATGAAAGGAAAAACTATAAACATGAACCATTAATTCCAAATACCATTTTAGATATTAATTATACTAAAATAAATGATTTAACTTTCCAAGAAATACATTATCAAAGTATAAACAATTTAAAAGAAATGCAAGAACTTAAATATGAACATAAAAAGTCAAATTTAACCATATACATTATCCTTGTAACCATAATAATCATTGTAATCATTAATATTTACATAAAAATAAGAAATAAAAATGAGAAGATTATAAATAATCTAAATCTTCCAACGGTCACTTTCCGACCATTAGAAGACTCTAAAGCGGGAGGTGTTATATTAGAGCAAACTTTTGAGCAAACGCTCGATTTCAAATTCAATTAACTAAAGTCAATTGAATACAATGATAGAAAATACATTTAATACAATGATGCGATTGTGAAATACCATAACGAAAAATCAAATGGGAAACAATATAAATACAATGATGCGGCCATTAAAATGCCATAAACTGATCACCTGAACTTTTAGCCTTCAGCATAAAAGAATCACAACATTAACAAAGTGACACTTTAGCCTTCAGCATATGAATCCAAACGCAAGTATCATCGTATCATCCATAGTCATTCGAAGAGTATAAAAAGGGATCGTTTGATCTCATTGAGTTTTGTTCTAAGAATTCTGTCACAACGTATAGCCTAAGATTTCAACCGACCAACGGTAAGGGATCTGAAGCTTTAGAATAAAAAATATTATAAAAAGTATAAGGAAAGTGTTTAATTTTTTTTTAATAAACACATTTTCCTTTAACGAAAATGGCCTATATAACAAAAAAAAATTAAGAGAGGGATATATACGCTAAAGTATCGGTGTGCCGCAAGGACACTAGCAAAAACTAACAAGAAAAAAAAACCAAAAATAAAAGAATCAAAGGGCAAGCAAAAAAAAACTCGAACGACCGAAAACTTTTATTTTGACTGTAGCTAAGCCGTTTATTCTTCTCGGTGCGATGATACAATTGGGAATGAATAAGTTGCTTCCTCGATAGCTAAAAAGAAAACTTAGCATACAGCTGATTCGCCGTTTTCCCTTCCTCCAGTTCATTGACCCATAGTGATTGCGGGTGTTGTTTTGCCATTTGTAGTGAACAATTAGCAAAGTTTACAGCTTTGCTACCTCCTCCTGCACAGCGCGATGTTTCGTCAAGCATCAGTGGGAGCATATGTACCACTACATGTAAGTGGTGAGAGTGCAGATCAGTGGGCGTCACCCAAGATTGCCAAAACATAGCATTTTTTTTGTATGCACTTTTTGACTGGGACTCTCATACACTGCGTTCGGAAGTGGATGCTGCGCTATTTCCTGAACTCCCAATTTTGGTAACAATTTGAGATGCGAGTTAAGTTTTACCGTCGGCATTTGAAATGGTAAAAAACATGATGATTTGCCGTCGGCATTTGAATAAAAGCTGGCTGGGGTGGTTTCATGTTGCAATGCTTTCATGAGTTGCAACATCCTGCCGGGCCACAGAACGAAGAGTTGATTGTTGTTGTCATCTATTGGCATCTATCGTCTTCTTGCATGCCTATAATAATAGTTGATTAGTTTGAAGATTAGAGATGATGTGTTGATTGATGATTCCATTGGTAATACGCTCGATGTGGTCGGTACATGAAAAAGTAAAAAAAAAGGAAGGTTCGGTGAATGGTGTGTGGCAATACTAGGTTATAGGGGTTAGTTAAATTCATTATAAGCTAGTTAATTAATTTAATTTATAAATTCATAAGTGTGTGTTTATGTGTGTGTCTGCGAATGATGCCTTTTATACGTTGTCCATTGGCAGCAGGCATAGTTTTGCTATTGGCCGCTTTAAAGTTGTGGTTGCCGTCTTAACTGTGACAACACGAATCTTTCCATCAGCCCCAGGATGCGTTGCCTGAATTCTACCAAGTCGCCAAAGGGTGGGAGGCGTTTGATCGTCAGGCAAGAGTACCAATTGTCCTACCTTGATTTGCAGATTTGGAGTGAGCCATTTTGGACGCTGTTGAAGTCGAGTCAAGTATTCGGTTTTCCATTTATTCGAGAAATCTTGCTGGATTTTTTGCATCAGCTGCCATCTATCCAAGTTGTTTGCCTTAATGTTGCCTAAATCCTTTTCGGGTGCAGTGTTCAGTGATGCACCAATTAAAAAATGCCCTGGTGTCAAAATTGACAGATCTTCAAGATCTTCAGTTAATGCACAAAGTGGGCGTGAGTTTAGGCAGGACTCCACCTGCGCAAGAACGGTTGTGTACTCTTCGAATGTTAAAGTGTAGTGTCCGATGATTCGTTTTAAATGATGCTTCATCGACTTAACACCTGCCTCCCACAGTCCCCCAAAATGCGGGGCTGCAGGAGGGTTAAATTGCCATGTAGTACCATTTGCTTGGAGTTGTGTCGCGATGTCCTCAGTCCACTGTTTTGTCCATTGAGACCTTTCCAAGTCCATAATTCTAGCAGCTCCTTGGAAGTTCGTTCCACAGTCGCTGTAGATATTTGTGCAGATGGCCCGGCGTGCAGTAAAGCGTTTGAACGCAGCTAGAACTGCGGCTGTGCTGTAGTCGCTTACAAGCTCCAAATGCACTGCCTTTGTACAGAAGCAGACGAAGATCGTTATGTAGGCCTTAGTTATCTTGTTGCAACGACCCTTCCATGCTTTCAGTTGCACCGGCCCTGCATAATCCACTCCAGAATTTTGAAAAGGTCGAGCTTGCTGTACCCTAGGAGCGGGAAGATTTTCCATTTTCTGCTGCATTTGTTTAGCCTTGTAACGATAGCACTTGAGGAACTTGTGAATGCATTTTTTGACGTTCTCTTTCAAGTGCAAAATCCAGTACTCATTTCGCAGAGTTGCCATCATGAGTTGCTGGCCGCCATGTAGCGATCTGATATGAGCATCATGGACGATTAGTGTTGTTAAAATGTTGCGCGAAGGTAGAATTGTTGGATGACGCTGTGAGTAGGGTAGATCCGAATTTTCCAATCGCCCACCAACTCGCGATGAATGGCGACAATCTCGCCAATTTACTTCCCTTGGAAACCGTTTCATCTTTGGAGATTTTCGAGATTTCTTCGTTGAAAAATTCTTGTTGTACAATGGTGATCAATCGCAATCGGGCAGCTGTAATTTCGTCGACGGAAAGTAGCCCAGACAATCCCGGAGATTTTCTTCGGGCGTTGTTCGCGAAGCGAAGCCAATATGCTGTAGCTCGAAGTAGACGTTGTAACGTAGAAAACCTAGTAAACAATTCGTTGCTTTCAAAGGTGCTGAAATGAACGCAGAGCTGAAAAATGATTTTAAATGGGTACCCAGATGCGATGAAGTTGTTTTGAGCCTTTGAAAGCTTTGAAGGTTTCATTTCCAGATCCGTGGTTGTAACTTGTAATGGCGTCTGTAGTTTTGCTTCAAAATGTTGCAGAAACCCAGGACCATGCCACCATAGACTCTGCCTGTGAAGTTCACTGGGAGATAATCCCCTGGAGGCAACATCGGCTGGATTCTGCTGGGACGGAACGTAGTTCCAACAATTCGGATCTGCGAGCTCCTGTATTTCAGCTACTCTGTTAGCAACGAAAGCAGTTCGAATATATATGGCTGACTTAATCCAAGCGAGTGTGATTTGGGAATCACACCATGCAAAGACTTGCGCGTTTTCAAGTTCCATGGTCTTCACGGTGTGAACCAGCAAGTGGGCTAGTAACTGTGCTCCACAAAGCTCCAAACGTGTCAGCGATTGACTTTTGAGAGGAGCGACTCTCGTTTTTGAAACAAGCAAATTCGTGGATGTTGCTTCTTTGTTGATGGACCGCACATACGCGGCTGCAGCGTATGCTTTCTCGTATGCATCGCAGACTCCGTGGATTTCAACCGAGAATCCTTGGTGATATCAATCCAGCGGGGAATCTCGATGTGATCTAAGTTGTTTAGCTCACTCCATAGTTTATTCCAAGTCGAGCTAATGGAAAGTAGGAGTTCGTTATCCCATGACTGTTTCTCCTTCCAGATATCTTGCATTAGAATTTTCCCAACTATGACGCAAGGAGATATCCATCCCATTGGATCATACAGCCGAGCGATATCTGAGAGGATCATTCGTTTGGTAGTCCTTTTTACGTCCTGCAAACTGATTCGAATCTTAAAGATGTCCTTGGCGGGATGCCACTGTATTCCCAACGTTTTGACTTCATTTCCTTAATCGAAAGAGAGAGGTAGTTGTATAGGGTGATTTTTTAAGAGGTTTAGAACTTTTAAAAAAAAAAAAACACAAAAAATTCGAAAAAATGAATAAAATATTTATTTGAATCGATAGTTTGAACCTTTCAATTTAATGTTTAAAGATAATTTCATGCAAATGTTGACCGCGGCTGCGTCTCAGGTAGCCCATCCGCTGAGCCCAATTTTGGCATACTCTTTCACACATATCGGCCGGTATCTCACGAATGAATGCATGGATGTTGGCTTCCAGTGCGTCAATCGAAGCGGGCTTGTCCGTATACACATTAGCCTTGGCATACCCCCACAAAAAATAATCTAATGGTGTCAAATCGCACGATCTAGGCGGCCAATTGACCGGCCCGAAACGTGAAATTAACTGTTCACCAAACTCGCCTCGCAATTGCGCCATTGTTTCGCGTGCTGTGTGGCATGTGGCACCGTCTTGTTGAAACCACATATCATGCAAGTCAAGAACTTCCATTTCGGGCAAAAAAAAGTTTGTTATCATCGCTCGGTAGCGTTCACCATTGACAGTAACGCTGCGATTCGCATCATCTTTGAAGAAATATAGCCCAATAATGCCGCCGGCCCATAAACCGCACCAAACAGTGGCTTTTTCGGGATGCATTGGTAGCTGTTGCAATGCTTCTGGCTGATCTTCACTCCAAATGCGGCAATTTTGCTTATTTACGTAACCATTCAACCAAAAATGAGCCTCATCGCTGAGCACAATTTTTCGATAAAAAAGCGGATCCTCGGCCAGCTTTCCAAGAGCCCATTCACCAAAAATTCGGCGTTGTGGTAGGTCGGCTGGCTTTAGTTCTTGCGCCAGCTGTATCTTAAAAGGCTTTACGCCCAAATCCTTCCGCAAAATTTTCCACGTAGTGCTGTAACAAAGGCCTAACTGCTGGGAACGGCGCCGAATCGACATTTCGCGGTCTTCTGTCACACTAGCTGATACGGCCGCAATATTTTCTTCACTACGCACAGTACGTAAACGTGTTGGTGGTTTAATGTCCAACAAAGTAAATTTGGTGCGAAATTTGGTCACAATCTTCCGAATAGACTGCTCAGAAGGTCGAGAATGCCGATCATAAAATGGAAGCAGCGCGCGATGAACATTTCGAACCGAGCACGAATTTTGATAGTAAAATTCAATAATTTGCAAGCGTTGTTCATTTGTAAGACGATCCATGGTTAAATTGCAAACCAAACTGAAGCTGTTTGACAGTGACACAAGGTACTAAACACACGTCAGCTGTCAAAACCAGCGTTGCCAAAACCAAACCAGCTAAAAAATCACCCTTTATTTCTCTGTTCTCATCTGAAACTGCTGCCAACACACGCTCCCTGTTACTAACCCATTTGCATTGGAAACCCTCCATGGTTTAACATTGTGATGAGTTGGCGCTGCATTTCAGCAGCTTCCTCTTCTGAGTCTGCACCATGTATCAAATCGTCGACGTAAAAATTCTTCCTAGCGGTTTTAGATGCAACTGGATAGTTCTCTCGTTCGTCTAAAGCCAATTGTTGAAGGGTCCGAACCGCTAAATACGGTGCTGCAGCAGTACCAAACGTGACAGTTTTAAGGCGATATGTCTTTATCTCTTCTCCTTCAACATCTCTCCATAAAATGAGTTGATAGATCGAGTCCTTATATCTGCTACAAATGCAATTTTATTTTTCCTAAACCTTGCAATGTGGTCAAAGATATCATCTTGTAATCGTGGCCCAATAAAGAGATGGTCATTGAGTGATGTGCCATCGGACGTTTTACAGGAGGCATCAAAAACAATGCGCAGTTTTGTGGTTGAACTGGACTGCTTTACCACTGCATGGTGGGGAACAAAATAATGAGCGTGTTTCAGTGACGCGGGATCTACCTCAGTCATATGCTCCAATTCCTTGTACTCATTAATTACATTCGTATACTCTTTGTAGAATGAAGGATTCGCTCTGAATTTTCTTTCAAGTTGAATGTATCTGACTAGTGCGGAATTATAGGACAGTCCCAATTGAGGACGCATTCCTTCTTTAAATGGCAGTTGAACGGTATACTTCCCATCTGCTTGACGCTGCTGAGTTCTGCAAAAATGTATTTCACACTGCTCTTCTTCGGCTGACATCATCTTCATTCTTGGCACTTCTTCGAGTTCCCAGAATTTTTTGCAAAATATCTTCCAAGTCACATTTAGTTGTGGCATGGAGAGAGGTTACCGTTGCTGGAGTGTCGGAAGATGTGCAACCGCAGAGAACCCATCCCAGTTCAGTGCGTTGAGCCATGGGAGTCCCTGGTTCTCCTTTAATGATGCCATCGAGAAGGATTGACGTGTATGTATCGCTACCAAGTAGTATATCGATTTTACTGGGTTTATAATATGTTGGATCGGCAAGTATGATATTTTGGAGATGGCTCCAGGATCCGCGGCAAATTTTCTGCGTTGGTAATAAAGCTGTCACTTTGGGTAGGACCAATACGTTGAGCTGTAAGCTAAAGTTGTCGTTGACTTGTGAAAATATAGTGAGGGCTACCTTGTGTTTCGATACACTTGTGTTGGTCTCGCCAACACCTAGTATGTTCACGTAACTCCTTTCTTTTTTCAGCTTCAACAGTTGCACGGCAGATTCAGAGATGAAAGAAGCCTCCGATCCAGGATCAAGTAGCGCCCGCAGCAACAATGGCTGGCCATCGGTTGTAAAAACCTTCACAAGCGCAGTAGCCAGAAGAACAGTTTGGTGGTAACTGCTTTCTGCTATGTACGCATTGTGTGCTGACGCTGTTCTGATGGAAGAAGTTGGGTTCTCTGAAATGTCCGACAATGAAGGTTGAACAGAAGAGGAGGATGGTTGAGAGGGTTGCTGGAGAGCCATTGTTGAAATTGATTCATTGGCCTGCATTGCGTTAGCTGGCATATTCAAATGCAGTAACGAATGGTGCCTTTGGTTGCACTCCGAACAGGTGAAAGTGCTTGTACAATTTTGGGTAAAATGTGTGTTTGACAGACAGTTGAAACACAACTTGTTTTTCTTAACAATGTCTTGCCTTTTGTTTGGATTCAGTGCTTTGAATTTAAAGCACTTTCTAATTGAATGTGCTCCTTGACAGAGTGAACATTTCGAAATTGTAGAGTTGTGTGAGCGAACTGTGCTCGTCGTAACTCGTTTCGATTTAGCTTGAGGCGAAGTTGATGAGGATTGCTCCAGGACATCCAACGTTCTTGACCTCATTAGCAGAAAATCCTCTAAAATGCTGTATGTCGGATAATCGACATAAGCTGAGATGTGAGATTCCCAATGTCCCCGTGTAGTGGGTGGAAGTTTCTGTACAATGTGATAGATTAAAACATCTTCCCATGAATCGACAGGAACTCCTAAATTTTCGAGAGACTGCTTGGCTTCATTTGTGGTGTCTAGCAACAATTTAATTTCTTCAGACGATTCCTGGTATAGCTTCGGTTGGTCAAATAGCAATTTAAATTGATTATCCTTAAGCAATCGTAGATTTTGATATCGCTTAAGTAACATCGAATTATTAAGCGAACTCTGGGTTTGATTTTGACAATCGGAATTGGTTAATTGCGTCTTCAATTCGGAGGAATACTTGTAGTAAAGCTCTTTCAAATTGTGAAAGGTTTGCACTTCCATGTATTTTACCTTGGCTTCTTCACTAGGAGCAGCTACAATTTTTTGATGAAGAGACTTAGCTTCATCGAATGATTGCTCCAAATGCTTTAAACGTTTTCTGCAATTCGTCGAGGTCTACGTATGGCTTGTAATCAGCACTTAGCTCTTGCGAGATCGACAGAATCGAATCGATAAAATTGGAAATTTTAGCTTTACTCATAATGAAGTGAATAAGAGCGTCGAGTTGGTCACACAACACAAGTTATATTACAAGTTAGATCAACAAGGATCGATAATTTAATTGTAATTTTTTTTTATAAAAAATAGATGCCACACACCTGTTGTAAAGCGTTGCTCCCTCGCTGCACCAGTTTCTCCAAGTCCACGTCAGTAGAAGACAATAATCCGACCGAACACGAATGTTGAATTATTTGACACGTACTGCGATCAAACACTTTCGCTAGAACCACTTTAATTGTTTATTTCATTGTTTTGCACTGTTTTTTTTTTTTAACACTGATATTTTCTAGATCCTTTATGTCCTTAGGATCCGGCTCGAAGGACCAAAATGTGCCGCAAGGACACTAGCAAAAAATAACAAGAAAAAAAAAACCAAAAATAAAAGAATCAAAGGGCAAGCAAAAAGAAAACTCGAACGACCGAAAACTTTTATTTTGACTGTAGCTAAGCCGTTTATTCTTCTCGGTGCGATGATACAATTGGGAATGAATAAGTTGCTTCCTCGATAGCTAAAAAGAAAACTTAGCATACAGCTGATTCGCCGTTTTCCCTTCCTCCAGTTCATTGACCCATAGTGATTGCGGGTGTTGTTTTGCCATTTGTAGTGAACAATTAGCAAAGTTTACAGCTTTGCTACCTCCTCCTGCACAGCGCGATGTTTCGTCAAGCATCAGTGGGAGCATATGTACCACTACATGTAAGTGGTGAGAGTGCAGATCAGTGGGCGTCACCCAAGATTGCCAAAACATAGCATTTTTTTTGTATGCACTTTTTGACTGGGACTCTCATACACTGCGTTCGGAAGTGGATGCTGCGCTATTTCCTGAACTCCCAATTTTGGTAACAATTTGAGATGCGAGTTAAGTTTTACCGTCGGCATTTGAAATGGTAAAAAACATGATGATTTGCCGTCGGCATTTGAATAAAAGCTGGCTGGGGTGGTTTCATGTTGCAATGCTTTCATGAGTTGCAACAATCGGAAATTCCAAACGTACCTAAATTCTTTTCTGTTCAACTAATGTAAGGGCTTAAGTTATAATTTTTTTTTCTACCTCCTTGTATTGAATTCAGTGCATAGGTATGTTTATAAATTAGTTCTTTGTTTTTTTTTCGGCTTAATATTTAATTTTCTGTCGCTATAATCGCGGTGAATTGGTATACCAGTGGATAGTGCGCTTAGTATATACATCAATCGGTTTTTTTTGTGCAGAGAAGAGGAGTGTGGTTTTTTTGTATTCTTAATTTTCAAAAGTTCAACCTGACTCGATAGCGGGCCCTTCTTCGAGAGTTTTATTGGTAAGTCCAAAGTTCATTTCGCTTGATTTATATATTAAAAACGAGTCAACCTAGTATTAATACTCAAACACGAGTATACTAATTCGCAATATTCATTTATAAGTACCTAGATTTCGGAATTTTTTTTGGAGTACTTAGTAAAATAAAATAAATAAAATAAAAAAATTAATTTATGAATTACCTATATATTCTTTTCGATTAAATTTGGTAATAAATTAGGATAAATGATATTTGTGGGTTTCTTTTGAAGTCCTTGGAATGATTTAGTTCCACAGTCTTGCCTGCACAGACTTTTCGATGGTTCAGAGTCGGAAGTAAGGGTAATAGGTTCAGTATAAGCAATGTTTCTCTATCATGTATTTTATGGCGGATATTTTTAAAATACAGAATTTACTTTCTTCTGCTTGAGTTGTGGAGTATATATTTTGCCTGGTCATTTACTTCAACAGCAGAAAGAGAATAAATTCGCTGATTAACCGCAGGGTTATTTTTGACTTAGTACTCATTAGAGAGTATCAACTAAGTTAGTTCGTGTTACAAGTTGACCTAGAACCGTGCTAAGAGAGCAGGAAAAAACATTATTTAAGACATTACCTAAATGTTTTTATTAAATTTTTTTTCCTTTCTTAACGTGCTGTTTTAATCCGATTCTAGAAATATATTATCATACTCTGAAAACGACTCTAATCAGAACCTGAAGGTTTGCGTAGGAACTTCGGCAATATTTTTTGTTATTTTCTTTTTTTTATTTTTTATTATTTGAAACATCTTTCTATAATATACAATTCAAGATGTCTATAAGCCATAGCGGTGAAAATCTTCCAGTTGTGGTCTCAAAACAAAGCGAACAATGCTCTATCTGTCAAGAGGCTTTCAACGCCAAAATAGTAATGATTTCCAAGTGTAAGCATGTGTTTCATAAGGATTATATCCTGAATTGGCTTAGTAAAGCTTCCACTTGCCCACAAAGTCGCTTTAGAATATATATAAATGACCTTTCGAGATACACGTGTGGAACCAGGCCTAATGTGCTGTCCGGTGACTCCATGGGAGCTATTATAAAAGCTACGTCATCGATATCCGACCATCCCAGCCAGATCACTACTCGATCACAAGCCAAGGCAAGTTCCCATTCACTTCGCCAAGATCCTTTGGATTGGTCAATGGCAGCTTCTCCCATACCATTACCTCCGACGGTACCTCTTAGTAATACTACGCTTAATAGCATAGAGGCATTGGTTCCGATGGTTACGTTACCAGAAGTTAGTGGATATTCTTTAACAAATCCTGAAAATACAAGTGCAACTATAGAATTGTCGGCGCAGTGGCTTAGTGGTTAGTGTGTTGGACTACTAAGCGAGTGGTCCCAGGTTCGAATCCCGAGAAAAACCCAAATTTCAACTCAAAGTTTTTTTCCACTGCGCCACCTCTCGCGAACGTCTGACAAACATCCGAGAGTATAACTGTCATGAAGAAGCTTCTCAATTAGCCGTTTGGACTCGGCATAAAACTGTAGATTCCTTCCATTCGTCCCAAAAATGAAAAACTCACACAAAACGAATGGTTGCGAGAAGCTAGGCCCAGGGTCCCTACCGACCTGTAGCGCCAACTATTTATTTATTTTTTTTATTTTTAACTATAGAATCAAAGGCCATCCCTGGGTTCAATTGAACGCTTAATAACGTCGGCGATGTCGGTGAGAGACGACTAATTTGCCCAGACTATTTCTCAGCTTCAAACTGGGTTAAATGCATTCTCACAACGATTAGATCTCAGTCTCAATTATAACGGTGCTCAAAGAGCAAATGGTATAGTTACTACTAGGGTTAGCCAACCACATAATGAACCGGACTGGCCAACCAATATGCCTTTTGAAACCAGATCGAACCAATTCACCGAACGACTGTTAAGAAATTGGAACTTGCAAGGTGAACCGGTTATACCTCAACGTAATTCGAATCGATACCATTCGTATGATAATGATTATCGTAGAAATTCTAGGCAACCACTGAACCCTGGATACTCAGCCTACAATAACGTTGATAGTTCCCGAATAGCAAGTTTGCTACAAACTTGGAATATAGATTTGATGGTCAAGGATCCGGGTTAAAGGTAGAGAGCTTCATTTATCAAGTCTCGGCTCTGACCAATGATTGCTTGCAAAGAAATTTTCAGCTGTTGTGTGAGAGTATTCATATCTTACTCTTGGTTCGTGCAATAGATTAGTATTGGTGATATAGGCGTACGGTTCCGCGATTGCATTGCATTGCATTTTCGGTCCGAAACAGCTATCCGAGAAAGTATACGAGAGAGAAAACAAAAAGACAAAGAACGTTTCGAAGAATTTTGTCACTCCATCTTGAAGCTCTCGGATCGTCTCAATAATCCCTTGAGTGAACTGGAGTTGGTGGAAATACTTCAAAGAAATCTGTTTTTCAATCTGTCTCTCAATTACGAAACTTACCCCCCCCTTCGGGTAGGGGAAAGAATATACCCGAGGTAGGCATGCCTGTCGTAAGAGGCGACTAAAATCCAACCTCCGTATACCGAGTTTATGGTGTATACAAAAATGCAATGAACAAAACAAAAAGATTAACTACCCCAGGTGGCAGTCCAGCTTTACTGGAAAATCCACCCTCTTCGGAGGTCGGCTCTACGGATTCAGGGGAGATCCGCTTATTGCAATCCATTGACCCTTTTATTAAATGTTCAAGGGTATCTCGATCTCCTCCATCAAGATCGAATAACCCCGGGAAAATAATTCCGCCGGGAGCGCCAGCGCGTGAAAAACAAGACTCAGTGAAAAGTAAAAGTTTTGAGGAAGAAAATAAAGCACTCCGAATCAAGCTTAAGGAAATGGACCTACTCTATCAAGATCTTAAGAAAGAGATAGATCTGCTAAAAGAAGAAAATAAGGTTCTAAGGAGCAATCGTTTGCTGAAAGAACGCGAATGTACTCCACCACGCTTAGCTAGTCAGGAATACCACACCGAGGAAGAAGAACTAGCACGCGAAACGATTCAGGTCGCTAAAAAAAGACCTAGTAAGAAAAGGAGAGCCGGTTCTTCCCCCGAAGTCGAGCCCCTAAAAGAACAAAAGCATAAAGAACCGCAAGAAAAACAACTTCGATCACAAATTCGCGCACCGCCTCCCATAAACGTCGTTGGGGTAACGGAATATAATAAGTTGCATAGCCTCCAGGAACGATAACATCGAAATTTAAGGTTACATCTTTAAGGAATAATGCGTGGAAAATAACCGTCGATAACCACTATGATTATCGGGCAGTATCCCAAAAGCTAAATACCGAGAAGATCCAGTGGTATACTTTCGAAATAAAGTCTGAAAGGCCACATCGTGTTGTAGCAAGGGGACTCCACCCCTCATGCACCAAAGACGAGGTTATAAACGACCTTCAAACCAAAGGGTATAAAATTCTTGATGCCGTAAATATCATTAAGAAGGAGAAGCAACAAACGGAAGTCGATAAGGATATCGTGGTAAGACGTGGACTTCCGCTCTTTATGCTTACATTCGATAGGTCAGATAATATCGAATATATCTATCTACTTAATTAAAACAATATTAAATATCGTGGTAAAAATCTAAAGCATGCGTAGAAATGTAAGAATAATTCCACAGTGCAAACGTTGCCAAGGATTTAATCATACGCAAATGTATTGCCAAAAAGAACCACGATGTGTGAAATGCGCTGCAAATCATCTCTCCCAAGACTGTGGAGTTAAAAAACAGTCCTCCGCTACCTGTGCTAACTGCAAGGGAAAGCACCCGGCAAATTTTAGAGGCTGTGAAGTAGCTAAGGAGTTGCAAAAACGGAGAGATGCGCTCCTTAAGCCCGAAAAAGCTAAATCAAAACCGCTAACTAAGACAAAGCGTAAGACTGTTCAGGGGATAGTAGACAATCTAAAACCTCCGGTTCCTGAACGTAAGAATTTAAAAAAAAAAAAGAGTCGGCAGAAGTGCCCTCGACCTCTGTTGTCAAAGGAAACCCTATTCAAAAATTGCCATCAGGAAAGCCACCGAATAGTGGCCCTCGGACAGCCAGAGTGCAGACCTACGCTCAGGCTGTGGCATTTGAAGAAAAAAAAAACGTTGAAACTTCGCCAGACAGTGTTTTTTTTTTTTTTTTTTTAATAATAATAGTATTTCTTTATTTCAATTAAAAAATATACAAGCTTAATGCTAACAATATTGAAAAGTAGTGAATGGCTTCATAAGGTAAAATAATTGCAAATTTAAGCAATATATTTTTCATGAAATAGTAAAAAACATTCTGTTATTCAATGAATAAGTGGCGAATGTTCCATTAACTAAAAAAGATATTAAAAAGATATGTGGGGGGTAAGTCAATTTAAAGATAAACTAATCTGTGTATGAACTTCAAATACTTATAATTACTCAAATACCTGCAGTAGCACTCAGATAATTGGGCTTATAATATTGTCGATCTCAGAATGATTTATAGAAAACAGCCACTTTTTAACTTTACTTAAAAATTTTGATTCATGTTTCTCATGTTTTCTCAGTAATTCTCGGGACAAAGCAAAATAAATAAAATTATTCTCGATCGGTTGGTTAAGCTCGAAAATAATTCAAGGAAAACGCGTACTTCAAATAATATATGAATGAAAAACCAATGTTAAAAATATGAACTTGGAATGCAAACGGACTTTTGCAAAAACTCGATGAATTGGAAGTATTCATGCGCGAAAAGGATATTGACATTTGCTTACTTTCTGAAAGCCACGTAAAAGAGCGATCAATTTTATAAATAAAAGGCTACAATGATTTACACACTTGTCACCCATCTGGAAACGCGAGAGGTGGATCATCATTGTTTATTAAAGACTGCATTGAACAATATGAAGACCTGAAGATAGAGCTTGAAACTATGCAACTGTGCACGATTCGAGTAAAAAATATACAGCGTACTCTTAGAATCTCATCTATCTACTGTCCACCACGCTCCGCGCTTGAAAAAAGTGATTATACTAACTTGCTTAAATCGCTCAAACCAAATTTCATTATTGGCGACGATTTTAATGCGAAACACACGTTCTGGGGTTCTAGATTCATCTCGCGAAAAGGTAGAATGCTCTATGGGGCAGGTATGGAGTACAATTGTGATTTCCACTCGACGGGCAAACCGACCTACTGGCCAACTGATACTTCAAAAATACCTGATTTGATAGATTTTTTCGTCGTGAAAGGAATATCTACCAACCACATTAAAGTTTAAGAGAGCTTTGATCTGTCATCTGATCATTCACCGGTTATTTTAACATTGAGCGCAGAACTAGTCAATAACCAAGAGCCAGCTAGACTTACTGGTAAAACAACTAACTGGGAAGACTTTAGGAACGAAATTGAAGAGAATGTTGAACTAAGCGTTCCACTTACGACAGCTTACGAACTTGAGGTTGAAGTTGATCGCTTCGTTGAAGTCGTTCAGCTCGCTTCCTGGAATAATACGCCTAACACAAGAAAAACGCCGGCCAAATATGGTTTACGATATCCGCCCGAAATAAAAGAATTGGTCAACGAAAAAAGGAAAGCGCGTAAAAAATGGCAACAGAGTCGCGCTCCGCAATATAAAGCACATTTGAATTATTTGTGCAATTTGTTGAAGACAGCTATTAAGGATTTTAAAAATCGGGCGATAGGTTCTTACCTTGAAAGTTTAACAGCGAAAAAAGATTCCAATTATTCACTTTGGAAAGCTGTAAAAGGCACCAAAAGGCCCAAAATCCCAGCGCCGCCAATAAAAATAAATCAAAATGAATGGGCAAGGGAAGATAAAGAAAAAGCGGACGTTTTTGCCGCCCATCTACAGGAAACCTTTAAACCGTACGATGGTCGAGCGGCTTACGGCAGTACCAATGGTGGGACGGAATTACTATCTAACGATTTTTCACTCACATATGCAACGCTAAGGGAACTAAAACGTGAAATCGAATCTCGAAAACCATTATGGTTTTAAAACCAGGAAAACCGCCAAATGAAGTAAAATCGTATAGACCAATTTCGCTTCTTCCAGTCATATCTAAAGTTTTCGAGAAGATATTACTTAGGCGCCTACAACCGGTTATAGAAGATAATAATCTAATCCCTGACCACCAGTTTGGGTTCAGAACCAAGCACTCGACGATTGACCAAGTGCATAGAATTACTGACGTAATAGAGAAAGCATTTGATGAAAAAAAGATATGCTCAAGCGTATTCCTCGACGTCTCACAAGCCTTTGATAAGGTGTGGCACGACGGCTTAAAATTAACGACAAATTCTCCCCGTAAGCCTATATGATATCCTAGAATCATATCTCGGGAACAGACTCTTCCGTGTTAGACATGGTGTAGAATACTCGGAGCTTAAAGAAATTTCGGCCGGCGTACCGCAAGGAAGCGTCCTTGGGCCGCTTCTGTATATGTTATATACTCGCGATATACCAAGAGAAGATGGCACTATCCTTGCTACCTTCGCCGACGACACCGCTATCCTTGCAGTAGGTAATACGATCGAAGAAACGACTGCAAAGCTGCAAACCACACTGAATAAAGTAAATGAATGGACGAGGGACTGGCGGATCGCCCTCAACTAAACTAAATCTGTTCACGTAAATTTCACATTATAGGAAAACTCATGACTTGCCAATTTTCCTAAACTTGGCTCGAATACCCTTTGCTAACGAGGCCAAATACCTGGGAATGACACTCGACGCAAAGTTGAAATGGAATTCGCACGTGAAAATGAAACGTAAAGAACTCGATATCAAATATAGAGAAATGTACTGGTTACTCGGAAAACATTCCCAGCTCAGTACCGAGAACAAACTGCTTTTATACAAGCAAGTGCTAAAGCCGGTGTGGACCTACGGTATACAACTTTGGGGTTGTACCAAGAAAACAAATGCCAATATTTTACAAACTTTTGAAAATAAAGTACTAAGAGAAATTGTCCAAGCACCGTGGTATACTAGAAACGACGATATCCACAGGGATCTCGGAATTCCTACAATCGAAGATGATCAGGAATGTACAAATTAATACCATAAATTTGTAACGTTATAATAAATTTTATTGATCAAGACAATTAATTTGGATTGCGGTTAGTATTGTGTTTCGCGGTTGGTGGTTGCTGGCAAAGTGAAAGAAAAACGTAAGTGCCATCAATGCAAGAGATGTTGCCCAATACGATCCACAAGATCAAACCGGTTTATGCTCTCTCTCAATTCCATGATAGGCAACGACAACATAATTATGCTTATCATCCAGTCGCGCTCGCGACAAATGTACGGTATTATACAGAGGAGGAACAATTATAGGAAGATGTTAGTTTACATATTAGGCAATTTAAGAAGATATGTAACAATAACAATTCGTTAATCAAAAATAGAAAATATAGGATAAATAATAAACAACAAAAAAAGAAATAAATAAAATTAACAAATTAGTAATACATATTTCTATTTCCAAACACTCCGCCCTCCCTGAAGGAATTTCAGGAACTCGGTAGTAACGCAAGCTTCGTAATGGGCCGTTTGAACACTCCACCTTTGGTGCGAATTGAGACTACACGCACATGCACATCTTCACCGGGATGCACTAGCTCGACTAGCCCTAATGCCCACTTGGATGGAGGCAAATTTGTGTTCTTTAACGACGACTAAATCACCAACTTGAAAGTCTCGCATGATCTGTCTCCATTTAGGGCGTTGCTGTAGTGATGTCAGGTAGTCAATTCGCCATCGGTGCCAGAATCCTTGCATCATGTTTTGCACCAATTCCCAACGACTCAATCGATTAGGTGCAGTGTCCAGAAGATATTGCTCAGGTATCGCAGTGTAAGGCCTTCCTATAAGAAAATGAGAAGGTGTAAGCGGATTTAAATCGAAATCAGATGTAGCACAAAGGGGCCTAGAATTCACAAGCCTTCGATTTGGGACATTTCTTCGAAGGTGAGAATATTATTTCCAAGAACGCGACGAAGATGTTGCTTTACGCATTTAACCCCCGATTCCCAAAGTCCACCGAAATGAGGACTGTGCGGTGGAATGAACTCCCATTTAATGCCATCTGCAGACAATGTATCTGTCACCTCCCGTTGTGTTTTCTTGATCGCACCAATTTGTACACTTCAGACTGCTCACGAGCGGCTCCTCGGAAGTTGGTTCCGTTGTCTGAGTACACAATGCTGCATTTGCCCCGTCTAGCAACAAATCGGCGAAAGGCAGCCAAGAACGCCTCTATGGTAAGATCGCTAACCACCTCCAGGTGTAGAGCCTTAGTAACCATGCACACGAAGAGCGTGAAGTATCCTTTGGTCAGCTTTGGTTTTCTCCCCTTAGACAATCGAAGTATTATAGGTCCCGCATAGTCATCACCTGTATGAGTAAAGGGAAATGAAGGCGAGAGCCGACAAGACGGTAGATTTCCCATTATCTGCGTCGAAGTGGACTGACGCAAACGAAAGCAGCTATTGCACTCAAATATTAGTTTCCGAATTAGATTTCTGCTGCCCAGTATCCAGAATTCTTGTCGAATTATTGCAAATAATTCCGAAACTCCAGCCTGCATAAATTTGTGGTGCCCGTACGAGAGAATTTTTTTTGCGTGATCTGATTATGCTTTGGCAGAATAATTGGATGTTTTATACTAAATGGCACACCCTCAGCACGAGAAATTCTGCCACCAACACGAAGTAACGCAACTTCATCCAGGAAAGGCGATAACGAAATCAGTTTGGGCCGTATTGAAACTGGTTTTCCTGATTTTAGGGCAAAGATCTCTTCTCTAAATCCATCTTCTTGGACCACAACAGTAATTTTTGCTTGGCGTTATTGCGCTCAGCAAATGAGAGGAAGCTATTAAGGACAGCCTTGGAGGTGACCTTAACCCTGCAGTTGTGAGCGGAGCGAAGAATATAAGCGACGATACGAATTAACCTTGTCTACGTAGATACCTTGGTCGTGAGCTCATCAAGAAAATGATGGACTGGAGACGAAGTGTGGAACGTAGCGACTGTTTTTCGTTCCTCAGGTAGCTCTTCTGCGTGGTTCGAATCCATAGCCAGTGGCCACCATTCCAAGTCTAATTGCATCCAGGCAGGTCCGTTCCACCAAATACCCAACTCCAACAACTTATGAGGCTCAATTCCCCTTGAAGCACAATCCGCTGGATTATCTTCAGAACGAACATGATTCCAAACTGAACGAGGTCCTGTTTGCAACAAACGTGTTCCATCTGCGGGGAGGAGAAGAGAGCCAATCCAACACGATTTTCGAATCACTGAAGGCTAGTACTTGAACAGGTTTTACATCTAACGAGGAACAAACAAAGCTCAAGTTTAGGAATAGATAGCTGTTTAACCGGTGCCACCGGAGTTTTGGCAGCAACAAGTTGAACTTCAACCACACCATCTTCAGAGATACTAGGAGCATATACGACCGCCGAAAATGCCTTTTCGGAGGCACCAGAAAACCCTATCAAATCAAAACGCTTAGAATTTACAGTATATCTTCTTGAAATACTAAGGTTTTACGAAGAGATGTCCATTTTTGGGCGATTTCAAAGGGCAGAGGATCGTCCCATCCAGTTTTGGTTTTATCTAACCATAGCTCCTGAAACAATATCTTAAATAAAATAGTGGATGGAGCGAGAAAACCGATAGGATCGTAGATTTTTGCTACCTCAGACAATAACTTTCGTTTAGTGGGTGTTGGCTGTTCATCCAATGAGATTTTAAAGGTAAAAATGTCACGATACGGATTCCACACTAATCCTAGAACCTTTTTCCATTGACCATCTTTGTCCTCATCGAGAGGGACAGTTTGATCACATGCATCTGTGTCACGAAGAATTGTCCAGCAATTGGAGCTCCAATTACTCAATTGCAAACCCCCACAGGCAAGTAAATTAATCAGCTGCTCCTTTAGCTCCATGATTCCCTCGAGCGTGTCCGCTCCTGGTGCAAAATCATCCACGTACGAGCTGCGCAAGATTGCCTGTGCCGCCAACGGAAAGTAGTGGTTGTAGTCCTCGGCCAATTGCCTCAGAACCCGCAGCGAAAGATACGGTGCAGGTGTGGTAGCGTAGGTAACCGTACATAACCGAAAATGGGTAATGGGATCCTTGGGGGATTCTCTCCATACGATTCTTTGGAAATCCCTATGCCTTTCGTCGATCCAAATTTGGCGAAACATTTTAATTATATCCGCTCAAAAAACATATTTAAACAAAACTGCATGTATACACTGATCAAGCTACGCTGGAGTGGAGGTCCAATATGTAATGTCTCGTTAAGGCTAAAACCGGTAGAATCCTTATGGGAACAACCCGCATCTTGGTGGTGACGACGGCATGATGGGGAAGATGAAATACCCTCTCAACGGTAGGTTCAATTTCATTTTCTGGGATACGTTGCATATGTCCCAACTCCTCGTAAACTTTCATGAATTTAGAATATTCCGCTCGGAGACTTTCACTACGAGCGAATCAACGTTCCAATGAAAACAACCTGGACAGTGCTCCCGAAAGTGTGTTACCGAAATGTACATCTTTCTGACGAAACGGTAATTCGACAATATACTTGTTATCAGGTGCACGAGAATAAGTTTTCGAAAAATGCGCATCCGCAACGTCTTCATCCTTTAAAGAAGATTGAATTACCTCAATCTCCCAAAACCTTTTAAAAGCATGTCTATATCGACCCCAACGTGTAACGAAATTAAGTTTTGCTGTGCTAGACTACCAGTAATTACCCATCCAAAAATCGAATTGTGGGCAATAACACGCCCCTTATCATCTGTGCGACGACCATCACGCAAAACACTCCAAGCACTATCGGATCCTAGCAAAACATCAATGGGTCCAGGTGTGTTGAATCCCGGGTCAGCTAAATCAAGATCAACTATCTGCAATTGATTATCCAATTCGAAAGGAAGAGGAGGGGTTTGGGAAGTTATATTTTTCAAAATATAAGCCTCGACTTCTATTTTATGCGAACCAAAACGAGAAAGTAAGTCAAGTGTCACTACACCATGAGTAATACCAGCTTCAAGAGACGAGATTCCGGAAATAGGCCTAAACGCTTAACCAAACCTTCCGTCACGAAAGAAACCTGCGAACCGGTATCGAGCAGAACACGACATAGCTGAGTTTTCCCTATTGCATCAACCACTTTTACCACGACCGTTGGTAGAATGCCTGAAGAACGAATATCGTGTTTCATATGGTTACTCACGAGCATAGACGATGCACCCGCCAAAGATGAAGCGCAGGTATCAATTTTGTCACAAGATTCATCAAGAGTTTTATCCTTACCCGAACGATCAGGATTATCAAGGTGCACCAAGGTATGGTGACGACTACCACAATGAGAACAGCGAGCTCGTACTTTACACCTTGACGACGAATGTTTAGCGCCTAGGCAGTTATAGCAAAGTTTTTGATCCCTAGCGAAACTGCGGCGAGAGGGAAGGGGCATAGATAAGAACTGCGCGCACTGAGGAAGGCGATGGTGTTCACAACACTTTGGGCAAGAAGTATTCGAAACCGTAAATGTTTTAATGTTGTTAGCAGAACGCGATTGAACCGAACTCACTCGCGACTTGGGCTCACTAGCCTCTAATGCATTGCATCTGATTTCCAGAAAGTCAACAAGGTCATGGATAGTAAATTCCTCGGATCCTTTTGTCTCTAAAGCCCACGCTTTCCGAGTATCCATGTCAGTTTTTTGTAGCAAAAGATAGATCAGCCACGGATCTGTACTTTCTGATTCCAGTGGCTTTAGCCCGCGAAGAACCTCGTCAGCATTATCGACCAATTTCCGCAAATGCGCACCATTCGCAATTGCCACCGATGGCAGCTTCAGAAAACTTTCAATATAGTCATTGATTATATAAAGCGGCTTGTTGTATTTTTTCTCAAGCTTTTCCCATGCCTGTTCATAATTGGAATCGGATACCGACGTTTGGTTAAGCAAATCTGCCGGTTTGCCCCGTAACAACGATTTCAAATAGCGCAACTTTTGTGCACTTGAAAGATTTGATTTGCAGTCTACACTTCCCAGAAAAGTGTCCCAAAAACCCGACCACGCACGATAATCACCGGAGAAAGGCTCAATATGAAAGGGTGGTAACTCTATCTCAGACGAAACCTTTTTTTCGCGGGAAGACACAGAAAATGTTTTTCCAAAGGTCTTTAAGAACGTAGCTTGTTGACCAATTAAACTATTCACAGATTGTTCTAATTTATTTTCCCTAGACACCGATGGGGAAGATGGCGGAGGCTGAGGAAGTTTTTCACGTATAGCTTTAATGATGGCTCCTTTTGCTGTAATATACTTCGTTTCAACAACCTCAAAATCTTCTTCGGGGCTACTGTACCCCACTTCTTGATGAAACTCAAAAAAGGCTTGTTGATTTTCGCAAAAGTCCTTCCACGTTTCAGTTAGCCGTTCTAAACTGATTTCAAGAACTTCAACCGAAAAATCATCACCAATGTTCTGCGAGAGGTTAAATGCACGTGTAATACCTCCCTTCAAATGACCACGCGATTGCCTTAGTAATTCCATTTTGCAGCGAACGAATTCTGTGACTATCTATAGCGAGCACGTTTCACACAGGTCCCTCTCAAGAAAATAAAACTACCAAATTTGTTATCCTATAGAACCAATTAACGTCCTAAGTAGCAACAGAAGCAGCAGGAGAAGGTACGAAACAGCAGATCCAGACGAAATTACCAATTATTTGATACAGTGTTACCTCTGTAAATCCTTGTTTGCAGCAAATACTATGCACCTCCTGCAGGCTCACAAGTCGCAACCACCAGAAAACGCGATATAAAAGTTATCGAAATATCATCCGGCTCGACAGGACCAACTTTGATCAGGAATGTACAAATTAATACCATAAATTTGTAACGTTATAATAAATTTTATTGATCAAGACAATTAATTTAGATTGCGGTTAGTATTGTGTTTCGCGGTTGGTGGTTGCTAACAAAGTGAAAGAAAAACGTAAGTGCCATCAATGCAAGAGATGTTGCCCAATACGATCCACAAGATCAAACCGGTTTATGCTCTCTCTCAATTCCATGATAGGCAACGACAACATAATTATGCTCATCATCCAGTCGCGCTCGCGACAAATGTACGGGATTATACAGAGGAGGAACAATTATAGGAAGATGTTAGTTTAAATATTAGGTAATTTAAGAAGATATGTAACAATAACAATTCGTTAATCAAAAATAGAAAATATAGGATAAATAACAAACAACAAAAAAAGAAATAAATAAAATTAACAAATTAGTAATACATATTTCTATTTCCAAACAGAAGATGAAACTAGAAGGTTCGCGCGACGGGCATATCAACAATACAGTCCGACAAATTTTGGATGAGAGTAATTTATTGCGCCGACTATAAAGAACGAAACCTTTCGACTTGGCAAGATAACGATTAACCGCGTCTTAATTGCGGAACATGCAGGATCTTTCAGTGGAAAGTAACCTGTCAAAAGTGTTTTTATTTCGCTAATGAAAAATTGCTTGATAAGTTTTATCTTAGTTGCAGTATCCAACAATTTATCGAAGGGTGGTGTTTTTAGTCAGTAGAAATCTGACACTACTATGAGCACGCGCTTGCTATTCTCATAGTGTCTTTGGAAGATTTTCACCTACCCTCGGGGGAAAAAAAAAAAAAAATAAATAAATTACGAAACTTTTGCCAAAAGAAAGAAGTCCTTTTTCCAGCGGTAATTGGTTCTCGTTTATGGTCGTCGTCTTCGTTTCAAAAAGAATCATTTAGTTGAAAGACTAAAGCTAATTTGTTGGAACCATAAAGTCGAAGGCCATAGATACCACGACTGCCTTGAACAATGCACCATATTCTGTTACGGTTGCGGAGCGGAGAACGTTTATAAGCATCGCCTGACAATAATGTGATACCAAACCCCCAGAATGCTAGATTTTTGTACCATTAAAAATTAGTTGTAAATGCACTTTCAAATGACCTTTTCTTAAATACTATAGATCAAAAATCCAAGCACTCGACAAGGCGATTGCGAAGTTTTTAGGAAAGAAGTAGTTAATGACCGGAAGAAAATAAGTCATACTATATCCTCTATTTGTTCGAAGGAAAACTACACTTACACGAAACTTGATAGTGGAGCTTCCATAGAGTTCTGTTACAGTATGTGTATGTTGTACTTGAAGTCTATATATTTCTATTATTCAATCACCTATGTACACTTTACATTTACCGAATAAATCAGTTCTTCACTAGCATTCAATAAAGTAAAAAGTAAAGGTGTACGAAATGGGATTTTTGATTTTTAGTAGATAGCGAAAATAGGTACACGCGAAAATGGCAACTGGCGTAACGTCACAAAACTCGTCATTTTGTAATATTCCGCCTCCTCGTTCAATTATTGTCCGAGAAAACGAGTTGGAACATTTCAAACTATTTAAGAAACAATGGGAAAACTACGAAATAGCGGCAGAACTCAGCAAACGAACGGATGGGGTAAGAGTAGCTATATTAAAAGCATGCATAGGGGACGAATGTTTCAGGATTTTGGATAAACTCAAATTATCAGCGGAAGATGAGCGGACTATACAAGGAATCCTATACGCCCTGGAAAAATGTTTTGCACCCACAAAAAATATACGATATGAGCGTTACATATTTAATACAGCCATACAGCAAGATTCTGAGAGTGTCGAAACATATCAAGGGTTTTTCAATAAGGACGCTACAAAAGTAGTAGTAGGACAGCAAACGACGCCGAATTTCTTGCCGCTCTTTTGACATTTCTCTTCAGTAAGGTTTGCCATTTCATGATGGAAAGATATACGAGCCAACAACGAGTCGAAATTATTAAAATTTACTACCGAAATTCGGAGTCAGTGGCCTCAACGTTAAGAGCGCTACGTCCAATTTATCATCTTCAGCGATGAGGCTCATTTCTGACTGAATAGCTTCGTCAATAAACAAAATTTGCGGTATTGGTCAGGCAGCAATCCACACGTACTCCATGAGTCATCATTGCATCTTATGGGCCAGAGGCGTCATTGGGCTTTATTCTTCCGTGATGATCAAGACCGGCACGTTACTGTGAATGGGAATCGCTACCGTTCAATGATAACCGAATATTTTTGGCCCCAATTGGATGATATGGACTTGGAGGACATGTGGTTGAAACAGGACGGCGCCACAAGCCACACAGCGAATGTCACATTCAATTATTCGAAACCAAGTTTGGAGAACGTGTTGCAAGCGCGCCCATGTTGGCCATGCAACAGAATCGAGTTCCATACATAATGGCATCGAACGTACTTTCACAGGAATAAAGAATTTCATTGATATCCAAAACCGTTTTTGTTTTATTTAAAAAAACTTTTGTAGCGCTCTTATTGAAAAACCCTTTATATGCAGATTAAGAGATCTTATTAAAACTTGCGGTTATCCAGCAGAATACGAAGACGACTATATATGCGATCGGCTCATACCAGTAATTAAGTGCAATGATATGCGAAGGAGATTATTGATGGAGGAAGAGGTCACACTCGACAAAGCACAGAAATCATGCTCGTTAGCACAACAAACAGCAGAAAGAATGCGAACTATTACACACACAACAAATAGCAACTTACGGGAATTCAGCGACAATGAGACATATATGCTAAAACGCGATTACCGAGAAGACAGAACAAGAGATCGAGCAAGACAAAATATAAAACTGCAGCACGGAGAGAAAAAGTCATACGACAGCAGCTGTGATTATAGTGGTAATGCACACAAGAAAGGTAACTGTCCAGCATATTGATAAATATGCCACCTATGTAACAGAAAAAATCATTTCAGAAAAGTATGCAGAAAAGGGACGGCAGTAAATAATCTAGCGGAAACCGAAAGTGAAGAAGAAAAAATTTCGTATGTCGCGCAAATAGGAGAAGAGAAGAAAGACAAGGGAATGATTCTGAGTCAAATTGAATTTTCTGTGGATGTCAACAGTAAACCAAAATTAATGGAATGCATTATAGACACAGGGTCGTCGTGCAACATAATGAATCTGAACGATTTTAAAGAAATAATGAAAAGAAGATATGAACTAAGTGAGAGCAGAATAAGATTAAGAGCCTTCGGTGGAAATATAATAAAACCGGTTGGTGCTGGCATCCTTGTTGGTCAATATGGCGGTATAAAAGAAAATCTAACAATTCAAATAGTAAAGGAAAAGTGCTATCCGATTCTATCAGCACACGCATCGAAAGTATTTGAGACAATTGAGGTAAATTCTTAAAATTTAATAGACAATATTGAAATTAATCATGGAGAAATATAGTGATATTTTTGAAGGAGATATGCTGCTGGAAGGAAGCGTTAAACTAGAAATTGATACGACAACGATCTCAACTCAACAAGCACCACGACGCATACCGATATCTCTGAGAGAAGACCTTAAAGTAAAGCTAGCAGAATTAGAAAAGCGAAATATTATTAAGAAGGTAAATCATCACACGGATTGAATAAGTAATTTAATTATTGTAAAACGAAATAAGAAATTGAGAATATGTCTAGATCCACAAGATTTGAACAAGGCGTTGAAAAGAAGAAATCTACAAACCAATATCTTGGAAGAGATGTTACCGAGCCTAGCTAATGCAAAAGTTTTCACAACTCTTGACGCTAAGAATGGATTTTGGCAAGTGGTATTAGATCAAGGTTGTAGTCTTTTAACATCACCTTTCGGCAGGTATTGTTGGCTAAGAATGCCTTTTGGAATAAAACCAGCACCGGAAATCTGGCGGAAGAAACAGCAAGAGGCTGTAAGTGGGCTCGAAGGAGTAAAAGTTCTGGTAGACGATTACTTAATTTACGAACGCGGTGACACAATGGAGGAGGCAATAAAAGATCACAATCGGAATTTGGAAGTAGGGCAAGAAGTAGCGTTTTCGAAACTAAAAGAGATGCTAGTGGATGCTCCTATTCTAAAGTACTTCGATTTAAAAAAAAAGGACACTGTGATTGAATGCGATGCAAGCAGTATTGGATTGGGAGCTGCCGTAAAAGAAGTAGGACATCCAGTAGCATATGCTTCGAGGGTTTTGACAACGACGTAAACGTAAACGTTTTGATCAATATATATGCGGAAAAAATCAGATTTTGGTAGAGACGGATCATTTTGCCCTACAATCCATATTCAAAAAATCGTTGCTGCATGCACCTAAAAGCTTACAACGAATGCAACTCAGCTACAACTTAAATGTCACATAGAAAAAGAAAGCAGAAATGCATATTTCGGATGTACTATCAAGAGCACCAATACTGGGTCCAGAAAAGAACGAGGAATCAGAGGAGGAAGTGTACCGAATGCAAGAAATTGAAAAACTCCTATTACAAATCTCTGAAGTAAATCCACTTCATAACTTGCGCATAAAGGATTCGCGTGTGCAATGTATTAGGGAAGAAACAATTAAGGATAAGGAATTAACACTACTCAAGGATCGCATATTTAGAGGATGGCCGAATACCAAGTCTTTTCTAGATGAGACAGAACATCTTTACTGGAACTATAGAGATGAGCTGACCATTTCGGACGAACTTATTCTTAAAGGATCGCAAATACTTGTTGCACAAAACCTACGGCAGGATATTTTGCAGAGACTGCACAGTAGTCATCAGGACATAGAGGCGTGCTTAAGGAGAGCTCGCGACACCGTATTTTGGCCAAATAAATCAAATCATATTAAACAATTATGTTCTAACTGATCTCTTTGCTTGCAGAATTCCAATGGAAAAACTAAGATGCCAATACTGCCAAGCTATCCCTTTGAACGCATCGGCATTAATTTGTGTAAGGTAGAACAAGGGAACCAAAAACAAATTCTTCTGGTAACAGTAGACTAGTACTCAGATTTTATCGAA
The DNA here is from genome assembly GCA_948293265.1 of Cheilosia impressa. Classification (NCBI taxonomy): domain Eukaryota; kingdom Metazoa; phylum Arthropoda; class Insecta; order Diptera; family Syrphidae; genus Cheilosia; species Cheilosia impressa. The sequence continues at coordinate 60,337,451 of OX411880.1, forward strand.
GTGGATGAACTGAAGGAAGCAAATGCCAAAACCGTTGTCAATTGTTGCAAAAAGAACTTTAGTCGGTATGGTATTCCAGAAATCGTAGTTACTGATGGTGGGACTAAGTTCGTTAACGAGGATTTCCGAAGATTTGCAAAAGAATGAGAATTTTGCCACACACGCAGTACACCATATGACCAACAAGGAAACGGTAAAGCAGAAGCAGCTGTGAAGATCGTCAAAAGGTTGTTCAACAAATCCAAATATGCAAAACAGAATTTTTGGAAATATCTGTTGGAGTGGACGACAACAGCAAATAAGATGGATTCAAGTCCGGCTCAAAGACTTTTGAGTAGGCGCATTCGGTCAGCTGTTCCAGTTACAATCGACAACCTAAAACCACAAGTTCCCAGTGATGTTCAACACAAAATTGAAAAACAACGCCAGCTCAGTAAAAAATACCATGATAGCGGTGCACGAGAGCTACAAGCATTAGAGTTTGGGCGGGACGTTTATGTACAACTGACGCCTAAGGAGCGTAACGCACAGTGCAGTCGGGGTGAAGTTATGGATGTATGCTCTCATTCGTGTTAATGGACAAGACTACCTGCGAAACAGACTGCATATCAAATCCTGTGGCGATGGTGAGTTAAAATACCCGTAAAGCAATCAACAGCTCATGTCAGCAATTTTTCAACACTCCGCCGAAACAACAGAATCACAACCCAGTATCGAAACGTCTAGTATCTCGGTTTCTGAAGGAAAGGAAGTAGAAGAGAAACTTGTTCAAGATATGCCCGATGTTAGACGTTCAACCCGTGAAAAGAAACAGCCTGAACGTTTGTGTACCATTAACCAGAAGAGACCTTTTATTTATTATTAAACTAGCTGGTACCCGCAACTTCGTCTGCGTACAATTATAGTACTTCGAGTAACTCAATTAAAATATTCATATCAACAACACCGCCACTTATCGGGTCCAAAACTATCCTATCTTTCAATCCAACCAATCAGCCCTACACATTTAAATTCATTGGTAAAATACGCAGCAATAATATATTTATTTCTTACCAAAAGTATAGATACCCATGATGAATTTTATTATCCCTAACTTGAGAAACTTCATCCTCTTCACGTTTTGTCTTCGCGACAAAAAGTAGCCTATGTCATTCTCAGAGGTCCCATCTATCCCTTTAGGTACCAAAATTTGTAAAAAAATTGTTTTGCGGCCGTGAAAAGGAAACAATCTGACTTTCGCATTTATAATATTAAGATTATTCAAACCTACCTTGAATTTTTGGTGCAAATGACAACTGACAACAAAACTATGCTTTGAAATAACAAAGTGATGCCAAATTTGTACAGTTGTTTTGTGATACCCTAACGTATTTGACTATTACAAAAATTACTACCACCTATCACCTTACCTTACACAAATGTTGTTCATAAACTAAGCTCCAGCGCTCCTGCCCAATTTTGCCGCAAATTTTGAAAATTAAATTCGTTTTTAGATTTCCTATCTGTGAACACGCGTGAAGTCATAAAAAATCGTCTCAAAAAAAATGTATTAAATCAAATTGAATTACAATAACTGTTGAAAGCTGATAAAAATTTAATAACACTTAAAAATGTTTTGATAAATCGCAACGCACGTCTGAACACCACATACAATAGTAGAGAAAGACTTTGTAAATTAATCAGCTGTCAAAATTTGATGCACAAAACACTATATACTGGCAATACCGGAACCGGCATTTGAAATCATGTTAGTTTTTAATGTGTGACAAAACATAATTGGTACAAAAACAATTGTCACACAAATTTGGTACAAAAATAACTGTCGCCAAAAATTGAAAAAAAAGGAAATTGTCACAACGTAAAGTATCATGAAAATGGCGTCGTAAAATCGCTCCATACAAAAAGTATGGGAAAATGAATTTTCTTCATAATTTTTTTTTCCGGGAATTTTTCTGGAATTTTCTTCGGTATTCTTCTTGTTTGGCCGGAGACCAATCCGAATTGATGCGAATCATCGAAATCGTATTGTCGCTGTTGATTACATCCACACTCACCTCGCCTACTTCTCTTTCGTTTCACTTAATCGGAGAAAACTTCACGCAGTTTTTCTTGACATGTATGTGCTTGTGCGATTTTGGGTTGTAGCTTAGCTTCTAGATAACACAGAAAGCTGATTGATGGCTTAAAATAATTACGGAAGTTTTGGCTCTTGTTGGTATTTTGTTTTGTTTGCATTGGTTAAGAATTGTTTGAGTAAAAGCGATAAAAAGGCAGTAAAGTCAGAAAAAAAAAACACATTTTGGTCAAAAACGCTTCAAAGAAATAGGTATAGCAATGAAATGAATAGCGTATGTCCTTCTCCAGATCTTAAGGGACATTTCAAAAAAAATTTCATCGAAATCTGTGCAGTAGTTTTCACGCCAACCGCGTACACATGAAAACAGCTACAGTTTTATTATATTTATATTATATTATATAGATATGTATATAGTTTTACCTGAATTACAAATTGAATTCATTTTAGTATACATCACATATAAATAGGTACATACCTACTTTAATAGAAAGAGAGATGTTACAGTAAGTGTATGTTGCACTTGAAGTCTACATATTTCTATTATACAATCACCTATGTAGACTTTACATTCACCGAATAAATCAGTTCTTCACTAGCATTCAATAAAGTAACAAGTTCTTAAAAACCAAGCCTTCTTTCAAAAAATTCAATTCTTTTGTTAAGACCGCAGACGGAAAGTCTCAGTACGTCGTAGGATCCTTTCAGACCGAAGTTTGTTTTCGTGGCTGGTCTCGTATATTGACACTACATATATATAATTCGCAGTCTTCAACAAGATGTTTATCTGGGAGTAGACTTCTGGGTTGCATTCCAAATTGCCCCAAACTTTATAAGCGAGGTGGCTCTAACTTCTTCTGTCGCTTCTGATCCAAATATGCACATTTTGAGCTGTAGTCAGAAAGAACGTCTTCAGAAAGTCTTCAACAGCTTTCCTTCTTTTACAAAGGAAGGACTGGAGAAAACCTCGTTAATAGAACATGTTATTGAAATAGAGAAGGGCGCTAAGCCAGTCGGCTCCATGAAATGATGCCCCAATGAAAAATGGCCCAAAAAGAAATGAAGAATGGCCCCAAAAAAATAGGGTAATATTTCATAATGCAAAATGACCCCATTCCATTAATGCAATATTGCCCCAAATAAATGCAAAATGGGCCCAAATTGTTAGCATACAAAATGAAAAAATGTCCCAAAATAATGCATGGCAAGCAACAACAAAAAAGACTACGAATTTGGGGAGTATTTTCATTGTTTTGGGGTCTTCTTGCGTATTTTTGGGGCCATTTTTCATTTTCTTATTTTGGTGTCAAAACAAAATTCTACGAGAAAAAATCGCAAATTATACCGTTGAAACAACGGCGTCAATCGCTTCAAGGACAGAATAACTTCCTGAGAACTAAATTTGTGAGTACAAATCGATCAGTTTAGTGACGAAAGTGCAGTGATCACAACGTGTTGACAAAAAAAGGTTAGTCAGTGAAAAATAAAAGAAAATTTTCTAAAGTTAAAATTAAAAGTTATATTTGAAAACCTGAGCTGGCTATTGATTTTTTTCTGCTTTAATTTTTTAAAGCTAAAATTCAGTTCAGGGGTCTAATAGCGTAAGAACAAAACGATAGAACGATATCGTCTCGACGATGCATCTACTTCGTGTAACAACCAAAAAACGATAATCGTCGAAACGATTGGACGAGTATCGTTTTTTGTTGCTTCACGTTACTTATTCAAACGTCAAATACTCTCGTCGAAACGATTCGATTGAACGATGGCTATTTTGCTATCCTTTCATCGTTTATGCTGCATTTTTCACTTTTAATTAGGTCTGAAAGAAGTATAAAAAATTATTAAAGGAAAACACACACATTATTTATTCTCTTTGGAGGTGACTTGCACTTATCCGAACTGTAAAATATGCATTCTTTGCCAAAAAAAAAAAGGTAATTGCACTTATTGGGAATATCAAATGATGTTCATCTATTTGTTTTTTTTAATTTTTGCATTTTTAATGCAATCAGAAAAAAGTACAATCATAAAATTGCATTCATTGATTTCTTTTTTTACAATTCGCCCCTTACCAATAAAAATTCTACTACCTAGCTATCTATTTTTGCATAAAACGAAGCAAACTAAAAACGATCTCGTTTTGTTCAATCGTTTCGACGACAATCGTTTCATAAATTACGCGATTAGAGCCCAGGTTTTAAAATAAAACATTTTGAATTTTAATTTCAGAAAATTTGAGAAAATAAAAGTTAAAAATTCGAGCTGGCTCTTGGTTTTTTTTTCTTTAATTTTTTAAAGCTAAAAGTCAGTGAAAAATAAAAAAAAAATTTTAAAGTTAAAATTAAAAGTTATATGTATTTGAAAACCTCTTGATTTTTTTTTTCTCTAATTTTTTAAAGCTAAAAGTCAGTTCAGGTTTTCAAATATAACATTTTTAATTTTAACTTCACAAAATTTTACAAAATAAAAGTTAAAAATTCGCGCAACATTTCTCTCTAGAATGGTATTCGAAGGGAATGAAATTTGTGGCAATATGATTTCCAAGGACGACGAACCATTTGTTTCTTATTATTGAATATTTTTTGTAATTTGGGCTCTTTTGAATTTGGGGCCATTTTTCTTTACTTTGGGATGATATTTCATCTATTGAAAATATTTTTTTCGTTCATTCTTAAAATATACCCCAATAATATTACATTGGGGTATAATTTTGCAAACAAAAACTAAATTTTACCCCAAATTATCAATGACAAAAGGCCCCAAAATAATGAAAAATCACCCCAATCAGACTATCAAACTTTGTTGTTGCTTACTATATAATTTTGTGGGGCCTTTTTTATTTTTTTTTTGTGGCCAGTTTTCATTGGGGCATAATTTCATGGAGCCGTTTGGACTTGGCATAAAATTGTAGATCCCTTCCATTCGTCCCAAAAATGAAAAACTCACACAAAACGAATGGTTGTGAGAAGCTAGGCCCAGGGTCCCTAACGACCTGTTGCGCCTTCTATTTATTTATTTAAATAAGAAACTAACATTATTAATTAACAAACCAATTATGACACATGGAACAAAGAGCCCGTTGACTCAAGAATTGAACGATGCAAATCGTCGCAATGCATTAAGAATTTCTATAACATGGCTTAACGTTCCACTCTCAAATATAATCTTCGCTTTATCACCTGAAGACTTACCGAATGCCTTGGTAAAAGCCCAAGAGTAAGAATCAAACAATGCTAGATCAAGATTTGCTCTACACTGAAAAAATTATTCTTCGTAATGTTACGAATTTCTTTACGTTAACTTGTTTTTCGTTGGTTCAATGAAAAATTCATTGCCTCAACGAAAAATTTCATAAAAAGTATTTGTTGTTTGATAAATCTTTCGTTGGTTCAATGAAAGTGGATTCATCAATTTTTTTTTCTACTCCAAATTGATGAAATTATTTTAACGAAAGGTTTCGTAATTTAATGAACTTTGAACCAACGAATAATTTTGCAAAATAATGAAAACCGTCTTAGCGTAATGTAAAATTGATTAGCCCAAACAACAATTTCATTAACTAACGAATACTTCCGTTGATTAATGTAGGGAACGTTAATCAACGCATTTTTAATAAAAAAAAGTCCGTCACGCCAACAATGATGAAAATGTTTCATAGCGTAATGTAAAATGTCATAACTTAACGAAATAGTAATTAATTAATGAACAAGATCCGTAAATTTACGTTTAAAACGTTAAACAAAGCATGATTTACAAAAGGAATCATTTACCAAGCCAACGAACAGTTTCATTTAACTATGAATACTTTTCATAACTTAACGTAAATTGTCAGTACCCAACGAAATATTAATTAGTTAATGAACAAGATCCATAAATTTACGTTTAAAACGCGTGATTTTTTTTTCTGAAAATTTTTTTCTGATAGCAACAAACAATTTTCTGTAAAATGTTTCAGTTTTGTACTGTTTTTTTTCGTGTACGCATTTTACTAATGGTTGTAACTAGTGCCTTAACGTGGGCTGTGTCGTGTCGCTGAATGTGCCCACTTGCGTAGTGTGCTGTGTTGAATTGTTTTTTTTTATTTTGCTCTTTGAACAAAGCTTTGGCGTTGTATTCTGAGAGTCATGTGTACTCTTTCTCTCATATTGCGCAATTGTGTGGTGTGGCACATTCGGAAGAAGAGTCATTTCAACACAACACATGGATAAGGAAATGATAACTAGTATGGAGAATTACGTGTTAGGTACTGTTTACATTTCATTAAAAACATATTACACGCCTGGTTACCAATTATGTAAATTCAGTTTCGAACGAAAATATAATTTGTACTGTTGATAACATTTGATCCGCACATTAAAAACTAATATGTTTGCAATGCACATGAAATTCACAATTTCGCAGCAACAAATCACAAGCTAGGAACAAATCACTACCTTGTGAGTGTATAAAAAAGCCTGTCGATTTTGGTATTTCATGATCCATCAAATTTATTAAAATCGACTAAAGGATATTTATAGAAAAATATCTCCATTGTCGAAATAAGCAATTATTTATAAGCAAATGAGTGGTTATTTAAGCGTCGTATAACAGATGGAGTTCACTCACAATGATGTAGCGCGCTTTTCTCTTTTAACGCTATTTCTGTAGATTTACCTAAATTTTGTTTCTAGAACTCTAATCTAATACTATCTACTGCTATAGAAAGAAAAAATACAAAAACGTTCAGATTGATACAGTTTTAAAAAATTTACGTTTTTCCCAATTTGCGATTTCGCCTCCACATTTGACAAAATATGAACCAAATGTCAAAATAAGATCATCTAAAAATAATGCATGTAATTGAAATCTAATCTTCCTTTGAAAAACAACATAATACACTAAATATCTAAGCTATGTAGTTTAAATGGAATATGAAGAAAAAGAACTGATCAAGAAGTATGCTCTAAAAGCAAATTCGTATATATTAAGTAACCCATTGAAATAAAATTGTTGAACTGTTTTTAATACAATGTGAACCCCATGTAACTAAAAAGAACAAAATCTGCATCTGAACACAGCCCTTGCCTACCATGAACAATTGAACATCCAGCCGCTCAAACTCGGGTGCGTGCCTATATTATTCACAAACGATCAGCAATTTTTCTTATTCTTCGGCGTCTCTGCTTCTCGTCCATACACAAATGAGGGAAAGATTTAATTTAATAATGTAAACTACTATTCGTAAGTTTATGAAATAAAAAACGTTCAGCCAACGTAGAATGTCATAAACTTACGAATAATTTACATTATTAAATTAAATCTTTCGTCGAAACAATAATAGGACGAGTTGTACCAGACGTGTCTCTCGCGTGTGATTTCTGTAAAAAAAAATAAGTAGTAGTTTGTTCCACAACTGGAAAACTAATCAAACAAGGAAAAGTGAACAAATTTAGCCAATAATCAAAGAAAAAAAAATAAACGCTGGAAAAGAAAGAAAATCTGGAAGTGAAAAGGTAAGGCATAACATTTTTGTGTGTGTGATTTCGGTGAAAAAATAAGTTGAAAAACTGGAAAACTAATCAAATAAGGAAAAGTGAAGAAATTTTACTAAAAATTAAAGGAAATAAAAGGAAAGAAACTCTGCTGAATAGGTAAAATACATTAAGTGTTTTTTTTTTTTTTTTTATTATTGTTATCAGCTCGGTTGACTGTTGTACCACAAAGCTTTTATTGCAAATACCTAACAAGAATATTTATTATTACTTTTAGAACGAAATGATTTGTGCCTTGTGTAAACAAGTTTTTTCCACAACGGACTTTTCAAACAAACACTTAAAAAGAAAACATGACCTCAAAACTAATAGTACATTTAGATTAGAACGCTCTTGTTATCAGGTATTCCACGATATTGCAAGCTTTAAAAGACATGCAAAGCGAAAACACGAACCTAAAACTGCCGAAAATAAATCAATGTTATGTTTTATGCCTGTATCACAATCACGCTTTGGAGCTTCGCGTTGACAAACGCATTTAGTTCAGCCATAGGAAATCAATGAAACCTACCACAAACCTGCGTTGCGTCTGAACTTCAAAATGACATTCGTAAAACCTGAACGTAATGTTTCGTAAGGTTGCCGTAAAGCGCCTAAAGTCAAAGTAAAGGTTGAAAAAAACTTGAATTGTCAAACTTTTTCTCGATTGTTGTTGCTGCTGGCTTTGTGTTGTTTGGTCGGAAATTTTTATTGATTTAGTTTTTAAGGTAAGTAAATTGAAATAATTTCTATAAAATAAGTTAAATACACAATTCATTCGTTCAGATGTCTTTCGAAGAATCACTTGTTGCACTGGTAAGAGAGAGGGAGTTTATTTACAACACTAAGCTGAAGCAGTACAAAAATGTAAACAAACGTTTTGAAGCCTGGGAGGAAATCAGCCGGTTGCTGGAGAGATCAGGTAACTTAACAAATAGTATGTACGTGTTAAAGTTGCATCACTATTTTGATTTAAATATTTGTAGCTGATGATTGCAAACAGCGATGGAAAAGTTTAAGGGATAGGTTTGTCAGGGAAAAAAGGGCTAAGGATCTTCCATCCGGCAGTGGAGCAAGACTAAGGGAAGAATGGGAGTACTATTCTTGCTTGTTTCTCATTCCCTCGATTTCTACAAGAAGGTAAATTACTTCGGACACTTATGTAGTTGTACAGTACCTATACACTACGCGTGAAATAGTTTTTCGAGATTGTTTTAAATTAAATTACCTATTTGTGTTCTTTACAGACAAATTGGAAACTTTCAAGAGACCGCACTTGGCTTAGATGACACAATAGAAAATGAAGATCTAATTGAAGACAACTTTGAAGAAGATACCCCAAAAAGAGGAAAAAAACGAAAAGTGGCCGATGAGGAGTTCAAAAAGTTTTTACATGGTCTCTCCACGGCAATGATTCCCTGTTTACCTGGTCAGGCAGCACCAATGGATACCGATGAGGAGTTCATGTTAAACATGGCCAGAAGGATGAAGCCATTGCCAGCATCAGCAAAAATGCGGCTTCATTTAAAAATTTTGGCGGATATTAATGACGAACTGCTTGAAACAATGCAGTAGTTATTAAATTTTTTTTTTTCTCTATAACTTACTTACTTGAATTACCCTTTTAATAATTACTGTTTTTTAGTTTTTTAATACTTGCACCTAAATAATTATATGACAATTGAGACTGAATAAAAAAAAGTGATCTTAGTTTTAATAAATGAATTTTAATGATGAAAATTATTTGTTTTTTTTTAAATTTGGTTGGCATATAAGTATTCCTTGATTTTATCCCGCATGAAAAAGGCAACTTGGGAGGAGTTGTGAGATCTGATTTGCCTAAACTGAGAAAGTGGTGTTACTTCACTGCGCCAAACTCCTTCACTTATGATATTAGGTCTGTTCCCTTACTTTTAAATCTTACGAATTTGTACTAATTCGTACGAATTTTACTCAATGTCGTTCCTTAACTCGAAAAATTCGCAAAAGAGAGAGTCATCGAGAGAGCAAGCTATTACCCCTCCACTGAGAATCTTGCGAATTTTTACTCAACAAATTTCTTGGTGTAGAATTGAAAAATCTGTCAGTCACCTTTCAATGAACAGCTGATTTGAAATTTGTTGTCCTATTTGACTTATGAGTGCATTTGTTTTGATTTCTTGCGTATTAAAATGGTATCAAAAGGCGGCAGAATGAAATGGAATGTTCTCCTTAGATTCTATTTGAAAATCGCGACGAAACTCTACTTTGCTGTAAAGAGTAAGAAAGGACAATCGCCTCCAAGAAATTTGTAAATGCCCTGTCGCTTTTTCCTCTTCTGAAATGCTTGTAGTTCAATCAGTACAAACTTATCGAGATAGGTATAAAACTAATTTCGAATCACTTTCATCGCTAGAGAGATGAATCAATTAATTTTGTCAGTAAATTAGCAAATTCTTCGAGTTTATACGAAATTTTAACGACTATTCGTAGCACTTTTTTGAATTTTTGAATTATGTATCTGTCATTTTTCGTATTTTACTACAAAAGCGTTCCCTAACTTTTTCGTAACTGTCTCTCTCCGTGAGAGAATTTATCCCCACCACTGCCATTTTGACAGTCTTTTCCATTTTACTACAAAAGTAAAGGAACAGACCTATTATCATTTTTGTCGTAGCGATCCAGAAACTCAGAATTATAGTAAGCCGTATCGTTAACTTTTACGAAGTTGTGCAATACTACCGTGGCCTTTACTATCTTATCAGCATTCATGGGAATCATGTGTAGTGTAGTACTTAGTATTCGCCACTTCGCCACCAAAATTCCGAAAGCATTTTCTATCACTCGTCGGGCTCTGGAAAGTCTCTTATTGAAATTGTTTTTTTCCACGTCTAATAGTTTGCCAGGGTAGGGACGCATTAAATACGGTTTCAAAGGGAAAGCTGAATCTCCAACCATATAGTGATTGCAAATCTAGGAAGAATTCGGAAGCTTTTTAGGAGGAGGAAAGTTAAGATCGCCAGATATCACTTTTCTTCCAAATGATGACTCAGCGAAAATTCCACCATCACTCTGGCTGCCGTAAGCCCCAATGTCAATTGCGGTGAATGTATAGTGGGCATCGCAAGAAGCAAGAAGCACTACGGAATGATGTCCTTTATAATTGTAGTATTCGGATCCAGCTCCAGGTGGACAGCGAATATTTATATGTTTTCCGTCAATAGCGGCAATACAATTTGGTAGATCCCACATCATCTCGAAATCCATTGCGATTCTTCTCCAATCGTCTTCGGTTGGTTGCGACAAATAAACCGGCATCAAAACATCCCAAAGAACATCGCATGTTTCGTATATGATGCTCGCAACAGTCGAATAGCCCATCCGAAACATCCAAGCTAGGACTTGCTTAGGAACTCCCTGCGATAGATATCTAAAGCAAATTATTGTTAAAGGAAACCAACGCATCAAAGGAGTTAAAAACTTACAAAAGAACCAAAAACAAACGTGCGCTGGGCTCTATTGGTTTTCTCCACGACGTCTTTAAAAGTTTAGGTTCTATTAGTGTTCGAAGAACTTCAAATGTTTCAGGTGACATTCTTGTTATTTTATAGAACTGTTCCGGATCTCGCTCCCTCATTTGCTCAAAATTCATCGCTTAGAATCCTTCCTCATCTCTTTTCAGATTGAGCTCTCGAACCCACCAACGTCGTTCGGTCGGTTCTTCCTCTGCCTCCACATATTTTAAATAACCGCGATATGCTGTATAAGCTAGTTTTATTCCAAATAATATGTTAGATGTTCCGGAATTCATTTTTAGTTTTCAAATTGAAATTTTATTACATTTGTTGATAAACAAACGATTTGCAAACAGCTGTGACAAACAAAACATCTGCTAACAGCTGAGTTGAGTGGAATGTCAAAGCGCTCGTAAAGCTGTATCACGTAAGGTGAAGCAACGCTAGTGTGAAAGCGTGATTGTGATACAGGCATTAAAGTGACAGAGCTTGATTCTTTAAACATTGATGCACCCTACATTATTTTTGAAGCAATGGATAATCCATATACTGCCACACAGTCATACAATGCATGTACTGTTAAGATCTTTTTACGGTTGGCTGCTAAATTTTCGTTGGTGTTACATGCCAATAATAATTTCAGTAGAAAAGATGTATATGCAATTCAAGAACACATAAAGCAGTATATCACTGATCCACTCTTGGACATGCTTAAAGCATTTTCCACAAATAAATTTCAAATTGTTTGTCCAGATATACATAATGAATTTATTGATTTGGTTACTGAGTGTAGAAGTCCATTTAAATTGTGTCAAACAGAATATCGTTTGTTTCAATGGTTAAAGGAAGAACAGTATATGCAAGATGTACAGGAATTCATGATTGATCAATCAATCGGGGCCGTTCATCGCAGTGGTATATTAGCTTATGATGAAAAAAAGGTGACAGGTGCAATAATGCGAATGGGTTTCCAGTTTAGGAAAACATTTGAAAAAAATGGTTTACTAATTGATGTACTAAAGAACATAAATGAACTAACGAAATGTAGCCCGTCGGTAAGTTCATGTACCTTTATCCGAAGATTGGGCACCTTGTCGTGGTGGGGCGGTTTAAGTAGAGGAACAGGATGCTAGATCAGGGTAGTGGCCCAACTCCTCTGGTAGAGGTGAATGTGAATTGGAAAACCAAGATCCAATCCGATCAATCGATCAACCCTTAACTCCAAGATGACTGGTCTGCAATGTCGAGGGAGATGTGATAAGGTAGCTAAAACTACTGGTTCACAGGGTTCAGGGGTAATTGAGCCCCTAATGGAGACTTCTCAGGGGCAGCTCAATCCTCTATTCTAATTTAGTTGAGTAGGATAGGTATTGGGGATCTCTGCCTATTCGGTCTGTTTAATTCTCACCCACTCGTGGGTACATATATGGACCTAAACAAAATAAATAATAATAATGTTCCTTCTGAAAACGAGGTGGAAGGCTTAGAAGGGGTCGAGAAGGCGTTGGAAGGCGCTGACATGAACCCGAATAAACTCGATGGGTCAGTGGACTCTGATGGGAAACCAAAAGAGTTAGCAGACCAATCGTCGGTGGAGGTGGACAATACGGTGTTGAAATACGCCAAGAGGTCAGCCGAAACTGCGGAAGCCGAATTGGAAGAGGAGAAAAGTCCCGGATCCGAGCGGAAGTTGCACAAACAACTGAAGCAAAGGATGAAGAGGGTCAGAAAGAGACAAAGATTGGCCTTGGCCAAATCTGTCTCGGCGGAAGGCATACACAAGTCTGTCGAGGAATTGACTGAAATGGTTGACAACTTGACGTCGACCGAAACCTTTCCAGAAGACGGTGGATCTAGGAAACTGTTCAAATGTTCCGGGACCATGAATCCTCCCGAAACTGAGAAGAAGGGAACGGAAGGCGGAAGGGAAGACGGACAGTCTGTCCAACAAGGGGTCAGTCTACAAGTACCACACTTCAGTGGTTATGTGGATGGACAACAAGTACAACGGACTATTAGTCAACCCGAAAAGCAGAAATCGTGCAAGGCCGAGCAACCTGGACCAAGCAAAGTAAAGCGAAAGCTGAGCCAAGCTATGGGAAGGAGTGCAAAGCAAGCAGATGATGCAAAGCCTTACGCTAGGAGTGAGAGAGCCAAAGTTGACAAGGGCGTAAAAAGCTTTGCTCAAACAGCGGCGAACTATCTCCAAATGGGTGTTGCCGATATGAGTCGAGAGGGAGGGATAGAAGCTTCACAGCTGAGTATTTTCAAAAATGCTTTGCTGAGGGCTCTAGACTTACTTCCGACAAGTGCAGGTGATATCGGTGTAAAGGAGATAACCTTGGAGGAAGGGATTATAACAATAAAATGCGGTAACCAAGAAACCAAGAGTTGGCTATGTGAGACTGTAGGGAAGATGACCGACCTATGGGAGGGAACCAACCTTAAAATAGACAGGCTACACATACTGAAGGATGTGGAAAGGTTGATAATCTTCCTTTCCGGTGAGCCCGTGAGCAAAGATGTCATCCTTGCCAGACTTTGTCAAAATTCCTATGTGAAGGACTCTTCGAAATGGAGGGTTATTCATGTGGGAAGATATGATAACAACAAAATTGGTGGAACCAAACTGACGATCTGGTGCCCAAGGGAGGAAGCGAGGCTGGTTAGACAAGCAGGAGATAGACTCTTTTGAGGGTTGGACATAGCATTCGTGAAGTTCCAAGGATCATCGGAAAAGACTCAACCTGGAAAGCCACCCGGTAGGGCGACGAAGTGATAGAAACCATGGAGATGGGATTAACACAAGTCGGGCGGGAGGTGGGCCCGTACCGGGAAAAGCTGAGGGTGATTCAATTGAACCTTCATCACAGCAAAGCGCCATCAGCAAGATGACTAAATGTTTTGATAAGGATTCGTTTGACATAGCCCTGATACAGGAGCCTTGGATCTTCAGAGGAAAGATAAGAGGACTCCCAAATAGCATGGCTGAGCTGCACTATGCGCAAACCAGCGAAAGAATTAGGTCCTGTATCCTGGTGAGGCACGGAGTTCAAGCATATAAATTGCCGGATCTGTGTGCCCCAGACCTTGCAACAGTACCATTTCATTTGATGTTCGCTATGGATCCAAAAAGAAAAAAGATCGGAAATACATCTGAATTCCGAAGAACACGGATAGGAAAAAATAGCTCGAAGTGTTGGAGGAAAAACTGAATGTAATGACATTCGGAATACCGAAAAATACTTGGCATGTGGAATCACAGCAGAAGCATCTGCAGTCAGCCGTTGAAGGTGCGTACCGAGTGGCTTGCATACCTACTTTAATAGAAAAACAAGATCCTTCGTCTTGGTGGTGCGGGGACCTTGAAAAGTTAAAAAAGGATGTGCGGAAAGCCTTCAATCATGCCATGAGGAGGGGAGAACCGGAAGCATGGGATAAATATAAGGCGAAAAGAAAGAGCTGAATGTTATTCTGCGACGACGTTAAACGGAGTCATGGAGGGACTTTTGCTCGAGTATGGGGAGTACATCTGAAGTCAGTAGGCTACAAAAGATTGTCTCGAGAGATCCAGTTTCCACGATCGGACTCATTCGTAATAGAGCGGGGGAGATGGTGGAAACACTGGATCACACAAATGAGCTCCTAATAGAAGTACACTTTCCAGGAAGCTTTAGGTCAGATCAGCAATGGGCTCCAAGGAAACAAGGAGCGAACAGGATGGACAGAACGAAAGCAGAACGGATCGTGACACCAAAAGCGGTCAACTGTTCGATAACATAATTCTCACCCCTCAAAACTGGGCGGCCGGATGGTATATTTCCAATTCTAATGCAATGGGTTGTAGACGTAATTGCACCAAGGCTCAGGAATATATACGTTGCATGCCTAGCAATAGGATATATCCCGATTACATGGAGGGAAGCAAATGTGGTCTTCCTTCCAAAACCGGGGAAAAAGGACTACACCGAGGCAAAGTCATTCAGACCAGTCAGCCTAACATCCTTCCTTTTAAAAACTATATAGAAAGCACCGCGCTTATGAAGTATCCTTTGAATAGTAGACAGCATGCATACAGGGTAGGCATGTCTACAGAAACAGCGCTACATCAAGTAGTACGCGTTGCGGAGGAAGAGCTAAATACCGGGGGCATTGCGATGACCACTATTATGGACATTGAAGGTGCCTTCGATAAGATTGTAGTAATGTTACAATTTTTCACTTTGAAACCTTGAACTAATGTCTCGAGGTGATGTAAAGATCCTCTTATTGTTATCCAAGTATTTAGTACTTGCGACGGTTAAATGTTACTGAATGTATCTACACAATTTTCGTTAGGATGCCAAGAATTGTCATATTGAGTGGATAACACTTGCACCAATAAAGTATTTATTTTTTAACTTTTCACAACCACAATTAATGTAACACAAGAAATAGACTTCACAAAATAAAAGTCAGTATCTACTTTGTATTTATTTTATCGGGTAGGTTTTTTAACTTTTCACAACAACAATTAATGTAACACAAGAAATAGAACCAATAGTAATCGTAGCTGGACAGGTTGCAAGCTGCGTCTTAATCGTATGCGTTTCGGTAACCAACTCTCGCTTCTAAATTGTCTGCTCTGCCTTCGAACATCAAAATTTGTTTGGCATCTGGCATTATCTTTTAAGAAGATACGCGACACGCTTGAGAACGCTGGCAGTGACCAGGTCACATAGGTAATTTGAATTAAAGAAGATAACGAGTGCACATTACACATTGCATTATTGCGTTTTGAATTTGAATTAGATTTGTAAGAAATAGGAGTTTTGCGCATGCAATAAATTGGTAGACGATATAATATTTCGTGTGAATTTAAGATAGGAAAAGTTATTACGAAATGTGAGTTATGCGCATGCAACAAATCCTTCCCCCATAATAAAAGAGGATTATTCTTAGAAGAGGAATAAGACTCGGAAAATTATTTTAAATATTCGGTACCAGTTTGAAGGCAGAACAGGACAATTCAGCGATGTTTTTCTTAGTTTAGTATTATTTTCAGTTTTAACATATATCAATTTATTATATAGTAGTTATGTATGTATATTCTTTTTGATATTTAATCCTATGTTTTATATTTTTATTAAAGTATAACATACCAAAGATCTATATTTATTTATCATTTTTTCTTTACAAATAATTGGTTCATGCTATTTATTGTAACTCTTACATTATATATTTTTTTATTTATTTACTTATTCTTTTTTTTTTTTAGCATTTCAACCTAGATTTACAAATTTTTTTTTTTTTTTTTTTTGTGTACTACTTATATAGTTAATTCTTATATTTCTTAAACTTTAATATTTATAATTTTGCAGTTCTTATATGTATATATATATATATATTTTTTTTTTTTTTAGCTTTTTTTTTGTTATTCAAATAGATTAATGTATATAAAATTTTTTATTTTTTTTTTAATTAGTTATATTTTTATACAAGCTGACCGGATTTTGGTAGTGTAAGTGATCTAGTTAAGGGTTTTCTGTGGGTTTCACTGCATGAGGGTTCAATTACCTTTGGTGGTTCTGTAACGGGTTCTATAATCTGCAATTCTATATCCTTTAAAGGCGTGCTTTTTTTACTCTGCCAGTTTCTTAATATGATGGGTATAGTTTTAAACACTATAACTAGAATTAGACCTATTAGTAGTAGACTGGAAATTGAGAGGGAAGTTATGGATAGGGTGCGGTGATTAACAGCTTTGGTATTATCTTTTAGTAGCTCCAATTTATCTTGTATCTCCTTCAAGGATTGAGTGCTTTTGTGGATTATTTCATTTGTATCTGAACCTATTATTAATCGCGTTTGATTCAAATTTACAGCACTGGGGATAAGGGAAGTAAGGTTTAAGTCGAAAAATTCTTTACTAGCGGGTGGAAAATATTGCGGTTGTACAATGAATAACGTGGGTCTTGAATTACCTTGATAATGGATCGTTTTATCGAGAAATTGAACTTCACATGGTTCATTAATTGTTAGGATGCCTTGTCCTGTTAGTCTTGGCGTTGATAATATCTTCGAACAGGCTACATGTAGTATGGTAGGTTTGGTAACTGAATACAACCAAGTATTTGGCCTAGTCATTTTGATTAGTGTATCTTGTGAGGGATATTGTACTCGATAATGGCAATGGGTGCTATCATTAAGAGGATTAAAGAATACTTTTACGATGCATTCGTTTGTGGCTATTGCTCGTGTTATGGGAATCTCTAGTTTTCCCACATACGTGGTAACGTTCAACCCACGGGTAATTGTGATAAATGACTTGATTTCTTCACCCTTAATTAAGAGAAACTCCTGGGAGGCTGTTTGCGTAGCTATATGGGAATACTTTATATCGGGTACTAATGAGTGGCCCGCTGAAAGGTGTATCGGGAAACAAAGAATTTTAAAAAATTGCATTTTGGGTAATGAAAAAATAGGTAATATAATTTTAACTACTAGTTTTTCCTGTAAGAGATGTGATTTTACTACTGCTGTTTGATATAACATTGACAAGCATTTGTCTCCGCAAATTGGGTCCGACCTTTTATAAATATTTAAAAAAGAATTTGGGGATATTAATAATGGATGTATTTCATTGTTTCTGGAGACTAGTATGATATCAATTAGGATACTTTGGCGGGTTTCTATTTCGAGGACTTGTAGAAGGATGCTGGTTACAATTTCCTGTCTCAACTGTATTTTAGTAAAATCGTCCGTTAGTTTTATGATCTCGTTTATTTTGAGACCGATTTGTTGCTGTCGGTCCATAAGTGTTCTTAAAGGTGTTTGTATTTGTTTCAGGGTAGTGCTTACTTTTGAAATTTGCTGCTGGTTTAGTTCGGCTATTTTTCGTTCGTCGCTTTATAGTTCTTCCAGTTTACTATAGATTTCCTCTTCATTTTCATTATCCATTGTGCCAAAAAGGTAATGGAAAGCGTTTCCGATGCCGTTGAAGAGAGACCTCGGTTGCCTGGATTTCGGAAGTAGTTCGTGGATTATTTTGGTACGACTTTTAATGGTTTCCATCGCCGCATGAATGTGTCGTTGTTGCAGTTTGCAATAGTCCGTGCTGGTTTTGGTATTGCACAGTTGGCTGACAAGGTGTTCCGCATGTTCCGCCAGCATTGTTTGGTTGCTTAGTTCTGATAGGTCTATCTCTGTGAGAACGGTCCATGTGTTATGGTAGACCCATAAGTCGCCTTAACCCTCGAATACCACTCCTGTTTTGTTGAGAGAATTCACAGTGTACGGTGGCTTGAAAGGTTGACCAAAAGGAAGCATGATTGTCAAGAAAATAATCATGAGCTCCATAATGTACTGTAGGAAGATGAGAAAGAAGATGTAAAAAAAAATAATGATGGGAAAGTGGTGGGAAAGTCAAGTGTTAATCTATTTTTTTTTATTCGTAGTAAGGCTTTAACCGATTGTTATGGATCACAATTTCTTTTCTACCAAATTTGATAGCTGTGTTTACAGGTCCTCTTATACTTGTGACTGTATAAGGCCCTCTCCATATTGGTGATAATTTTCCTTTCCTCGAGTTTCGCTTTTGATGAGTACCTTATCCCCTACGTGAAATGAATGAGGCCTTATTGTTTTGTCAAAATAGATTTTTGACCTGTGTTTGCTTGCTAATAGGTTGCGCCTGGCTATGGAATATGATTTTTGGAGTCTATATATTAGAAGATGGCAGTAGTTTTCATGATTGTATATTGGTTCGGGATCTCTTTTCAGGTTAGAGGGTATGTCAGACGTGAACCCATAGAGACATTCCATGGGTGTGAGTTTCGTGCTATCATGAATGCTAGTGTTGTACACAAAAGTTGCTGTTCGCAGGAACTGATCCCACGACCTGGGGTTTTTCGTCAGTTATGCTTCGCAGATACTCCACTATTGGCCGGTGTGCTCGTTCGAGTGCACCATTTGACTGGGGATGGTAAGCTGTGGTCTGCAACTTTTTATCTTAAGCAATTTGCAGAGCCCTTTAAATAAATCACTGAGAAAGTTTGTTCCCTGGTCCGTGACAATTTGTTTAGGAATACTGAAACGTGTAATTATATTATCGAAAACCATTTGAGCCACGGTTTGGGCCTCTGCATTTTGCATTGCATGGCAATCAACGATTTTCGTCAAATTATCCTGAAAGGTTAAAATATACAAATTTCCAGACTCTGACTGTTCCAATGGGCCTACTATATCTAAATATACCTTATCAAAAGGTTTCTCGGCGATATCAGTGATGATCATTGGCATTCGTATCAAAGGTGTTGCCTTCATGGTCTGACATTTTTTACATTTTTTGATGTAATTTTTTATGTCTCTGAGCATGTGTTGCCACCAATATTTTTTGCGAATTCGATTATACGTTTTTATTACACCTTGATGACCGCCAAACATCGAGTCATGATAGTCATTAAGAATGGTTTGTATTTCCTCGGAGCTACTAATTACTTCTATGGGTTTTGCATTTACCGCCTGCAATTCCATTTCGCTCTGCGTTATGGAAGCTTCCGGCTTTTCAGAATCGTTTGGTTTGTTTTGAATGCTTTGAATAACCGTAGGTGGTGGATCCGGAGCAGTATTTGCCCTTTGTGATTGCAATCGCGTTACAGCATTACATGCTGCGGTATTTATTGGGGTTTTGATGAGCTCGCCCGGTGGTCGGTGCACCTCGGCTTGTACCTTAATTATTAAAGGTTCTGCAGTTTCTTGCGTAATTAAGCTAGATGCATCCGAATTTGCGCAAATCCTACACTCTACAGGTTTTTCAATTTGTTGTTCTGCTTTCTCGGCTTCGTATTCTGCATAGGTAAGGATTTCGTCCGTAGCTGTACACAGTTTACGTGAACTCTGCCGTTCTGGTGCCGAGTTCACACCATTAAGTTGTGGAATTCGACTAAGGGCATCTGCATTAGTATTGGCTTTGCCTGGCTTATACTCTATTTTGTAATCGAATTCCGACAATTTGTGATGGAATCGAACGAGGCGAGTTGTCGGATCTTTTACATTAAATACTCCCCTCAAGGGCTTATGATCTGTAAATATAGTAAATTTACGCCCTTGAAGGTAGCATCTAAAGTTTTTTGTAGCCCATACAATTGCTAGTAACTCTTTCTCAATTGTAGAATAGTTACGTTCCGCTTTATTTAAGGTGCGGCTAGCATATGCAATGGGCTGGTCTTTACCTACATCGCCCTGGGACAGTACAGCTCCGATCGCTTCTCCGCTTGCATCCGTAGTCAGATTAAAAGGCTTTGAAAAATCAGGATAGATCAATAGAGGTGGCGAGACCAAAAGGTCCTTGATTTGTTGAAATGCTTTTTGGCATTTCTCAGTCCATGTGAACTTTACGTCCTTACGAAGTAGGTTTGTGAGGGGACGAACTATTTTTGAAAATTGTGGGATAAATTTACGGTAGTAGTTGGCGAGTCCCAAGAAAGATTGGACCTGCCTAACTGTTCGTGGAGATGGAAAATTTTGAACAGTGGCAGTTGTGCTGGGATTTGGAAGTGCCCCTAATTCTGAACATATATGTCCCAAATAAACTACCTCCTTTTGTAGGAATCTGCACTTTTCCGGCTGCAGTTTTAAGTTATTTTTTCTTAATCTATCAAAAACCTTTATCAGCATATTGTTATGATCAGTTAGGTTCTTACCGTAGATGACGATGTGATCTAAATATACAAAGCATTCTATTCCCTGTAACCCGGTAAGAACATAGTTCATCAAGCGTTGAAACGTAGCCGGCGCTCCCTTTAAGCCGAAAGGCATACGCTTAAACTCATAGTGCCCATAGTTCGTGCTGAAGGCAGTTTTTTGTTGATCATATGGATCTACCAAAACTTGGTGGTAGCCACTAGCTAGATCGAGCGTCGAGAAATAACGGGAATGACCTAGTTGGTCAAGTATATCCTCTATTCGAGGAAGAGGGTAAGCATCGCCAATGGTCTTATCATTTAATTTACGAAAATCGACCACAACCCTCCATCTGCTGTTTCCATCCGGACCTGCTTTCTTAGGAATGACTAAGAGGGGTGAGTTCCACGGGCTTTTGCTGGGTTAAACAATGTAATTTTCCAACATTTCCTTCATTTGTTCGTTAATTATTTGCCTTTTTGTCTCGGGCAGTCTGTACATTCTCTGGTTTATCGGTGCTTGATCCTGAACTAGTGGTATCGTATGGGTAATTGCGTCGGTGTACGTTAGAGAATCGCCTTTAAGATGGAATATGTCATTATATTCACTACATAGATTCAAAATCGTTTGTTTTTCATCTAGACTAAGATTTTTTCCTACTTTGAGTTCCTTTTTGAGGTTTTCTAACCGCAGATTATGCCGTGGGTGGGCCGGAATTTCGTTGTCCGGTAGGAAGTATTTCACGTGATGAATTGAATGTGTCGTCTCTGGGGCATGTTTTTCTTCGGTTTCCAGAGGGATTATCTTATAGTTCTTTACTGGACGTAGTTGCAGCTTTAATTTGTGTATGATTGCCGTTTTGTTATTTGTATTGAGGGCACTTATCAAATATTTATTTTGGCCTGAAGGCAAAATACATTTAGAGAGGAAGACTCCATCGCCTACTTTATCGGGTAGGCAGAGCATTTCTTCCGCTAGTTCCAAAGGAACTATTAAACGTTTTTGTGACCGTTCAGGCAGGCAGATGGGTTTATCTAATACGATTTCCACATTTGTTATACTGGCATCTGCTTCGCTACAGGAAGAGGTTAGTATGTTCGACAGTTTTATACCATGGCCTTCGTCGCTGTAGGATGGAGCTAGCATATCTGCTCTATTGTTAATAATTGTAGTTTGCCTATGTTCGGTTATTTTACGATGAGACGTTCCGTGATTAGTTGAGCTGAGAGGTATGCTGAACTGCTTGGGGTTATTTTTTGTGCAAGTGAATCTAAGCTGTTGGCTAGGCCCCTCCACGTTACAATTTTTTGACAGGAAGTCGTTTCCAAGTATCCCGTCGTCTGGGAATGTAGGTGTATCGCCCAGAACTTGGAAAGTACATGGAACTTTAGTATTCAATTTAAAATTTCCCTGACAAGTACCAACACTTCTTCCATTCCCAAATGGTGTTTGTAGAAGGCATTGCTTATTGGTTTCTAATTTTACATCTGGCTGGAGTGATTTTTGTTTGATTAAACTTACTTCGGAGCCGGTGTCCACGATTAATTTTGCCTGACCGTTCAGGCCTATGTCTAGAGGGAGAATTATTGTGGGGACACCGTGATCGGGCTTCCGAGAATACCTTTTGGTTTTATCGCTATAAGTTAATGTCGAGCCGGGGGTTTTGGGCTCGACAGTTGGGAGTTTCCCTGGTTCTCGGATTTCCATTTAGCCTTTTGTCTACATTCGAAGATATCATGACCAGGTCGGCCACAAAAATCACATTTTATTTTTATATTATAGACTCTTGAAATGTTTTGTGGCGAGTTGTGGGTCGCCGGGTTGGAAGAGGTATTTTCGTAGACTCTTACAGGATTTCGATGGTTAAAGTCTTTTTTGTTATTATTGGGAAACCTGTTGTTAGTTGGTCTGTTAGCTCGTCGGCAATCTCTAATGTCGTGGTTATATATCCTACAATTTGTGCAGAAAGGTGTGTTTTTTCTGCTTAGACAATCACTGTAGGTATGCCCAGTCTTTCCACAGAAACTGCAAATAACGCAGTGATTGGATCTATTACTTTGTGAATACTTTGAATTGATTTTATTTTGGGTAAAGTCATGGGATTGCTGTATATTTGACTCAAACGGTGTAGATTGGGGATTTAACTGCGATTGAGAAAAACTACTAATGTTCCCGGGCCATAAGCTCGGATTAGAGAAACTATTGTTTAAAGGTGAATTGGGAGGGAGTTGAAATTGGGCATTTGAATGCACAATTCGTTGTGTTGGAAGGACAGTCTGTTGCAACCGTTCCATATCTAATGCTCGTTGCACTAGTTTGTCTATGGGTTCATCTCCTACCGTTAATAGATATTGACAAAGATATGGATTAGAGACCCCTGTTTTCAAGGCGTTTTTGGCAAAATCTTCCAACTGTGTTTTCACAGCTGGAGTTGCCACAGAGCCATATTTAAGGTCTGCTGCCTCCTTGCAAAGCTGCAGCATCTGCTTTATCCTAGCAGTAAAAGCGATGAGAGCTTCCAAAGGGTACTGTCTCATAGTAATTAATTTATTCACCAGATCTTGGTACGTTTCTCTCGGCAAATAAGTGCGGTTTAAAAAGCTTTTCGGCATCCCCAAAGGATGTTATTGGGTTAGATGCGACTAACAAATAAGCAGCTCCTCGCAGTCTTGTTGTAAAAATCTGAACAAACGCTTGGTGTTCTTCCTCAGGTTGGCATTCAAGTACTTTCTTACAGCAACCTACAAACGTTTGCAGGTCGGTACTTAATGATGGGCTTTGTTCACCCGAAAATATTGGTACTAACTGAGCAGTTAGCTTAGCGATTTTGCAATAATCCACCGACATTTTAGTTTCTGAGTATTCAATGGATAAATCCTGTTCAGATTCAGGAATTGAAATCCCTTTCTAATTCACTTTCACTACCTTTTAAATCACTTTCGTATAGGCTATCCCTTTTAGTTATCTTATTGTCTATAGCAATTGGGTGCGTTTGACTTTGAAAACCCAACAGTTCCCTTTTAAAGTGTGCAGTTGATTGTTTCAGTTGGCTTATTTTATTGAGTCTCTGCTCACGGGTTTTTTCTAGTTCCCTGTTTAAATTGTCACACTGCAGAACTGTTGAATTTTCACTGTGACGCGCTTTCTCTAATAATAATTCTAAATGATTACTTAGACTTACACTATTTGTTTGTAGCACTTTCCCGGATCGTAGTCTTCTTGGGGATAAAATTGGTTGGAGTGGCTGCGTTCCTTGTCCTCTCGAAGTTCCTGGTGGGTCCTCTTGGTTCTCTTCTTCAGTTGCGTTGTTCATTTACCTTCTAATATACCCTCGAAACCAGACTCAGTTCCGAGTTTAAGGGTAAAGTAGTCTTGCCCAGTATAAGGTATTCGGATTAAGGCTTTTCAAGCTATTATAAGTTTGGAACTTTGCTTCCTTAATCCTACCGGCTGCGCCAATTGTTACAATTTTTCACTTTGAAACCTTGAACTAATGTCTCGAGGTGATGTAAAGATCCTCTTATTGTTATCCAAGTATTTAGTACTTGCGACGGTTAAATGTTACTGAATGTATCTACACAATTTTCGTTAGGATGCCAGGAATTGTCATATTGAGTGGATAACACTTGCACCAATAAAGTATTTATTTTTTAACTTTTCACAACCACAATTAATGTAACACAAGAAATAGACTTCACAAAATAAAAGTCAGTATCTACTTTGTATTTATTTTATCGGGTAGGTTTTTTAACTTTTCACAACAACAATTAATGTAACACAAGAAATAGAACCAATAGTAATCGTAGCTGGACAGGTTGCAAGCTGCGTCTTAATCGTATGCGTTTCGGTAACCAACTCTCGCTTCTAAATTGTCTGCTCTGCCTTCGAACATCAAAATTTGTTTGGCATCTGGCATTATCTTTTAAGAAGATACGCGACACGCTTGAGAACGCTGGCAGTGACCAGGTCACATAGGTAATTTGAATTAAAGAAGATAACGAGTGCACATTACACATTGCATTATTGCGTTTTGAATTTGAATTAGATTTGTAAGAAATAGGAGTTTTGCGCATGCAATAAATTGGTAGACGATATAATATTTCGTGTGAATTTAAGATAGGAAAAGTTATTACGAAATGTGAGTTATGCGCATGCAACAGTAAGATGGGTGGACAATATGTTAAATACAAGGGCGATAAATATTCAGACGGGAACCTCAAAATTCAGAGGAAGTGTTAGCAGAGGCTGCCCACAATTAGGTGTTCTCTCATCTACACTGTGGAATATTACTGTGGACTCTCTTCTCTACAGACTTGAGGCAACTGGAATTCATGCAGTGGGATATGCCGACGACATAGCAATAATGGCCAGAGGCAAATTCATGGACATCACCTCAGATATCATGAGGAACGCACTCAAAGTGGTTGAGCGGTGGTGTCTGGAACAAGGGCTCTCCATTAATGCTGGGAAAACAGATCTAATAGTCTTCACTAGGAAGAAGAAAAATCACGAATTTCGGCCCTTAACGCTTTTCGGATCGGAACTAACAATGACTAAGAAGGTTAAGTATCTGGGAGTCTATCTAGATACTGGACTTACTTGGAACTATCATGTTGAGAAGAAGGTCCGGAAGGCAAAAAGGGTACTACATCAGTGCAAACGTGTATGTGGACAGAAGTGGGGACTCTCGCCTAGGTCAGCATACTGGATGTATGCGATGATAACTAGACCCATTATCACGTACGCCTCGGTTTTATGGTGGGCGAAAGCCTCTCAGAAAACTGTGAGGAAGCACCTGGATAGGGTTCAACGCCTAGCATATGTAGGAATTGCAGGTGCAATACGTACAACCCCAACATGCGCATTGGAAGTCATCATGGGTATTTTACCGCTAGACTTATTTATTAAGAAAACAGCGGCCGAAACGGTACTTCGTTTGCATCGAGATGCGAAATGGCACAATCGTGGTATAATCTATGGACATAGGAAGATCCTGGAACTTGTCGAAATCGAGATTAGGGAGCTAAACATGCCTATGAATAGAATAACAAGGGTGCGTATTGTGGAAAGAAATCGCAAAACTCGTATTGAGAATGGATTACTTTCAGAAAAAAGAAATGGTGAAATAGTGATTTTCACAGATGGATCCATGATGGATGACGGAGCGGGGGCCGGTATCTATTCAGAAGAGCTGGAACTTGCCCGTCACATTATGCTCTGGGAAATACACTTCAGTATACCAGGCTGAGATGATTGCTTTGCTTCATGCATTGGACTACTTGCTCGAGAGTCAGGTGGAAGGAAGAAATATCTCGGTGATCAGATGCATGGAACAAACAAACATCACAATATCATTGGCATTGCAATGTGCACTTAAGCTCAATAAGTGTTCATCTAAAAATGAAGTAACACTGAATTGGGTACGAGGACACATAGGGATCGAAGACAATGACAAGGCTGACTCCCTTGCAAAACAGGGGTAACTGAAAAGTTGCTGGGACCAGAACCATTCTCTTCAATTGGCAGAGGAATGGTAGAAATGCTGATTCACAAATGGATCACGGCAGAACACCTGAGAAGGTGGTCAACCGTGGAACAATGTAGACAAGCTAAAATGGCAATAAAGTGGCCAACCTGCTCCACTCAAAGAAGGGTTCTAAGCATGAGTCGAAGAACATTGAATGGGTGGTGGCTTTGTCTACAGGACATGGTAATTTCGGGTATCACTTAATGTTGTATTCTTTGAGTTCGATTATTAAAAGACGAACACGAGGAATTCAATAACGTTATAACTCATTTATTGGAAATCTTAGCATAATTTAAAACAAAGGAAAATCTCAGTCTGCCCGCTACTTACCAACTGCTGTTGCATTTCAAAGTCATACACGACCAAATGCATATTATGTATGATGTATATTATATACCATACTCCAGTGAGAGTTTAGGCAGGCATGTCAAACATTGCTTAGTTCTGTTCGGTGTAGTTGGTGTTTACACGACATCTCCCCTCTTTAAGTTATTTATCCATATATCTGCCTGAAACCTCTCTGGACATATCAAGGCGCTTAGGTGGTATGCGAGTTCTTGCCGGCCGCTGGAGTTGCTCTTCCGACCTACTACAATCACTTGTGTCGGCTGCGGGGCTTGGACACATGTTTGCGGGTTGATCTGGGGAGCTAGAACGGACCTTAGTGGAAGTTGGTATAGAAGTTACTTCCTTAAAATCAAATAATTCATTAAAATTGATATTTTGTAAGTTTTTATCCCTATGTGTTAATTGGTTAATATGTCGGCGCCAAGTTTTGGTGCCTACTTGGACAGCATACATTACAGACCCAATTTTCTGTAATACTATCCCAGGAACCCAAGATTTGCTTCCGTGGTTATAGTTACGAACATATATAGGTTCGTTTGGTTGAAATTCTCTCGACCTGGCTCCATGTCTGTTATTAAATTGCTGCTCCATTTTCAAGTTCGGGTGGTGTACATCGTGTGTTGGTGAATGCAGTAAATCAAGTTGGATCTTGATTTTGCGGCCGAACATGGCTTCTGCTGGGGTGATGTTTTCTGGCAATTGAGCATTTGGAGTAGATCGGTAACACTGTAGAAAAGTTTGAAGGTTGAACGATGTCCTTTCTTCTCCCTTCAATTTAGTCATTCCTCGTTTAAAAATGTCGACGAACTTCTCCGCCTGCCCATTTGATTGTGGGTGAAACGGTGCTGTCCGGATATGCTGTATGCCACCTTTATTGCAGAAATCGACGAAGTCACCAGAGGTGAACTGCGTTCCGTTGTCCGATACAATAATGTCTGGCAATCCAAATCTGGCGAAAACTTCCCTTAAGACGGCAATTGTTGCGGATGTCGTCGTAGACTTCATGCTAAAAATCTCCGGCCACTTGGAGTATGCATCAACGATAATAATAAACATTTCCTGCTGAAAAGGTCCCGCAAAATCGATGTGTATTCGTGACCACGGTTTCGTTGGAATAGGCCACGATGATAATGGCGCTTTAATGGGATTTGGTGCGGCTGTTGCGCAAGCGCAACATTCTCGAACTACTTTCGCTATATCATTGTCAATGTTGGGCCAGTAGACATAGCTACGTGCAAGCGCTTTCATACGCACTATACCCGGATGACCCAAGTGAAGCTGCTTCAACACCCTCTTTTGCAATGACATAGGGATGACTAATTTATTCTGTAGCATGATACAACCTTTTGTTTCGCAAATACTATCTCGTCGATTGTAAAATAATTTTAAGTTTGCATCTTCAATTTTACCAGGCCATGTAGAACGGACAAATTGGATAACTTGCTTTAACACGGGATCAATAGCTGTTTCTTTTTGAACAACCCGGAATGTGACAGGTAAATTTTGCAGGCTGTCACATAATATTCGATTCACATCGGCTTCCAATTGGGTTGTAGCTATAACCGAGTCTTCTTATCAATTGCTTGACGATTAATTAGTCGGGATAAGACATCAGCATAACCAAATTTGGATGTATTCACATACTCGATATTGAAATCGTATCCCGTTAATGTTAACGCCCATCGCTGCAACCGTTGAGCTGTATAAACTGGTATGCCTTTCTTTGATCCGAAAATGGATAAAAGTGGTTGGTGATCAGTAAGGAGTGTAAATGTCCTTCCATAGATTAACCTATAAAATTTTTTTACGCAAAAAATTAAAGCTAAGGCTTCTTTTTCAGTCTGGCTATAATTTTGTTCTGTTGGTGTCAATGACCTTGATACATGGGCAATTGGTTTTCTTGAGCCATCTGGGAACTGATGCATGATAACGCCCCCAATACCATTTTTCGAGGCATCTCCGCCCACGATAATTTTTTTCGTTGGGTCGAAATGTACCAGTAGTAGATCAGAGTTAAGTACTGCTTTTGCCTTATTAAAAGCAATTTGACATTCCTTTGACCATAGGAACTTTGAGTCTTTTCGCAATAATTCATCTAATGGCCACCGAATTTCACGCATGTTTTTAATGAATGGAGAATAAAAATTTAACATACCCAAAAAAGATCGTACTTCTGTTGTATCCCTTGGCTCTGGCATACTCGTGATTGCAGCCGTTCTATTTGTATCGGGTCTTCGGCCATGTTTGTCGATTATGAATCCTAGATAGTTAACTTCGGTCTGGAGGAACGAACACTTATCGTATTTTATGCGAAAACCCCATTCGTTCAAGCGTTGCAACACCTGTTGTAGGTGTACTCTGTGCTGCTCTAGGGACTTGGCTACCACTATGACGTCATCGAGATAACACACGACTCCCTCGAGGTTTGCCAGCATAGTGTTCATTATTTGCTGAAATATGCCAGGAGCAGATTTAACACCAAACGGCAGGCGCTGATACTGGAAAAGTCCTCGGTGTGTGTTGACAGTCAGCAATGGCTGCGACTCTTTGCTTACCTTGACCTGGAGGTAGGCATCAGATAAATCGATTGTTGAAAAGAACTTACCTCCAGAAAGTTTGACAAAAATATCATCAGGAAGTGGGAGCGGGTACTGATTCGACTCGAGTGCATTGTTGAGGCCTGTTGAAAAGTCACCACATATTCGAACACCTCTCTTTGCCTTGCGTACCGCAACAATAGGTGCAGCCCATTGCGAGTAATCCACTCTCTTGATTACATTTTGTTGTTCGAGACGAATAATTTCGTTGTCAGTTTCTGGCAAAGCATCGTATGGTACAGGTCGCTTTGGCTTGAAGACTGGTACCACCCCCGGTTTTAGATGAAGAACTGCTTCGGCTTTTTTACATAATCCCATTGATCCATCAAATAAATTGTGATACTCCACTTTAATCGCTGCAATTTCTTCCTGTAAAAGGGATAATGGAAATTCATTTTGATTAGAAGTTACCTTTGCACAAATTGAGTTAATAGGGACGTCGAATAGACATAATGCTTCGATCCAATCGATTCCCAAAATATTAAGGTTTGGCACATCTGTTATGTAACACATGTTTTGCATTTTCTTATCTCTGAAAGATACTTGACACCGTAATTCTGCTGATAATGGTAGTGACTGCCCACTAGCATTCCGCGCTGAATGTTTTGTTGGAGTTGTATTTGGACTTCCTAGGCATTTCCAGTTGTCTTCTGATATTATAGTAATATCCGATGCAGTATCGATTTGCAATCGAACTGGGTGATTATTTATATCCACAATGATATATTTTCGGTGGGCTGCATAATCCACTTTGGATACTGAAAATATACTATTAATTTTTTTACCAGAGTTTACGTTCACGCGATTTCTGTTGCTAAATTTAGACTTTCTCTTGCTGTTGTTGCTGCTATGGTTGTTGGTGAAGTCGTTTCGTTTCCCCTTGTCGCAGTATCCCTCCTTATGTCCAATTTGTTCACAATCGGTACATTTATGAGTTTTGTACCAGCACTTTTCAGCAAAATGCATTCCTCCACAAAACCAGCATGCGCTCTTTGGCTTCTGCTTTTGTTGTTTGTTGTGCTTACGCACAACTCTTACACCGCTATTGGTAGCAGTTCGGTTCTCCACCAGCGATGAATCGTGTTTCAGCATTAGCATTCGGTCACATTCACCTGCTAGGTCTGAGAGTTTTAATTTGTGATCTTTCTCATCTGCTTCCAGTTTTGCTAGCAGTCGTGCCCGAATGTCCACATCATGCGCACTAGTCAATCCACAGACAAACATAACACATTTAAATTCGTCTGGGGTAATTGTGTTCAATTTAAAATTTTCACACTGCTTGTTAACAATTCCAGCGTATATTTGGAAATCATCGCTTGCATTTTTCTCGATTTTAAGGCAATTATATCGAGTTGCGAATAGTGAAGTTTTGCGAGCGAACGTTTCTGTTAATTTTTCTACTGTCTTATTAAAATTTATGTCTCGTGGTTTTTGTGGGAGTATTAAATTTGCATAGCGATTGTATGCGCTTTCGTCTAGTTTTCTAAGCAGCAGCCTTACCTTAGATGAATCATCCAATTCTTTACCGTCAACTAAGAATATATCCTCATGTCTACTAAACCACTCCACAAAAATTAGTCCGTTATCGGCGTCATAGGCAAAATTGGTAATGCTGTGTGATAACGTTTCCATTATCTTCTCTGCAGAAGATTTTAGCGTTGTGGAGCTATTCATTGATGATGCATTTAAGGAGGAGTCAATAAATGCTTTCATGAATTCCTCTTGCTGTTTAAGTAAAGCCTGCTGCTGTCTTAAAAACAAATTAAGTTGTTCTGCATCCATTTTATTTCACTTTGTTATATTGAATTGGAATTAAAACCGCCACTCGTCGCCACAATATGTTGTATTCTTTGAGTTCGATTATTAAAAGACGAACACGAGGAATTCAATAACGTTATAATTCATTTATTGGAAATCTTAGCATAATTTAAAACAAAGGAAAATCTCAGTCTGCCCGCTACTTAACAACTGCTGTTGCATTTCAAAGTCATACACGACCAAATGCATATTATGTATGATGTACATATATTATATACCATACTCCAGTGAGAGTTTAGGCAGGCATGTCAAACATTGCTTAGTTCTGTTCGGTGTAGTTGGTGTTTACACGACACTTAAGGAAAATGGGCCTTAGAGAGGACGATACTTGTAGGCTATGCCTGGAGGAATTTGAGACAGCGGCACATATACTGTGTCAATGTCCGGGATGTATTATTAAAATGAAATTACAATAAAGAAAAATTGTCATGTATAATAAATAATCATTGTATTAAGAGCCTTAAGCATATTGACATTTGACATTTGTCAATAAAAGTCTACACAAAATTGTATATAAACAATAGTATAAATGTCAAACTTTTCTCCATATATAATTCAATTAGTAATAAACCCGCAATTTATAACGTTGACTAAAATTTACTGTGGGTTATTCTTTTTACTTTTCAACCGTTTTAAAATAAAGTTACAACAGGAAGAATTTTCACATATTGTACAACAGTTCGATTTTGTGCATTTTTCCACGCTGTTTTAGACAAAACATTTGGTCCTTCGAGCCGGGTAACCCTACTTTCCAGTGACAGTTTTGTGTGTTTTACATCTGCAATACAGAAAAAAACAATTTTTATTAAACATTTTTTTAATTTTTGCTGAAATAGCTAACAAAGACAATTTATTGTGAGTTTTGTGTGTAAATCGGTTTCTCGCGCCGCGTAATTTACCAAGCATTAAAGCAACCGAGGTTCCCACGCTGCAAAGACTTCAGCGACATCAGCAGTGCATGCAGAAAAATTGAGCTGAGTGAGTAAGCCTTATTTTCCTATTTTTTTTATACATTTGCTACTAAATTATTTGCCAAATCTGCCAAAATGACCGCCGCAAAAGAGTTAAAACTACTTAAAAACTGTCTTTCGATCCTTCAAAATGATTTTAAAAGTTTTTCTTCGACTGTGGAAACCAAACGGACGAAAAATCTTGTCAATGGTCGCTTAGTTATTATGGAAGATATTTTTAGGGATAGCAAACACAGCAGTGATAAGCTGACAATGTTGGTGGATGAAGACGATGAGGATTTTTCTGAGATTAGGGGAATTTTCCAGGAAATTCGTAAAGTTTACCTGAAATATAGAGCCGAACTCCTTGATTGTTTAGATAAGCTTGTGGAATCCACTTCTGCAAACAAGCCACCTCCAATCAGCTCAAATCCCCCTGGTATTCGCCTTCCTGAAATGTCCCTTCCTGTTTTTTCAGGACAATACGAAAAATGGCGGCCATTTAAGAGCAAATTTGAGTCCATGATTCACAACAACACTAGTTTGAGTGAAATTCAAAAACTGCATTATTTAAAGTCCGGTTTATCCAAAGATGCCGATAGTTTGTTACAGCACCTGGAAGTGGAAGAAGGTAACTACGAAAAGGCATGGTCTCTTTTATGCTCACGCTACGATAATAAACGCTTTTTAGTAAATACTCATCTGAAAATGTTTATTAATCAGTCGACAATTACAACCGAGAACTCGTTTAACCTTAAGAGAATAATGGATACATCCACTGAGTGTCTACATTCGCTAAAAAATCTTGATGTTCCTACAGAACATTGGGATTTAATAATTATTTATATATTGTTGCACAAACTACCATCTTTTACACAACAATTATGGGAAGAACGACTCGGAGCAAGAAAGGAGTTACCAACTTTCGACGAATTTTCGGAGTTTTTGGAAACGAGGTTCCGAACGTTGGAAGTTATTGACCAGGATAAACCCAAATCGGGAAAGAGTTTTGCCGGAGGTTCTAGTCAACGACAGTCCACACCGAAGACGGTATATCATCTGCAACAAAAGCTAAAGGACAAATACAGTTGCAAGATATGTGGTAAAGGCCAACATTCTCTGCGTAAATGTAACTCTTTTAGAAAAATTAATCCCGTTGAGCGGTGCAACATCGTTGACAAGATAGGTGTTTGTAGCAACTGCCTTGCCTATAGTCATCAAACTCAACACTGTCAGGCACGTTGCTATTATTGCCACATTATTGACAAAAACACCACTCTCTTCTGCATTCCGCTCCTATTCAAAACCCAAATACAAATTCAACTTTTAGTTTTAACCCCACACCGCAAATATCTTCTAATCCACCTGAGTTTCAACAATCTGGTACATTTAATCCTTCAGCAGGCACAAGTGTTGTGATCCGCACAACCATACCCATACCCTAATCATGACCTACCCTAATCGCCGCCTTCTCGCTAGCGATCCATTTCCATACACCAAACATATAAACAAAGCGCACGGCTATTAATAGGTCATTTGCTTTGTTTACACTTGTTCTTCCATTTACCCAAACGCCACCCAAGCGCAATGAGTCAAGTGCATACCTACCCGATACGACACACACGTAACCCAACTCCGATTGCACAGCGGCACGCCGACACATGGCAAAACGCAATAGTTGCATATCGGAGGAATACTACGTTGTGGTATTAGGGAATAATAATAATTTATGAATGGATGACACTTGACACCAGCGTAAGGCAAATGACACCCAAGATGCCATTTGGGTACTTTTAATGGGAACGGAAAAACAATTAAGCAATACCTAAAAATAGCGCGTGTGCACATATGGTAATTGGTGAGGAAACTAATGGTGCATGGAGGGGGAAGATAGGAGATGGGTCATGAGTTAAAATCGTATAAAAGGCAAAGGATCGTGAAGAGGAAAATCAGAGTTAATTATTCGAGCAAATAGACTGCAGCCCAGCATAAGACAGCGGGTCTATATTGTAAAAATAAAGATTAAAAAGGTTAAATAAAGTATAAACTCAGAGTCGCAGCCCAGCAGTAGACAGCGGGCTCTGTAGTCAAATATATAACTAAGATACTCTTTTAATTCTAAAACTCTCCGTTTGGTACTCTTCTCCCGGTAACACGGGAAAGCACGGTACGGAAAACGTAACATTGGTGGCAGCGGTGGGATACCCAAAAGGTCCCAACTACCAAACCAAACAACAAGACATAGATCTTGAGGCGTCTCTGGGGCTATATACCAGAGAAAGTGAAAATAAAGTAATTAAGTGACAAAGTGCGTGAGAAAGTCCCGAAAACCATAAGACCTGGCGAATTCTCTACAAGAGACGCCGGAGGCAAACATACGGGCAGTGAAAAGACCAGGCTGTAACTACATCTATAGGGCGTGAAGCCTGCCTGGCAACCAAGCTACAACAGCAGAAACAACATTAACAGCAGCAACAGCAGAAACAACATTAACAGCAACAACAGCAGAAACAACATTAACAGCAGCAACAGCAGAAACAACATTAACAGCAGCAGTCAGGAAACATTCTTAAGGTATTTACGCTAAAAAAAAAAAAAAAAAAATTATATACATATTTAAAAAAAAAAAAAAAAAACTTTTATAAATACACAAATAAATTCACGAACACACATACCTTTCTGCCACATAAAAAACAAAAATTTAAAATTCTCACAAGAAAACAAAAATTAACTGTAGAGCTCTTCCAAGCCCTACCGTTTTCGAATATGAGCCTTCCCCCCAATAGTCCTGTCCGCTCTAATATTGACTCCAGGATGGAAGTCAAGATAAGTCTTAATGACATATACAGCATTGTGCCAACTTTCGATGGCAACCCTGCGGAGTTAAACAAATTTATTGCCTGTGGCAATACCCTTTTTTCATACATCGGTGATGACCGAAACAATTCCCTCTTCTTAGACATTATTAAAACCCGACTACAGGGACCAGCCTTCGATTTGATTCAGGTCAAATCATTCAACAAGTGGTCAGATATGGTTGCTGAATTGGAGGCATAGTTCAAAGCTACCAAATCTCGGTCCACCATCCAGAATGAATTGACAGCATTAAGGCAAAAAGCAGAATCGGTTAAAGAATTTGGAGATCTAGTCATATCCAAGTTAAACGAATTAGATACTGTTACCTTTAACAGTATCAAAGAGGCCCCCATACGGGAATTTTTGCTGACAGAAAATAAAAATCTGGCTCTACGGATATTTGAAGACGGACTTAAATGTCCCACTCTGAAGATCCTAGTCAAAGCCCAAAACACTAGAGATATAAAAACAGCGGTAAATTACGCTGTTGAACAATCAATCCGGCCAGAACCAGCCCTTCTGTTAAGTTCCAAAACCCCAAACACGCGCACAACCGTATCATGCCAAATATGTAACAAGGTTGGACACACAGCTGTCACTTGCTACAGAAACCAAAGGAACGTCCACGCCAATGAACCTCCTCGACCTGTCTGCCAAACGTGCAACAAAATAGGTCACACTTCAGCAAATTGCTTTAAGAATACGAATTTCCCTAATTTCATACCCAATAACATAAAAAGGGAAGTCCAGGTAATTCGGTGCGAATACTGCAACCGACCGAACCATTCCATAAACGAGTGTCGGACTCGATTATCTCGGGAAAACCGACAAAATTCAGGACAGGGAACCAATCGAAATCCCACAAACCACAGAACCTCTAACCCCAACGTAAGACACCATACGTCCAGGCGTCAACGTAATGCACCTCGTAGTTCGGGAAACGAGAATGCTCGGGAGGAGACTGTGAACAATCATTCTCGAGCGATAGTTCAGGCTACCGTTCACCAATCCCAAGATTAAATCCCCTTGTTACATTTCAAATGTCCGTATTACTGCGTCCAGAATTTAAGGAACCAGTGATTCGTATTAAATTTCATCCCGGAGCTAAAGCCAAATATTTAACTTTCCTAATTGACACAGGAGCCGATATAAGCCTAGTCAAAAGAGACAAAATCAGGCCCTGTAGACAGACAGCAAACACCTGCCAAATATCGACGCTAGCTGGGGACTCTCTTCGTACCATAGGAGAAATTCCAGCTACCCTAGAATTTGAAGCAGATAATCAATCAATTTTTCTAGATCATGTATTCTACGTTACTCCTTCACGGATAAACCTTAGGTATGATGGAATAATTGGCAATGACTTCCTAAGTAGATTTGAGTGTCACATAAACTACAAAAATAACGAAGTTCAAATGAAAATAAATAAAGAAAATATTCACAATAACATACGCCATGACGAAGTAGCCGTTTGTAGCACAGCGCATCCATATCAGGACACCACTGGGACCCAACCAAACTTTGATAGCGAACCAAAAGTGGACACCGATTGTCTCCGGGCCGGGTTACACTGTTCGCAATCACTACTTCCTGAGGCAAAGAAAGACCCAGCACATATTAAGACTGAGGCAAAGAAAGACCCAGCACATATTAAGACTGAGGCAAAGAAAGACCCAGCACATATTAAGACTGAGGCAAAGAAAAACCCAGCACATATTAAGACTGAGGCAAAGAAAGACCCAGCACATATTAAGACTGAGGCAAAGAAAGACCCAGCACATATTAAGACTGAGGCAAAGACAAACAAATTCATTAAACAAAACGTAGTGACACTCAAACCCCGAACTCAGCAGGTAGTAGACATCCCTGTTCCCCTCAAAACCAATTTTGATATAATTATAAAAAAACAGTTAATCCAACCAGGAATTTACCTAGGCGAATCTCTAACTAAACCCACAGATTCCAAAGTCAGAATCATGATGATGAATACCTCGGATACTGAACAAGAAGTTCGGTACCAGGACATCGACCTCGAGTGGGACAAGTTAGACAATTTTAACATTATAACGGGTAAAACCCGAAATATAATTAAAGAAAGGCTAACCAAATTAGAGTCGGTAATAGATCTTGGTCACTGCAATAAAGAAGAAAAGGATTCAATACTCAAAATTTGCAGACAATACAACGACCTCTTCTATTTAGAGGGTGACCAGCTGACCTTCACGGACACGGTAAAACACCCTATCATAACTGATCCTCATCAACCACCTTTGTTTGTGAAACCTTACAGACTTCCAGAATCACAAAAAAGTGAGATCCACAAACAAGTGAACGAAATGCTGCAAGAAGGCATAATCACTCCCAGCGCTAGTCCATGGAACTCTCCGTTGCTCCTGGTTCCGAAGAAACCGGACAAGGAAGGCAACAAGAGGTGGAGAGTAGTAGTCGATTTCAGACGGTTAAATGATTTGACAGTTGGTGATGCATATCCCCTGCCGAACATTACTGATATTCTGGATCAACTAGGAAAAGCCAAATACTTTAGTACCTTGGACTTGGCCAAAGGATTTCACCAAATCCTCATGGACGACGACGGAAAGTGTAAAACTGGTTTCAGCACTCCCTATGGACACTACGAGTATACCCGTATGCCATTTGGTCTTAAGAATGCACCAGCTACTTTCCAGCGACTGATGAACACGGTGTTGATAGGATTACAAGGTTTTGATTGTTTTGTGTATGTCGATGACATAGTCCTATACGGATACGATCTCGAGGAACATAATAACAAATTAATACGAGTCCTAAGCAGGTTGCAGGAACACAACCTCAAGCTTCAGCCTGATAAGTGTAACTTTTTAAAAAAGGAATTAATGTATCTCGGGCACATTATCACTGAAGACGGTCTTAAACCAGATCCTGAAAAGATAAAAGTGGTTAAAACTTACCCTATACCTAAAAACGTAAAGGGAATTAAATCTTTCCTAGGTTTTGTTGGTTATTATAGAAGATTTATAAATAACTTTTCAACCATAGCCAAACCTTTGACCAAATTATTAAAAAAGGACGTTGAGTTCAAATGGGACGCGTTTGCCGATGAAGCATTCCGCAAACTCAAAAGCTTGCTCATCGAGCCACCACTTT
Organism: Cheilosia impressa; assembly: GCA_948293265.1. Lineage (NCBI taxonomy): Eukaryota > Metazoa > Arthropoda > Insecta > Diptera > Syrphidae > Cheilosia > Cheilosia impressa. The sequence goes on from OX411880.1 coordinate 60,375,435, forward strand.
TGGCCTACCCCAATTTCGACCAACCCTTTATAATTACAACTGACGCTAGTGACATCGGATTAGGAGCCATTCTCTCACAGGGTCAAATAGGAGAGGACAAGCCAATATGTTATGCCAGTCGTACATTAAATGATGCGGAAACCAGATATACAACTACGGAAAAGGAACTTTTAGCCATTACCTACGCGGTAAAGCAATTCCGACCTTACGTGTATGGTACGAAGTTCATTATATGTACTGACCACAAACCGCTTCAATGGCTTATGAATCTGAAAGACCCAACATCAAGGCTAGCTCGTTGGAGGATCCTCTTGGACGAATACGAATACCAAGTTCTGTATAAAGCAGGCAAAAACAACTCCAACGCCGACGCACTAAGTCGCATTCCGAAGTCTGATTCAGAAATCCTTAACGGACAACACGTCTTAGTGACCACACGTGGACAGAAACAAAAACTGGGGGAGCCTTCGCGACAACCGCACAATGACCCAGACGAAATTCAGGTTATATCAAGGTTTCTTCTACAAGAAGAAAGAAAATCCATCTTTAAAGATCAAACCATACAATTCAAAGTAATAATACTTCCCTTAATAGAATCCAGAGATGAAGAAATTCTTAAGAAAAATTTTACTGATTTCTCGAAACCCCAAATAGGTGAAATGGTTTCACTCCAAACAGACAACAACCAAATGATACATGTAGTGACTCTACCAATACCTTTCAGAAGCACTAGAGATGAAATTATTTCTAAAAAATTTTTGGGAGAAATCAAGGAAATAATAAGTAAAAAAGGTCTAAAAAGTGTAGGTTTTTCCACGGCAGTTCTAGGGCCCGAAACACGGCTCATCTTCAAGACCCTCCTCGAGGAAGTCTTTCAAAACCTAGACGTGACCTTACACTTTTTCATCGATGATAGGATCTTTCTAGCTGATCAAGACTCCATAAACAAAGTATTATTTGAATTTCACGATTCACCATTCGGTGGCCACCAAGGGGCCACACGAACATTAAAGAGAATAAAACTTAAATACTTTTGGACTAATATGGCGGAGGATATAAGTGCCTACATAAAAAACTGTGCCTCTTGTCAACTCAATAAAAGTATTAAGAATCCCAAAATTCCCATGAAAATCACCACAACAAGTTCCAAACCATTTGAAAGAATCGCTCTAGACTTGGTAGGACCTTTACCTGTGAGTTACAATGATCAAAAGTACCTACTAACCTTTCAAGACGATTTAACAAAATTTTCGGAAGCTTATGCATTACCCAATATGGAAGCTTCAACGGTAGCAAGAATCTTTGTGGAAAATATCGTTTGCCGACATGGTATACCAATTTCACTGCTTACAGACCAAGGTTCAAACTTTTTAAGTACACTCTTTAAAGAAATTTGTTCACTCATGAAAATTAGGAAATTAAATACAACTCCCTACCACCCACAAACCAACGGAGCTCTTGAAAGAAGCCACAGAACCTTGGCCGAATATCTTCGTCACTATGTGAACCAAGACCCACTAACTTGGGATACATGGATACCGTATGCTATGTTCGTATACAATACTACACCCCATAGTAGCACTGGTTTCACTCCTTATGAGCTTCTATACGGTTATCCCGCTAACATTCCCAGTACCCTTCAACAAACTCCAAAAACCTCGTACAACTACGATAATTATGCCAATGAACTCCGAGCCAGACTCCAACACGGATATCAAACTGCTAATAAAATCCTCCAACGAAGGAAAGAATGTTCAAAACGGCAATATGATAAAAATAGTCAACAAAAGAATCTTAATATAGGAGACAAAGTCTTGTTGAAGAAACACGTTAGGAAAAATAAATTCTCTTCCTTATGGGAAGGTCCCTATGAGATCATCAAACTTATCTCTAACGAAAACACCATGATACAAGTAGGCAACAAAAACAAGGTTATCCACAACAACGACATAAAACTATACAATGAATAACATACACAATACACTGATAAGTGATGTATGTTTTGTTCATTTCTTCCAGACCATGGAAACAATAGACTACATACCTAACTCCCAATGGAGCTTGCTCAACATAGTGTCCCAAACCGATATCTCTCTACGTACCGGACAAGTACATATAGGCATCGGATACCCTAGTAACCTGCGCATCCCAAGCCTAATAATTTCTAACAACCATGCTATTATCCAAGTAAGTCCAGATGATAGTGTGGTAACTCTAATAGACTGTGCTGACTCTAATGGCACATATATCAATGGTGTGAGGCTCGACGGAGACACAGAGGACATCAAGATGGGGGACGTCATCAGTTTTGGACTCCCAGACGAAGATTTCGATCTAAGTCTCTGTCCCGCGTACATCCTAAAACGCCAGATACAAAGACGTTGGAATAACCCTTTCCCCATGGTCACCCTCGATGATGACCAAACATCCACCGGGTCTTCAGACACCGAGGTATGGGAACCATTAGAAGACCTAAACAACTTCCATACATATGATGACCAGTTAGACAGGCTATTGCAGATACTAGAAGAAATTGATGAATTTGAAGAGCTCGAAGACTTTGGGGAATAAAACCTAGATTAGGACGAATTATAATAATATAAATAAAAAAAAAAAATTAAAAAAAAAAAAAAAAACAGTCTTCTTGCTCGGAACATTCCATTACCCACACGATAAACACACACACACACGCACATTATGCCCTATTTTTCGAACAGAGATATCTAGTCACAGCATGTCCTTTGAAACTTTACAGAAAATGAATCTCGTCACCATACTTGGACTCATAGTAGTTACCTGGGGACAACTTAAAATCTCGCCCATCAACCAGCAAGCTGGTATTTATTTCGAAGAAATAGGAAACACTGAACTATACTCCAACGAGTGGAAGTTAATAGTATACTATGATCTAACACAGTTAATGACTGCCTTAGACCACGCAGCTAGTTACGTTATGGAAATCAACGAACTATGTCACTTACTCCAGGGAAACCCCTCCTTCGGAATAATTTGCGACGGAGCAATAAGTGAGATGAATCATTTAATGATAGACCTTCAGGGAAAATATAACCTCCTCGGATTAAAACGCGAGAAAAGGGCTTTGCTAAATGCAGTAGGCATAATAAGCAAGTCACTATTTGGCACACTTAATGAAGATGATGCCAGACACTATGACAAACAGATAGAAAAAGTTAAATTTAATGAAGACCACTTGTTATCACTGATAAAAAACCAAACTACTATATTAGAAACTACAAAAAACATATTTAGTAAATCTGAGACAGCAATCGAGAACCAATTATCAGCAATCAATAGCAAGATCGAAAACATTAAAGAAAATTTAAAAAACTTAGTAACGTCAACAAACAACCAAAGAATTTTTTCCGAAGTAGAAGCACTTACTTCCTTAGTCACCCTAATCATAATAAGATACCAAAACACAATAGACGATATAATCGACTTGGTAACAGACGTTAAACATGGCAAGCCTCATCCAGCCATCGTTACACCAACACAATTAAAAACAGCACTAATTTCCATTAAACAAGCGTTACCAAACGGAATAAGGTTACCTTATATGGCCCAAGACGATAACATCATCTCTTTATATCAAGTATGCTCCACTAACGTAGCAATAACAAAGCAAAAAATTATATACCAACTTAAAATCCCTTTACCACTTGTAGATAATTTCCAGTTATTTAAGGTTACACCTTTCCCTACTAAACATAATGACCATTTCGTTTTCATACAACCCTCATACCAGTTCTTGATTGTCGACTTTAAAAGAGAGCATTATTCAGGTCTATCCCTAGATGAACTGGCAGAATGCAAAAGCAAAGACAATCGATTCTTATGTCCCATATTGCATCCATTAATGAAAGTAGACTCAACCAAACCACACTGTGAGATCGAACTATTAAAAAGTAACACACTCCTACCTAACCCATGCACTGTAAGGAAATCTAATCTAGAAACGGTATGGGTACAGTTATTTCACCCTAATAAGTGGTTATTTTCGACTTTAGAACCTCAGATTGCTAACAAAATCTGTGAGGATAACGTTACAACTCACACACTTCAAAATTCAAGCATTATAGAACTTTACGGTAATTGTTACCTGGAAACCAAAGATTTAACCATATACACATTTAATGAGAGATCATCAAGGTTAAATAACTTCTACATTCCTCCTGTAAATGTCTCCAAATTCTTAACCAACGCCGGTATAAGTTTCGTTAATAATAATAAAACTGCTGTCATTAGATTCTCTAGCCAACAAGATCTAAATCTAATATCTCAGAGCATAACAGATTTAAAGTCTCATGAACTTATACTACTAGAGACTCTAGACACACATGATATCCACCATTACATTCTTATTTACCTGGTAGTCGCAGTTTTAATAATCCTAATTACATACAAAAATTATAAAATATACAAAATAAATCAAAGAACAAGAATAAACACTTCACGAAATCCTAAAGAGAAACCCGAAGAAGAAAACATTTCCGAAAATCCCTCTCCTCATATTTTTGTACTTAAATAAAGGTATGTGTGTATAAAAAAAAAAAATATATATATTTATCCTACAAACTATGCATTAAGTTAAAAAAAAAAAACTTTCAAATACATCTTTGCACTAGTTGTTTAAAAATAATTTTTATACTACCCTTAGCATAAGAATGTTGCTTATACTTCCTTTAAAACTTCATATATAAAAATTAAGCATTTCCTTATAAGCATTCGAACGTTGTACTTAATCTAAGCCTTTTCACATTGTATTTAGTTTAAGCACAGCACTTAAATTTTAAAAGAAATTTTATTGTAATTCAAAGACAAAAAAAAAAATCATCATCATAATTTTCCTTATAAGCATTCAAATATTGTACTTATTCTAAGCATTTTTTTTTTTTAAGCACAACACTTAAATTTTAAAGAAATTTTATTGTAATTCAAACAAATTTTTTTCATCATTAAAATAATTGTAAACTCCTCGTCACATCCGAGCCTCTTGCAGAAAATTCTAACCCTTCAGGTAAGAATTTTCTTTTTCTAAGGGGGGTGGGATGTTGTGATCCGCACAACCATACCCATACCCTAATCATGACCTACCCTAATCGCCGCTTTCTCGCTAGCGATCCATTTCCATACACCAAACATATAAACAAAGCGCACGGCTATTAATAGGTCATTTGCTTTGTTTACACTTGTTCTTCCATTTACCCAAACGCCACCCAAGCGCAATGAATCAAGTGCATACCTACCCGATACGACACACACGTAACCTAACTCCGATTGCACAGCGGCACGCCGACATATGGCAAAACTGCAATAGTTGCATATCGGAGGAATACTACGTTGTGGTATTAGGGAATAATAATAATTTATGAATGGATGACACTTGACACCAGCGTAAGGCAAATGACACCCAAGATGCCATTTGGGTACTTTTAATGGGAACGGAAAAACAATTAAGCAATACCTAAAAATAGCGCGTGTGCACATATGGTAATTGGTGAGGAAACTAATGGTGCATGGAGGGGGAAGATAGGAGATGGGTCATGAGTTAAAATCGTATAAAAGGCAAAGGATCGTGAAGAGGAAAATCAGAGTTAATTATTCGAGCAAATAGACTGCAGCCCAGCATAAGACAGCGGGTCTATATTGTAAAAATAAAGATTAAAAAGGTTAAATAAAGTATAAACTCAGAGTCGCAGCCCAGCAGTAGACAGCGGGCTCTGTAGTCAAATATATAACTAAGATACTCTTTTAATTCTAAAACTCTCCGTTTGGTACTCTTCTCCCGGTAACACGGGAAAGCACGGTACGGAAAACGTAACACAAGTACTCAAATGTCTCATCCTGGTAATACAGATCGCCCTACTACTAGCAACGTAAATACTTACCATTCGAAACAGAGTGAAAATACTCACATTTTATTAGCTACAGCTATTGTTATGGTGAGGTGTTCTAGGGGGAAGTATTTTAACCTTCGAGCTTTAATTGATCCGGCCACTTTCATCATAGAAGCAGCCGTTCACATTCTAAACCTGAGGACTCGGAGTACGTTAGTTGAAGTTTCAGGGTTGGGAAAGGTCAGCAGCGGAGCATGTCACAAGTGTGTCGACATAACCTTTTGTCTCTGCGCAGTACTTTTGAGACGAACACGCAGGCCTTCGTATTTAAGTCCCTGACTGGGCTTCTCCCGGCCAAATAACTGACACTCAGCAACTGGAAACACCTTAGCGGACTAGAATTAGCAGACCCTACCTTCTACAAACCGGCTACGGTGGATCTGCTTTTTGGAAGTGATGTTTTCGCAGAATTTATTCTTCCGGAGATTGTCCGAGGCGAAGATGGGATGTCACCAATTGCTCAAAGAACGGAGGTAGGATGGATTCTGCTCGGTAAAGTACCAATTGAGAAACAAAAATCATCAAAGCAGTGTTTTCTACAGGTCTTCGACATCGACACCCAATTAAGAAAATTTTGGGAAATGGAAGAAGCACCATATGCCGCTGCTAAAATTGAAGAAGATGTTGCTTGTGAAAAATACTATGAAGAGACGACCCGACGTCTTTCAGACGGGAGATATGAAGTATCTCTTCCCTTTAAGGATGGATGCAAACCTGGGCTTGGACCCTCGAAACGCGAAGCCTTGCGTAGGTTTCATCAGTTGGAGAAACGGTTCGAGGCGAACCCGACACTACACAATGAGTACTCTAAGTGCATTATGGAATACCTGGATTTGAGGCAGATGTCAGAAGTCGATGTCCTTCACGATACTGTTCTTGATACTCCACATCACTACTTTGTTCCTCATCATGCTGTCCTGAAGGAGTCTAGCACGACATCTAAATTACGAGTTGTCTTTGATGCCGCTGCGAACACTTTAGATGGTACATCCTTGAACGAGCACTTATTGATAGGACCTAAAACGCAAAACAACATTAGTGATATTGTGTTAGTATGGAGAACGTATCAATTTATCTTCACCGCCGACATTGAAAATATGTTAAGGCAAATACGAATGAGGAAGGAGGATTCATATTACCAGCTTATTTTGTGGCGTGACAATCCGAATCAACCCGTAAGGACTTATCGCATGCAAACGGTCACTTTTGGTACTGCAAGTGCACAGTATCTTGCCAATCGCACAATCCAAAGAGCTGCAGTCGATGAGGAGCATCGTTATCCGATTGGATCAAAAGTCGTCCGTAAGGGTATGTACGTCGACGATCTAATTGCTGGAGCTGATACTTTGGAGGAGGCACGCCTAATACGCGATCAAGCCAAAGATTTGTTGGCATCCGCGGGCTTCAACTTGCGAAAATGGACATCCAATAATGACATGCTTTTAAACGATATTCCACCTGATCAAAAGGAGTTAGGCTTTTCTTTACCCTTTGAAACTAACGCTGTTCCACAGATAAAGACGTTAGGTATTAGATGGTACCCTTTAGGCGATACTTTTTCTTTTCAGAACGTCTTCGTTGATGAAGTTGAAACTCCAACAAAGAGAACGATGTTGTCCACTATCGCTAAGCTTTTCGATCCCCTTGGATGGATCTCGCCGTGCATTATCTTAGGAAAGATATTGATGCAACAGCTGTGGTGCCGCGGTCTAGAGTGGGATGACCCGATTCCAGAGGAGTTCAAAACTTATTGCGAAGACTTTCGACGCGAGCTGCCCTCTATCGAAAGTATACAGATACCAAGATGGATTCACATGAGAAATAAGCCAAATTACCTGGAATTACACGGATTTAGTGATGCATCAGAAAAGGCATACGGAGTGGTAGTCTACTTACGTGTGTTAGATGACGACGGTAGTATTCACGTTCACCTCCTGATGTCCAAAACCAGAGTTGCCCCTCTAAAGACCGTAAGCCTTCCTAGGTTGGAACTTTGTGGAGCAGTCACACTAGCGGTACTTCTGGACTACACTGCAAAGGTCTTGAAGTTAAACAGCGTTAGGAAGTACGCCTGGTCGGACTCGAAGATTACGCTGGTGTGGATTATGGCACCTCTTGCTAGGTGGAAATCTTTTGTCCACAATCGTGTTGCGGAGATCCAGCGTCTAACAAATTGTAGTATATGGCGCTACATACCAACGCACCAAAATCCTGCTAACCTTGCATCACGTGGTCTATTGCCCACCCATTTAAATGGCAATAAACTTTGGTGGAACGGGCCAGAATGCCTAAGTTCCGAATGGATTTTCGAAACACCAGCTCAATGATCGATTGGGCCAACTGACGAAGAGAAGCCGAATATCCAATCTCACTGCATCAATAGAGAGAGCTGTGAAATCCATCAACTGCTACTTCGACAGTCGAATTTGCGAAAGCTATTGCGGATTTTGGCATATTGCTGCAGATTCATTTCAAACGTTCGACGAACTGATAAGATGCTAATGGTACTTTCGCCGATGGAAATGGACTTAGCATTGAAGGCATGTTTTTTAATGAAAATCAGGACGATCAACCTAACCTGAAAGGAGTAAAGTCATTACATTTGTGGATGATGCAGGAATTTTGAGAGTAGGAGGAAGACTACAAAACGCTGATCTAAGCTATGAACAACGTCATCCTATGATCTTGAAGCCAAATGATCATTTAAGTCGACTCATTATTAACGACGCACATTTCACAACATATCACGGAGGAACTCAGCAGATGATCGCTCAGCTTTGGCAAAGATTTTGGATATTAAATCTCAAAAATGCTGTCAAAAAATGTATCCATGACTGCAACGTTTGCTTTAGACAAAAGGCTAAACCCAGTTGTCAACTCATGGGCAATTTGCCAGCACCGAGGGTAAGGATTTCTCGACCATTTTCCTTCACTGGCGTGGACTAGGCTGGTCCCATTGATGTTAAGTCATGTAAGGGTCGAGGATCAAAAATTTGGAAGGCATATTTCGCGATTTTTGTATGTTTGGCTACCAAAGCGCTTCATTTGGAATTGGTTAGCGATATGACGACGGAAGCGTTTATAGCAGCCTTTCGACGCTTTTCTTCCAGACGAGGAGCATGCCAGGAAATGTTTAGCGACTGCGGGAAAAATTTCGTGGGTGCTGCCAAGGAGCTGGAAAATCTACGAAAGGCAGCCAATTTCAATGAAAAGCAGGTCGCAGAAACCTTGTTATCAGACGGCACGAAGTGGAATTTTATTCCTCCAGCATCTTCGTATTTTGGAGGTTTATGGGAAGCTGGGGTTAAGTCAGTGAAATATCACTTAAAAAGAGTTGCTAGTAATTCTACTCTTACTTTTGAAGAGCTCTCAACATTGTTGCTACAAATAGAAGGCTGCCTCAACTCTAGACCACTTTGTCCACTTACTAGTAACCCTAACGACTTCACTGCCTTAACTCCAGCGCACTTCCTAATAGGTCAACCCATACAAAGCGTACCAGAACCAGACACCAAAGAGGGGAATATAAGCTACAACGACCGCTGGAAAAGAATTCAGCAACTGTTTAAAAAATTTTTGAAGCATTGGAGCTCAGAGTAGTTAGCTCGGCTACAACAGCGTCCAAAATGGTTGAAAACAGCAGAAAACCCTGAGCTAGGAGATCTCGTTCTAATAAGGGACGAGCGATTGCCACCATCAAAGTGGATGATGACACGTATTATCAAGCTACACCCTGGAGCGGATAATTTAATACGCGTCGTAACTTTAAAAACACAAACCGGTGAACTAAAACGACCAATTACAAAAATATGTCCGTTTCCTAGCAACAAAATAACTACAGACCAATCCCTAATATAAACCATTTCTTTTCAAACAATCAATAATTAATTTAAAAAAAAAACACATACATTTTCACACACGCACTTTCTCACAAGTAAAATATCAAAAAAAAATAGTAACAAATAATATTTTTTTTTTCTCAACACAACACAACACTACACAAACAAATACAACACTACACAAACACAAAATAATAATTATTAACATATGCAACACACTACACTAAACAATAAAATCAACACAACTCCCAAAATTCTCATTTGGGAAATTTCCTTCCATACCAAATCACAAATTTCCCTTCCACACAAACACTACACATCATACATCATAATACAGTCCACTCAATGAAGTCAAATGCACTCAAATCGAAATCACATAACACATAAGCCCATTCATTCATCAAATTGTTCTTTGCTGCTGATTGCAGTTTGCAATAGTACAGACACACACACACATAAACATAAAATCCACCGCATAATGCAACAAAATTAACAAAAACAAATTATCTAAAACTACACTAAATGGCTAATATTTTTTACTATTATTGTAAAATCATGAATTACTCACCTGAAAATCACTAAAACACCCAACAATTTACACTTAAAACACAACTTTTTAAAAAAAAAAAACAAACGCAATAAATCACGGTGATATGGAAATGCGATAAACACAATACAAAAAAAATACCAATCAATTCAGGTAGTAGAAAAGAGACGGCAAGTAGGGGCAAGGCAAATTACTCACTTCAATTAGGTAGTCATAACCATATCTACCATGTTGTCAACGTTGTTTGTTTGTTATTATGTTTTTCTCTGTTACACTAATTCGGCCTTACCAATAATCAACTTTAGTCTGGAAGTTTACGCAAAGACCCAACACTTTCCAAAATCGCTTTACCAATAAACAAATATAGTTGCCAGAATATCGCTAACTGTAGGGTTAAATGTTAATGTTCAGAAACACATGGGTTTCGGGCATTAGCTAAATAAATCCTCCCGAAATGTCATTTTGAAGAGGAGTGTTGCCCAACTATCCTAATGGATGGTATGGAATTTTGTAATAGGAGCAAATTTACATACGCTGTTGTTCAGCCTGAACGTTTATAATTATAAACTAATTTTAGTAAATGTAAATGTTTTCTGATTTTATTCGTTGTAGTACAACAATGAAAGTGGTTTTTAAGTCTAGCAAACACAAATTTGTACAAATGTATGCACAAAATTGAAAAACAATGCATTATTGTTTTATTTAGTTTTAGTTTTATTATATTCATCAAATGGGAACATTCACTGCTCTCGCTAGATTACTTAATACAAAATTATAATACTTATATACTACCACCAAAGCCTAACGTTAAAATTAATTTATTCCTAAATGAGTCCCTGCTGAGATCAAACTCAAACAAGCTACTATAATTATTAGATTCTCTTAGGCATCTGGTAATTGGTTCATTACAACCATAGTTAACTCTATGGTAAGGAACATAAAATAAAAATCGATTTCTAAGCATTCTAGAAGGAGCATAAAAACCAATTAATGATAACAGAAGAGGGCAGTCGATATGGTTGTTTATCAAGTCACGAATGAACATAAGTGAAAAATATTGCCTACGCTTGAAAAGAGGTAAGATACCAAATAATTTGCATCTAGTCTCATATGATGGCATTTCGATATTCCACCTTAATCTACGATCAGCAACTCTAGTAAAACGTTTTTGGATCTTCTCAATTCTACTGGAATGTACTTCATAAAATGGATTCCATACTATACTACAGTATTCAAGATTAGACCTGACAAAAGCAAAGAATAGACATTTAAGAGTAAGCGGATCATGAAAATCTTTAGAGTTCCGTAATATAAAACCCAGCATAGAATTACTCTTCGAAACCAGGAAGTCAGTATGCTTACAGAAATCGAGTTTTTTGTCAAATAAAGGGTGATTTTTTAGCTGGTTTGGTTTTGGCAACACTGGTTTTGAAAGCTGACGTGTGTTTAGTACCTTGTGTCACTGTCAAACAGCTTCAGTTTGGTTTGCAATTTAACCATGGATCGTCTTACAAATGAACAACGCTTGCAAATTATTGAATTTTACTATCAAAATTCGTGCTCGGTTCGAAATGTTCATCGCGCGCTGCTTCCATTTTATGATCGGCATTCTCGACCTTCTGAGCAGTCTATTCGGAAGATTGTGACCAAATTTCGCACCAAATTTACTTTGTTGGACATTAAACCACCAACACGTTTACGTACTGTGCGTAGTGAAGAAAATATTGCGGCCGTATCAGCTAGTGTGACAGAAGACCGCGAAATGTCGATTCGGCGCCGTTCCCAGCGTTACTGTCAATGGTGAACGCTACCGAGCGATGATAACAAACTTTTTTTTGCCCGAAATGGAAGTTCTTGACTTGCATGATATGTGGTTTCAACAAGACGGTGCCACATGCCACACAGCACGCGAAACAATGGCGCAATTGCGAGGCGAGTTTGGTGAACAGTTAATTTCACGTTTCGGGCCGGTCAATTGGCCGCCTAGATCGTGCGATTTGACACCATTAGATTATTTTTTGTGGGGGTATGCCAAGGCTAATGTGTATACGGACAAGCCCGCTTCGATTGACGCACTGGAAGCCAACATCCATGCATTCATTCGTGAGATACCGGCCGATATGTGTGAAAGAGTATGCCAAAATTGGGCTCAGCGGATGGGCTACCTGAGACGCAGCCGCGGTCATCATTTGCATGAAATTATCTTTAAACATTAAATTGCGAGGTTCAAACTATCGATTCAAATAAATATTTCATTCATTTTTTCGAATTTTTTGTGTTTTTTTTTTTAAAAAGTTCTATACCTCTTAAAAAATCACCCTTTATAACTCCTAGGTCTTTTTTAGAGGAGATAATAGACAGTGGGATATTATCGATCATGTACGTATATGATACTGGAGAGAGGTTACGACAAAATGACATGCTTTGGCATTTAGAGACGTTAAGGCGAAGGCCATTATTATGACACCACAAAGAAAGTCTTTTAAGATCTTCCTGTAAAAGGATGCAGTCCTCTTCAGACTGAATATGTCGGAATACTTTTAGATCATCAGCAAACATCAGACACTGAGAATTCAAAAACAGATCGGTTATGTCGTTAATAAATAGAAGAAAAAATAAAGGGCCCAAGTGACTACCCTGAGGCACTCCGGAGGTGACATAAACTGGTAATGAAAGCACATCTTTTATACGAACATACTGAATACGATCTGTGAGATAGGAGCGAATCCACTCTAGATAGTTGGAATGAAATCCAAATCTTTTAAGTTTGGAAATTAAAGTACGGTGATTAACGTTGTCAAAAGCTTTGGCAAAGTCAGTATAAACTACATCACATTGTAATCCTTTTTCAAAGTTATTCATTACCGTGTTACAAAAGATTGCGAGATTTGTAGAAGTAGATCTACCAGCCACAAATCCATGCTGAAAATGCGAGATTACTCCCTTTACGAGGGGTGTAAGTTTCTCATAAATAATTTTTTCAAATAGTTTGGGTATAGGTGCTATTTTGCAAATTGGACGATAATTGGTCGTGTTTGGATCCAGATTTAAAAATTGGAGTTATGAACGAGTTCTTCCAAACTTCCAGAAAATTTCCTGTCTGCAGAGACAAGTTAAACATTAAACAAAGAGGCGCGGCAAACGCATAAGAACACTTTTGAAGTAAAATTGGCGGGATGCCATCGAAACCAGGATTTGCATCTAATTTTAACAAGGAAAGAGCATTTTGAACTTCTGAAATTGAAACTCTAAGCTACCAACATTCAAAGAATTACAAAACATTGAGGTTTCACACGAGACACTAGGCGGGGAAGTACTACTTGAATATACGGATTGAAAGTTGTTTGCGAACATATTACAAATAGTCATAAGGTCGGACGAGGATATATTATTATGGCGCATACAGTTAGGGATACCATTAGATTGTTTTTTACTGTTGATGAAGCTCCAAAAACGGTTGCTATTAGTCTTTAAATTAGATTCAACAGAAAGAATGTACTGACCATAAAGGAATTTATTAAGAACATCAAATTCTTTTTGAAGCCTTCGATAAACTAACAAAAGTTCTGGATCATTATTTCTTTTCCTGAATAGCTCATAGGTCTTATTTTTTCTATTATTTAAGTTCACGATCCTTTTATTGAACCAAATAGGATTAGTGCTCGATACAATCCTTACTCTAGGTGTAAACATATCGATTGCCACTTTAACTATTTCTACAAATAAATTAAAAGAATTGTTAAGATCTCTATAATTAATAACATTAACCCAATTTATTCCTTCCAGATAGTTGGAAATATTGTTGAAGTTTGCTTTAGCATAATTATACTTATAATTGGTGACACAAGGACTGGGTCGAAAATATTCGTAAAACTCAAATTGTAGTGATAAGGCTACATGGAAAATAGAATTAGGAAAAAGTGGAAGCATAGCGTTATTGAAATTAAAATAAAGATCAGAATCTACAAAGACTAAATCCAAAACATTATTGAACTCATTGGCATAATGATTAATCTGACGAAGATCGAATTGGGCGAGCGTATCAACAACTTCGCGTTCATAATCAAAGTTAACGTTAAAAGGAAAAAGTCTACATCATTATCAAACGACCACGACAAATTGGGTAAATTAAAGTCACCTAGTAGGATGACAAATTATCTAAATTATTTAAAATTAAGGAACAATTATGTACATGAGCTTTATACAATAAATAAGAACTCCTTGGTGGTATATAACTAGCAATTACAATAACTTCAGTTCCAGGATTACATTTAATTTTAACTGCAAATTGGTCCACATCGAGAGTTGTTGGAGGAATGGAAACTTCTTCACTGCGTAATGATTTCCGTACAGAAATCAAAACTCCTCACCCCCCGTTCACAGTCGGTAAGAACGGAACAACGGTTTTTCCGGTACACTTCGTACTGCTCTTTGTTAAATAACTCCTCGTTATGATGGTCCATAGTGAGCCAAGTCTCGGTAAAAAGAATTACATCATATTGCTCAGATGATGAGAACAGCAAGACATCACGCATTTTTGTTCTAAGGCCACCAGTATTTTGGTAGTAAAGGTTAAAGTTAAATGGAGAAACGTTGTTGGGCCTTAGTTTTTTGACTGAGGCTTCTTAATACTAGGCCTGCTCACAAATTCTTTAACAAGCATATCCTTTGGCCAAAAGTTTGGATTAACTAGTAATTTCCCAGTTGGTTTAGGCGATAAAAGTTTAAAAGACGATGACAAACGACCTGACAAATTATCCGCTGTCAGGCTGTGGCACTTTATGTTCTTGGTATCGATGCCTTTGCTAGCAATTTAGTTTAAAATATCACTACTCTTAGTACCATACTCCAGTCGGGACAAAAATACTGCAAAAGGTGGTGCTACTGTTTTAAGAGAGCAGTTCTTAATATGATCATCACTTAATCGTTGTTCATCACTCGTACGATTGTTAATAAAGGATGAAGTAGATGGTCCGGACGGTAATAAAGTAGGAGATTCAGCTACTGAAATTTCAACAGAAGGAACAACAACTGGTGAGGTTGCGTTCGACCGTAGTACCCTTTTTGGCTGAAGTGGCTGAATCTCTGTAATGGGTACCACTGAAAGATCACTGCTCAGTTGCTGAAGATTGATATTCCTATCAATAACGTTGGCTTCATTACTCTTTTCATTTGGCAGAAGTTGTTGATGTTGACATAGTGGGCTCAGTAAATTTATCATGAGGTCGTTGGATTTAGGAAGTTGCTGCTGCAACTCATTATTGACAGTTATGAAGCTCTGCTGCATACTCTGTGCATTTGCAGAATCGAAATCAAAAATTTGCTGAATGTCGGAGAACAATGTTTCAATAATTTTCATATGCTTTTGCAATTTTACAATTTTCCAGTGAAGGACATCAGGCTGTATGCTACGATGTTTCACACAATAAAAACATAGACCGGGAGTACTTATGATTTTATCCACATCCTTCCCTTTTAATCCTATGCATTTAGCATGAGCTGTGTCCAAACAGATTCCGCACGACACGCTTATATCGTTCGTGTTTTTCATACAACACATAACATGAAGAGTTAGTCATGATGCAGACAGAAAAAGAAAATAATTAAAATGAATTTTAACTAAAGCTGGAAACTCCACAAAATACTGGGACAGCAACAAAAATGCTCGTTAGATAAAGTTGGTTGGTGAAAACGATGAGACGTGGTTCGTGTAGAGGATAATGAAGATAAAAGTGTGGTGAGTATCAATCTTGCAATAGCGGCAGAGCATACACCAAAGTTGAACTTACACAAAGGAAAGAGAGATATCCAGGTCTCCAAGTGTTAGAAAAAGATGCAATCAATATGATCACTCAAGTGCAATCGTGTCGCTGTAGCAGTTTCATGACATGAAACGAGAACCGTAAGAAATATTCAGTGTAGGCCTCCAAAATTGCTACATAGGCAGAACATCTACTAATAATTGACTCACCGGAATAAACGAGTCCGATAGCTTTTAAAACGAATATGATAAAGCGGGATGGATTTAATAAATATCACTCACTTAAGCACTCAGTAAGAAATTAAAAATTAAAAAAAACACTTACCCCCGTATTAATAAACAAAAATGTGTACAAATAAGTTAGCAAAAATTTGATATAACTGCTGAATAACGAGTTCATAACTTTTTACGCAGCGTTTATTAATATTTGGGCTAAAATATGTACTAAATGCTGGTGCTTGCTTTATGATTGATTTTCATTTGAGTTTGTAATGAATGCATGCTGAGTAAAAAATAAATTTGATATAAGTTTGGGATCTTTCCAAGAATTTCTTGAGAGTAGTCGCTAAGGAAATAAAACATCTGTTCATTTAATATTGGACAGCTCATACCTGAATACCTTTTTTTACAATTCTCAGTACCTTAGGCCCCAGGTAGATTTTTGATGAAGATCTTAAATATTGGCCTTTCAATCGTTATCCGATTGGATCAAAAGTCGTCCGTAAGGGTATGTACGTCGACGATCTAATTGCTGGAGCTGATACTTTGGAGGAGGCACGCCTAATACGCGATCAAGCCAAAGATTTGTTGGCATCCGCGGGCTTCAACTTGCGAAAATGGACATCCAATAATGACATGCTTTTAAACGATATTCCACCTGATCAAAAGGAGTTAGGCTTTTCTTTACCCTTTGAAACTAACGCTGTTCCACAGATAAAGACGTTAGGTATTAGATGGTACCCTTTAGGCGATACTTTTTCTTTTCAGAACGTCTTCGTTGATGAAGTTGAAACTCCAACAAAGAGAACGATGTTGTCCACTATCGCTAAGCTTTTCGATCCCCTTGGATGGATCTCGCCGTGCATTATCTTAGGAAAGATATTGATGCAACAGCTGTGGTGCCGCGGTCTAGAGTGGGATGACCCGATTCCAGAGGAGTTCAAAACTTATTGCGAAGACTTTCGACGCGAGCTGCCCTCTATCGAAAGTATACAGATACCAAGATGGATTCACATGAGAAATAAGCCAAATTACCTGGAATTACACGGATTTAGTGATGCATCAGAAAAGGCATACGGAGTGGTAGTCTACTTACGTGTGTTAGATGACGACGGTAGTATTCACGTTCACCTCCTGATGTCCAAAACCAGAGTTGCCCCTCTAAAGACCGTAAGCCTTCCTAGGTTGGAACTTTGTGGAGCAGTCACACTAGCGGTACTTCTGGACTACACTGCAAAGGTCTTGAAGTTAAACAGCGTTAGGAAGTACGCCTGGTCGGACTCGAAGATTACGCTGGTGTGGATTATGGCACCTCTTGCTAGGTGGAAATCTTTTGTCCACAATCGTGTTGCGGAGATCCAGCGTCTAACAAATTGTAGTATATGGCGCTACATACCAACGCACCAAAATCCTGCTAACCTTGCATCACGTGGTCTATTGCCCACCCATTTAAATGGCAATAAACTTTGGTGGAACGGGCCAGAATGCCTAAGTTCCGAATGGATTTTCGAAACACCAGCTCAATGATCGATTGGGCCAACTGACGAAGAGAAGCCGAATATCCAATCTCACTGCATCAATAGAGAGAGCTGTGAAATCCATCAACTGCTACTTCGACAGTCGAATTTGCGAAAGCTATTGCGGATTTTGGCATATTGCTGCAGATTCATTTCAAACGTTCGACGAACTGATAAGATGCTAATGGTACTTTCGCCGATGGAAATGGACTTAGCATTGAAGGCATGTTTTTTAATGAAAATCAGGACGATCAACCTAACCTGAAAGGAGTAAAGTCATTACACCCCTTTGTGGATGATGCAGGAATTTTGAGAGTAGGAGGAAGACTACAAAACGCTGATCTAAGCTATGAACAACGTCATCCTATGATCTTGAAGCCAAATGATCATTTAAGTCGACTCATTATTAACGACGCACATTTCACAACATATCACGGAGGAACTCAGCAGATGATCGCTCAGCTTTGGCAAAGATTTTGGATATTAAATCTCAAAAATGCTGTCAAAAAATGTATCCATGACTGCAACGTTTGCTTTAGACAAAAGGCTAAACCCAGTTGTCAACTCATGGGCAATTTGCCAGCACCGAGGGTAAGGATTTCTCGACCATTTTCCTTCACTGGCGTGGACTAGGCTGGTCCCATTGATGTTAAGTCATGTAAGGGTCGAGGATCAAAAATTTGGAAGGCATATTTCGCGATTTTTGTATGTTTGGCTACCAAAGCGCTTCATTTGGAATTGGTTAGCGATATGACGACGCAAGCGTTTATAGCAGCCTTTCGACGCTTTTCTTCCAGACGAGGAGCATGCCAGGAAATGTTTAGCGACTGCGGGAAAAATTTCGTGGGTGCTGCCAAGGAGCTGGAAAATCTACGAAAGGCAGCCAATTTCAATGAAAAGCAGGTCGCAGAAACCTTGTTATCAGACGGCACGAAGTGGAATTTTATTCCTCCAGCATCTTCGTATTTTGGAGGTTTATGGGAAGCTGGGGTTAAGTCAGTGAAATATCACTTAAAAAGAGTTGCTAGTAATTCTACTCTTACTTTTGAAGAGCTCTCAACATTGTTGCTACAAATAGAAGGCTGCCTCAACTCTAGACCACTTTGTCCACTTACTAGTAACCCTAACGACTTCACTGCCTTAACTCCAGCGCACTTCCTAATAGGTCAACCCATACAAAGCGTACCAGAACCAGACACCAAAGAGGGGAATATAAGCTACAACGACCGCTGGAAAAGAATTCAGCAACTGTTTAAAAAATTTTTGAAGCATTGGAGCTCAGAGTAGTTAGCTCGGCTACAACAGCGTCCAAAATGGTTGAAAACAGCAGAAAACCCTGAGCTAGGAGATCTCGTTCTAATAAGGGACGAGCGATTGCCACCATCAAAGTGGATGATGACACGTATTATCAAGCTACACCCTGGAGCGGATAATTTAATACGCGTCGTAACTTTAAAAACACAAACCGGTGAACTAAAACGACCAATTACAAAAATATGTCCGTTTCCTAGCAACAAAATAACTACAGACCAATCCCTAATATAAACCATTTCTTTTCAAACAATCAATAATTAATTTAAAAAAAAAACACATACATTTTCACACACGCACTTTCTCACAAGTAAAATATCAAAAAAAAATAGTAACAAATAATATTTTTTTTTTCTCAACACAACACAACACTACACAAACAAATACAACACTACACAAACACAAAATAATAATTATTAACATATGCAACACACTACACTAAACAATAAAATCAACACAACTCCCAAAATTCTCATTTGGGAAATTTCCTTCCATACCAAATCACAAATTTCCCTTCCACACAAACACTACACATCATACATCATAATACAGTCCACTCAATGAAGTCAAATGCACTCAAATCGAAATCACATAACACATAAGCCCATTCATTCATCAAATTGTTCTTTGCTGCTGATTGCAGTTTGCAATAGTACAGACACACACACACATAAACATAAAATCCACCGCATAATGCAACAAAATTAACAAAAACAAATTATCTAAAACTACACTAAATGGCTAATATTTTTTACTATTATTGTAAAATCATGAATTACTCACCTGAAAATCACTAAAACACCCAACAATTTACACTTAAAACACAACTTTTTAAAAAAAAAAAACAAACGCAATAAATCACGGTGATATGGAAATGCGATAAACACAATACAAAAAAAATACCAATCAATTCAGGTAGTAGAAAAGAGACGGCAAGTAGGGGCAAGGCAAATTACTCACTTCAATTAGGTAGTCATAACCATATCTACCATGTTGTCAACGTTGTTTGTTTGTTATTATGTTTTTCTCTGTTACACTAATTCGGCCTTACCAATAATCAACTTTAGTCTGGAAGTTTACGCAAAGACCCAACACTTTCCAAAATCGCTTTACCAATAAACAAATATAGTTGCCAGAATATCGCTAACTGTAGGGTTAAATGTTAATGTTCAGAAACACATGGGTTTCGGGCATTAGCTAAATAAATCATCCCGAAATGTCATTTTGAAGAGGAGTGTTGCCCAACTATCCTAATGGATGGTATGGAATTTTGTAATAGGAGCAAATTTACATACGCTGTTGTTCAGCCTGAACGTTTATAATTATAAACTAATTTTAGTAAATGTAAATGTTTTCTGATTTTATTCGTTGTAGTACAACAATGAAAGTGGTTTTTAAGTCTAGCAAACACAAATTTGTACAAATGTATGCACAAAATTGAAAAACAATGCATTATTGTTTTATTTAGTTTTAGTTTTATTATATTCATCAAATGGGAACATTCACTGCTCTCGCTAGATTACTTAATACAAAATTATAATACTTATATACTACCACCAAAGCCTAACGTTAAAATTAATTTATTCCTAAATGAGTCCCTGCTGAGATCAAACTCAATCAAGCTACTATAATTATTAGATTCTCTTAGGCATCTGGTAATTGGTTCATTACAACCATAGTTAACTCTATGGTAAGGAACATAAAATAAAAATCGATTTCTAAGCATTCTAGAAGGAGCATAAAAACCAATTAATGATAACAGAAGAGGGCAGTCGATATGGTTGTTTATCAAGTCACGAATGAACATAAGTGAAAAATATTGCCTACGCTTGAAAAGAGGTAAGATACCAAATAATTTGCATCTAGTCTCATATGATGGCATTTCGATATTCCACCTTAATCTACGATCAGCAACTCTAGTAAAACGTTTTTGGATCTTCTCAATTCTACTGGAATGTACTTCATAAAATGGATTCCATACTATACTACAGTATTCAAGATTAGACCTGACAAAAGCAAAGAATAGACATTTAAGAGTAAGCGGATCATGAAAATCTTTAGAGTTCCGTAATATAAAACCCAGCATAGAATTACTCTTCGAAACCAGGAAGTCAGTATGCTTACAGAAATCGAGTTTTTTGTCAAATAAAGGGTGATTTTTTAGCTGGTTTGGTTTTGGCAACACTGGTTTTGAAAGCTGACGTGTGTTTAGTACCTTGTGTCACTGTCAAACAGCTTCAGTTTGGTTTGCAATTTAACCATGGATCGTCTTACAAATGAACAACGCTTGCAAATTATTGAATTTTACTATCAAAATTCGTGCTCGGTTCGAAATGTTCATCGCGCGCTGCTTCCATTTTATGATCGGCATTCTCGACCTTCTGAGCAGTCTATTCGGAAGATTGTGACCAAATTTCGCACCAAATTTACTTTGTTGGACATTAAACCACCAACACGTTTACGTACTGTGCGTAGTGAAGAAAATATTGCGGCCGTATCAGCTAGTGTGACAGAAGACCGCGAAATGTCGATTCGGCGCCGTTCCCAGCGTTACTGTCAATGGTGAACGCTACCGAGCGATGATAACAAACTTTTTTTTGCCCGAAATGGAAGTTCTTGACTTGCATGATATGTGGTTTCAACAAGACGGTGCCACATGCCACACAGCACGCGAAACAATGGCGCAATTGCGAGGCGAGTTTGGTGAACAGTTAATTTCACGTTTCGGGCCGGTCAATTGGCCGCCTAGATCGTGCGATTTGACACCATTAGATTATTTTTTGTGGGGGTATGCCAAGGCTAATGTGTATACGGACAAGCCCGCTTCGATTGACGCACTGGAAGCCAACATCCATGCATTCATTCGTGAGATACCGGCCGATATGTGTGAAAGAGTATGCCAAAATTGGGCTCAGCGGATGGGCTACCTGAGACGCAGCCGCGGTCATCATTTGCATGAAATTATCTTTAAACATTAAATTGCGAGGTTCAAACTATCGATTCAAATAAATATTTCATTCATTTTTTCGAATTTTTTGTGTTTTTTTTTTTAAAAAGTTCTATACCTCTTAAAAAATCACCCTTTATAACTCCTAGGTCTTTTTTAGAGGAGATAATAGACAGTGGGATATTATCGATCATGTACGTATATGATACTGGAGAGAGGTTACGACAAAATGACATGCTTTGGCATTTAGAGACGTTAAGGCGAAGGCCATTATTATGACACCACAAAGAAAGTCTTTTAAGATCTTCCTGTAAAAGGATGCAGTCCTCTTCAGACTGAATATGTCGGAATACTTTTAGATCATCAGCAAACATCAGACACTGAGAATTCAAAAACAGATCGGTTATGTCGTTAATAAATAGAAGAAAAAATAAAGGGCCCAAGTGACTACCCTGAGGCACTCCGGAGGTGACATAAACTGGTAATGAAAGCACATCTTTTATACGAACATACTGAATACGATCTGTGAGATAGGAGCGAATCCACTCTAGATAGTTGGAATGAAATCCAAATCTTTTAAGTTTGGAAATTAAAGTACGGTGATTAACGTTGTCAAAAGCTTTGGCAAAGTCAGTATAAACTACATCACATTGTAATCCTTTTTCAAAGTTATTCATTACCGTGTTACAAAAGATTGCGAGATTTGTAGAAGTAGATCTACCAGCCACAAATCCATGCTGAAAATGCGAGATTACTCCCTTTACGAGGGGTGTAAGTTTCTCATAAATAATTTTTTCAAATAGTTTGGGTATAGGTGCTATTTTGCAAATTGGACGATAATTGGTCGTGTTTGGATCCAGATTTAAAAATTGGAGTTATGAACGAGTTCTTCCAAACTTCCAGAAAATTTCCTGTCTGCAGAGACAAGTTAAACATTAAACAAAGAGGCGCGGCAAACGCATAAGAACACTTTTGAAGTAAAATTGGCGGGATGCCATCGAAACCAGGATTTGCATCTAATTTTAACAAGGAAAGAGCATTTTGAACTTCTGAAATTGAAACTCTAAGCTACCAACATTCAAAGAATTACAAAACATTGAGGTTTCACACGAGACACTAGGCGGGGAAGTACTACTTGAATATACGGATTGAAAGTTGTTTGCGAACATATTACAAATAGTCATAAGGTCGGACGAGGATATATTATTATGGCGCATACAGTTAGGGATACCATTAGATTGTTTTTTACTGTTGATGAAGCTCCAAAAACGGTTGCTATTAGTCTTTAAATTAGATTCAACAGAAAGAATGTACTGACCATTAAGGAATTTATTAAGAACATCAAATTCTTTTTGAAGCCTTCGATAAACTAACAAAAGTTCTGGATCATTATTTCTTTTCCTGAATAGCTCATAGGTCTTATTTTTTCTATTATTTAAGTTCACGATCCTTTTATTGAACCAAATAGGATTAGTGCTCGATACAATCCTTACTCTAGGTGTAAACATATCGATTGCCACTTTAACTATTTCTACAAATAAATTAAAAGAATTGTTAAGATCTCTATAATTAATAACATTAACCCAATTTATTCCTTCCAGATAGTTGGAAATATTGTTGAAGTTTGCTTTAGCATAATTATACTTATAATTGGTGACACAAGGACTGGGTCGAAAATATTCGTAAAACTCAAATTGTAGTGATAAGGCTACATGGAAAATAGAATTAGGAAAAAGTGGAAGCATAGCGTTATTGAAATTAAAATAAAGATCAGAATCTACAAAGATTAAATCCAAAACATTATTGAACTCATTGGCATAATGATTAATCTGACGAAGATCGAATTGGGCGAGCGTATCAACAACTTCGCGTTCATAATCAAAGTTAACGTTAAAAGGAAAAAGTCTACATTCATCATTATCAAACGACCACGACAAATTGGGTAAATTAAAGTCACCTAGTAGGATGACATGCTGTTGGTCATCCAAATTATTTAAAATTAAGGAACAATTATGTACATGAGCTTTATACAATAAATAAGAACTCCTTGGTGGTATATAACTAGCAATTACAATAACTTCAGTTCCAGGATTACATTTAATTTTAACTGCAACTTGGTCCACATCGAGAGTTGTTGGAGGAATGGAAACTTCTTCACTGCGTAATGATTTCCGTACAGAAATCAAAACTCCTCCCCCCCGTTCACAGTCGGTAAGAACGGAACAACGGTTTTTCCGGTACACTTCGTACTGCTCTTTGTTAAATAACTCCTCGTTATGATGGTCCATAGTGAGCCAAGTCTCGGTAAAAAGAATTACATCATATTGCTCAGATGATGAGAACAGCAAGACATCACGCATTTTTGTTCTAAGGCCACCAGTATTTTGGTAGTAAAGGTTAAAGTTAAATGGAGAAACGTTGTTGGGCCTTAGTTTTTTGACTGAGGCTTCTTAATACTAGGCCTGCTCACAAATTCTTTAACAAGCATATCCTTTGGCCAAAAGTTTGGATTAACTAGTAATTTCCCAGTTGGTTTAGGCGATAAAAGTTTAAAAGACGATGACAAACGACCTGACAAGTTATCCGCTGTCAGGCTGTGGCACTTTATGTTCTTGGTATCGATGCCTTTGCTAGCAATTTAGTTTAAAATATCACTACTCTTAGTACCATACTCCAGTCGGGACAAAAATACTGCAAAAGGTGATGCTACCGTTTTAAGAGAGCAGTTCTTAATATGATCATCACTTAATCGTTGTTCATCACTCGTACGATTGTTAATAAAGGATGAAGTAGATGGTCCGGACGGTAATAAAGTAGGAGATTCAGCTACTGAAATTTCAACAGAAGGAACAACAACTGGTGAGGTTGCGTTCGACCGTAGTACCCTTTTTGGCTGAAGTGGCTGAATCTCTGTAATGGGTACCACTGAAAGATCACTGCTCAGTTGCTGAAGATTGATATTCCTATCAATAACGTTGGCTTCATTACTCTTTTCATTCGGCAAAAGTTGTTGATGTTGACATAGTGGGCTCAGTAGGTTTATCATGAGGTCGTTGGATTTAGGAAGTTGCTGCTGCAACTCATTATTGACAGTTATGAAGCTCTGCTGCATACTCTGTGCATTTGCAGAATCGAAATCAAAAATTTGCTGAATGTCGGAGAACAATGTTTCAATAATTTTCATATGCTTTTGCAATTTTACAATTTTCCAGTGAAGGACATCAGGCTGTATGCTACGATGTTTCACACAATAAAAACATAGACCGGGAGTACTTATGATTTTATCCACATCCTTCCCTTTTAATCCTATGCATTTAGCATGAGCTGTGTCCAAACAGATTCCGCACGACACGCTTATATCGTTCGTGTTTTTCATACACACATAACATGAAGAGTTAGTCATGATGCAGACAGAAAAAGAAAATAATTGAAATGAATTTTAACTAAAGCTGGAAACTCCACAAAATACTGGGACAGCAACAAAAATGCTCGTTAGATAAAGTTGGTTGGTGAAAACGATGAGACGTGGTTCGTGTAGAGGATAATGAAGATAAAAGTGTGGTGAGTATCAATCTTGCAATAGCGGCAGAGCATACACCAAAGTTGAACTTACACAAAGGAAAGAGAGATATCCAGGTCTCCAAGTGTTAGAAAAAGATGCAATCAATATGATCACTCAAGTGCAATCGTGTCGCTGTAGCAGTATCCCCACATGAACGAGAACCGTAAGAAATATTCAGTGTAGGCCTCCAAAATTGCTACATAGGCAGAACATCTACTAATAATTGACTCACCGGGATAAACGAGTCCGATAGCTTTTAAAACGAATGCGATAAAGCGGGATGGATTTAATTAATATCACTCACTTAAGCACTCAGTAAGAAATTAAAAGAAACACTTACCCCCGTATTAATAAACAAAAATGTGTACAAATAAGTTAGCTAGTAGGCATCAGATAGCATACAAAAATTTGACATAACTGCTGAATAACGAGTTCATAACTTTTTACGCAGCGTTTATTAATATTTGGGCTAAAATATGTACTTCGAATATTTTGATTAAAAGAAATGGTTAGTGTTTTTCTCTGCTTTTTCTTGTTTAACCGCTAGTGCTTGCTTTATGATTGATTTTCATTTTACTTTGTAACGAATGCATGCTGAGTAAAAAATAAATTTGATATAAGTTTGGGATCTTTCCAAGAATTTCTTGAGAGTAGTCGCTAAGGAAATAAAACATCTGTTCATTTAATATTGGACAGCTCATACCTGAATACATTTTTTTACAATTCTCAGTACCTTAGGCCGCAGGTAGATTTTTGATGAAGATCTTAAATATTGGTGTGGAAATGGTTGTTGTGAAAAGGTTGACTTCCAAGCGAAAAAATAAATTTGGGAACTGCTGGAGGAATATCAGGTAGTATGTGCGAATTTAAGATATAAAGGGTGATTTTTTAAGACGTTTAGAACTTTTTTTAAAAAAAAAACACAAAAAATTCGAAAAAATGAATGAAATATTTATTTGAATCGATAGTTTGAACCTTGCAATTTAATGTTTAAAGATAATTTCATGCAAATGTTGACCGCGGCTGCGTCTCAGGTAGCCCATCCGCTGAGTCCAATTTTGGCATACTCTTTCACACGTATCGGCCGGTATCTCACGAATGAATGCATGGATGTTGGCTTCCAGTGCGTCAATCGAAGCGGGCTTGTCACTATACACATTAGCCTTGGCATAGGTACCCCCACAAAAAATAATCTAATGGTGTCAAATCGCACGATCTAGGCGGCTAATTGACCGGCCCGAAACGTGAAATTAACTGTTCACCTAACTCGCCTCGCAATTGCGCCATTGTTTCGCGTGCTGTGTGGCATGTGGCACCGTCTTGTTGAAACCACATATCATGCAAGTCAAGAACTTCCATTTCGGGCAAAAAAAAGTTTGTTATCATCGCTCGGTAGCGTTCACCATTGACAGTAACGCTGCGATTCGCATCATCTTTGAAGAAATATGGCCCAATAATGCCGCCGGCCCATAAACCGCACCAAACAGTGGCTTTTTCGGGATGCATTGGTAGCTGTTGCAATGCTACTGGCTGATCTTCACTCCAAATGCGGCAATTTTGCTTATTTACGTACCCATTCAACCAAAAATGAGCCTCATCGCTGAACACAATTTTTCGATAAAAAAGCGCGCGATGAACATTTCGAACCGAGCACGAATTTTGATAGTAAAATTCAATAATTTGTAAGCGTTGTTCATTTGTAAGACGATCCATGGTTAAATTGCAAACCAAACTGAAGCTGTTTGACAGTGACACAAGGTACTAAACACACGTCAGCTGTCAAAACCAGTGTTGCCAAAACCAAACCAGCTAAAAAATCACCCTTTACAAAGTTCTGTAGTACTTGGTGCGAATTCATCTAGGAGAAAACATGACAGCTTTCGTGTAGAAGAATGTCCACGGCTTTATATTTTTTTCCCGAATTAAGTAATACAAGCTATGACATTTTTAAAAGATCAAATTGTATTTATTTTCAAACCTCCATATACTTTTGCATGTACTGTTTTTCAAACGGAAATGAATAAGCAGGTTGATATTCACTTGCTAACGATCTAAATGTGATCTTTAGACTACCAATAAGTTTTGATTTGCATTATCAGCCAACGAATAAATCAAAGCATTCTAATAAACTGTGTTCCGTTTATTGTGTAATTTAAAAGAGACCTTATTACGACACAAATTCACTCATAAATCAATCGTGAAGTATTAGAAAACAAAGGAGAGCGTACTATAAAAAGTACCGAAAATTGTGTCCGATCGAACAATAGGGCATTACTGATTTGCATACGGTATTTGACAGATCAGCGGATATTTTGTGCATTTCCTATTTTCTGTTTTGTTTTAGTTTATAATAAGCTTCAAAAAGCCTTTAAAAGAAATCTGTTGGGCAAATTAATTTGCAATTTAAATATTCCTTTTTTAAGAATAAAATCCTCGTTGTGAAATGAACCAGTGACCTTGTTTTTCACGAAAACAAATTATGAAATTTTAATTCTGCGATGACATAAAATGTAATAGTTTCTAAGAAAGTTGTCGCACTAGCAAATTGGAGGTCTAATTGTTTATTGGTACCGTTTTACTAATGCTGTACATTTTCACTAAATCTGGCAACCAGATAATCGTCGACATTAGTGTTTGATTATTAGTAAGGCCGATTGTCTCTTTAACAGCGTCATAGAAGAGCAAATTCCAATTGCAGAGCCGATAGCAGATCAATTCCAGAGATGAGGCGAAAATATGATAGAATGTTATCGAAGACCAGTGATGCCACTTTTCATTATTTGATGAGCTGATCTTGTTGCGAACAGAGTTCACGGTGGGGGTGAATGTTGAGGATGTATTATTAAAATGAGATTACAATAAAGTAAAATTGTCATGTATAATAAATAATCATTGTATTAAGAGCCTTAAGCATATAATTGACATTTGTCAATAAAAGTCTACACAAAATTGTATATAAATAGGGTTCGGATTTTCATGCACTAAAGATCTCAAAATATGCGCTTAAAATATGCGCTTAAAAATGCAAAATATGCATTTAAAATATGCACTTAAAATTAGATAAACTTAATTTCGGTTCAATTTAGAAACACATTTTCTTCAATCTATAAGAATACGTTAAATTTTTTATTTTTATTATTTAATAAAATAATAACTTAAAACGAGATCAACATTTAATAAAAAAAAACAAAAACACAGTTAACGTCTTCCTTTGTTTAATAAAAATAAATAATTAAAAACAAATTCCTTAATTCCTTAATTCATTTTGAAAAGTTTTATTTGCATAGTTGTATTTACACACTTTCATTTTGCTTAGCTTTGTGCCGTCGGAAGCTTTTCGTAGCCATTTTGGAGCTTTTGGGTATCGTTTAAATTTCGATCTCATTCATACAGTCCAAGGCAAACAGCCTTTTTTTTCATTTAAATGTTTTGCCGCCACAATCTAGTCAAGCTCATACATGCAGCTTTGTTTATATAGTGCATTATATTGTGGGGTTGGAATATCGTTCAAGATTGTGAAATGAACAAAAGAAAAAGATAATAGTTTTAAGCTTCGTTTGCACTGACATAAAGGGGATATTTTTTTACTGTCTAGTTAACTTTTTGAACAATATACTCTAAGAATATGAATTAATATTATAAAAAATATGCAAATATAGTCAAATATGCACAAAAATTGCAAAATATGCATTTATAGTAAAATATGCAAAAATATGCACTAACGGTTAAATGCCATTTTAAAGGAAATTTCATGATACGTATACATAATAAGTTGCCTTGCATCCAAGGTGTTCATAAAAAAACATGCATTTGCATGGAAATCCGATCCCTATATATAAACAATAGTATAAATGTCAAACTTTTCTCGATATATAATTCAATTAGTAATAAACCCGCAATTTATAACGTTGACTAAAATTTACTGTGCGTTAAACTGCATTTACACGATCACGCACGCGCATTTTTGCACGAGACGTGAGTGAGAAATCCGTTTTTCCTCAATCAATGCTAGTAAAGGAGTAAGAATTAGATCCCAAATCAGACGCCTAAAGTGTCATGGATGTGCTGCCCATAATTATAGGTACGTACAACGGAAATAAACCGAATTTCCGGAGAATATTATTTCTGTAATCACTTGAAAATATTTCTATTTCTGATTTAAAACATCTGAAATGAGAGCGATTTTAAGTTTCAGTAAATTTAACCAAAAATGCATCAATCAGTTGTACGAAATTTATAAATAATTGTCCGCTCATCACTTCCGGAAGGCATTTTGTTTTATAGGAAAGCGAAATTTCGTGAGCCGTCGCTATAAAAATATCAACATGCATAGCTCTCCCATAATTCCTACCACGTAAACTAGATGGGCGACGAAAAAACGTGTCACGTTTTTTTGCGTGTTAGGTAATGCCGTCCCTTTCATTCACACGGCTATTTAGTATTTAGCATCCCTTTAATCTTCCGTGATAGGAATATGTGGCTGTGTAAATGCGGCATTATTCTTTTTACTTTTCAAATGTTTTAAAATAAAGTTACAACGGGAAGAATTTTCGCATATTGTACAAAAGTTCGATTTTGTGCATTTTTCCACACTGTTTTAGACAAAACAAAGGGTTTTTCAATAGGGACGCTACAAAAGTAGAGCGACAGGGACAGCAAACGACGCCGAATTTTTAGCCGCTCTTTTGACATTTCTCTTCAGTAAGGTTTGCCATTTCATGATGGGAAGATATACGAGCCAACAACGAGTCCAAACTATTAAAATTTAATACCGAAATTCGGAGTCAGTAGCCTCAACGTTAAGAGCGCTACGTCCAATTTATCATCTTCAGCGATGAGGCTCATTTCTGGCTGAATGGCTTCGTCAATAAACAAAATTTGCGGTATTGGTCAGGCAGCAATCCACACGTACTCCATGAGTCATCATTGCATCCCGACAAAATTACGGTTTGGTGAGGTTTATGGGCCGGCGGCGTCATTGGGCCGTACTTCCTCCGTGATGATCAAGACCGACACGTTACTGTGAATGGGAATCGCTACCGTTCAATGATAACCGAATATTTTTGGCCCCAATTGGATGAGGAGGACATGTAGTTCGAACAGGACGGCGCCACAAGCCACACAGCGAATGTCACAATCAATTTATTGGAAACCAAGTTTGGATAACGTGTTATCTCACGAAATGCTCCAGTCGCTTGACCGCCTCGGTCGTGCGATTTGACGCAGTTGGACTATTTCCTGTGGGGCTACGTCAAGTCTATGGTCTATGCCAACAAGCCAGCGAGGATTGATGAACTTCGTACGAATATCGAACGTGAAATTGCAGCAGTATATGCCGATTTATGCTTGCAAACCGTCGAAAATTGGGTTCAGCGTCTGGACTTCTGCAAGCGTGCCCGTGGTAGTCATGCAAAATAAATCGAGTTCCATACATAATGGCATCGAACGTACTTTCACAGGAATAAAGAATTTCATTGATATCCAAAACCGTTTTTGTTTTATTTAAAAAAAAACTTTTGTACCCCTCTTATTGAAAAACCCTTTATATGTATAACAAAATGTAGCCACACCACAAATTTTGTTCAAGGGGAACTATGGGACCAAAAAGCGAATATGTATCCTGGCAAAAGTCTAATCCCATATTTTTTATTTAATGCACTCAATAAGTAATGCATATTACTTATTCCCATGCCTGCGAAGAAAAGAATCAAAGCTAGAAAATATATATTTGGGAGCAGTTATTTAATCTAAGGATACCAAATCGTTTGGAAATGAAAAATGCTGGAAAGCCTTGATAGATGAGTTAATTCATTTAGAAGTAGAATAATTAAAAAATTAATAATTCTGAAATTGTTCATGTCTGAAGTCTGACTTTCATTCAATTCGAATATTCATAGCCGTATTCTTACAATATTTTTACAGGAATATTACAGAACGTCCACGAGGGATCGAATTTATAATAAATATAGCAACATGAAAAGAGCGTTTGGGTCAGCGAGTTCCAGCCCCGTTCCCGCTGAATCTCCAAGTTGTAGTCACCCCAATTAAAAAATACTTGGTTAAAAAAACCTTATTATTATTTTGTAAACACATTTTACTAAAATTATGTTAGTTATTAAGTTTCAGAAAGCAATGCTGAAACAGCCTTACTAATAATCAAACACTAATGTCGACGATTAGCTGGTTGCCAGCTATAGTAAAAATGTACAGCATTAGTGAAACGGTACCAATAAACAATTAGACCTCCACATTTGCTAGTGCGACTATTAAATTTTTTTGTCATAGCAGAATTCAAATTTCATAATTTGTTTTCGTGAAAAACAAGGTTAATGGTTTATTTCACAACGAGGATTTTATTCTAAAAAAAGGAATATTTTAATTGCAAATTTAAAGGCTTTTTGAAGCTTATTATTAGCAAAAACCAAAACAGAAAATAGGAAATGCACAAAATATCCGCTGATCTGTCAAATATCGTATGCAAATCAGTAATGCCCTATTGTTCGATCGGACACAATTTTCGGTACTTTTTATAGTACGCTCTCCTTTGTTTTCTAATACTTCACGATTGATTTATGAGTGAATTTGTGTTGTAATAAGGTCTCTTTTAAATTACACAATAAACGGAACACAGTTTATTAGAATGCTTTGATTTATTCGTTGGCTGATAATGCAAATCAAAACTTATTGGTAGTCTAAAGATCACATTTAGATCGTTAGCAAGTGAATATCAACCTGTTTATTCATTTCCGTTTGAAAAACAGTACATGCAAAAGTATATGGAGGTTTGAAAATAAATACAATTTGATCTTTTAAAAATGTCATAGTTTGTATTACTTAATTCGGGAAAAAAATATAAAGCCGTGGACATTCTTCTACACGAAAGCTGTCATGTTTTCTCCTAGATGAATTCGCACCAAGTACTACAGAACTTTGTATATCTCAAATTCGCACATACTACCTGATATTCCTCCAGCAGTTCCCAAATTTATTATTTCGCTTGGATTTTTCTGAATGCTGACAACTCTTCTATCTATATTTTCCGCGAAGTCAACCTTTTCACAACAACCATTTCCACACCAATATTTGAGATCTTCATCCAAAATCTACCTGCCGCCTAAGGTACTGAGAATTGTAAAAAAAGAAAAGGTATTCAGGTATGAGCTGTCCAATATTAAATGAACAGATATTTTATTCTCTTAGTGACTACTCTCAAGAAATTCTTGGAAAGATCCCAAACTTATATCAAATTTTTACTTAGCATGCATTCGTTACAAACTAAAATGAAAATCAATCATAAGGCAAGTACTAGCCGTTAAACAAGATAAAGCAGAAAAAAACACTAAAATTATTCAAAAAAATTCAAAGTACATATTTTAACCCAAATATTAATAAACGCTGCGTAGAAGCTATCAACTCGATATTCAGCAGTTACGTAAAGTTTTTGTATGCTAAACATTGTAAAACGGGGGCAAGTGTTTAGAAATAAAACAAAAATGCATTATTTTTCAATTTTGTCCATACATTTGCACAAATTTGTGTTTGCTAGACTTAAAAACCACTTGCATTGTTGTATTCCAACCAATAAAATCAGAAAACATTTACATTTACTAAAATTAGTTTATAATTATAAACGTTCAGGCTGAACAACAGTGTATGTAAATTTGCTCCTATTACAAAATTCCATGCCATCCATTAGGATAGTCGGGCAACACTCCTCTTCAAAATGACATTTCGGGAGGATTTATTTAGCTAATGCCCGAGATAAACATGGGTTTCTGAACATTAACATTTAACCCTACAGTTAGCGATATTCTGGCAACTATATTTGTTTATTTGTAAAGGCATTTTGGAAAGTGTGGGGTCTTTGCATAAACTTCCGGACTAAAGTTGATTATTGGTAAGGCCGAAAGTATTGTATGAACAATTAAGTACGACAATCTGTCAGCAGACGAATTTGACCATTATTGGCAGGGTTGCGCTAGATTTACAATAAATCAAATTACGGAACCCGTTTCAACTGCTGAGGCCTTGGAAAAATGGCCTAACTATAAGCAGCCACTTGGTTTTCGATTGGTAATTCATAATTGTAGTAATATTTTTCTTTATTTTTCGCTTGACTTATTTTACACAAAAAATACTATATGAAGCTCAAAGTAAAAAAGGAAGAAGTCGGAATGAAGCCCAAGAAAAAGTGACAGATGTCGGCGTGTTACAATAAAAGATGGCCGACGACAAAAGATAAAAGGTCTGTTCCCTTACTTTTAAATCTTACGAATTTGTACTAATTCGTACGAATTTTACTCAATGTCGTTCCTTAACTCGAAAAATTCGCAAGAGAGAGCGTCATCGAGAGAGTAAGCTATTACCCCTCCACTGAGAATCTTACGAATTTTTACTCAACAAATTTCTTGGTGTAGAATTGAAAAAGCTGTCAGTCACCTTTCAATGAACAGCTGATTTGAAATTTGTTGTCCTATTTGAAATACGAATACATTTGTTTTGATATCTTGCGTATTAAAATGGTATCAACAGGAGGCAAAATAAAATTAATTGTTATCCTTGTCCTTTCTTACTTCTTACTTGCTGTAAGGAGTAAGAAAGGACAATCGTCTCCACGAAATTTTTAATGCCGTGTCGCTTTTTCCTCTTCTTGAATGCTTGTAGTTCAATCAGTACAAACTCTTCCAGATAGGTATATGAAGAAGAAGTTCGAATAATTTCGAATCACTTTCATCGCTAGGGAGACAAAATAACTAATTTTGTCAGAAAATTAGCAAATTCTTTGAGTTTATACGAAATTTTAACGACTATTCGTAGCATTTTTTTGAATTTTTGAATTATGTATTTGTCATTTTTCGTATTTTACTACAAAAGCGTTCCCTAACTTTTTCGTAAGTGTCTCTCTCCGTGAGAGAATTTATCCCCACCACTGCCATTTTGACAGTCTTTTCCAATTTACTACAAAAGTAAAGGAACAGACCTAATATGTTGGTACACTAAGGAGGAAAGTTCTTTACATTTTTACTACATCTCGGTCAATCTGAGATCTAGATCGACCACGATCTACCTAACTGAAATATCTCGGGTTGTAATAAGAGAAACAATTATGTAAAAATATATTGATAAGCGTTTCTTATTATAGCCTTCAAGCTAACTGATCAATATCTTTCTTCCACAAGCGAATGTTCTTAGCTTCCACAACGCCATTATACGGCAACTGGGTTATATGACAATTCTCTATATCCTTAATGACGTATCTGTCATGAGGTAGTACTTTGTGGACACAATACGGGCCTTTGTATTTAGGTATTAGTTTTTTATTTACGCCAACAGTATTATCAATATTCCTGATAAGAACATTATCCCCTCTTAAGTACGTAGATTCTGGGCGATGGTGTTCTTTAAATGTTCGTGCGTTGTACTGCTGAACCCTTGCTATTGATTCGGAAGCTAGGGTTTAGACCCTTTTCTTGTAGGAATTCAGAAAGTTTGTCCACCTCGGGACCCTTTTGATCAACACCAAATAAAAGTCTACTGTGGGTGGTGCCCACGGATCTATGCACAGTATTATTTAATGCATACTCTACCAATGACAGTTTCCGGACCCAATCATGGTGCTGCACCGATTCACAAAGTTTCCCAAGCATGCCTGTCAGTACTCTATTAACTCTCTCAACTTGACCGTTTGCTTGCGGCGACTGAACCGCTACTTTAACATTATCCAACAGAAAATAGCTAAATTCCAGGGAAAAGAAGCATGTTCCCCTATCCGTAATAACAAACTTCCTTCGTACTAGTCGATATGACCGGGTAAAGTTTCCCAAATTTCGTAAAAGCATCAATAATTAGGGGGATATGCTTTCTCTTTGATCGAATCGCAGGTAGGAAGGCCGGCAGGAACATAGAACATAAGTTTTCCAACCCGGTCCTCTCGAAACACTATACCATCCTGAAGAACAAAGGACTTGGAATTTTCTTTCTCCAGCTTGCCTTTTAATGCGGAAACTATTAAATATTCACTTTGAGCAGCTCTTAACTGGAAGTCAATGTCTTCAGAACTCACAGCAGACACCATAAAGCATCTGCGTGACCCATATTGGCTCCACTACGATGGATGATTTTATAGTTATAGTTTTCCAGTTCAAGTGCCCACCTTGCGATTCGGGGGTTTACTGTCTTTTTATTAAGCGTGAGTGTAAGCGAGCGAGCCTCAATAAACTGACGAAGGACTTTAGAGATAAATCTCTGAAATACACTAGGTGCATTTTTAAGCCCGAAGAGCATTCTGAGGAACTCATACTGTCCATCCGGAGTTACAAATGCAGTAAAATGATTTGAGTCGGAAGAAACCTTAACTCGGTGGAACCCTCTCCTTAGGTCCAGCAATGTGAACACTTTCTTTTCTTCGAGATACTCCAAACAGTCTTCAATAAGCAGAAGCGGATAGTTATCCCGCACTGTAAACTTGTTAAGCGCCCGATAATCGACGCACAATCTTGTTTCCCCGGTTATTTTTTTAACTAGAACAATACTAGAACGATGCATACGGCGATTCACTAGGCTTAATTATCTTCCGATCTAAAAGGTCTTTAACAATGCTGTTAACCTCGCAGCAAATGGCAGTCGCCGCGGAGAGCAAAAGAAGGGAGTATCATTCGTAAGTCGAATATGCATCTCAAAATCTAATGGCTTCACTTTTGATATTTCACAATTAATAAATTTTTCCACAACCAGACACCGAATTCTGGTCCGACATTCAGCTCCTCATCAACTAACATAGGTTCTATTGTACAAATCTCATAAAACCCATCGTCATCCAGAAGAACAGAGTCGCCCCCAACCGAATCGTTACCGCTTAACCTTCTCTTGCGTGAGGGACTGACTTTAAAATAACTAAAATTATCACTACACTGATCAATTAGCTTAGTTGGCTGTGTCGGAACGTAAGTGCACGAATACATATACTTCAAATAATAATCTTTATTAAGCTCGGAAATACAAAGTTCCTCTGAAGATGTTCCCCTTTTGTTCATTTGCAAAGTGACATTGAATATCTGAAGTGCATCGCGGCCCATCAACAAGGGCACCGGCATAGCCTCATCTGGAATGACCAAGAAGAAATTTTTTTTTTACATTCGGAAAGAATAACGAAACTTGAAACCGTAAGTATATAATTTAGTATTTCTTAATCCTTTGTAGTATGATTATGACAATTTTAGGAGGAGTATATCTTGAGGCAACAGCGATTTCTAAACAAAGCTAACCGGACTACCGGTATCCAAAAGAGAATTACAATTAAGAAAAGGAGTGCACTTATTTCCTGATAAAAAGAAAAAAACGCTTACCATTTGTACATCTTTTAAAGATTGGGCTACTTCTTCGTCTTCATCGCTACTAGTTTCGTTGGCCTTAAGGGCATTGTTGTCTGGATTTAAAGCTCCAACTTGTCTCATCTTCCTCGGTGCGTTTGGGCAGTTCTTGTAAGTGTTGCCCGTGACGAAAGCACAAACCTGGTGGTCGCTTCGTCTCCGGGCAATTGACTGCAAGATGTGCATAATTGGAGCAGTTGTAACACCTGATGTCCTGTCCTTTTGCGGAAGTTGTGATTTGACTTCGATTGCTGGAATGTGCATTCTCATATCTCGGCAAGAGGCTCTTCAGTTCGGCGATGGATTAAGCAGCATACAAAATTGAGATGTTCGACGATGAATCTTCAAGGTCTTCAGTAATGAACTTGACTGGTTCCAGCATTGACAGAACATAATGTAGCAAAGATTCGTCTTTGCGAGGTGATTGCCGACTAAGCTTTTATTATACCTCCCGCCTGCTCATATGTTTGTTGAACTCTGGCAGCTAGAGGTTCTTAAGAGAGGCCCAGCTGTCAACGCGCACTGTTCGAAGAAGCACTTTGGCGGTCCCCTCCAGCAGTCGGCGAGCACTAATCGCAAGCTAGCGATTGAACAACATCTTCGTAGTCAGCGATCCACTTTTCCACACTATATTCGTCGTAACCAGAAAGTGGAGAAACAGCGTTCTCCATGTCGGAAAAATCAACTCGCCTACCATACGCTGCAACTGGTTCTATCTCCCGTAGCTCTCTTTGTAGTTCCAGAATACGTTTTTTTCTTTCCAACCAAGCTAGCTCTCGTTCATCTTCTCCATCGGATACGGAACTTTCGAAAGACGGCACATTTGCTGCAGCTAATCTAACAACGTGCGTGGCAGATGTCGATGGTCTCACGTATGTGGCACGTGTGTCTGAAGGCGCCGCTGCGTCGCAGTCTGCGATTTGTTCAGAAGCACATGGTTTGCCTGAATCAGAAATGTCTCGTTGGGTGCGCGTTGCGATAACTGGATCAGAAGTCGGCGTATAAGAAATGCACGGTATCGCACAGATCACTTCTTGAGTCGTCACAAAAGGCACTGAAGTCGGAGTTGGGCGTCCATCGCCTGGAGTTACGTCGTCAGAGATTACAAACTCTGCAACACCGATTGTATCCTCGTGCAAGGAATGTAGCTGTGCGATGGTAGCAGTAGCCGGAACTTCGACATTGGCGTCATTTAAGTCGTCGATCACTTGTGCTTTGCATAACCTTTCCGCCATTTTTTTTTATCTGTGATTTATCTAACGATCACTCGAAGTTTTAATTAAATTTTATTATAGTTTTATTGGGAACCCCACATCTGAGGTTTTAGTAATATTCTTTTTTATTTTTCGCTTAACACAAAAAATATTATGTGAAGCTCAAAGTAAAAAATTAATGTGGTATTCGATTGGGCGCTCTCAGAGCACTTTTTTTGCTCTCAGAGCAATTTTTATGTTCGTTTGGTACCCAAAAAAGCAATCTTTTTCAGATTTCAGAGCACTTTTGCGAATCTGGATATTTTCTCAGATTTGCTTCAGATTTAGCAATACACGTGCGTTTGAGTTTGACAACTAGTGGAGTTTGTTTACATTTTAGTGAAATTTTTCAACTGCAAAGAAACGCATTGCATCGGGTGGATCTATTTTTGTTAATAATTTATGTACAAAAGTTTAGAAATCAATCCGGGCGAGCATTTTGAATGTTTTCATATAAAATTGAACCAGTGAATAGAAAACGCTTAGAAAAGTGTGGAAGGCTACACATATTGCAGTCGCACAAATATCAACAAAAAAAAGAGCAAGTGACGTTTTTGTGTTCGATTAGCCACACGAAATCTGAAATCTGAGGGCAAATCTGAAGAAGCCCAATCGAATACCACATAAGAAGTCTAATAAAAGATGGCCGACGACAAAAGATAAAATGTTGGTACACTAAGGAGGAAAGTTCTTTACATTTTTAATACATAATTTCATTTAATTTACGCACACTTTAGAATACTTACTTTACTTTACTTACTTAACGGGCTCCCGACCCGTGGAGAGTCTCTGCCTGAGACACTGCAGCTTTCCATCCTCTGCGATCCCGGGCACGCTGCTACCAGTTATCCAGACCAAGCGCTCTGGCATCCGCGATGGCTTGGTCTTTGAAACGGAGGTTCGGTCTTCCTTGTCGTCTCGAACCTGGCGGCTGGGATTCGAAGATCCTCTTAGCTGGAGCATTATTGTCCATTCGCTCGATGTGGCCGAGCCAATGTAGTCGACGTATTTTGGCCTTTTGGACTACATCCACATCTTGGTACAGCTCATAGAGTTCGCGGTTGTATCTTCTCCTCCATTCGCCCTCCTCGCACACAGGACCAAAAATCCGCCGAAGAATTTTTCTTTCGAAGGAGCCCAGTATCAGCTCTCCCTTCCTGCTTATCGTCCAGCACTCGGCGCCATAAAGCAGAACTGGCAGGATAAGGGTTCTGTAAAGCATACATTTTGTCCTTCGAGTTAGGAGTTTTGAACCCAATTGTTTTGCCAAACCGAAGTAGCAGCGGTTTCCTAGGGTAATTCTTCGCCGGATCTCCACTAGGATGTCATTTGTGGAGTTCATGTTTACTCCGAGGTAGATAAACTCCTAAACTACCTCGAAATTGTTGCTATCAATAGTGACGTTCTGTCCTAGGCGGTGGACAGATGCTTGTTTGTTTGTTGATAGCATGTACTTAGTCTTGTCCTCATTTACTACAAGACCAACGAATTTCGCCTGTTCTTCAATCGCCGTAAAAGCCTCTATCACGGCACGCTGGGAGCGACCGATGATGTCAATATCGTCTGCATACCCCAGTAGCTGGACGGATTTGTTGAAGATAGTGCCTTCC
This sequence comes from Cheilosia impressa, assembly GCA_948293265.1. Classification (NCBI taxonomy): domain Eukaryota; kingdom Metazoa; phylum Arthropoda; class Insecta; order Diptera; family Syrphidae; genus Cheilosia; species Cheilosia impressa. The sequence goes on from OX411880.1 coordinate 60,415,288, forward strand.
GTGTTGACACCTGCCCTGCGCACTATCTGCTCTAGCACGAGATTGAAGAAGTCACATGATAATGCGTCTCCTTGCCGAAATCCGGTGCATGTTTCGAATAGCTCGGAGGAACTACTTCCAAATTGCACGTTGCAGCGTGTGTTCTCCAGCGTCACGCTACATAGCTGGATCAGTTTTGCCGGGATCCCGAATTCGGCCATCGCCACATAAAGCTCCTGACGATGAATGCTATCATATGCGGCTTTGAAGTCGATGAATAGGTGGTGAGTCTCGACTTGAAATTCATTGGTCTTTTCCAGGATTTGCCTCAGTGTGAAAATTTGGTCTGTAGTCGATCTGCCGGGCCGGAAGCCACACTGGTACGTGCCGATTAGTGTGTTGCAGAACGGTTTGAGACGTTCACACGGTACGTTGGATAGGATCTTGTATGCGACATTAAGCAGGGATATGCCTCGATAGTTCTTGCAAGCCATAGGATCGCCTTTTTTGTAGATGGGGCATATGGAGCTGATAGTCCAGTCATCGGGCATACTTTCCTCCACCCATACTTGGTTGATGATTTGGTGCATGCGCCCTACCAAAACATCACCACCGTATTTGAAGAGCTCCGCTGGTAAACCATCAGAGCCGGCGGCCTTGTTGTTCTTTAGCTTTCTTTCGCTTTTTTAATTACTCCATTACGTACCTAGTAAGAAAAAGATATTGTACTCGTACAAAATTTCGAGCTCGAGATGTTAATCAATGCTGACATTACGATGATAGAACTTAGCACCGTCAAACCGAGTGCATATGCTGACCAAGCGTCTGGGTCAATAAAATGAAGTTCCATGGAAATTAACCTGACGAACGGAAATGCAAGCTATGGGAAAATAATATTGTAAGCAATTTGGAGTGTAAATGCAAGCTTTCCATAATGAAGAAAATATTGTCACAAGTTAGTCGTAATTGATTATTTAACAAATAAAGGTGAGAGCAACCTGCTCTTAATATATTTTTTTGAAATTTTCGAGTAAATCTTTTTTAACTGGCTCCCAACGTTGGGCGTGGGGCTGCGCTCTGTAACACTGTACAAATTTACTGTTAACATAAAATATCGAGTGAACTCAGGCATTAACCAAGCCTAAAACCAGTGAAAGTGTTTGCAAATAAAGAATGGACAACCAATCCACCAACATAACAGTGAAATAAATAAAGAGTGGACAACCAAACAGCATAGTGAAGTTACCAAAAGAGTGGATAACCAAACCACCACGATAACAGTGCAGTGATAGGGAAAACGAAGGAACAAAAAGGAGTCAGTAAACACTGACAGCCGCCCTAACCAGCAGAAAGCACCCCAGAACCCACAAAACAAATACGTTAAGAAGAGATGCTACAAGAATTAATTAAAACATTACTGTAAGTCAATAATAAATAACTTAAGTAACAAGAATTTACATACTTTATACCTGTATGAAACCAAATCATATTTAATCCAATATGAACAAAATAATGGCATAAGTCTTACAATTGTGAAATACTACTCAGAAAGTTCATTACAAATTTAACTATTTCTTTCTAAATTATTGCTCTGAAAGAAAGCACGTTGATTAAAACATCCCTTATCATTACTTTAACGATATAATTGATTCTCTCATTTATTTAAAACATGTCTCGAAAGATGTCAAACCCTAACAACCTAATACGACCAGCCCGCCTAGAAATCCCTGCAGATAATGTTGCAGCTCCTTAACCTCCTGCTCCCATTCCTCTCCCTGCTTATAATGCAATTAACGATGACATGATTCAGATAATCTCACAACTAAAGCATCTAATTCAACTTCATGTGATCAAATTCCAAGTAAGGTTTTGAAAAATATATCTCTTCTTGTTTCAGATGTATTATGCCATATCTTCAATCTAAGTATACAAAAGGGTATTTTTCCAGATTCACTTAAAACAGCTGTTGTAATTCCACTACATAAAAAAGGTGATACAATGTCCTTGAACAATTACCGTCCAATTTCCCTTTTATCAGTATTTTCAAAAGTCTTCGAGAAGGGGGTCAAATCAAGAATGCTGTCTTACCTAAATAAAATAAATTTCTTCAGTGATTCGCCGTTTGGCTTTCGTAGTGGCAAATCGACTGAAGATGCCTTATTAAATATGTGCGGTGAAATATATAATAGTCTAAATGAATCTGTTATCCCTGCTTCCCTCTTCACTGATATCACTAAAGCTTTTGACATGGTTGATCATAAGATATTGCTTAATAAACTTTATAACGCAGGTTTCAGAGGTTTTAGCCATGACTGGTTTACTACTTATTTAAAAAATCGTAGTCAGAGAGTTAGAATTCGAAATTGTTTGAGTGAAAAAGTTCTCATCAACATAGGTGTTCCACAAGGATCTGTTTTAGGTCCTATTCTGTTTTTAATTTTTGTAAATTCGCTTTTCATTCAACATTTTTTGTCTTATCACGGTAAGTGCTATTTCAACATTTTTTTGGATGTAAATTATGACCTAGATTTAATGAGGAGATGGTTCAAACTTCACAAATTGGTCATAAGCAATAAAACGAAGTTCATGTTTTTTAACATAATGGGTAAAATCTGTGAAGAAATGCCTTTACACTACCACTCACCCGATTGCAATAGATTCCGTTTAACTAATTCCTATACAAACGATAATAATATAACCACTTTTGATTGCCATGCATATTGCTCTGCCGACTGCTTTGAAATCGAACGCGTAGACAACTTTAAGTACTTAGGTATTACTTTGGATAATAGGCTCAGTTGGAAAGAACATACCACGTCATTGAAGCAATATCTAAACAGCGCTGTTAGGCATATTTACCATCTTAGTCTATATTGCAGTTTGCCTGTCTTAAAGCTAGTCTATAACGGTCTACTTAAATCTAAACTCCAGTATGGTATAGCTTGTTGGGGTGGTACACATTCCAATAAAATAGAGCCTCTGCTAGTCAAACAAAAACATGCTGTCCGTATTTTATGTAAAGTTAATCGTCTTACTCCTAGTTTTGAGCTGTTTAAAAGTCTTGGTTTTCTGCCTTTAAGGCATTATAAGGTTTTAAAAATATTTTTTGAAAATTCCGGCAATAACTCCTCAAGGGTTTATGATAACCAAAATCTACGTGCTAACACCAGAAATTTCGACAATGTACCCACTATAAAAAAATCGCATTTTTCTCGCTTTTGTATAGTTACTGCGCCCCGTTTATTTAACAAAAGGCCTTGTCGTCTAAGATGCCTTAGAGTTAAATCAGTCTTCCTTAAAAATGTTAAGCGTTGGCTTTTTTCTTTAAACCACGATATTATTGGTGACTTGCTGATTCCTTTGGTTTAATTTTTTGTTCTTTTCTTTTTCTTACTGATTATATCTTTTTTAAATTTTTGAAACTTTTTTGTACTTAATCTCTTATTTTATTTTTTAATTTTTTATTATTTGTTTTTATCACTGCATTTTATCGCATCCCCATCGATAAATTAGTCCCTGTTTGTTAAATACGTTTCGTACATTCGCCGCTTGTCAGAATCTGACAATGGAATGTATGTAGCTATTTCACTTTAAAGCTAAAAGCTGTATTCTTTAAAAAAATAATTTTGTTGAACTATCGATTTATCTTTTGTATAGCTTTAAGTTTTTTTGAATTAAATAAAGACAATAATAATAATAATAATAATAATAGGCCCATCATCCACACAAAATGCAGAGAGTTTTCCACACTGAAGGACCCGATCCGGACGAGAAGACATCGGAGGAATACGAAAACGAGATAGAACAAGAAGACCAAAACTATGACCAGACATTAACGAATTACATTGACTCACAAGATCACCTTGACTTTGATCAACCTGAAGAACTGGACAACATTTATTTTTTAGATTAGCATCCTCGTCACTTCTCTATTTCGAACATATTTCTAGAAGTGGAGAGACCTTAAAATTCCTTATCGACACCGGGTCTAACAAGAATTACATCCAACCACGTCATATTAAGAAACCCTTCTACGCTCATTCCGTTGGGGGAAGCATCAAAATAACACACCATGCACTTATCCAACTTTTCGGTCCCCAAACAGACAAAATGAAATATTTTATTCTCCCCAGTCTTATTTCATACGATGGGATCATAGGACATGACACCCTAAAACAATTAAACGCAATCAAACATACTAGCAAAAATCACATGTCTATCCACTCCGGTTTCACCCATTCAAGAATTATAATCCCACTCAAACAACATCAATCACAATCTGTCAACAACATAAACATTAGAACTGACCACATGACTAAAGATCAACATTCTAAACTTATTAAAATTATTCATAAATGCCCCAATCCCTTTTCGGAACCAAATGAAAAACTAACATACACCACAATGGTTAAAGGAAAAATTCGAACTACAACCCGAGACCCCGTGTATTCGAAATAATATCCTTATCCCAAGGCACTTAAAAATGAAGTCGGAAAAGAAATACGAAAATTATTAGAAGATGGAATCATAAGACCTTCAAGATCCCCTTATAATTCTCCTGTTTGGGTTGTCCCCAAAAAAATGGATGCTTCAGGAGAAAAAAATTTCCGAATGGTAATTGACTACCGCAAGCTGAACGCTGTAACTATTGCCGACAAGTATCCAATTCCTGAAATATCCGAAATCCTGACAAATCTTAGTAAAAATCAATGGTTTTCCATAGTGGACCCACTTAAAGAATCTGATATAGAAAAAACTGCCTTCTCGGTAAACAACGGCAAGTTCGAGTTTACTCGCCTGCCATTCGGGCTTAAGAACGCTCCTTCCATTTTCCAGAGAGCCCTGGATGACATCCTAAGGGATCTTATTGGAAAATGTTGCTACGTCTACATCGATGACATTGTCATCTTCGGGAAGGACGAAACCGAAAATTTTTGGAATCTGGAAAAAGTATTTCACACATTAGAAACCGCAAACATGAAAATTCAACTAGACAAGTGTGAATTCTTTCAAAAGGAAGTTGAATTTTTAGGATTTATTATTGGCAGATCTGGAATAAAAACTAACCCGAAAAAAGTACAGGCTATAGTTGATCGATCTACCCCGAAAACCTAAAAGAACTTCGATCCTTTCTCGGAATGTCAGGATAATATCGCCGATTTATAAGGGATTATTCCAAATTGGCGAAACCTCTGACATCCCTTCTAAGAGGGGAAGACGGACACGTGTCCAAAGATATGTCAAAGAAAAAACTAATTCAGTTAGATCAAGAAGCCATCGAAGCATTCAATAAATTAAAAAGCTCTCTTATTTCTGAAGAAGTAATTCTTCAATATCCAGACTTTGACAAAAGCTTTCAACTTACAACCGACGCTTCTGACTACGCCATTGGCGCAGTTCTTTCTCAAAATAATAAGCCAATCACATTTCTTTCCAGAATCTTAAGCAAAATAGAAGAAGGTTACGCCACAAATGAAAAAGAAATGCTGGCGATTATTTGGTCCCTCAATTCTTTAAGGAACTTCCTTTACGGATCCCGTAAAGTTAATAATTATACAGACCACCAACCCCTTACCTATGCCTTGAGCAACAAAAATACAAACTCCAAAATGAAACGGTGGAAAGCCATATTGAAGGAGTATAACTATGAACTTCAATACAAACCAGGCAAGGAAAACGTGGTTGCCGACTCCTTTTCAAGGCCTCCCCAAATAACCGGAATTCATTCAATGACACCAACTGAACATAGTGCCGATAGCTCATCGCAAAACCTCATACCATCCGTAGAGACCCGCATAAACGTTTTCCGAAACCAACTTTTACTCAAAATAGGAGATGAAAATAGTTATCAGATTCAAAATCCCTTCGACAACTACGCAAGACATACTTTGATACGACAAGACTATTCAGACAACGACATCATTGACATTTTCAAAAGATATCTCAATCCAAATAATATTAACGGTGTTCTGACAGACGTAATGACGATGGGAAGAGTACAAGAAATTTACCCTTTACACTTCAGAGACTATCGTATCCGATTCACCCAGAAAATTGTTGTCGCTGAGCCGTGGTTACGTGCAGACGTACTTTAACAAAGCAGTGTGAAATTAAGTATTAAAATAAAAGCCCAAACAAAAACAAATTTATTAACTTTAATTAATCACTGAGTTACACATATATTATATTTCATATAAAAAAAGTGGTAAGCGGGAAAATCCAAAAAACAACTGGTAAGATGAACAAGTGCAGTAGATGCAATGATCCGTTACCACTTGATGGCGAGTTTGCTACTTGCTCTAACTGTAATGGAGATTTACATTTTGAGTGCACCTCAATATCCCAAAACTCTTACCGTAAGATGTCCCAGCAGTCTAGGAAAAACTGGATATGTTCTTCATGCAGGGAAAAGAACAAAGCCGAGCTAGAAGAGGTCCAAAGTGCCAAAAGATCTAGGACAGCAGAGTCCTCAAAGACCGGCTCAACCGTGATTGTGCAGTCAGATAACAGTGCTGTAAACAAAGAACTGAAGGAAATAAAGGCACTATTAAAGGAGTATGCAAGAGCGGTAGATTTCACCACTTGCAAGTATGATGAAATAAACAAAACACTTGAAACGAACAATAGCTTACTGCAATCCCTAATGAAAGAACTTGAAGACTACAAAAAGCAGATTCAATCCAAAGACGAACAAATTTCACTTTTGCAGACACAGGTCAACACCTTGGAACAAAAGCAAATTGACAGAAATGTCGAAATACGTAACGTTCCAATGTCCAACAATGAAAATGCTTTGGATATAGTTAAGGCAATAGGTGAAACAATTAATACACAAATAACAGAAGACGACATTGAAGATATATACACATATAATGATAGAAAAAACAAGCAAATGAAAAACATTGTTGTAAGTTTCACGCGAAAGAACACAAAAAACACTTTCCTCGAGAGAGTAAAACAAAAGAGAAATGTTAAATACGGTGAAGTTGAAATTTCGAGCCACCTTTTGGCACAAAAAATACAAGAATTCAATTGGGAAGAATTGAATGAGTGTACAGATGTAAATGAGCTTTATCAAAAATTCAAAGAGACAATGAATACTCTGACTACAACATCAACGGTGATAAGAAAAAAAAGGAGCACGGAACATAGTTGGATAAACGCTGAGTTGAAGAACGACTGCAAAGAACGCGACAGACTTTACAGGCGGTACAAAAACAACAGACAAAACGAAGATTACCACAGAGAATATAAAGTGTATCGAAATGAATTAAACAAGAAAATAGCTAGAACAAAGGCTAGCTTCTATAAACAAAAGTTCCTAAGCTGCAAAAGCGACCCCAGGGAGACTTGGAAACTTGTAAATTCTATTTTGGGCAAGAAGAAAAGCAATCTAGATGACATCTTAAAAAATAACTTCTCGAAAGAAAAGAACATAAATGAACTAGCCAACAGATTCGCTAAGACTCTAACTGCAGAAATAAGAAACACTGTACATGAATGTAATCATCAATTTTATTACGGGCAATCAACTAGCATACAACATTCCATTTACGCCGAGCATGCGTCTGTTGCAGAGGTGTATAATATTCTCAACTCGTTGAAAGGCAATAAATCGGCGGGGATAGACGGAATAAGGCCGATTGACTTGAAAAATAACTCACTAACTCTATCCCCAATTTTAACGAAGCTGATTAACATGAGTATAGCGCAAGGGTTAATTCCGAACATGCTCAAAACATCAATAGTTCGACCGATACACAAAGGTGGTCGAAAAGATGAAATACAAAACTACAGACCAATTTCAATCCTATGGAAGATGTTCTAGCAAATAGGCTGTACGAATTCATCGAGAAGTACAATATTCTGAACAAACATCAATTTGGCTTCCGCAAAGGCAAAAGTATAAATAGACTGCTTGGAGACTTCGCTAACAAAATGTACCACAGCCTGGACAAAAATCACAGCTCAGTAGTTCTATTTATTGACTTCAAAAAGGCCTTCGACACTCTGAACCACAAGCAAATCCTGAGACAGCTTGAAAAAAATGGAATTCGTGGACACATATTAGCATGGTTTGAAAATTACCTAAACAATAGAACCTTAAGGGTTAAGATTGGTGAACATGTAAGTGAAGATGAAAAGATTGAATATGGGGTCCCGCAGGGATCAAAGTTGGGTCCACTTTTCTTTATTATTTACGTCAATGATCTACTGTCTGTGTTAAAGTACAGTACGGGATATGCCTATGCGGACTACACAGCAATCGTAGTTAGCCATAGGATCGTTGACGAAGCTGAAAAACTTATGCAAAAAGATTGCAACAGAGTGATAGCTTGGTGTCACGACCACGGATTAATTATCAACGCACTGAAGACTAAGGTAATGCACATTCGCCCGCCGCATATCCAAAAAACTAAACTAAAGATAAAAATGCATGACATAGATTGTTTGCACACAACTGGCAATCACGGAACAATAAAAGAAGACGACGACTGCATATAAATATCTGGGACTCGTGGTTGATTATAACTTCAAATGGAATTACCATATTGAAGTACTGAAAAAGAAATTGTGCCAATCAGCATTCGCTCTCTTCCACCTGAGCAATCTCTGCACATACAGTGTACTAAAACAATGCTACTTTGGACCTGTGGAGTCGCACTTAAGGTACGGCATATTAGCATGGGGAAGAGCCTCATGCATGCAACAACTTCAAAGGCTGCAAACACGACTGCAAAAAATTGTGCAGAGAGCACACAGAAATGAACCAGTTACTATGTTAAATATTACCAAAATCTATGAACTGGAAATACTAGCAACTTTTCACAGCGACAACACCTATAAAGTACAAACGCAGCAGAGAGTGAATACAAGAAGACGGCAACAGAACATGTACCAAATTCCGAGGTTCTGGAATGATTATGGCAGAAGGACGTACAACGTGGCAGTCCCATCTGTATTTAATAAACTCCCAAGAGAACTTCTCAACCTTTCTAGAAAAGAATTTGTTAAAAAAGCCAAAGAATTTTATATGTATTCATAAAAAACATAAATAATATGTATAATGTAAATGTTATTAAATTATTTTTGAAAATATTGTGAAAATTAATTGATGTTAAAATATATTCTTGCACGTTAATTTGCTGTATAACTTTTTATTAATTATATGAGCTCAGCAATAAACAAATGTATAACAAAATTGTAAACAGTCTTCTGCAGACAAGCCCTTCCGGCTTTGCAGAAAAACCAATGTAAACTTAAATTGAAAAAACTGAAATAAAATTGAATTGAATTGAATTGAAAAAAAAAATGTTGAAGACGTACCCAACGAAATAGAGCAGGAAGAAATAATTCTAAAGATACATCGCAGAACCCATCGCAACGCCGAAGAAAACCGGGTCCAATTGCTAGAAAACTTCTATTTCCCTAAAATGTCATCAAAAATTAAAACCCTGGTAAACCGTTGCATAACCTGTAAACAAAGTAAATACGACAAGTACCCTAATAAGCCACATCTGAAACCTACACCCATCCCTAATTATCCGGGGTACACCATTCATATCGATATATTTTCCACCGCTCAAACTAGAACAATCCCATCACGCTCAATCGAAGATATTAAACGACAACTACGAGATATTATATTCTTCTTTTGCATCCCTGAAGTTGTCGTAATAGATAACGAGAAGGCACTAAATTCAGCCTCAATAACTTCAATGCTGGAAGATGACCTTCAAGTTAAGATTTTTAAAACACCTCCATATAAAAGTGAAGTGAACGGTCAATTTGAACGCTTCCATTCCACATTGTCAGAAATCATGAGGTGTCTGAAATCAGATGGACCTGCACGGTCTTTTGAAGAACTCTTAGAACGAGCCGTAAACGAATACAACTTCACTATCCATTCAACGACAGATAAGAAACCAATAGAACTATTTTACGGACGAATACCCAGACTAAATCCCGAACAATTTGAAAAGACACGGTTGACTAATAATGAAAAACTTAGAATCAAACAAGAGAAGGATACTAAATACCATAACAAAAAAAGGAAACCGATTAAGGACTATCAAGTAGGACAAACTATTTATGTTAGAAACAATAAACGTCTAGGTTCGAAACTAACCGGCAGATACCGCCCAGAAATAGTTAAGGAAAACAAAAACTCTACCGTCATAACCGAATCCGGTAAAGTAGTACAAAAAAGTAACATCAGAAATAAAATAAAATTTTTCCAGATGTGCGTTTTGCACTTGCCAGGCAACCTTGCAAATATTGGACTTCTCAAACGCACAAATAGTAACCTTTCACGTTGGACAGACAAAGATACAAGAAGGAAATTTTAAACTAATACATGTTATCAACATAGACCAATACGACCAATTCATATCTGCAATATTTCCTATCCTTAAACTTGCATCAACCCAAAACCATACAATATTCCCCTTGATATCACACGAGCTGCAACAAATTAAAAATCTTTTGTAGCACATGGAAATGGATTGCTGGCAACCCAGACCATGATGATTTTGTCACCATCAAAGAATAAGTCACAGAAGTACTTAAAAATAATAACAAGCAGGTTGTCATAAATCAATTATACAATGAGAGAATCGGCCTTACTAATAATCAAACACTAATGTCGACGATTAGCTGGTTGCCAGAGTTAGTAAAAATGTACAGCATTAGTAAAACGGTACCAATAAACAATTAGACCTCCACATTTGCTAGTGCGACAACTTTCTTAGAAACTATTACATTTTTTGTCATCGCAGAATTCAAATTTCATAATTTGTTTTCGTGAAAAACAAGGTCAATGGTTTATTTCACAACGAGGATTTTATTCTAAAAAAAGGAATATTTAAATTGCAAATTAATTTGCCCAACAGATTTCGTTTAAAAGCTTTTTGAAGCTTATTATAAGCAAAAAGCAAAACAGAAAATAGGAAATGCACAAAATATCCGCTGATCTGTCAAATATCGTATGCAAATCAGTAATGCCCTATTGTTCGATCGGACACAATTTTCGGTACTTTTTATAGTACTCTTTCCTTTGTTTTCTAATAGTTCACGATTGATTTATGAGTGAATTTGTGTTGTAATAAGGTCTCTTTTAAATTATTCAATAAACGGAACACAGTTTATTAGAATGCTTTGATTTATTCGTTGGCTGATAATGCAAATCAAAACTTATTGGTAGTCTAAAGATCACATTTAGATCGTTAGCAAGTAAATATTTTCGAAAGAAATATTAACCTGCTTATTCATTTCCGTTTGAAAAACAGTACTACCGAAAGTATATGGAGGTGTGAAAATAAATACAATTTGATGTTTTAAAAATTGCATAGCTTATATCACTTAATTCGGTGAAAAAAATATAAAGCCTTGGACATTCTTCTACATGTCAATACATAAACTGACATGTTTTCTCCTAGATGAATTCGCACCAAGTAATAAAGAACTTTGTATAACTTAAATTCGGACATACTACCTGATATTCCTCCAGCAGTTCCTAAATTTATTATTTCGCGTGGATTTTTCTGAGTGCTGACAATTCTTCTATCTATATTTCCCGCTAAGTCAACCTTTTCACAACAACCATTTCCACACCAATATTTGAGATCTTCATCCAAAATCTACCTGCCGCCTAAGGTACTAAGAATTGTAAAAAAAAAGGTATCCAGGTATGAGTCCAATATTAAATGAACAGATATTTTATTCCCTTAGCGACTACTCTCAAGAAATTCTTGGAAAGATCCCAAACTTATATCAAATTTATTTTTTACTAAGCATGCATTCGTTACAAACTAAAATGCAAATCAATCATAAAGCAAGCACTAGCGGTTAAACAAGACAAAGCAGAGAAAAACACTAACCATTTCTTTTAATCAAAATATTCGAAGTAGATATTTTAACCCAAATATTAATAAACGCTGCGTAAAAGTTATCAACTCGTTATTCAGCAGTTACGTAAATTTTTGTATGCTATCTGATACCTACTAGCTACTTACTTGTGCACATTTTTGTTTATTAATACGGGGGTAAGTGTTTAGAAATAAAACAAAAATGCATTATTTTTCAATTTTGTGCATACATTTGTACAAATTTGAGTTTGCTAGACTTAAAAACCACTTGCATTGTTGTATTCCAACGAATAAAATCCGAAAACATTTACAATTTACTAAAATTAGTTTATAAATTATAATTATAAACATCCAGGCTGAACAACAGCGTATGTATATTTGCTCCTATTACGAAATTCCATACCATCATTTAGGAGGGTTGGGCAACACTCCTCTGCAAAATGACATTTCGGGAGGATTTATTTAGCTAATGCCCGAGATAAACATGGGTTTCTGAACATTAACATTTAACCCTACAGTTAGCGATATTCTGGCAACTATATTCGTTTATTGGTAAAGGGATTTTGGAAAGTGTGGGGTCTTTGCATAAACTGCCAGACTAAAGTTGATTATTGGTAAGGCCGAATGAATAATATCACTAAGGTACAAAACGAAATACAGAAATTATTGAAAGAAACAATAAAGTAAGCTTCGAGGTAATAGCAAATGTACAATACAAAATTAAACTTGTAAAAGAAGAAATAGAAAATGTTAATTATGCCATTCATTGGGCTAAATTAGGCATGATCAATTCATTTATTTTATCAAAAAAAGAAATAGAACTTGCTACAAATATTTTAGATAAACAACAATTACCATATAACATAATAGAAGAAGCTTTAGATTTCTCAGAAGTAAAAGTCATAAGCAATAGCTCAACAATACCTACTCTATATTATAAACATTCCGTTAACAACAAATGAAACCTATGAAAGTCTTGTAATTAAACCAGTAAAGAAAAGTAATATTGTAACAGAAATTTTATTTGAAGTAATTCTTAGGAATAATGAAGAGATGTACGGAACTGTAAAAAAATGTAAAAGTTATAACCCCTTATCCATTTGTAATTCAAAAGACATTGTCAACATTAGAAACGATACATGTATTCCCAGCTTGCTCAACAGTCTCCCAGCTATCTGCAACACCGTCAATAGTCAGCATACTCCAACCATAGACGAGATATCAATAGACAATATATTACTAAATCAATTTACCGGAACCGTACAAGTAGAAAACATCATCAGAAAACAGCCTCAATGGAACATTCCTAATAAAATTCCACAACACCACTATTAATATCAATGGTCAATCATTTATTTCCCAACAAGTATCAACAAGGCTCATAGGACATGACACCCTAAAACAATTAAACGCAATCATCCATACTAGCAAAAATCACATGTCTATCCACCCCGGTTTCACCCATTCAAGAATTTCAATCCCACTCAAACAACATCAATCACAATCTGTCAACAACATAAACATTAGAACTGACCACATGACTAAAGATCAACATTCTAAACTTATTAAAATTATTCATAAATGCCCCAATCCCTTTTCGGAACCAAATGAAAAACTAACATACACCACCATGGTTAAAGGAAAAACTAACAACCCGAGACACCGTGTATTCGAAATCATATCCTTATCCCAAGGCACTTAAAAATTAAGTCGGAAAAGAAATACGAAAATTATTAGAAGATGGAACCATAAGACCATCAAGATCCCCTTATAATTCTCCTGTTTGGGTTGTCCCCAAAAAAATGGATGCTTCAGGAGAAAAAAATTTCCGAATGGTAATTGACTACCGCAAGCTGAACGCTGTAATTATTGCCGACAAGTATCCAATTCCTGAAATAGCCGAAATCCTGACAAATCTTAGTAAAAATCAATGGTTTTCCATAGTGGACCTAAGAAGTGGCTTTCATCAGATCCCACTTAAAGAATCTGATATAGAAAAAACTGCCTTCTCGGTAAACAACGGCAAGTTCGAGTTTACTCGCCTGCCATTCGGGCTTAAGAACGCTCCTTCCATTTTCCAGAGGGCCCTGGATGACATCCTAAGGGATCTTATTGGAAAATGTTGCGTCTACATCGATGGCATTGTCATCTTCGGGAATTACGAAACCGTAAATTTTTTGAATCTGGAAAAAGTATTTCACACATTAGAAACCGCAAACATGAAAATTCAACTAGACAAGTGTGAATTCTTTCAAAAGGAAGTTGAATTTTTAGGATTTATTATTGGCAGATCTGGAATAAAAACTAACCCGAAAAAAGTACAGGCTATAGTTGATCGATCTACCCCGAAAACCTAAAAGAACTTCGATCCTTTCTCGGAATGTCAGGATATTATCGCCGATTTATAAGGGATTATTCCAAATTGGCGAAACCTCTGACATCCCTTCTAAGAGGGGAAGACGGACACGTGTCCAAAGATATGTCAAAGAAAAAACTAATTCAGTTAGATCAAGAAGCCATCGAGGCATTCAATAAATTAAAAAGCTCTCTTATTTCTGAAGAAGTAATTCTTCAATATCCAGACTTTGACAAAAGCTTTCAACTTACAACCGACGCTTCTGACTACGCCATTGGCGCAGTTCTTTCTCAAAATGATAAGCCAATCACATTTCTTTCCAGAATCTTAAGCAAAATAGAAGAAGGTTACGCCACAAATGAAAAAGAAATGCTGGCGATTATTTGGTCCCTCAATTCTTTAAGGAACTTCCTTTACGGATCCCGTAAAGTTAATAATTATACAGACCACCAACCCCTTACCTATGCCTTGAGCAACAAAAATACAAACTCCAAAATGAAACGGTGGAAAGCCATATTGGAGGAGTATAACTATGAACTTCAATACAAACCAGGCAAGGAAAACGTGGTTGCCGACTCCTTTTCAAGGCCTCCCCAAATAACCGGAATTCATTCAATGACACCAACTGAACATAGTGCCGATAGCTCATCGCAAAACCTCATACCATCCGTAGAGACCCCCATAAACGTTTTCCGAAACCAACTTTTACTCAAAATAGGAGATGAAAATAGTTATCAGATTCAAAATCCCTTCGACAACTACACAAGACATACTTTGATACGACAAGACTATTCAGACAACGACATCATTGACATTTTCAAAAGATATCTCAATCCAAATAATATTAACGGTGTTCTGACAGACGAAATGACGATGGGACGAGTACAAGAAATTTACCCTTTACACTTCAGAGACTATCGTATCCGATTCACCCAGAAAATTGTTGAAGACGTACCCAACGAAATAGAGCAGGAAGAAAAAATTCTAAAGATACATCGCAGAGCCCATCGCAACGCCGAAGAAAACCGGGTCCAATTGCTAGAAAACTTCTATTTCCCTAAAATGTCATCAAAAATTAAAACCCTGGTAAACCGTTGCATAACCTGTAAACAAAGTAAATACGACAAGTACCCTAATAAGCCACATCTGAAACCTACACCCATCCCTAATTATCCGGGGTACACCATTCATATCGATATATTTTCCACCGCTCAAACTAGAACAATCCCATCACGCTCAATCGAAGATATTAAACGACAACTACGAGATATTATATTCTTCTTTTGCATCCCTGAAGTTGTCGTAATAGATAACGAGAAGGCACTAAATTCAGCCTCAATAACTTCAATGCTGGAAGATGACCTTCAAGTTAAGATTTTTAAAACACCTCCATATAAAAGTGAAGTGAACGGTCAATTTGAACGCTTCCATTCCACATTGTCAGAAATCATGAGGTGTCTGAAATCAGATGGACCTGCACGGTCTTTTGAAGAACTCTTAGAACGAGCCGTAAACGAATACAACTTCACTATCCATTCAACGACAGATAAGAAACCAATAGAACTATTTTACGGACGAATACCCAGACTAAATCCCGAACAATTTGAAAAGACACGGTTGACTAATAATGAAAAACTTAGAATCAAACAAGAGAAGGATACTAAATACCATAACAAAAAAAGGAAACCGATTAAGGACTATCAAGTAGGACAAACTATTTATGTTAGAAACAATAAACGTCTAGGTTCGAAACTAACCGGCAGATACCGCCCAGAAATAGTTAAGGAAAACAAAAACTCTACCGTCATAACCGAATCCGGTAAAGTAGTACAAAAAAGTAACATCAGAAATAAAATAAAATTTTTCCAGATGTGCGTTTTGCACTTGCCAGGCAACCATGCAAATATTGGACTTCTCAAACGCACAAATAGTAACCTTTCACGTTGGACAGACAAAGATACAAGAAGGAAATTTTAAACTAATACATGTTATCAACATAGACCAATACGACCAATTCATATCTGCAATAACTCCTATCCTAAAACTTGAATCAACCCAAAACCATACAATATTCCCTTTGATATCACACGAGCTGCAACAAATTAAAAATCTTTTGTAGCACATGGAAATGGATTGCTGGCAACCCAGACCATGATGATTTTGTCACCATCAAAGAATAAGTCACAGAAGTACTTAAAAATAATAACAAGCAGGTTGTCATAAATCAATTATACAATGAGAGAATGAATAATATCACTAAGGTACAAAACGAAATACAGAAATTATTAAAAGAAAACAATAAAGTAAGCTTCGAGGTAATAGCAAATGTACAATACAAAATTAAACTTGTAAAAGAAGAAATAGAAAATGTTAATTACCCATTCATTGGGCTAAATTAGGCATGATCAATTCATTTATTTTATCAAAAAAAGAAATAGAACTTGCTACAAATATTTTAGATAAACTACAATTACCATATAACATAATAGAAGAAGCTTTAGATTTCTCAGAAGTAAAAGTCATAAGCAATAGCTCAACAATACCTACTCTATATTATAAACATTCCGCTAACAACAAATGAAACCTATGAAAGTCTTGTAATTAAACCAGTAAAGAAAAGTAATATTGTAACAGAAATTTTATTTGAAGTAATTCTTAGGAATAATGAAGGATGTACGGAACTGTAAAAAAATGTAAAAGTTATAACTCCTTATCCATTTGTAATTCAAAAGACATTGTCAACATTAGAAACGATACATGTATTCCCAGCTTGCTCAACAGTCTCCCAGCTATCTGCAACACCGTCAATAGTCAGCATACTCCAACCATAGACGAGATATCAACAGACAATATATTACTAAATCAATTTACCGGAACCGTACAAGTAGAAAACATCATCAGAAAACAGCCTCAATGGAACATTCCTAATAAAATTCCACAACACCACTATTAATATCAATGGTCAATCATTTATTTCCCAACAAGTATCAATGGTCAAAGCATTACCGGCAATACTCCAAGACAGTCCGAAGGAGAAAAAGTTCAGAGAAATCTTATCTCTAGAAATAATGAAAGATCTTTTCATCAACAACACAAATAAAATCCGACTATTACAAACGGACAAAAACACACATCAGGTAACCACCTACTCACTCATCTCCTGTCACGGAATACTCGCTATAATAGCCACGATGCTCAAGCTTTTACCTAAACAAAACAATACCAAGGTCACCATCCACATTCCGAAAGAAGATGCCCATGAAGAACATCCGGAAATAGAAACAATCGCATCACCCAACGTACCCCAACATCTTGAGATGCCACAGCAAAGATTTAACGACATACCATATTTCTAACGATTGAGGACAATCGCACTTAAGAGGGGAAGAGTTAACACCGTCAAACCGAGTGCACATGCTGATCAAGCGTCTGGGTCAATAAAATGAATTTCCTTGGAAATTAACCTGACGAACGGAAATGCAAGCTATGGGAAAAGAATATTGTAAGCAATTTGGAGTGTAAATGCAAGCTTTCGATAATGAAGAAAATATTGTCACAAGTTAGTCGTAATTGATTATTTAATAAATAAAGGTGAGAGCAACCTGCTCTCAATATATTTTTTTGAAATTTTCGAGTAAATCTTTTTTAACTTAGATAAGCATCTTGGGTAGAATACCCCATTGCTTGTTCAAACTGTTGGGGGGCTCGTGCAACAACATTTGTATCAAAAAACGTATTCAAAAAAAAAAGCCCTAGGTAGGGCACTAAGATAAACTTGTTCGAGTATTATAACAACTGTTTGTTGGTTCCCAACAATGATACCCCGATTTATGCATATTGGTTGCCAGCGCTATCGAAGTTGTGCATTGATATAGACATTGATATGCATCCTGTTTTAGCTGCAATCACAGCTTGCACATAATCAATGTCTAGCTCAATGTGGACTTCAAAATTAGCACACCAATCACACACTTAAAAAAAACAACGAAACTAAGAAAACATAAATAATTTACACGACACGAAAACCAACGACCATCGGACAAGATGAAAACACGAGAAAACTAAACGTCAGAGGTGCAACGTGCAAGAACATTGTAAGGCAGCACATTGAAGTTGCAAGCAGCTTACTCAGTGTTCCGAAAATGGGTAATTAGTCATGGCCGAATTGGCAAAGCAGGACCGTAAGCTTTTGCTGATATGAGTGCATCACACTCCAGCCAACAGCCGAAATCAAAAAAATTTAACGCCGTCTAGTAGTGTGTGTTCATGTTTGTGGGAACATGTAATGTAAGAACACATGCACACAAAAAGCAACTTCAACAAGAAGGTTCACTGACCCTGGAACGCGCGATCAGCTGGGCGAAACAAAATGAAAACAGAGATTTCTTGGTAGGAGGCAACCTAATCTCGATTAATTCGCTGCTCGTCCATCAACCAGTTTGAAACATCGTTGTAACGTACATTACCTACAATAAAATAATAAAATCATTTTTTTAACGTTGTGTAAACGTCAGTTTTAATTTCTTTTCTTGTTTGTCCTTTGCTTCAACTAAGCAAAGACGTAATTCGCTTTGGGCAGCAACTTAGCCTAAAACATTGGTCCTTCGAGTCCTTGAAAAGGCCAGTGCATATAATTTAAAAAAAAGTGAAGTAACTGGTATTGTCTCAACTAGACATCATTAATGCCATTGAAGACCAAATCAACGGAAACCAAGCGTTGGTCAAAGGACGAAGAGGTCACAACGGATACCCAGCGGTCATCAATCCACAAATTACGGTCATAACGGACACAACAAGTGGATCGACAAGCGGTCGGTAAGCCGAAAAACGGTCAGCAATCACAGCAAGGAGCTGTGCAACGCAAAGCCTTCTGCAACTGTAACTGAGAGTTTAAATTATTGAAGTTGCAGTTGCAAAAGCAAATTAAGGTAGGAATATTGTTCCTAATTATCGCTTTTTTTCTGCAATTAGTGTATATTCATACATATTTTTTTTACATAAACCTTGCCATAACACTCAACGAGTGTTTAAGTGTGCTGTGGGTCAAGTATAGCTGGATAATATCATATATATACAGTGTAAATATACGTCTCCGATATCTGACGGACAGTCTATCGGCCACAGCACCCAACGTTTTTATTTTTTATTTTTATTTGTAACAAGTGTACTGTGGGTGAAGTATAGCTGGTTAGTTATTACCAATGCAAATATACGTTTCCGATCTCCGACGAACAGTCTCTCGGCCACAGTACCCAGCGAATCTGCAACAGCAAAGCCACCAAACGGTGAAGATCACACAACGGATCTACAGTGACCAGTTAAAGAAGCACAGTTTCAAGCGGTCACAACGGATAAACATCAAATTCTACAGCAAGCAACTGTTCTGTAAAGAATACATTGTCACTATCAAGCAAAGGATCTCTAAGGTAGGAATTTCACCTTATTTTCCTTCTATAATTTAATTTGAATATATATATTAAATCACATTGAAATTTTTGAATATAAAGACATAAACCCATACATACTCCTTATCTAAAATAAAATTTTAAAAGTGCTAGTGATACCCTTTAAACATGTCTAAACCAGAGACAATACTGAGACCATCAACTTCGGCCGATTTCCCGTTACTTAGCCTACAAGCTATATTTTTTCGGAGTGGTCACGATTTACTGCGCTAGTATTGATACATAGAAATTCGTATTGACAAATGTCACGTAACTTCAAAAATTCTGAGTCACCAATACACTCCCAAAAAATATGAGCCACTTCCGCTTTGGGCAAAGTGGCTTGCAGCGTTCATAGAATTTTATCAGTTAAATTTGAAATTGTTCGTTACGTGTGAATAATAATTTTTTTTAGGAAAAAGTTTACATTTGCTTAAAATATTACGAGAAATCAAGAATGTATGTTGGTTGAGGGAAAATAAAAACATTTTGAGCAAATTTTCTTTATTATTTAAGAAAAAATTACACACGAAACCGAAGTTAATTATATCCATAAGCGGGAAATACACAACCATATTTGTCCCAATACATTTCTAGTATATAAAACATCTCATTTAGATAGCTTTATTAACCACACAAATAAAATTATTCACCTTTAAAAAATTTATAATAACTAACCAATGGCATTCAGTTATTCTAAAATGTGGTATTCCCGAACTATTTCACATTTCCCCACGGCTGCCGAGTTTGGCAGCATTTATTTTTGTATTTTTTGTATGTTTTTGCATGTCATTCGGATTCCGAATTGACATAACACCGATAGGAATACAAAATGGCGAATTTGAAAAAAACTGAAGGGGCCAGCGGCAAGAGGATTGTGAGTTGGGGGTCTCAGTATGGTTTGTCTATGGTCTAAACTATCTAAATACATTGAAAGACAAGGTCTTGTTTTAACCGAACTCGAAACTAATTTCGAGGAGTTTGAAAAAGAAATCGCGGCGCGAAAATCAAGGGGATACGTGAACGCGTGTCTTAATGACGAAACGCGACCACGAGTCCATAATTAACAGTGGTGTCGATCCACTCAAAGACGAATATTTCAAAGATGAAACGTTTGCCAAAATAAAACGATGAACGATGAAATGAACAAACAAAATCATCAGTGTGTGATATTCGCTTGCCGACCATTCAAATAAACCATTTTCCGGCAAATTCGACGAATGTTGTGAATTCCACAACTTATTTGAGAGCATGATAGATCGAAATGTCGATTTATCTGACATACAAAAGCTCATCTGCTTGGTCGATCTTAACCGAAAGATTTCAAAAGAGCAGCAAAAGCTCACACATGAATCAGCAGCCCGTCTTAAAGCGCTGCATGATACAACAGTCGAATGCATTCATGCACTCTCGAGCCTGGGGATTGCAATCGAAGCATGGGACTGCATCCTCATTTACGTCATTAATCAGAAGCTTCTTCCTCAGGCACAAAGAGATTGGGAAGATAAGTTAGGGACGTTTGCATTCGGCATTGCAAACTTTTTGCGAAAATGGACGTTAAATCACGGGGTGAGGTAATTAAGAAGAACGGAATTTGTTCAAATTGTTTAGGATATGAACAGCAACCGATGCTGTAAATGTGGTTTAAAGCACAACACCATGTTGCATTTCGAACCACAGAACGCGCACAATGCCAAAAGCAGTCAGCATAACACATCTCTCACTGCATTATATCAACATAACAACTCTCAATACAACGCTCATTTGGTTCAAAATCCGAATCATCACATTTCGTCGAATAATTGGAGCAGTGAGCAACAGTGCGCTACAACATCTCAACCAAATGCGATCCAAAGCTTTGCTGGCCACAGCACTAGTCAAGGTGTTTGCATCAAATGGATCTCATCATGTTCTGAGAGCTCTAATCGATCCTGGCTCAGAGGCAACATTTGTTACCAAGAATGCGGTTCAGCTTCTTAATCTGAGGAAGCAACGAACATTAGCAAATGTTACTGGCTTGGGACAAACTTCAACGGGTATCGCAAACCATCAGGTCGAACTTACGATTTTTTCTTTTACCAATCCCTTATTCTCTCTTGATGTCAGGGCGTTTGTCTTTCCTCAACTAACCTCTCCGTTATCAACCCATCAGTTTTCCTCCTCTGCGTTGCAACACTTTGCAAAACTATCGTTGGCAGATCCTTCGTACAACGTTCCCGGGAAGATTGACCTTCTGATAGGCGCCGACGTATATGCGTCCATTATACTTGAGGGTCTGGTTAAGGGTCAAAACGGATCTCCAGTGGCTGAACTGACTGAACTTGGGTGGATTATGACCGGAATCACTAAATCAGATTCACAATCCACCACCATAACAGTTCAGAACCATCACAATTCCTTAGACTTGCAGCTTAAGGAATTCTGGGAGTTGGAAGAAAACCTGGATGATAGGAAGCTAACGTCGGAGGAGCAAAAGTGTCAATAACACTTTCAGGAGACATCTCGACGAAGAAGCGATGGCAGATTCGAAGTCCAGCTGCCCTTCAAGGAGAATCTTCGACCCAACCTCGGGAAAAGAGCAGCAATGGCACGATTCTTCCAGATTGAAAGACGCTTGGCATCAAGCCGAATACTAAGGGACGCATACACTGCTTGCATCAACGAATATGCAACATTGGGACACATGCAAGAAGTCACTCTGGACTTGGATCATCGAGGTGGACAACACTACTTTTTACCACATCATGTTGTCTTTAAGGAGTCAAGCAGCACAACAAAACTTCGCCTTGTCTTCGACGCCTCTTGTAAAACTTCAACTGGAGCTTCCTTAAATGATCATCTAATGGTGGGCCCCCGTTAGCAAAGGGACATCATTAATATTATTGCTCAGTGGAGAGTTTTCAAGGTGGCTATGGCAGCTGATATCAGTATGATGTACCGCCAAATTTGGATGGCACCACAGGATACGGTGTACCAACTTATTTTGTGGAGATCATCGACGGAAGAGTCCATAAAAAGTACGCACTCAACACGGTCACGTTTGGTATGGCATCAGCACCATACTTGGCAGTTCGCGCTTTTCATCAGGCTGCCATAGATGTGGCGGATACTCATCCTCATGTTGCCAAGGCGCTGACCGAGGGGTTTTATGTGGACGATTTTTTATATGGGTCCAACAACGAAAAGGACGCCATCATATTACAAAGAGATGTTCTAGCGGCTTTAAAGTTTGCTGGTTTTCCTCTTAGAAAATGGGCTGGCAACTCATTAACAATTTTGGAGCAGATACCTGAAACTGAAAGGGAAATGAATCTCCCGCTTAATTTTGATTCGCTGGATGCCATTAAAACGTTGGGGATTCAATGACATCCAGCAAAGGATGTATTTTCATTCAAAATACACTTTCCCCAGATGGAAAAATACACCAAGCGCTCCATTCTAGCAGACATCGCTTGACTGTTTGACCCTCTTGGATGGATCGCCCCGTGTATTATCAAGGCGAAGTTGATAATGCAACAACTCTGGATGAAGGAACTGTCCTGGGATTCATCAGTAACTCCGGAAATAGAAGAGACTTGGGGAGTATTACGCAACAGTCTGGTGAAACTTGAGGCCATCGAAGTACCTCGTTGGGTCCAATACGAGAACTCGTCTCAAATCCAACTAGATGGCTTCAGTGACGCGTCGGAGAAATCATATGCAGCGGTTATTTATGCAAAAGTGGTAAAAAACGGCCAGGAGTACATTTCGTTGATTGCGTCTAAAACAAGAGTTCCTCCGATCAAGTACGTATCCCTTCCACGGTTGGAGCTCTGCCCAGCGCTCTTATTGGCGAAACTCCAACATAGAATGTCTAATGCTATGCCCTTCAAGCAGTTGGAGACATTTGCGTGGTCTGACTCCATGATCACCTTAGCATGGATCAGAGGAAACCAACTCAAACCACCTTTGTAGCTAACAGGATCACCGAAATCCAAGCTCTCACCGATGCAACTAGCTGGCGACACGTTGGAAGTAAAGAAAACCCGGCAGATATTGGATCGCGAGGACTATTACCGGAAGAGCTCATCGGAAACGGACTGTGGTGGCACGGACCGTCCTTTCTTCAAAACTTCTCTTCAGCAAACTTTCCAGCAGAAATTGTCAGTGAAACGGAGTGTGAAACGAAGTCGAACAAGACGATCTCAAGGAAGTCATCGTTTTACAAAAGAAACCTATAAACCTCTGTGACAACCCTTGCTCTAGTGGTGTCGCACTGCGTCATCGTCAACAACTTTTTCCAAAGGTACTCCTCCTTAAGGCGCCTCATTCGCTGCGTAGCCATATGGCGGCGATACATCGACAATGTAAGGTGCGTAGAGAAAAGGAGAGTCGTGACTGCATACCCGCTTACGGCTGAGGAGTTGCTATCATCTGATCGTCAACTCATCAAGATCGTCCAAAATTAATTGTTTTCCGACGACATCAAGGCTCTCAGGGATAACAAATCATTACCAAAAGGAAGCTTGTTTCGCAACTTGAATCCGTTCCTAGATGTCGATGAAATATTACGGAATCACATCATTTTTCGAAATTGATTGTAAGCGATGTGCATTAAGGTACTCTTCATGGCGGCCAGCCAGCAAATGATGATGGCTGAAATCAGGAGCACCTACTGGATAACCAAGCTGAAGAAATTGGTGAAAGCCACAATCCACAAATGCGTCCGATGCCATCGCTACAATGCAAGAATGCAGCAGCAACTCATGGGAAGTCTACCAACGGAACGAGTCATGGTCTCCAGGCCATTCACCAATACTGGCGTGGACTACGCTGGGCCTGTCGAGATAAAACTGTGGAAGGGTAGATGCAACAAATCTACGAAAGAATACATTGCTGTATTTCTTTGTCTAGCCACATAAGCACTACATATAGAGCTAGTGAGCGAACTGAGCGGAGCAGCCTTCATTGCAGCTTTTAGGATATTTGTGGCAAGACGAGGAAGCTGCGTTAGTATGTTCAGCGATTGTGGCACCAACTTTAAGGGCGCACTCAATGAACTAAGTAAGGACAGCAGATTTATATCTTCCGAATGGTCAGCGGAAGTCGCAGACACCCTTGCCTCTCATGGTACGACGTGGCACTTCAATCCTCCGTCATCACCGCATTTTGGAGGCGATTGGGAGGCAGGGGTCAAATCGATAAAGCACCACTAGAAAAGAACAATCGGGGCATCCAAGTTGACCTTTGAAGAATACGCGACGCTTCTCTCACAGTTTGAAGCATGCCTCAATTCAAGGACATTGTGTCCCATTACGTCCGATCCCGACGATATGACGGTATTGACACCCGGCCACTTCCTCATTGGAGCACCACTCCGAACAATGCCCGACCGAAATCTGAGTGAACGAAATATCAACTGTTTAGACAGGTGGAAATATCTGCAGCGTTTAACTCAAGACTTTTGGAAGCAGTGGAGTACGACATACCTCCATCAGCTACAACAACGACCGAAATGGCTCCAACAAGAGCCAAATATCAAGGTAGGAGACATTGTCCTTGTGAAAGAAGACAATCTACCACCAGCAGCTTGGTTACTTGCTCGTGTGATGGAATTGCATCCCGGCTCGGATGATCTGACGCGCGTGGTGACCATTTCAACCGAAAAATCGACACTAACACGCCCGATCGCTAAACTATCCCCCTTGCCGGTATGCACCCCCTCGAACGAATCGTAACAAACCCTACACAAGACTATTCCATAAAATATCAAGCCCATGAACTCTTAAAAATAATACGATAAACTACCTATTGAAAACAATACCCATGAATTATCCAGCCATGTCTGAATAAAAACAAAATCACATGTAACCTCTCAACACATCAACACACATAACATCATATAATAAAACAAGAAACCCCAACCATTGACCAACTCACCTTATAGGCACTTCCAAGTTCTGATACAAAAATCCTCATTGGCAGCTAAATAAGACATAATTTTTTTTAAATTGTAACTTAACAAGAGCAATTTACTAATCATTGTGTTGTATTTTTTTGGCACGCACGACCTTGGATCATGGACAAGAAATCCACGCAAAGGCGCAGATTCAAACATCCGGGAATACACCGATGCAACCCGCAACAACAACACTAGATGCAGAAAACATAAGAAGGCAACAATGCATCTTGATCTTGATTTCCGAGCCGGGACCCGACGCCCTGAGGTGGGGAGCATGTTGGTTCCCAACAATGATACGACGATTTATGCATATTGGTGGCCAGCGCTATCGAAGTTGTGCATTGATATAGACATTGATATGCATCCTGTTTTAGCTGCAATCACAGCTTGCACATAATCAATGTCTAGCTCAATGTGCACTTCAAAATTAGCACACCAATCACACACTTAAAAAAAACAACGAAACTAAGAAAACATAAAAAATTTACACGACACGAAAACCAACGACCACCGGACAAGATGAAAACACGAGAAAACTAAACGTCAGAGGTGCAACGTGCAAGAACATTGTAAGGCAGCACATTGAAGTTGCAAGCAGCTTACTCATATGGTATTCGATTGGGCTTCTTCAGATTTGCTCTCAGATTTCAGATTTCGTGTGGCTAATCGAACACAAAAACGTCACTTGCTCTTTTTTTTGTTGAATTTGTGCGACTGCAATATGTGTAGACTTCGACACTTTTCTAAGCGTTTTCCATTCACTGGTTAAATTTTATATGAAAACATTCAAAATGCTTGCCCAGATTGATTTCTAAACATTTGTACATAAATAATTAACAAAAATAGATCCACCCGATGCAATGCGTTTCTTTGCAGTTGAAAAATTTCACTAAAATGTAAACAAATTCCACTAGCTGTCAAACCCAATCGAATCGAATACCACATTAGTGTTCCGAAAATGGGTAATTAGTCATGGCCGAATTGGCAAAGCAGGACCGTAAGCTTTTGGTGATATGAGTGCATCACACTCCAGCCAACAGCCGAAATCAAAAAAATTTAACGCCGTCTAGTAGTGTGTGTTCATGTTTGTGGGAACTAATTGTAAATGTAATGTAAGAACACATGCACACAAAAAGCAACTTCAACAAGAAGGTTCACTGACCCTGGAACGCGCGATCAGCTGGGCGAAACAAAATAAAAACAGAGATTTCTTGGTAGGAGGCAACCTTATCTCGATTAATTCGCTGCTCGTCCATCAACCAGTTTGAAACATCGTTGTAACGCACATTACGTACAATAAAATAATAAAATCATTTTTTTTAACGTTGTGTAAACGGTCAGTTTTAATTTCTTTTCTTGTTTGTCCTTTGCTTCAACAAAGCAAAGACGTAATTCGCTTTGGGCAGCAACTTAGCCTAAAACACTGTTTGTATACTCAGTTGGAATGTACATGACGATATCACATTTCCATTTAGTTCTCATTATTTAGCATTTCGATTTTTCCTTTCGAATATAGATTGATATGGACTTCAGGGTAATGCACAGCGGCGCTAAATCTCTCCTTGACAATTGGGACGAAGTATTCCAAACATTTTCTTTCCGAAGACCGAAATATAAAAGAGCCAAAATTAAATGGGCTCCTTAATGATTTGAAGAGCAACAAAATAAAAGAAAGTAGGTTTAATATATATAATTATAAAATTTAATACTTAGCAATTCTTTCAACTTTTAGTTTAAAATTTAAAATTGTATTTATTTGTCTATATGCTTATATTTAATTTTATTTGTGTTCTCAGGTGCTAGGGATGCTGTTCTCTTGTACGCGATGCACGGTTTCTTGGTACCTACTCAAAAAATGGTTGCGAAGGAAAAAGTTGGCAAAAAGAACACGATTAAGTTCACCATTAAGGATTCCCAGGAGGCATTTTTGTTCATTTTTAAAACAGCGCAGCAGGTAGAGGACTACATTTTCCATTTGAAGCAAAGGTCAGAAAGTATTCAGCCATTCCTAATAGGAATTGGGGATGAAATTACATCAATTAATGATTTTATTGTTTATTTTGACGGAGTTAAATTTAAATTTAAATCCTGTATTAGAGCAGTAGATATTCGGTTCAAAATATTTCATTTGTTTAATTTAGAATACCATATTGCTTGTTCAAACTTTTGGGGTTTTATGCAACAGCATTTGTATCAAATAACATATTATAATAAAAACTCTAAGATTAGCATCTTAGGTAGTGCACTTAGATAAATGTGTAAATTAATTCACACGTACATAATTATCTGTTTTAATGTAAAGTCTGATTTTAATTATATTTTCTAACAATAAATTTTGGCGTTGTACCGACTATTGAATGACATTGATTGGTTTTTTTCACAAATTTCTTTTACAGAATAGGTAATTCGAATTTTCCAGGTGATCCTGTAAGAATAAAGCAATGGTAAGCATATTTAACTTAGCAGTGAAGAACATATTAACTCAACGAAATAATTCGTTCAGATAAGCCACAAGGTACATAAATTAACAAATAATATTCGTTGATTTAATGAAAACGGTACGTAAACTTAATGAAAAACATTCGTTGATCCAATGAAGTCTGACATTGACTTATGAAAGATATTCGTTGATTCAATGAAAACGGTACGTAAACTTAATGAAAAACATTCGTTGATCCAATGAACTTTTAAATATAATCACAACCAGAATAATTTAAGATTTCCTCAGAGGACTTCGAAAGTTCCAATAATAGTCAACATTTTTATTGCTACCGTCTAGGTAGCTGGTGCTGGTAGTTGTTATTGTAAACCAAATAACTTGCCTCAAAGACAAGAATTAATTATTAAGAAGAGAGTAAGAACCATAAATGGTTATACCATCATTACTCACTATTGCGATGTAGAAATATTGAAAAGGAAAACAAGATTTTATGAAATAATAAATCTAAAAAAATAATAACAGTAATGCAGAGGAAAAAACTTCTGATGAATATAACAACGCTTTGGAATTACAGAATTCTGAAGCGCATGAAGAAGATTGCACAAACAGTCTTCATGACAGAATTAAAAGATTAAAGAAAAAAATCATACATAAAATTGAATTGATGCATTCAAACATAAATATAAATACATTTTTTAGAACAGACATGAAGGCAGAAATACGCACAGTTGTTGAAACTCCTATATGGAGTAAACAATATCCATATCCTTTGTCTGTAAATTCGTTTGTCAATAAAGAATTTGAAACCATTTGAAACAATGTTGAAACGAAGCTACGAATGGTCGTAGATTTTTTGAATTTTAACACTTTCAAATTTAGGAAAGTCTAAATATTTTTCAACTATTGATTTAGAATCTGGTTTTCACCAGATACGATTGAAGGAGGTGGATGTTGAAAAAACATCATTCGCAGTAAATAAGGGCAAATATGAATTTTTAAGAATGCCATTTGGTTTGAGAAAGGCGCCCAGTATCTTCCATATTGTAAAATTTTGCCATGTTTATATGGACGATATAATCGCGTATTCAGATAATTTTGAAAATCAAAATAAACATTTAGAAATAATTATTGAAACTCTTAAAAACTCTAACATGAAAATATCATTAGAAAGTCTAAATTTTATAAATCCGAAATCGAGTTTTTAGGCTATATTGTAGGATACAATATAATCAAACAGACCCAAAGAAGGTTGAAACAATTTCAAATTTCCCAGATCCAACAACGTTAAGACAATTTAGAAGTTTTTTAGGTAGACAGGATATTATCGCAAATTTATTAAAAATTATGCTTCAGTAGCGAAACCGCTAACAAAACACTTGCCACTTGAAAATGGAAGAATTTCCCAGCATACGTCAAAAAAAATAATAATAATGTTAGATCACGAAGGTATCTTAGCTTGTCAACAACTTAAAGACTTACTTATCAACCAAATCGAACTGGTACAACCAGATTATAATAAAAAATGTGTCTTAACGACAGACGCATCCAATAATGCTATAGGAGGGGTATTAACCCAGGAAGGTAAACCAATTGTTGCGGTAAAATTTTTCCCAACAAGGTTCACTCTTTGTCCCTTCTTCGCTCCACCCCTGTCCGTCTTTTATTTGGGGTGAACCGCCTAAGGTCCTGGGACGTGGATGGGCATCCGAGGTCCCATCAGCCTCTGGACCACATCCCCAGGACCATAGACGTAAGCCCGTGCAGGCTTTCATGCGGGCGAATATGGCCATGACCATTGAATCAATAGACGGACGGTCTATTTAGCCACGAGATCCGGTTGCGTAGCCCTTCGGACGGAAGGGAGACTCGCTTCCGTCGGATAGAGTCGAGACGAGTCAGTTGGTGAGCCTGGCAGGCCGCCAGGAGACTCCCACTGACCCAAAGGAACAGCGAAAGCAGACGGACGGTCTGTAGAGGAGGATTGGTGGGGGGAAGACGACCCCCTTAACAAACACTCCATCGTGGGACCACTAGACTCAAAACACTATGTCTAGCTGCCGGGTGTGGTGAACAGCAACCACCAAAACACCCCAACGAACGTCACTTAACATCGTTGTGACGAAAGCAACTTGTTCGATGGGTGGAGGGACGACGATCCCTTTTTCTCGAATCACCCCGCCGCTGGAGCAACGAAGGAGCAGCAGGGGAGTGTAGGCGGACGGGCAACTAAACAGACACTCTTCAACAAAATAACAAATTGCTAGAACTACCACACTGTCTGTAGGGAGTCTCGTTCGATGGGCATAACAAAATCACAAAACGTGGTATCAACAAATGTAAAAGGGCTACGAAAGACGCGACCTCGAACCAGAAAAAAAGAATTCACCAGCACTGAACTGCGTCAACAGAGGCGAAGGCAGAGATCACTTCTGCAAAACCACGAAAGACCGAACGAAGGTCAGCCTCATCGGTAATGAAGTATATTGCGAGGGATGGCCTGCTATCCGCAAGTCCTATCCCCCAAATCTGCGCGAGAGTCCACCGAACAAGAGTAATAAGTCGCGAAAACAAAATAACAATTTTCAGCCATAGCTGTGGATTCCCTGTCACCTCTGACGACCCAATAAGGGGGAAAGTCCAAGTCCGTGTGGGGTATAGCGTCCACAAACATCCTGTCTTTCTTCGTTTTTTTTTTAATTGATTTTGTTTCTTTTTTTGCAATCTTCTTAATTTTCTTTATATAATTCGTGGGGAAAAATGCCGACCACAATTCCTCCACGAATTATTTGTTTGTTTACTTTTGACTATATGTCAGATATAACTTTCTCAAAAAGAGAGCCAACTCTGAAATAAGAGAAAGGTTCGAAGTCGGCTGGCTAATCTCGCATATACTGGAAGGACCCTCCACGGGCGAATTCAAGTATACAAAGAGAGAAATGAATGTAAATTTTGAGAGGATTACAGTAGCGCATTTGTGTCGCATGTCGCACTAAACTGACCGTTTAGCCCGCTAATATGTTTGAATGTGGTGGTTAATAGTCGTGGGAGGCATTGCTGTATGCCAACTTAAGATCCCACCGTTGGGGCCTAATACCAGCGTATGAATGAGAGAGTGTGTGTGAGAAAGCCAATCGACTTCAAACTAAGTCAAAACCCTGGAAGTCACTTCGTGGCTAACCAGCATTTAAGCAACTTGTTTTAAAGGAGTTTTCTTTTTTTCTGATTGCGAATAGTATTTTTTTTTTTTTGCGGTTTTCAAAAGTATCGAGGAGATAAATAAATCGTGGAGTAAAAGTAAAGCAGAGTAAAGTAGCATTTTAGGAAGTGTTAAGACAAGGAATAAGGAAGACAGGATAGTGGGCAGAGAGGAGATAAAAGGTGTCAGAAAGGGGCACAGAGGCAGAAAATGACAAGGACAGAGGAAGGCAGGAAATCCATAAGGAAACTTTATAAAGATAAATACAGTGATATTTTATAAAAATCGTTTGATCAGGGCATTATAAAACAAAAACAAAAGCGAATGTGACTTATTTGTATTATGGTTAGCGAATTGAACAAAATTCATTCGCCTGAACTGTTAAACGGCTAGCGAATTTAAAGTTGCCTTATTGCGGTTTGCGAATTTATGAAATATCATTCGCCTAAAACTTCAAATTTAGGCGAACAAAACTATTTGGTGAAACCTGAGGCGAATGTAACTTATGAGCTAGAGAAATGAATCAAAATTCAAGAAAAATGTATAAAAACCATTCAATTCATATTTCTACATACATATGGAACAAAACCCCAAAGTCAAAGGGTTGGTACAATTTAGAGCTTTAAAAAATCCAATAAAAAATATTTAATATATATATAAGGCACACAATTTTTTAATTTTGAATTCCTTTTTTTGTTGACATAAATGTTCGAATTGTCGTTTTGGTGCTGTCATTTTCGTTTTTATTATATAGGTAGCATTTGATTTCTAGGCGAATGAATTTGTTGCGGATAAGCTGTAAAGCTAAATTAATGTAAACGCAGCCTTACTTTTCTTCTTCCTCATTTCTGACATTTATCTTATATCTTGTAAATATTCGACTTGCGAGCGAAATTCATTTAATTTGGCGCATTTGCCATTTGTCAGCCATCGAGGAAAGAGGGAGTAAAACTGCGGTAAGTTATCTTAAAATATGCATTTTAATTTTTGTCAAAATCTACTCTTCCTAGAAATAAACCAACATTTCTATGCGAATGCGTCTTATTGAAGTTAAATCGCATCCCTCCCAGTCGCCGGCCGCGACAATTCTTTATTTCGCAGTCTACGCACTGCAATTTGCCGCCGCCACAGATTTCTTGTGTGAAATAAATATATACTGCCGCCGCAGTAATAGTTAAAGGAATAACACAATTAATTGCCGAATGCAACGTACACCGCCTCCACCACCACGAAGAAGTCCTCGCTTTCGACAAGAAGCTGCAGTACATATGCATATGGAAAATTCCGCCGAAGTGGCAACCTCAGATATGATGGCAACCACTGTCGCCTCCACCAGCGCTGCCTCTTCCACAGCACAATGTTCGTCGCCCAATATTGCAGCCACTGTCGCCACAGCACAAACTGAGGACATTTTGCTTAAAATGCAAGGTCAAATCGCTGCATTGGAAAATCAGCTGAAAAATACACAAGAAAGGTTAAAAGAAGGTGATTTGCAATGCCACGCGCTTAAAATGGGGGTGCAAGGCCAGGCACCACTAGCCGTCCCACTCGTACCTACATCAACATCATACGAAACAACGTCGTCATATCGGCCAATTATAACGCCAGTTGCAACAATTTCAACATGTTCCCCAATTGACCTTCAACCAATGTCATGTACCTTTCAGCCAAGACAAAGTTCCTCCAGTAGCATTTATACGCAGCCAGCAACGATAAATGCCACCATCAAGCTACAATTATTTGAATGCGACTGTTGGGGACATGGGCTTTGCTTGTACGTCGAACAATACTTACATACAGCCGCCGTCTACGACTTACAGCACCATACCCCAGCAACGATTCTTAACCTCTGCATTCTCTTCACAATCGGCCGTCTCTCGAAAGGTTCAAGAGCTCCCATCATTTGGAGGACAGCCTGAGGACTGGCCTATCTTCCTCACTGCATTTCAACAGTCAACAGCCGCCTACAACTATACCAACCTGGAAAATAACCAGCGCTTGCAGAAAGCGCTAATGGGTGAAGCAAGAGAGACTGTTAAATCTCTCCTAATTCACCCCGATAATGTGGATGCCATTATCGATCAACTTCGATTTCGGTTCGGTCGTCCAGAATAGCTCATACGCAGCCAATTGAATCAGGTACGTGAGATTGCGCCAATCAGTGAAAATGCAGTGACTCGTCTTATTCCATTTTCAACTAAAGTGAAAAATCTTGCCGTGTTTCTCCAAACTGTGAACGGCCATCAGCATATGTCAAATCCAACACTATTGGAAGAGTGGGTTATCAAACTTCCAATGACAAAAAGACTTGAGTGGGCTGGATATGCTGCTCAAGTGCAACCATATCCCACCATTGCAAACTTCAGTGACTGGTTAAGTGACATGGCTAACTTAATTTCCACCGTGCAAGATTGTGACAACAGAGAGCCAAAGAAACGCATGCCAATCCTACACGCCACAGGGAATCACCGCTCATCCATTCAGAAGTGTCCTACATGCCAAGGTCAACACAAGGTCAGTGAATGTAAGCGATTTATTGACTTATCAGTAGCTGAGAGGTGGTCTAAGGTAAAATATAATCGTTTGTGTTTCTTATGCCTAAAACCCGGACATACAACACGCGACTGTCGCAGCAAGAGCCTCTGTTCCATTAATGGTTGCCAAAGACGTCATCACGGGCTGCTGCATGAAGTCCCAACGACACGTCCTGTCCAGCAGCAGGAACAATTGGAGATTCAAGCAACCGAACCACCAATTCCATGTACTTCTGGCAGCACGTTGCTGGCTATGCAGGATGTTGCAAAAACCAACATTTTACTATTTCGTGTATTACCAGTCACGCTTTATGGTCCGAACAAAGCCATCGATACGTATGCCTTACTGGATGAAGGATCATCTATAACTATGATGGACGCCGATTTGCTGAAGAAGTTGGGTCTCCGTGGAAAGCATCACAATTTAAATATGCAATGGATTGGAGGTATACAGGCTCAAGAAAATACAATGTTAGTCGATGTCTACGTTAGCGGAGCTGGTAAAAGGAAGAAGCATATGTTACGAAATGTTCATGGAGTGTCAAACCTCAACTTGCCGACTCAAAGCCTGAGTGAGAGCGAAATTCATAATCTCAACAGTCGCCTGGGAAGATTGAAACTGCAGCCATATTCCAACGCCGAACCTAAGTTGCTAATTGGTCTGGATCACTGCCACTTGGGATTGCCAAACGATTTCCAGATGATCAATAAAAATGGTCCATTCGCCGCAAACACGGAACTAGGTTGGATAGTGTTCGGGCCAACCACAAAGATAACTTCCCCAACTACGTCATGCCTCCTCACATATCCATCGAACGAAGAGTCATTACACAAACTGGTTACCGAGTATTTCGAGACTGAGAGTTTTGGAGTTAGACCATCACCGCCAATCGAAAGCAACGCCGATATTCGAGCTAGAGAAATTCTGCAGTCAACGACGAAAAGGATCATAGGGAGATTTCAAACCGGATTGCTATGGAAGGGTGATAACATCGAGCTGCCTGATAGCTTTTCCATGGCAGTAAATCGCCTTGCTGGAATCGAGCGCAAAATGAGGAGAGATGAGACCTTTGCCGCCGCCTATAGTTCCATCATCAAATCTTACATCTCGAAGAACTATGCCCGTAAATTGCAGCCAGAAGAAGCCACCGAAGTTGGTCCCAAAACATGGTATCTGCCACATTTTGCAGTGGTGAACCCTAACAAACCTGCCAAATTACGCCTTGTGTTCGATGCCGCCGCCGAGGTTAAGGGAACATCACTCAATTCATACCTGTTGAAAGGACCTTAACAATACCGACCGTTGCTATCAGTACGATTTTACTTTCGTGAAGGAGCCGTAGCCGTGTGTGGTGACATCAAGGAGATGTTCCACCAAATTCTGATTCAGCAAGAGGATAGGTGTTCTCAAAGATTTCTTTGGCGTGATGGCAATGATTCCCGCAAGCCAGATATATACGAAATGATGGTCATCATAAGGAACTTCACCTCGAATTCGCCAGAAGTTCTAAACGCCTTGCAAGGAAATGATGCTGCTGTTTTCGTGACCGCTAAAGATAGTCTGGGGACCGAAAAAATACTCGGTATGTTCTGGCAACCAACAAGCGATAGTTTCAAGTACCAGCTACGGTTTCACCACGTCGATAAATACGTCATCAAAGGAGATAGGAAACCCACAAAAAGAGAATTACTAAGCGTCATAATGTCAGTTTTCAACCCGATAGGGTTCCTGAACCATTTTACTATTGC
Organism: Cheilosia impressa; assembly: GCA_948293265.1. Classification (NCBI taxonomy): domain Eukaryota; kingdom Metazoa; phylum Arthropoda; class Insecta; order Diptera; family Syrphidae; genus Cheilosia; species Cheilosia impressa. Next base: position 60,450,794 of record OX411880.1, read on the forward strand.
CGCCAAATTGCTGATGCGAGAAGTCTGGCGACATAATAAGATGGGACGAGCCATTGCCAGATGAAATTTTCCTAGGATGGAATAGATGGCGGTCAAAGTTGTCAGATGTAGTCCAATTCAATGTTCCACGTTTTTATTTTCGAAATGGTCTACCGCAAGAGATCCAACTTCACATTTTCGTTGACGCCAGCAAGGATGCCTTTGCTGCAGTGGCGTACTGGAGAGCTGTTAACGCGAATGACGATGTAGAAACGTCATTTGTTTGTTCCAAAACGAAATGTGCCCCGCTGAAGTCGCTGTCAATTCCACGTCTTGAGCTCCAGGCAGCAGTTTTGGGAGTTCGCCTGATGACGACTATAAAAGAGCAGCACTCTGTGTGTGTTAATCGCTATGTTCTCTGGAGTGATTCCACAACAGTTATCAAATGGACAGGCAGTGAGCATCGTCGGTACAAACCGTTTGTGGCGCATAGAATTGCGGAAATATTAGCATCCACGAATTCGTGCAACTGGAGGTGGGTACCGACTGACGAAAACCCTGCTGATGAAGCTACACGCTCATCCAGTCATACCAACTTCAGCGCTTCATCACGTTGGTTCAGAGGGCCTGATTTTTTGCTGAGGAAGGAAGATAAATGGCCTGCCAGTGCCACTACCATCTCCATCAATCGTGGGGGCGATGAAGAAGAGCTTCGCCCAAAATATTCATTGGTCATCGTTCTTCGCCCAAAATATTCATAGATTTTAATCGTTTTTCCTCCTTCAACAGGCTAGTAAGAACAATGGCCTGGGTACTACGGTTTCCGGATCGATGCCGCAAACGCTCCCGTAACTACGAGGGCCAGCGTGTTAACTTCAAGCAGCCGAAAGGTTATTGTGTCGCCAGGCTCAACTTGAAGTCTTTCCTGCAGAGTTAAGATCAAGTCTAACGAAGCACTAGCAAAGGGAAGTGTATTACATCAACTCACACCTTACATTGACAGCGATGGTATCCTCCGAGTCTATGGTAGAGTCGACGCAGCCAGTTGGCTCACCTATGTAGCCAAACGACCAATCATCTTGCCGCCTTCGCATAAGTTCACGGCTTTTGTAGTTGCTGACAGACACTGTAGGATGAAGCACCAGAACGTTGAAGCAACCATCTGTGAGATTCGCCAGAAGTACTGGATACCGCGTCTACGACAAGCTATTCGCAAGGTCATAGCCAACTGTCCTACGTGCAGGATTTCTAAAGCCACAGCAGTCACACCACTAATGGGTCCTTTGCCTGAGGACCGACTTACGCCGTTTGTGAGACCTTTCTCATATACAGGCCTGGATTTCTTCGGCCCACTAACGGTTACGATTGGACGACGTACGGAAAAGCGTTGGGTGGCGCTATTCACCTCGAGATCGCGTATGACTTATCCACTGATGCATGCATTTTGGCTATCCGGAATTTCATAAACCGCCGAGGAGTCCCCGTAAGAATCCGTTCCGACAATGGAACTAATTTTGTAGGCGCCAACCAGGAAGCAAAACGATTTGATGAAGTTTTCGACTGTGAGCGAGTACAGGACGAGTTGGCTGCCGAAGGAGTTGAATGGCTGTTCAACTGCCCAGCTAACCCATCGGAGGGAGGAGTGTGGGAGCGAATGGTACAATGCGTGAAACGGGTGCTACTTCATACACTGAAAGAAGTGTCTCCACGCGAGTACACTTTGCAGTGCCTCGTAATAGAAGCGGAGAACGTGGTGAATTCTCGCCCACTCACACATTTGCCAGTGGAACCGGATCAAGAAGAGCCACTTACGCCAAACCACTTCCTGTTGGGATCAGCCAATACAGCACAAACATCGAGTGCTGATGAACCGCAGGAGAATCTTTGCCGTCTAAGAAAACAATGGAGAATAGCTCGACAATTAAGAGATCGTTTTTGGAAAAGATGGGTAGCCGAGTACCTGCCGACTCTGACACGCCGAGTCAAATGGTGTCAAAGGTCGAAACCAATAGCTAAAGGGGACTTGGTGCTTGTCTGTGACGTGAACGTATTACGAAGGCAGTGGTGTCGAGGTCGAATTGAGACTGCGTATACCGGAGTCGACGGAGAGGTTCGAAGTGCAGATGGCCGTACATCCAAAGGATTGATGCGAAGACCTGCGTCGAAGTTAGCCGTTCTGGACTTGAATATGGGTGAATCGCGTTCGATCCACGGGGGCGGGGATGTTGCGGATAAGCTGTAAGGCTAAATTAATGTAAACGCAGCCTTGCTTTTCTTTTTCCTCCTTTCTGACATTTATCTTATTTCTTGTAAATATTCGCCTTGCGAGCGAAATTCATTTAATTTGGCGCATTTGCCATTTGTCAGTCATCGAGGAAAGAGGGAGTAAAACTGCGGTAAGTTATCTTAAAATATGCATTGTAATTTTTGTCAAAAACTACTCTTCCTAGAAATAAACCAACAATTCTATGCGAATGCGTCTTATTGAAGTTAAATCGCATCCCTCCCAGTCGCCGGCCGCGACATTATATATTATATATATTGTAAGTTAAGGTAGTAAAAGAAGCAAAACTTACTTTGCTTTTGATGATTCTCGTATGCTTTTTTGTACTGCAGGCGTCACAGACGAATTTTTCTCAATCCTTCAGATTTTGGATGAAGCTGGATGTCCTATCTGGCGATTTATTAATTGCACGACGCGTAGAATACGATTTACACACACCAAATGTCAATAGATTTAAGAATTATTTTAATTAAAGTTTGTTAAAATTGGATGTAAGTTTTACGTGTCAAGCCATGAATTGTACTTTGTAATGCACTTCCTAACCACACTTTTTTGTCAAATTTTCTATTTTATTGAATTAATTGTCTAAGTTCAATAAGTTTAAGTTTATAATTAACAATTAACATTAAATTAGATACCAAAATGTAATGACATGTATTTTTACTGGTGAAACAAAGAAACCAAAAGTAGAATAAAAGACCAAGACGTTCACAACGTTATAAAGGTTTTATTGGAATGATCTAGAGTTTTAAAAATTAATTGTACACTACTTTGGTACACTAAATCCAATTATGTATTATGATTCATGTTTTACAAAATATAATGTTTTTATAATGTAAATGTCAACTGTTATTAAAATATATTTTTTGTTTATTTATGTATTTAACTGTCATCGATGTGTCTAGCTTTCATGGATGGGTGTGGGCATTGTTATTTAGGAATGTGCATCCAATTACTTCGCAACAGTACATATTACTGGAGAATGAAAAGAAAAGATCAGTAAAAAGTAGATGTTAAGAAGAACGGCCGCACTTCTACAAACGTTATCGTGAGTTAAAGGGTGCACTAATTAAGAACTTTAGAAAGACTCGATCATTTCAAGTCATACAAACAGACATCTTTCAGTTTAGACAAGACTATACTGAAACAATAGCTTCCTACACGGAGAGGGCTAACGCATTGTTTGACGAACTGAACAATGCAAACAACGCGAATAGCACTGACGAAGCCGCAAATAAAGCGATCCGAGCTTTAAACAGCAGTATGTTCTTAAATAGCTTCTGTAATGGGTTAATACCACAAATAGAACTGTTGGCGCGCGGAGTCAGGTAAAGGACATGAATCGACGTGCCTAATTTTTAAAAAAACCCAAAATCAAAATAATAAAATCAATCTCTGTATCAAAATAATAACACTTCCAATTTAAAGAGATGTCAAATAAACTTACCCTATCAGTAGAAGTCCTCTCAAACTCAGATACCGCATTCACCGATTCAAACCACCGAATCTACTAGTTCAGGAGTCTTATCCACATTCCTAAATCGATATAACAATTCTCAAAAGCAGAGTAAAAAAATCAGTCAACAAAAACAAAGCAGAGATAAAATACCCCAAAAATCCAAGAGGAAATTAAAACAAAGAATTAATTTTTAAATCAAAATCACCGCCAAAATCAAAGCCCTGAGCAAATCGAAAACCTAAACCAATTCCTCAACGGATCCTCAAATTCTAAGCCAAGCTGTTCCACTAACGCTACTCAATGTTTCAGAAATCGAAATGACAAACTTTCTAGGTCTCCTAAGCAAATAATAAATATCGGTTGCCTAATCAAAGCATCAAGCTTTAAAAGCGAAATTAAAATGAACTCAAAAGATATTAACAGCAAGCTCATTACAATGCTCCTCGACGCAGGCGCTAGCCTCAGCTTGATAAAGTTAGGAAAACTAGAAAAAGATCTATAGATACACACAGATACAATCAAAGAATTAAAGGTATCACCGACACGCATACGTCAACGCTAGGTACGGTAAATATGAATATAGAATTCACTCAAGGAATAATTTTAAAGCACCTGTTCCACGTAGTATCAGACACATTCCCTATTACACAAGACGGAATATTAGGCGAAGATTTCTTTCAAAAATTCAACGCGATTTTGAAGTAAAGGGTTTTTCAACAGGGACGCTACAAAAGTAGAGCGACAGGGACAGGAAACGATGCCGAATTTCTTGCCGCTCTTTTGACATTTCTCTTCAGTAAGGTTTGCCATTTCATGATGGAAAGATATACGAGCCAACAACGAGTCGAAATTATTAAAATTTAATACCGAAATTCGGAGTCAGTGGCCTCAACGTTAAGAGCGCTACTACCAATTTATGGTCGTCATAATCGTCCTAGCAGATCAACAATTGAGCGTGTAGTGGAAAAATTTGTATCCACAGGCACAGCACAAAATGTTACCGTGCCAGTGAGATAAAGAAGTGCCCGTAGTGTCGGGAATATTGCTGCCACTGAGGCTTCAGTTGAAGAAAGCCTAAATGTGTCTCTCACACGTTGTTCTCAAGCGTTGGGCATCTCTGTGATGTCGTTGTGGCGATTTTTGCGAAAAGATCTTGGCCTACATCCTTACAAGATTAAATTGACGCAAGAACTGAAGCCGCTTGACCACCAGAAGCGTCGTATGTTCGTGAATTGGACTGAGCAACAACTTGAAAATGATTCGGATTTTCATCGAAAAATCATCTTCAGCGATGAGGCTCATTTCTGGCTGAATGGCTTCGTCAATAAACAAAATATGCGGTATTGGTCAGGCAGCAATCCACACGTACTCCATGAGTCATCATTGCATCCCGAACAAATTACGGTTTGGTGTGGTTTATGGGCCGGCCGCGTCATTGGGCCGTACTTTCTCCGTGATGATCAAGACCGGCACGTTACTGTGAATGGGAATCGCTACCGTTCAATGATAACCGAATATTTTTGGCCCCAATTGGATGATATGGACTTGGAGGACAAGTGGTTCTAACAGGACGGCGCCAGAAGCCACACAGCGAATGTCACAATCGAGGCTTGACCGCCTCGGTCGTGCGATTTGACGACTTTGGACTATTTCCTGTGGGGCTACGTCAAGTCTATGGTCTATGCCAACAATCGGCCGATTTATGATTGAAAACCGTCGAGACGCAGGATGCAGAACCGTTCCAAGTGCAAAATCTCTTCAAAACCCCTATCGTCACCGAAAAAGTGGGAGGTGCCTTATTTTACTAAGTTCACACCAATGGATTTCTCTGGCGTTGTTGACTTTTGCTAATATTGGAAACGCTTCGAGTACAATTCGAAACCCAGAAAGCACCAGTAAACAAGAAGATTTTACCGATAAGACCGGGAAGCCATGCAGACATCAATGCAATCCTGACCGAGGGAAAAAAATCTTTGGAAGATCTGCGAAGACCGAAACTGAAGAAACCCTCCGAAGCCAGAAATGGACGATGCCAAGTCATCAATACGCACTAATGTCGGTGTGTTTGATATTAATACTGGGGACAACAACACACATATTAAGAAAAAGATAAGCAGCTATATAAATTATATGTAATTTATTTATAAACACTGGCTTAAGTCAAATAGGTATGTATCTATATCCATGTAATTTATTTATAAATATTTCCTTAAGTCAATTAGATAAGTATCTACATCCATGTACCACACATTTTATTTAGCAAATAAGAAAGAAAAATGTAATCATAAACACTATCATAAGTCATTATTATTATAAAAAAAGAAGACAAACTAATTTTTCTAAGACCTGGCTGAACTTCCGAAGGGGGGAGGGATGTTATGCCCCCAAAACGCATATGTAGGAGCCGCGGCTAGTCATGGTTGCGTCAGTGAAATTGTAATAACATAATAACACAATTCCACTGCAGCGACAGCACAACCACAATTCACTTACGTGACGCAATGATTTAATGGACCGCGGCCTACTAATTAAATGCAAACACTTCCGGGTCATGCTGACAAATGCATTTTCCCGAAGTAACCAAATCGAAGTTCCAGGTAGGTCTTGGAGAATCGGCGAGTCGAATTTCAACGAACTTAACAGACAGAGCCAAGGAATATGATGCACGATCGCCACTGCACTCCAACAACAGCCTCGTAGTAGGGGGCAATAATAGATTCAGCACAACATATGAATGTATTAACAGAGAAAGATTGTAACTTGTAAATTTGTTATGATAGGGGAATGTAGATTTAATGCCATTTAAGTAAATAAGAAAGGGCAATGATCCTAGTTGCGCACAGCTGACAGGTGTACATAAAGCATCGAGATGACTTCAGAAGTTGATCAAAAAAATGCCCTCGTTAACAATACATTAGGCAATAAAGAAATTACGCCTTAAAAAAGTTTTTTTTTTATTTTACCAGCCAAATCTCCGGAAACAGCTATTTCGCATAGTTTCCCATACTAAACGGCTCCAAATTCAACTTGTTGTGGAACAGTGCACATTCTATTCGAAAGTGTAGTCGGTTTTTAAAAATGAGTATCCACGACCGATGTCAAAGCATAGGTAGACTAGGTTTATGTAAAAACTGTCTGACATACATTCATCGCTCTGATAATTGTCCTAGTACCCATAGATGCCATTACTGTCAAAAACCACACCATTCACTTCTGCACAATTCGGTACACAACACACCTCAAATAGATAATCAATCGCATTCTTGTAATATATATACCAATAGAAAAACTTCATCTCAGCTTTTACCTCACAACAACAACTTTCTTACCTCGGCAATAAATCCAAATGCTTCAAGTTTCAAGCCTCATAATCTGACACCGTCAACAAATAGTCAGCGTGCTAACACTCAACCGTCGAATGAAGAAACACTGTGCCACATGCGTCTACTCAGGTAATGTAGGTCACAGCTTTCGTAAAGGTGAGCGGATCCTCAGGAAAGATTGTTTCATTTCGAGCATTGCTGGATTCAGGTTTCGAGGCTTCTTTTATAACCGAATCAGCATTTCAAATTTTGCATTCGAGTCACAGATCTACTTATGTCAAGGTTTCCGGGTTAGGTTTGGTCAGCAGTGGTGTATGTAAGAAGGTCATTGACATCATGATTGGGTTCCACCACTCATCTCCATACAGGCTCTTGTGTATAATTGTCATAAGTCACTGTATGGGCATATCCCGACCCGTAGCCTTCCAGTTGTCTATTGGAGGCACCTAGACGGCTTGTGCTTAGCCGACCCATACTTTTTTAAGCCAGCCAAAGAAGATTTGTTATAAGGCAGCGACGTGTTAGCTGACATACTTTGGCCAGAATTAGTCAGACCGAATGATGCCAACTTGTCCCTGGCACAACGAAGCAAACTAGGATGGATTCTTTTCGGACGTACACCCTTTCCATCTCAACCTGTAAAGAGCTTCCACCAAACCTGCACGCTTGATGCACACATGCACTGATTCGGGGAGTTAGAAGAAGCTCAATTTTTGTGTCCAGAAACTCCAGAAAATATGGCATGCGATAAATATTTTTCGAAAAACCGCAAGCGCTTATAAGATGGACATTGGAAGTCGCCCTTCCCTTTAAAGGAAATATTCATAAAGTGCTTGGACCTTCACAAGAAGGTGTTCCGCGAAGATTCAAGCAATTAGAAGCAGAGACAATACTGAGACCACCAACTTCGCCGATTTCCCGTTACTTAGCCTACAAGCTATATTTTTATGGAGTGGTCACGATTTACTGCGTTAGTATTGTTACATAGAAATTCGTATTGACAAATGTCACGTTACTTCAAAAATTCTGAGTCACCAGCACACTCCCAAAAAATATGAGCCACTTCCGCTTCGGGCAAAGCAGCTTGCAGCACCCTTAGAATTTTATCCGTTAAATTTGAAATTGTTCGTTACCTGTGAATAATATTTTTTTTTAGGAATAAGTATACATTTGCTTAAAATATTTACGAAAAATTCAGAACGTAGATTGGTTGAGGGGAAATAAAAACATTTTGAGCAAAATTTTCTTTATTATATAAGAAAAATTTATACATGAAATCGAAGTTAATTATATCCAAAAGCAGGAAATACACAACCATATTTGTTCTTATATATTTCTAGTATATAAAACATCTCCTTTAGATAGTTTTAAAAGCCACACAAATCAAATTATTCATCTTTAAATTATAATAACTAACCAATGGCATTCAGTTATGCTAAAATGTGGTATTTGTGAACTCTTTTACATTTCGCCACAATTGCCGAGCTTGGCAGCAGTTATTTGTGTATTTTTTGTATGTTTTTGCATGTCACACGGATTCCCAATTGACATAACACCGATAGGAATACAAAATGGCGAATTTGAAAAAAAAAACTTAGGGGGCCAGCGGCAAGAGGATTGTGAGTTCGGGGTCTCAGTATGATTTGTCTCTGGTAAGAAGGACGTCTATCTAAAAGCAAACCACTTCAAAGCGAATATTCAGCGTGTATGGAAGTAGAGACCGAGCAAGTTTTGGAGAGCACAAGACATTATTTCCTCCCACATCATGCAGTTATCAAAGAGAACAGTACTTCAACCAAGTTGAGAGTAATTTTCGACGCTTCATTTAAAACGTCAGACGGAAAATCGCTTAACGATAAGCTGATGGTGGGACCGACAGTCCAATTAACATCGTCGATATCATCCTGAGATGGAGGCTGTACAGATACACGTTCATTTTATCAACTCATTCTTTGGCGCAAAGATCCATCCGAAGTTCTCAAAACATACCAACTGAAAACAGTACCGTTTGGGACAGCATCTGCTCCTTATTAAGCTATCCGCACACTCAACTGGTTAGCACATGAGGCTCGTTTTCAATACCTACTGGCTGCAATGATGGTTCGAGAAGAGATGTATGTAGACGACCTAATCTCTGGAGCTGAAATGAAGCAGGAAGTTGAAAAGAAAATTAAGGAGATAAAAACATCATTGGATTATGCTGGACTTCACTTACACAAGTGGGCATCTAACACAGGTGACCTAATTAAAGACATGGCCCCTCAGGGTCGTGAGTTTAAGTTTTCCCTCCTTTCATTATTCATTAGATTCCCTCAGCAGATATTTTTTTTATACAGCTACGCTACATCCCATCAAATGATCCAAAGCCTACTAAGAGATCTATTTTGTGAACCATAGCCAGGCTTTTTGATCCTATGGGAAGGATTTCACACTGCATTGTAAAAGCCAAGTATTTTCTGCAATTGCCTTGGGTAAAAAAGATAGGGTGGGAAAACCAGTCAGCGAAGGCATCTTAAATGATTGGAACATATTTTTTCAAGATTTCAAACCTGTAAACCAGATTCGCTAGCCCCGATGGGTTCATGTCGGGGGAAGATTCACCAACTTAGAGCTGCACGGATTTTGCGACGAGTTGGAAAAAGCATATGGAGCGGCGGTCTATATTCGCATTTTGGACGAAGAAGGTAGAGTTTATATAATTTTGCTGCTTCAAAAACAAGGGTTGCTCCAGTCAAACCAATGAGTATCAAACGATTAGAACTATGCGGAGCAGTGATTTTAACGAAACTTTTGAACCATGTCAGCAGAGTTCTAGGTCTAACTGAGAGGAAAGTCTATGCATGGACAGACTCTACAATCACTCTTTGTTGGATTAAATTGCCACAATCACTATGGGAGACGTTCGTAGGAAACCTAGTCGGAGAGATTCAACGGCTAACAAATTCATCGATTTGGAGACACATTAGAACCGAGCATGGCATGGACCCTTCTTCCTCCACTCATACTGGGATTTCGAAGTTCCAAAGCAGCCAACAGATTTTTCAACCGACGTAGGCCAAAAAAGGACACGGGTGTTAAGATTGGCAATAACACAAAATCCAATTAGCCAGTTAATAGGTAAGGCTTCGAAGCTCCAAAAACTGGTAAGGTTCTAGGTTTGTCAAAAAGTGACGACTAAACTACTCCCGATTTGGTATTTACATCCGAAGTTTACGAAAAAGCAAAAACTATCCGACCAGCAACCCCTTCACACCGACGGAACTCGATGCAGCGATCGAAACTCTGATCAGAAACGCACAGAAGAAAATCTTTCCAGAAGGCATCACAAAACCAAGAGGTATGGCATCCCTTAACACATTTATAGACGGTAAAAGCATTATTCGAGTGGGAGTCAGGCACGCCAACATCACCTATGATCAGCAGCACCCTATTAGTTTAGAGCCAAAACACACAATTTCGACACTTATTACACGGAGGTACTCAACTCATAATCACACACATAAGGCAGAAATACTGGATATTCCAGCTAAAAAGAACAGTAAAAAAATACATTTACAACTGCATCACCTGCTACAGGTTCCGAAATAAAACTGAATAACAGCTAATGGGAGATCTACCAGCCCCTCGAGTCACGGTGTCCAAACTTTTCACAAACACTGGCATCGATTACGCGTTGCCGATAAACATCCGTGCTTGGAAAGGTCGAGGATCTAAGTGCAACAAAGGGTATTTAGCCATTTTTATCTGAATGGCAACTAAGGCCATACATCTTGAGGCGGTTAGCGGCTTAACCACTCAGACCTTTTTAACAGCGTTTCAACGATTTGCGGCACGGCGTGGAGTTTCAGCCAAAATATACAGCGATTGCGGAACCAACTTTGTAGGCGCAGATGCGGAATTACGACGCCTGAGGAAAAAGGCAATTCAGGACTGGGATGAAATTGCGAATATCTTAGCAACTCAGGGATCAAAGTGGAATTTTATTCAAACAGCTTCTCCCCACTTCGGAGGTTTGTGGGAAGCAGGGGTAAAGAGTGTCAAGTTCCACCAAACAAAAATGTTCGTAATGGGACACTTACTTATGAGGAACTAGCCACGCGTTTGACCCAAATCGAAGCGTGCCTTAATTCGAGGCCTCTTTGTCCCCAATCAGAAGAACCAGAGGACTTTGCCGCTTTGACCCCCGCACTCTTCCTCCTAGGAGAAACATTGTTAACAGTTCCCAAACCAGATCTATCGGTAGGAAAGCAAAACTACACAGACCGATGAAATACCATGATGCCATGAGAAAAACTGAAATTTGCAATTCTCGAAATCCGTATACGAGAATTTCTCTTCGAATTGTACTCGTCTGCCCTTTCCATGCGGATTTGCGTCTCGCAAACGGAATTGTGAGTTTTATGTAAGATAAAATAAGAGTCAAATCGAAATAAGTACCTACTTATAATAAAATAAAATTAAAATTGAAGCAGCTAAACAAAGGCAAAAACAGGCATTGCTTGACTTTATTGAAATGAATCCTGCTATTAAGACTTTAAAATATTTACAACATTTTACTTATAAAAAAGCCAGTTTGATGTGGGAAAATGCAGCTGAATATTTCAATTCAATTCCCGGCTCTAAAAAAGGTTGGCAAAGTTGGCGAAAGGTAATTTTATGGTTATTTGTAAACACATGCTAACATAAATACTACTTCAATTGTTGGCACGAATAATTCGGTATATTTCCGTTGCGTCTAACTGCTCTATATTAATAAATAACCTGACAAAATCGTTTACTTGACGTACTTCGAAAATTCTACCGAGAGGTGAATATAATTTTCGCATAGGTGAAAAAAAAAAACCCTTACAGCTTTGAGAATACCAATTTTTCAGCTATGCGAAAATTTCTGGCAAATTTGCTCGTATACGAATTATGCTATGCGGAATTTGAGAATTGGGGTCCAGGAGAAATTAATTGCAATGAACCCTCCCAACTCTAGAATTGCATTTATCGTTGTTTATACACACACACATAAATTCATCGATGGACGCAAGCAAAACAAATCAAATCAAAATACCATTTGATCGTCAACTGGACAATGCGTAATACTGGCTGCAGGCTGCAGTATTTTTTTTGTTTTCATTTCTTGTCTCTGTTATTATATTGGTCATATTTAAAGCTTTTCTCTTTTCTTACAAATCACATGAGAAAATCATATAAAGTAAAGTGAGGCAGAAGCATCTGGCACAACAACAAGAAGGAAGAGACTTTGATGATCGTTCATGCACTGGCGGGGAAGAATGTTGACTACGAAAACGTCAATCAGTGGCGAAACACATCCACTTTAATCAAAATTTCCCTAAAAGGGAAATTCTGTCAAATTGTGTCATATCTGCCATCCAATGTAAACAAAACAATATTTAGTTTATGTATATAAGTACACAAAGTGAGCATTAAAAAACATTGCTTTTTATAACGTTGGAAGCGGTTTTTCTTTTATTTGCGGAATATAAACAGTTTTCTTTTCTTTGTGCAAGTACCGAAATTATTTTCTTTGATCAAGTAACAAACAATCACCATTATTTGTTATTTAGGTTTTTTGATAATTACGGAATCATCATTACTCTCATCACAACAAGCACAAAACAGAATAATGGAATTATTGTTATTCCCCACCTCACAAGCACAATAGAGAATATGAAATTATTTTTATTCCCTTATCTAACAAAACAGAATACGCACACGCGCTTCACTCATTCGCATATATATGTTCTTCTCCATCTGAACGTTTGATAATCAGACACCCTGCCCCTGCGCACCATCACTGAAAACTCCATTGCTAAATAAATTACTGCAATCACCACTATATTATTGGCTTACCTAAGAAATTATTTATTAAATATTTTTTTTTTTTAAATATATTCGTATAATTGTTTGTTTCGTTGTTCCGATAGGAATTTCCTCATACTGGGCACTCATTCCGTAACTCTCCGAACGATAATCGTTTGCGCGATAATAGTCAACGATCTCGTCATCAATTTGCTTTCCGTAACTCTATCACTATCGTCTCGTCTATCGTTTATTTTGTACTAAGAGAGAGAACATTGAGGGAATTGAGTTTCTTTCAGAGACTCTCGAACTATGTATGAAATTTCAATCAGACGTCGTCTAAAATGTCAATAAAGATAATATTTGCAAATGTGTTTGTGTTTGTCGCCGGTAAATAAGAAAATTTCAAAATGTAAGTAATTCAACTTTGTTCCTTACGTTATTAATAATAAGAATAAAAACAATATCCAAGAATTTATTATTGATAGGTCTGCTACACCAAAGCAAATGACAATTTTAATTGCTTTTATGGATGAGCATCCGGACTTGGCCAAGGTTATAAGCCAAATAGCCACCAAGGAATACCTAATTTCTTTTATTTGTTTCTAAGTAATTGGAAATAATGGCTGTTGAATTTTCATAAGTAGTATTATCGATTATAGTACTATTTTCAAATGTTATTAAATATACGCCTTCAACCAAATGGTTATCTATTGTATGATTTCCAGATACCAAAATTACACCATCTTTTATTATTTCGATGTTTTTGTTGGTTTCTTAAATTTTAACACATTGTCCTTTTTCATTATTTAAATTTTTTGATAAACATGTTTCTAAATATAAGAGATAATTTACAAAACGTATATGTTAATTCTAACTTGCAATTTTCAATGTTAAAGTATTTTGCCTTACATTTTACAATTTTTTTATCTATTACAAATTTTCCGTCTTTTTGGCTAATGGCTCTGGTTTCATATTATTTACAATTGTTTTTTGCAATTGGATATTTAATATATATTACTACTTACTTTACATACTTAACGGGCTCCCGACCCGTGGAGAGTCTCTGCCTGAGACACTGCAGCATTCCATCCTCCGCGATCCCGGGCACGCTGCTTCCAGTTATCCAGACCAAGCGCTCTGGCATCCGCGATGGCTTGGTCTTTGAAACGGAGGTTCGGTCATCCTTGTCGTCTCGAACCTGGCGGCTGGGATTCGAAGATCCTCTTAGCTGGAGCATTATTGTCCATTCGCTCGATGTGGCCGAGCCAATGTAGTTGACGTATTTTGGCCTTTTGGACTACATCCACATCTTGGTACAGCTCATTGAGTTCGCGGTTGTATCTTCTCCTCCATTCGCCCTCCTCGCACACAGGACCAAAAATCCGCCGAAGAATTTTTCTTTCGAAGGAGCCCAGTATCAGCTCTCCCTTCCTGCTTATCGTCCAGCACTCGGCGCCATAAAGCAGAACTGGCAGGATAAGGGTTCTGTAAAGCATACATTTTGTCCTTCGAGTTCGCTCTGGGAGCGACCGATGATGTCAATATCGTCTGCATACCCCAGTAGCTGGACGGATTTGTTGAAGATAGTGCCTTCCGTGTTGACACCTGCCCTGCGCACTATCTGCTCTAGCACGAGATTGAAGAAGTCACATGATAATGCGTCTCCTTGCCGAAATCCGGTGCATGTTTGGAATAGCTCGGAGGAACTACTTCCAAATTGCATGTTGCAGCGTGTGTTCTCCAGCGTCACGCTACATAGCTGGATCAGTTTTGCCGGGATCCCGAATTCGGCCATCGCCACTTAAAGCGATAATTGCTATCATATGCGGCTTTGAAGTCATTGGTCTTTTCCAGGATTTGCCTCAGTGTGAAAATTTGGTCTATAGTCGATCTGCCTGGCCGGAAGCCACACTGGTACGTGCCGATTAGTGTGTTGCAGAACGGTTTGAGACGTTCACACAGTACGTTGGATAGGATCTTGTATGCGACATAAAGCAGGGATATGCCTCGATAGTTCTTGCAAGACATAGGATCGCCTTTTTTGTAGATGGGGCATATGGAGCCGATAGTCCAGTCATCGGGCATACTTTCTTCCACCCATACTTGGTTGATGATTTGGTGCATGCGCCCTACCAAAACATCACCACCGTATTTGAAGAGCTCCGCTGGTAAACCATCAGAGCCGGCGGCCTTGTTGTTCTTTAGCTTTTTTATTGCTAAGCCAACTTCTTCTATACTGGGCGGTGGAACTGGATCTTCATTGACTGGACGTGGGTTCTCTTCTTGCCCTATCACTCTCTCTACAATCTACATGATGCCCATTTAGCAGCTGCTGGAAGTGCTGCTTAAACACATCTACTATTCCCTGCGCTTCGGTGACTAGGTTTCCATCACTGTTTCGAAGAGCCTGCGTTCCGGTCTTGAATCCAGCAGCCAGTTGCTTGGCTTTCTTGTAGAACTTCCGGATGTTGCTTCGATCGCGGGACTTTTCGATCTCCTTGAGCTGGGAGACTGCGTAAGCCCTCTTCTTTCTACGCAGGATTTTCTTCTCCTCCCTCCTCCTGGCTCGATACTCTTCCCTCGCTGCCCTTGTTTTGCGCTGCAGCGCCTTCATATGTGCATCTTCTGTCACCTTTTTCCTGCGTACGCATTCATCATCATACCATGGGCTCTTTCTCTGGGGTGGCTGGTACCCTAAGGTGGTTTCGGCTACCTCTTTGATGATGTCGCGATACTGGGACCACTGGGTGTTGGCATTTGTGGTAGGTAAATGCACTGCGGAGAGTTTCTCACTCAGGCGCTCTTTGTAGACTCTGGCTACTCCAGGTGTGCTAAGGCGTCCAACGTTGAATTTCTTCTTCTGGGCGGAACGCAGCTTCTTCTTGTTGGATAGTCGAGCTCTGAACTTAGCCGCAACAAGAAAATGGTCAGAGTCGACGTTTGCCCCTCGGAATGTGTGCACGTTGAGGATGTTGGATGCGTGCCTCGCGTCGATTAGCACATGGTCGATTTGGTTGGCGGTTCGACCGTCTGGAGAGCGCCAGGTTGCTGTGTGGATCCTTAGCCTTGGAAACCTAGTGCTACTTATCACCGTATTACGAGCTGCCGCGAAGTCAGTTAGTCGGTAACCGTTGTCTGTGGTCGTATCGTGGATTCTGTGTTTACCAACTAACCCGCCAAAGATGTTTTCCTTTCCGATTTTAGCATTGAAGTCCCCGAGCACAACTTTGGCATCGTACTCCGGACAGGCTCCGTAGGCTCCATCCAGGAGGTCATAAAACTCCTCCTTGATAGGGTCTTCAGCCTCGTCGGTACGGGCGTGTGCACATATTAGGCTTATGTTTTGGAAAGTAGCTTTGATGCGGATCACAGCTAGGCGATCACTTATCGGCTTAAAGTCAATGACTTTTGTCCTAAGCCGATTTCCCACGACGAATCCGCATCCTAATACATGCAATCTTTTATGGCAGCTGTAATAAATATCGCAATTTTTCCTTTTCATCATACCTGATCCTATCCATCGTATCTCCTGGATCGCGGTAATATCTGCCTTGTACCGCGTGAGGACAGACTCAAGTTTTTGAGTAGCACCTGGGGTGTACAGCGTTCGCACGTTCCAGGTACATACTCTTAAATCGTTGTCCGTTGACGTTCCGGGTCTAGTTGCCGTTTGAGGGAAATTGTTATCCGAGGCTCCTCGTGTCTCTCTCAAAACTATTCTTTTTTTTTATATGGTCGGGAAGTTACCCCGACGGCACAACCCCCAACCTGGAGGGCCAGGCCCTTGACCCTAGGACAGCAGGCCGGTTACTCCGGTGCCAGTAACCCACTTTGGGATGTGAGCGCTGCCGTTGGCCCATTAATGGTTCATCCGCCACCAACTCTTCTCCAACACCCTGGCTCGGTATTGGAAATCCCTATAGACCTGGTATCCGAATATGTCAGAGCAGCTCTATAGGGATTACACTAAATAGTTCGGCCTGACTGGAACTGTAGACGCCACCGTTGGCTCCATCTAGGGAACTCCTCCGCTGCCATGTGGTACCAGAGAAGGTGTCTTAGTGAGAAAACAACACTCCTCCCCCCTCTCTCGTCTGCTGCCACCAACGACCTTCCAAAGGGGTTGGTTACCCAATCTCCAGTCGAGGTACTAGGCACGCACCAGTCACCACGTGGAGGTGAGAGTAGGAGTTGATAGTGAGAGGCTAGGTGAGAACGCTTGTGTTCTCATGACATCGCATCACTACCCTTCAACACCGGCAAAATATATATTACTATGTTATCTTTATTCTGGACTATTTTAAATTTTGAAACGTCCATTAAGTCAGATAGAGTCAGTTTTTCGTGTTCATGTTCAGTAATCGTTTTAATCTCTTGTAAATTTAGGACTGATGGGTTCAAAAATCCTAACTTAGCTAAAGTTATTGTTTGTATTATATTTTTTAGTTCTCAGAAAATTTATTTATTAATACTTTTTGTTAGTATGTACTCCTTCTAAATTTTTCACTTATTTTTGTAAAGATTCTTTAGCTTTAAAAATCTCTGAATTAGTCGCAAATTGTTTATTATTATTTTCCGATAGTTCCTTTAATTTGTTTGTTATTAATACTTAGTCGTCATGGTCCGGTGACCCTGCTAACCATTTCCATATGGTTCCTAGTTCATTAATTCCTCTCCTGTTTCTGTAATTATTTATTTGTAACTGTCCTAAGAGTTATTGTATAAGTTGTATTTCTTAGTCTTCATTTATACTGTAGTAAATAATATTCTTATTTATGTTAATATCTGTGCATCAGGTTTGATGCTGAGAATTTGTTAATGTTCTTGTATCAATAGTCTATAGTAGGTTAAATTAGTTATATGGAATAAATTTCCATAGCCTTCGAAAGCTATTGCGTCTCCGTTTTCTACAAATACGTAATATGTCTCTGGTATAATCAATTATTTCTGTGGACACTGTGCCAATCAATTTAAAAACTATCATCAAGATTTTCCTGAAAGGAACAACTAAGTCTAAATATTATCTTTATGTATTATTCTATCATTTTTATAAATTCTGACTTTGTTTCCCAAGTCTTCTTTAATTTTTTGTTTCCTATATTTAGGCTGAAGTTTATTCCTATTACCTATACAATCTTTTCAAAAATTATTTCATTTGGTTCATATGTTTTCATATGTCTATTCTTATTATTTCTTTCTAAAATTTTTTCCTGGGCAGATAAAAGTTTTGTTTATATATCTTCGTGTGATACTTTATTAAAAATAACTTCACGGGGTCTTTTATTTGTAACGGAGTGTATTGTCTTGTTATAAATGTGGACCAAAAGAAGTCATCCGATGTTGTTTGGCTCTCATTTTTTTTTAAATGAAAAACTTCGATTCTGTTTTTTGATTATTTTTATTTGAGCCTTTAGAATTTTATTGGTCAAGTCGAGAGGATGATATCGGCCAAATGGGCGCCGTCACAATTAATTGCACTCTTTACACTTGACCTTTGGTGGTAGTGTGTCTGGGATCACAGAAGTAATTTTTTTATATATAATCTTTGCATTAAAGTCTTAAACTGTCCTGTTGTAAAACCAGGTTCGTTATTAATTGTTATTGTTTTGACTTCTGGAAAGCTTTGTAATAACTTGAATAGGAATCCATACAAGATAATAATTAAAATTTTTGAGCAAAAAATAAGTCTAAGTGTAACTCCTCCCCCTCTTTCTTAGGAATTGGAGCCTCTCCAATTGGTATTTTATTAGGATGTCGATCGTTTTTATTTCTACTACAAATATCACAGTTTCGAACGTATTCTTTAAATTTTTTATTCATTTCAGGCAAATAATAAAAAGAATAAATTTGTTTAAGGTTTTCTTAACAACTTCTATGTGCTATTTGTTATATCTATTGGGAAATTTTTTGTGTAAAGAAATCGGTTACTAAACGTTTCTTTTAGTTTTTGTTTTATTGCGTACAAATCTTCTGGGGTGCAATGAATTGCAACACTTCCCGGTTGTAAGTATTCTTTTAGAATTGCAACTAAATATTTTTGAGTGTCATATTCTATTATAAGTCTGGTTTGATTAATAGGCCTATTATCGTTAGCGAGTCGAATTATTCGCTTAAATCGAGTCAGTTGTCGAAACACTCGCCTTGTACGATTATTGTCGGCGAATTAATTCTGTCGCGGTCGGCGACTGGGAGGGATGCGATTTAACTTCAATAAGACGCATTCGCATAGAATTGTGGGTTTATTTCTAGGAAGAGTAGTTTTTGACAAAAATTGCAATGCATATTTTAAGATAACTTACCGCAGTTTTACTCCCTCTTTACTCGATGGCTGACAAATGGCAAATGCGCCAAATTAAATGAATTTCGCTCACAAGGCGAATATTTACAAGAAATAAGATAAATGTCAGAAAGGAGGAAAAAGAAAAGTAAGGCTGCGTTTACATTAATTTAGCCTTACAGCTTATCCGCAACATCCCCGCCCCCGTGGATCGAACGCGATTCACCCATATTCAAGTCCAGAACGGCTAACGCAGGTCTTCGCATCAATCCTTTGAATGTACGGACATCTGCACTTCGACCCTCTCTGTCGACTCCGGTATACACAGTCTCAATTCGACCTCGACACCACTGCCTTCGTAATACGTTCACGTCACAGACAAGCACCAAGTCCCCTTTAGCTATTGGTTTCGACCTTTGACACCATTTGACTCGGCGTGTCAGAGTCGGCAGGTACTCGGCTACCCATCTTTTCCAAAAACGATCTCTTAATTGTCGAGCTATTCTCCATTGTTTTCTTAGACGGCAAAGATTCTCCTGCGGTTCATCAGCACTCGATGTTTCTGCTGTATTGGCTGATCCCAACAGGAAGTGGTTTGGCGTAAGTGGCTCTTCTTGATCCGGTTCCACTGGCAAATGTGTGAGTGGGCGAGAATTCACCACGTTCTCCGCTTCTATTACGAGGCACTGCAAAGTGTACTCGCGTGGAGACACTTCTTTCAGTGTATGAAGTAGCACCCGTTTCACGCATTGTACCATTCGCTCCCACACTCCTCCCTCCGATGGGTTAACTGGGCAGTTGAACAGCCATTCAACTCCTTCGGCAGCCAACTCGTCCTGTACTCGCTCACAGTCGAAAACTTCATCAAATCGTTTTGCTTCCTGGTTGGCGCCTACAAAATTAGTTCCATTGTCGGAACGGATTCTTACGGGGACTCCTCGGCGGTTTATGAAATTCCGGATAGCCAAAATGCATGCATCAGTGGATAAGTCATACGCGATCTCGAGGTGAATAGCGCCACCCAACGCTTTTCCGTACGTCGTCCAATCGTAACCGTTAGTGGGCCGAAGAAATCCAGGCCTGTATATGAGAAAGGTCTCACAAACGGCGTAAGTCGGTCCTCAGGCAAAGGACCCATTAGTGGTGTGACTGCTGTGGCTTTAGAAATCCTGCACGTAGGACAGTTGGCTATGACCTTGCGAATAGCTTGTCGTAGACGCGGTATCCAGTACTTCTGGCGAATCTCACAGATGGTTGCTTCAACGTTCTGGTGCTTCATCCTACAGTGTCTGTCAGCAACTACAAGAGCCGTGAACTTATGCGAAGGCGGCAAGATGATTGGTCGTTTGGCTACATAGGTGAGCCAACTGGCTGCGTCGACTCTACCATAGACTCGGAGGATACCATCGCTGTCAATGTAAGGTGTGAGTTGATGTAATACACTTCCCTTTGCTAGTGCTTCGTTAGACTTGATCTTAACTCTGCAGGAAAGACTTCAAGTTGAGCCTGGCGACACAATAACCTTTCGGCTGCTTGAAGTTAACACGCTGGCCCTCGTAGTTACGGGAGCGTTTGCGGCATCGATCCGGAAACCGTAGTACCCAGGCCATTGTTCTTACTAGCCTGTTGAAGGAGGAAAAACGATTAAAATCTATGAATATTTTGGGCGAAGAACGATGACCAATGAATATTTTGGGCGAAGCTCTTCTTCATCGCCCCCACGATTGATGGAGATGGTAGTGGCACTGGCAGGCCATTTATCTTCCTTCCTCAGCAAAAAATCAGGCCCTCTGAACCAACGTGATGAAGCGCTGAAGTTGGTATGACTGGATGAGCGTGTAGCTTCATCAGCAGGGTTTTCGTCAGTCGGTACCCACCTCCAGTTGCACGAATTCGTGGATGCTAATATTTCCGCAATTCTATGCGCCACAAACGGTTTGTACCGACGATGCTCACTGCCTGTCCATTTGATAACTGTTGTGGAATCACTCCAGAGAACATAGCGATTAACACACACAGAGTGCTGCTCTTTTATAGTCGTCATCAGGCGAACTCCCAAAACTGCTGCCTGGAGCTCAAGACGTGGAATTGACAGCGACTTCAGCGGGGCACATTTCGTTTTGGAACAAACAAATGACGTTTCTACATCGTCATTCGCGTTAACAGCTCTCCAGTACGCCACTGCAGCAAAGGCATCCTTGCTGGCGTCAACGAAAATGTGAAGTTGGATCTCTTGCGGTAGACCATTTCGAAAATAAAAACGTGGAACATTGAATTGGACTACATCTGACAACTTTGACCGCCATCTATTCCATCCTAGGAAAATTTCATCTGGCAATGGCTCGTCCCATCTTATTATGTCGCCAGACTTCTCGCATCAGCAATTTGGCGGCAATAGTAAAATGGTTCAGGAACCCTATCGGGTTGAAAACTGACATTATGACGCTTAGTAATTCTCTTTTTGTGGGTTTCCTATCTCCTTTGATGACGTATTTATCGACGTGGTGAAACCGTAGCTGGTACTTGAAACTATCGCTTGTTGGTTGCCAGAACATACCGAGTATTTTTTCGGTCCCCAGACTATCTTTAGCGGTCACGAAAACAGCAGCATCATTTCCTTGCAAGGCGTTTAGAACTTCTGGCGAATTCGAGGTGAAGTTCCTTATGATGACCATCATTTCGTATATATCTGGCTTGCGGGAATCATTGCCATCACGCCAAAGAAATCTTTGAGAACACCTATCCTCTTGCTGAATCAGAATTTGGTGGAACATCTCCTTGATGTCACCACACACGGCTACGGCTCCTTCACGAAAGTAAAATCGTACTGATAGCAACGGTCGGTATTGTTAAGGTCCTTTCAACAGGTATGAATTGAGTGATGTTCCCTTAACCTCGGCGGCGGCATCGAACACAAGGCGTAATTTGGCAGGTTTGTTAGGGTTCACCACTGCAAAATGTGGCAGATACCATGTTTTGGGACCAACTTCGGTGGCTTCTTCTGGCTGCAATTTACGGGCATAGTTCTTCGAGATGTAAGATTTGATGATGGAACTATAGGCGGCGGCAAAGGTCTCATCTCTCCTCATTTTGCGCTCGATTCCAGCAAGGCGATTTACTGCCATGGAAAAGCTATCAGGCAGCTCGATGTTATCACCCTTCCATAGCAATCCGGTTTGAAATCTCCCTATGATCCTTTTCGTCGTTGACTGCAGAATTTCTCTAGCTCGAATATCGGCGTTGCTTTCGATTGGCGGTGATGGTCTAACTCCAAAACTCTCAGTCTCGAAATACTCGGTAACCAGTTTGTGTAATGACTCTTCGTTCGATGGATATGTGAGGAGGCATGACGTAGTTGGGGAAGTTATCTTTGTGGTTGGCCCGAACACTATCCAACCTAGTTCCGTGTTTGCGGCGAATGGACCATTTTTATTGATCATCTGGAAATCGTTTGGCAATCCCAAGTGGCAGTGATCCAGACCAATTAGCAACTTAGGTTCGGCGTTGGAATATGGCTGCAGTTTCAATCTTCCCAGGCGACTGTTGAGATTATGAATTTCGCTCTCACTCAGGCTTTGAGTCGGCAAGTTGAGGTTTGACACTCCATGAACATTTCGTAACATATGCTTCTTCCTTTTACCAGCTCCGCTAACGTAGACATCGACTAACATTGTATTTTCTTGAGCCTGTATACCTCCAATCCATTGCATATTTAAATTGTGATGCTTTCCACGGAGACCCAACTTCTTCAGCAAATCGGCGTCCATCATAGTTATAGATGATCCTTCATCCAGTAAGGCATACGTATCGATGGCTTTGTTCGGACCATAAAGCGTGACTGGTAATACACGAAATAGTAAAATGTTGGTTTTTGCAACATCCTGCATAGCCAGCAACGTGCTGCCAGAAGTACATGGAATTGGTGGTTCGGTTGCTTGAATCTCCAATTGTTCCTGCTGCTGGACAGGACGTGTCGTTGGGACTTCATGCAGCAGCCCGTGATGACGTCTTTGGCAACCATTAATGGAACAGAGGCTCTTGCTGCGACAGTCGCGTGTTGTATGTCCGGGTTTTAGGCATGAGAAACACAAACGATTATATTTTACCTTAGACCACCTCTCAGCTACTGATAAGTCAATAAATCGCTTACATTCACTGACCTTGTGTTGACCTTGGCATGTAGGACACTTCTGAATGGATGAGCGGTGATTCCCTGTGGCGTGTAGGATTGGCATGCGTTTCTTTGGCTCTCTGTTGTCACAATCTTGCACGGTGGAAATTAAGTTAGCCATGTCACTTAACCAGTCACTGAAGTTTGCAATGGTGGGATATGGTTGCACTTGAGCAGCATATCCAGCCCACTCAAGTCTTTTTGTCATTGGAAGTTTGATAACCAACTCTTCCAATAGTGTTGGATTTGACATATGCTGATGGCCGTTCACAGTTTGGAGAAACACGGCAAGATTTTTCACTTTAGTTGAAAATGGAATAAGACGAGTCACTGCATTTTCACTGATTGGCGCAATCTCACGTACCTGATTCAATTGGCTGCGTATGAGCTGTTCTGGACGACCGAACCGAAATCGAAGTTGATCGATAATGGCATCCACATTATCGGGGTGAATTAGGAGAGATTTAACAGTCTCTCTTGCTTCACCCATTAGCGCTTTCTGCAAGCGCTGGTTATTTTCCAGGTTGGTATAGTTGTAGGCGGCTGTTGACTGTTGAAATGCAGTGAGGAAGATAGGCCAGTCCTCAGGCTGTCCTCCAAATGATGGGAGCTCTTGAACCTTTCGAGAGACGGCCGATTGTGAAGAGAATGCAGAGGTTAAGAATCGTTGCTGGGGTATGGTGCTGTAAGTCGTAGACGGCGGCTGTATGTAAGTATTGTTCGACGTACAAGCAAAGCCCATGTCCCCAACAGTCGCATTCAAATAATTGTAGCTTGATGGTGGCATTGTGGCATTTATCGTTGCTGGCTGCGTATAAATGCTACTGGAGGAACTTTGTCTTGGCTGAAAGGTACATGACATTGGTTGAAGGTCAATTGGGGAACATGTTGAAATTGTTGCAACTGGCGTTATAATTGGCCGATATGACGACGTTGTTTCGTATGATGTTGATGTAGGTACGAGTGGGACGGCTAGTGGTGCCTGGCCTTGCACCCCCATTTTAAGCGCGTGGCATTGCAAATCACCTTCTTTTAACCTTTCTTGTGTATTTTTCAGCTGATTTTCCAATGCAGCGATTTGACCTTGCATTTTAAGCAAAATGTCCTCAGTTTGTGCTGTGGCGACAGTGGCTGCAATATTGGGCGACGAACATTGTGCTGTGGAAGAGGCAGCGCTGGTGGAGGCGACAGTGGTTGCCATCATATCTGAGGTTGCCACTTCGGCGGAATTTTCCATATGCATATGTACTGCAGCTTCTTGTCGAAAGCGAGGACTTCTTCGTGGTGGTGGAGGCGGTGTACGTTGCATTCGGCAATTAATTGTGTTATTCCTTTAACTATTACTGCGGCGGCAGTATATATTTATTTCACACAAGAAATCTGTGGCGGCGGCAAATTGCAGTGCGTAGACTGCGAAATAAAGAATTGTCGCGGCCGGCGACTGGGAGGGATGCGATTTAACTTCAATAAGACGCATTCGCATAGAATTGTTGGTTTATTTCTAGGAAGAGTAGATTTTGACAAAAATTAAAATGCATATTTTAAGATAACTTACCGCAGTTTTACTCCCTCTTTCCTCGATGGCTGACAAATGGCAAATGCGCCAAATTAAATGAATTTCGCTCACAAGGCGAATATTTATAAGATATAAGATAAATGTCAGAAATGAGGAAGAAGAAAATTAAGGCTGCGTTTACATTAATTTAGCTTTACAGCTTATCCGCAATATATAACTTAAATAAATAAATCTACGTGTTAACATAATGGATAAGGGTAATTTTGATTGCGGTATGTTGCAAAAAGGCGTTTTAACCACGCTGCTAAATTGCTTCACTAGCTTTAAAAACTCCACAAAGAAGCGTAAGCAGCAATCGTATGTCGTAAGTCGCCTTGAAATGCTAGAGGAGAATCTGCGAATCGCTAGGCAATATCACGAGGCAATCGTCGGGGGCGGAAGGCTTGAAGAAGACCTGAAATTGGAGGAATTAATGATTGTGTTCGAGCAAATACAGGAAATTTACCTGGAGTATAGCAGTGACTTGATGGAAGCATTGGAAAAATTCTCCCAGCCAACGCCGACTGCAAGCGCGACGTCTGGTGAACCTGCGATATACAGCAACAAAATTAGGCTTCGGGAAATCGATATTCCAAAGTTCAGCGGCTCGTACACAACATGGAGGTCTTTCCAAGGTCTGTTTCAATCCATGGTGCACAACAACGCCTCGTTGAGTGATGTTGATAAAATGCATTACCTCAAGTCGTGCTTGAAGGGTGAGGCTGAGCGATTACTACAACATCTACCTTGCGATGCGGGCAATTACGCAAGGGCATGGGAGTTGCTTACTTTGCGTTACGACCACAAACGCGTTTGAGTAAATGCCCAGCTGAAGTTGTTCTTCGGACAATCATCCTTATCCAAGGAATCAGCGAACGGGCTGAAGGAGTTGTTGGACACATCTCAGGAGTGTGTTCATGGGTTGGCGAACCTCGGCTTGCGAGTAGAATACTGGGATGCAATTTTGATATACGTCCTACTGCATAAATTGCCAACTTCTACTCAGTAGCTGTGGGAAGAGAAGTTGGAGAACCTCAAGGAGCTGCCAACGTACAAACAGTTCACCGGATTTTTGGAAACACGCTTCTGCACTTGAGGTGGTCGATCAGCAGAGTAAGAGGTGATACAGCTGTCAACGCGAGGAACCGGTCGTACGCAGAGACACCAAGGTTAGTTTTGGCAAAGGCATCTTCTCGGCAGACGATGTTCTGTAAGTTGTGTCGTCAGGGTCAGCATGCGTTGAGGAAATGTCAACTTTTTTAAATTTGAACCACATAGAGCGAAAACAGACAGTCAGGAACATCAAGGTCTGTGATAATTGTCTCGGTTATAACCACATTATGCGAGAGTGCCCTAACCAGGAGTGTTGTTATTTTTGCCAACAGCGTCATCATTCCCTTCTGCATGTCCATGATATGCAGACCGGTAACAACCACCAGAATAATAATTATTCCAACAACAACAAGGGCTACAACAATTTTCAGGCAGCAATGACACCGTACTCTCAACAGCCCAGATCAAGTAGTGCGCAATCATACCAGGTAGCCATTAATCCAAACGCACCTGCATTTCAACCATCGGAGGAACCACAGCCATCGACGAGCAGGCAAATTAACTCATTTTATTCACTCTCGCAACGTTCCAAGGTACTTTTAGCTACAGCGATGGTAAGAGTGAGATCGGCTGATGAACGTTTCCACGATTTGCGTGCTTTGATCGATCCTGGGTCAGAAGCGACTTTTATTTCCGAATCTGCGGCACAGTTGTTGAAGTTAAAAAAGCATCGTGCATTTGTCGAGTTATCATTCGACATTTGAGAGCGTCGTTAGGGCGTTTGTTTTCAAGTCACTGACTGGGCTTCTTCCCGATCCCGATTTTTATGTTCCTGCGCCAATCGACTTATTGTTTGGAAGTGACGTTTTCGCCGAAATACTTCTTCCCGACATCATGCGCAGTGAAGACTATTTAGCTCCGATAGCGCAGAAAACAAAACTTGGATGGATAATCTTTGGCAAAGTTCCAACAGAGAATCCTCAACATTTGCGTAGTTTTGTGCAGTTTACGGATCTGAGTTCCCAGTTGCAAACATTTTGGGAAATGGAAGAGCAGCCGTTCCAAACCAGGGATCCTGAAGAAGACATCATTTGTGAAGAACACTTCGATAAAAATACCAAAAGTTTGTCCAGCGGACGTTATGAGGTCATGCTGCCATTTAAGGAGGTTGATCATCCAGCGATGGGGTCCAGCAGGGAATGCGCCGTTCGTCGATTTGCCCATTTGGAGAAAAGGTTTGCTTCGGATCCGAAACTGCATGAAGATTACAGCACCTGTATTCGGAAATATATTACACTTCAGCATATGGAGGAGGTAGATCAGGTGTACGATGCAACCCTTAAGACTCCGTATCATTACTTCCTGCCACATCATGCTGTGTTTAAGGAAGCTAGCTCTACAACGAAACTAAGAGTCGCATTTGATGCAGCGGCTAAGACATCGGATGGTACGTCTTTAAACGATGGTTTGCTCGTGGGTCCAAAGTTACAAACCAACATTGTAGAATTAATTCTGCGATGGAGAACTCATCGAGTGACGTTTACGGCAGACATTGAAAAAATGTATCGTCAGATTTTAGTAAGTCCACGTGATAGTTATTATGAATTAATCCTCTGGAGAGAGCATCAAGCCGCACCATTGAAAGCCTATAAGCTAAAAACGGTCACTTTTGCTCCTTTAGGAGCAAAGGTTGTTCGTGAGGACATGTACGTTGACGACCTAATAAGTGGAGCCGATTCCATAGAAGACGCTGGGCAAAAGCGAAACGAAGCTCGGCAACTGCTAGCCTCTGCAGGATTTTATCTGCGAAAGTGGACAAGCAACGAAAAGGTGTTAGTGGACGACATACCAGAGAGGGATCGGGAAATCGATTTTGAAATTCCGTTTTTGGAGCACTGAACCATGTGAAAACCTTGGGCATTAAGTGGTTCCCAATCAATGATTCATTTTCTTTTCAGAATTTCCAACCGGATGCAGAAATCACTGCCAAAATTATGATTCAACAACTTTGGAGCTTGGGTTCGGATTGGGATGATCCAATTCCTCTGCAGTTGAAAGATCAATGGGAAGCTTTTCGCCGAGAACTCCCTATGCTTGAACGTATCAAGATTCCAAGGTGGATTAACACGATGCAGAAAAACAAAGCGGTTGAACTACATGGGTTTTGTGACGCTTCGATGAAGGCTTTGGGGCAGCGGTATATATATTCGAATTTTGGACGATGACGACAACATCCACGTTCACCTGCTCATTTCAAAAACCAAAGTGGCTCCATGTAAGAGAACCGTATCGCTTCCGCGTCTCGAACTTTGCGGTGCAGTAATTTTGGCCACGTTACTTCAATACGTCCAAGAAACCTTGGGTGTCCATAAAACGTATGCTTGGACAGACTCCATGATTGCGCTGGCTTGGATTCCTTCACCAGCCTCTAAATGGGACACTTTCGTAGCCAATCGTGTTTCTGAAATACAGCGCCTTACCGACATCAATGCATGGAGACATGTACCTACGCATCATAATCCTGCTGATCTCGATTTGGGAGTACCTCAAGGTTCTGTGCTCGGACCCATTCTTTTTCTTATTTATATTAATTCACTGTTCGACCTCAACTGCAAGGGCTCACTTACTGCCTTCGCAGATGATGTAGGCTGTTCTTACGGCTCTGACAGTGTTTTAAACTTAGTATCTGACATCAACTGGGATCTTAATTTACTAAGGATCTGGTTCACCGAACATGGTTTGAGCATTAGTTCTAAAACCAAAATTATGTTTTTTAATCTATCCACTATAGCAGGAACCAATCCAGAAGTTCATTTTCACGCACCGGAGTGTCAAAAATACAAACTGGTAGGCTGCACATGTTTTCCCGTTTTATGTTCCTCTACCTTTTGTAGCTCTTCTAGTTGCAGTAATAAGTGTTTTTTAGTTGAAAAGGTGGATGAGTTTAAGTATTTGGGCCTCACTATTGATTCGCGGATGAGTTTTGCAAACCATACTGAGTCATTAAGGAAGTATCTTCGTTGCACTCTTAGACATTTTTTTTACCTAAATAATATTTGCTCTAAAAAACTTCTAAGTATTATTTACTACGGGATTTTCCATTCGAAGCTTCAATATGGTATTACGTGTTGGGGAGGTGCATACATGAATAAAATTCAGCCTCTGTTAATTCTGCAGAAAAATGTATTGAGAAAAATATGCCGCAAACACCGTCGACATCCCAGTTATTCATTGTTTCATGTTATGAAAATTCTTCCAGTCCGGCATTTATATTGTTTTAAAGTGTTGAAAACGTTCTTTATGAAATCAGGTAACCTCAATTGCAGATTAATTTCTGATCACAATCTACGTAGAAACTTTTTGAATGTTGTATCTGTACCCTTTGCTCGTACCACTGCTTTTCGTAGTTTTTATATGGTTTCATCTTGCCGCCTATTTAATAACCTCCCACAATCTATCAGAGCATTAACTTTTTCTGGAAAGCTTGTAAAATGTTTAAGGCATTGGCTTTTAAATCTTGATTTTGCTAGTTTAGATTCCATCCTTTTCGACATTCTGGTGTAACTTTTATGCTTTTATCGATTTATTTTTTTGAATTTATATAATTTGTAAATGTATCTTTATCTTTTTTATGTATAATTGCTTTTAAGGGTCACCCCACCCATAATTAAATCTATTAATAGTGGTCTATTGAAGTGGCATTTGACACTATTTTAATACTTAAAGTATAACAAATAAAAAATGTGACTTAAATTATTTCTTGAATTCTGTAATTTAAAATCAAATGTAAAATATTGCGAACTAGTATTGTATTATATTTGAATTCTTATGAAATAAATTTGTATCTATCATCTAAAAAAAATCTGTTTCACCTGGGGCACTAAAGTCCCTAGTATTTTGGTGGCAAGGACCTCGATTTTTGCAAGACAGATGGGAGTTTGAAGTCCCTGAACAACCTATCAGCATCGACACAGATGAAGAAAGACGAGCAGTCAGGGTACATTGCGCTGAAAGCAAGGACTACGATTGTCAGGGGCGATTCCTCTCAGTTAGCTAGTTTAGCGGCGCTAAACCAAGAAAATAAATTGAAATACATATACGCAAAATACAGCAAATAACGAGGTTAAAGTAATTATAAAGATTAATAATTGCAATAATCAATGACATACTAAATAACAAAACTATCATTTACAAATAATATTTGCCTACACAAACCAACAACACAATACTCCCATGCAATAAGTTTCACATGAAATACTCTTTAGCATTACAACTTGCGATACCGCAAATTCCCTGCCTGCACGCACACACACAATCTAAAACTCCCATAGAAAAGTCTCTTGCTTGTAGCATTTTAGCGTAAAAAATTGCGCTACCGAATTTCCTACAATCTGTATATAAGTGTGGAATTTGACTACCTCTACCAGTCGTAAGCAAAGTACAGGAAAATATACGGAAGGATAAGCGCAAACAAATGCGATAAAACTTGAAAGTAGAGTGTAAGTGTAAGCAAGCAGGTATATTTTGCGCGTTATCTTTTTTTGTACTTCTGTGTTTTTCTCTTTCTAGTCAAATTGCAGTAAGAATGTGTCGTTGGGTTCTTATTTGACTGAATTAATAGTCTTATTGAATTCCATACCAAAAGTAAAGTGCGATTTATAATTTTATATTTGCGTGGATTATAAATGTGAGTAAATACATAATAATTATTTTTGTCGTGCTTTTGGAATATGAGAGTGCGCTTTTTTTTTTGTTTGTGAGAAGTGAGCACGTAGCTAACCCAATGCTTTAGACCAGGAATCGCCACTGACGATTGTGTCAGCGAAGTGGTTCATCATTTTTCGCAGCTTGCAAAGGTGGTAAGGGTCTTAGCAACCTGCTTGCGATTCGTCAACAACTGCAAAACTATCAAAAATGAGAGAAAGACGCTGCCACTAAGCCCACAGAAGTTAAAAGCAGCAACTGTGCTCGCAGTCAAAGCAGCACAAAGAGAAATGGTTTCATCGGAGTTGATGGAACTTGGGACATCTGATAGAATTCCAAAGCATTTACGTTCACTGAACGCATTCATCGTTGGTCATGGTGTACTGCGTGTGGGAGGTCGTTTGCAAAACTCGAATCTCGACTATGATGAGCAACATCCGATTTTATTAAACTCTAGTCACCACTTTACCAGCCTTGTAGTACGCGATGCTCATAGCAAAACTCTTCATGGTGGAATCCAGCAAATGGTTGCCTACATAAGAAGGACGTACTGGATTGGACAAATTAAAAGAGTCGTTAAGTATCACATCCACAGATGCAAGGATTGTTTCCGACAAAAGGCTAAGGAGATGGAACAACTCATGGGGAGTTTACCAGCTGCCAGGGTGCGAATGGCCAGACCTTTTAGCCATACTGGAGTCGACTACGCGGGGCCGATCGAAATTAAATCATGGAAAGGTCGTGGTGGTAGATTTTTTAAAGGATATTTCGCACTATTCATCTGTTTGGCGATTCATATCGAGGTGGTGTCTGACCTAACAACGCAGGCCTTTTTGGCAGCTTTTTCTCGTTTTACGGCACGAGGTGGAGTATGCACTCAGGTCTACAGTGATTGCGGGACCAATTTTGTGGGAGCTAACACAGAACTACGAAAGCTATTACGAGATGCTCAACACGATTGGAAAGAGGTCGCTGGCATACTGGCGAATTTGGGTACCGAATGGCATTTCATTCCTACCGCTTCCACTCATTTCGGAGGCTTATGGGAAGCCGGGGTGAAGTCGGTCAAGTACCATTTGAAAAGGGTTGTCGGCAATAAGAGGCTTACCTATGAGGAACTCACCACGCTTCTGACACAGATAGAAGCGTGTCTAAATTCAAGGCCCTTATGCCCTCTGTCCGACAACGTCGATGACTTGGAAGTCATCACGCCAGCACATTTTCTGATTGGTGAGTCATTTCACACCATACCACAACGGGGCAACACATTGCGAAAAATTGGTTACCTCGATCGTTGGAAACGATTGCAATCATTTCTGGACACGTTTTGGCATAAATGGAACACGGAATATTTATCGCGACTTCAACAACGCCCGAAATGGTTAAAAATAGAAGAGGAACAGAAAATTGTCGACTTGGTTCTAATCAGTAATGAACGTCTTCCACCATCTCACTGGAGTCTAGCGAGAATACATGAAACGCATCCCGGAACGGACGGACTAACTCGGGTTGTAACATTAAAAACAAAAACAGGATTTCTTAAGCGACCGATCGCAAAAATATGCTACCTGCCAACACACAAAAACAACGAAGACAATACACTATTATAAGAAATTATCTTGCGCTATTCTGAAAAAAAAAATAAATAATAATAATACAAATTTTATAAATATAATTAACAATTCAGGAACAAACCAGTAACCTAAACATATATTATACAGTCCACATTCGAACAAAACACAAACGTTGACAAAACAAATTCCGAAACCTGTACTGTGTGAAACATGCAATTTCAAAACATCACATTCAAACAAAACTAACCGTTCACAACAAATTTCAAAATACCTATGTACTGCAACAAACATGCAATTAAAAATCTCAACATTTCACGAAAACAAAACGCGTCGTATCAAAAACACGCAATAACCAAATATTTCATAAATGTATTCATCTACACAAATATCGAATACAATAACAATAAAAAAAAAAATTTCATAATATCAAACACTAAGTTGTTATCGGTTATCGATTGTTATCGAACCAATCGCAACCCTAACCACTCTAATTACACAAATGCAAAAACAAAATGCACTCAACTCATAAGTCAAACACAAATATGCATTTTTTCCTTTGCGCGAATAAACATACACACACTAATATTAATTCTAACAATAATAAAATATGTACATGCAACGAAACTACGATAAATAAATCAAATTCAAGTCGAATCAAATGCATGCAATTTCGTTACATAATGCTGATACCTACCTGTTGTACAGCAACTCATCCTTATCATCGTTATCATCGTCATCATCGATCCTCAATCATCATCATCATCACGGATTATTTCTCGGCAGCGTCATATCAATCACTTTATAACATAAATCATTTTATAACAACAATAAACACCAACACTAGACACATTTTTACAACAACACTTTACAATTACTTAACAAAAAAAAATATTTGCTGGCACCGCACTACCGCCATTCATCGCAAAAAATACACACGGAACCGGATTTGGAGCGGAGCATGAGACAATCAGTGCAAGGGAGATGCACGTTGCACATTCGCATCAATGTTTATATTTTTCGTGTGTATTTCGTTATTATATTTGTCTTTGTCTCTTTTATGTGGAAAGCTTGTTATTTTTTATGTCAGAATATTAATGATCTCTCTCTTTACATGTCATTTGTGGAAGTGACGAAAGTCGGCAAAGTAGTCAAAATTGACGATGTCGTTAGTGAGGTGGACGAATCTCATCAGCGTTAAGGCTGCATTACAATATTCACTAAAGGAAGTTTTGCGAACTTCGTTCACGGGCGGGGAGAATGTTGCAAAGTAATTTGATGCACATTCCTAAATAACAATGCCCACACCCATCCATGAAAGCTAGACACATCGATGACAGTTAAATACATAAACAAACAAAGAATATATTTTAATAACAGCTGACATTTACTTTATAAAAACATTATATTTTGTAAAACATGAATCATAATACATAATTGGATTTAGTGTACCAAAGTAGTGTAGAATTAATTTTTAAAACTCTAGATCATTCCAATAAAACCTTTACAACGGTGTGAACGTCTTGGTCTTTTATTCTACTTTTGGTTTCTTTGTTTCACCAGTAAAAATACATGTCATTACATTTTGGTCCTTTTCGCATCTAATTTAATGTTAATTGTTAATTATAAACTTAAACTTATTGAACTTAGACAATTAATTCAATAAAATAGAAAATTTGACAAAAAAGTGTGGTTAGGAAGTGCATTACAAAGTACAATTCATGGCTTGACACGTAAAACTTACATCCAATTTTAACAAACTTTAATTAAAATAATTCTTAAATCTATTGACATTTGGTGTGTGTAAATCGTATTCTACGCGTCGTGCAATTAATAAATCGCCAGATAGGACATCCAGCTTCATCCAAAATCTGAAGGATTGAGAAAAATTCGTCTGTGACGCCTGCAGTACAAAAAAGCATACGAGAATCATCAAAAGCAAAGTAAGTTTTGCTTCTTTTACTACCTTAACTTACAATATATATAATATATAATGTCGCGGCCGGCGACTGGGAGGGATGCGATTTAACTTCAATAAGACGCATTCGCATAGAATTGTTGGTTTATTTCTAGGAAGAGTAGTTTTTGACAAAAATTACAATGCATATTTTAAGATAACTTACCGCAGTTTTACTCCCTCTTTCCTCGATGACTGACAAATGGCAAATGCGCCAAATTAAATGAATTTCGCTCGCAAGGCGAATATTTACAAGAAATAAGATAAATGTCAGAAAGGAGGAAAAAGAAAAGTAAGGCTGCGTTTACATTAATTTAGCCTTACAGCTTATCCGCAACATCCCCGCCCCCGTGGATCGAACGCGATTCACCCATATTCAAGTCCAGAACGGCTAACTTCGACGCAGGTCTTCGCATCAATCCTTTGGATGTACGGCCATCTGCACTTCGAACCTCTCCGTCGACTCCGGTATACGCAGTCTCAATTCGACCTCGACACCACTGCCTTCGTAATACGTTCACGTCACAGACAAGCACCAAGTCCCCTTTAGCTATTGGTTTCGACCTTTGACACCATTTGACTCGGCGTGTCAGAGTCGGCAGGTACTCGGCTACCCATCTTTTCCAAAAACGATCTCTTAATTGTCGAGCTATTCTCCATTGTTTTCTTAGACGGCAAAGATTCTCCTGCGGTTCATCAGCACTCGATGTTTGTGCTGTATTGGCTGATCCCAACAGGAAGTGGTTTGGCGTAAGTGGCTCTTCTTGATCCGGTTCCACTGGCAAATGTGTGAGTGGGCGAGAATTCACCACGTTCTCCGCTTCTATTACGAGGCACTGCAAAGTGTACTCGCGTGGAGACACTTCTTTCAGTGTATGAAGTAGCACCCGTTTCACGCATTGTACCATTCGCTCCCACACTCCTCCCTCCGATGGGTTAGCTGGGCAGTTGAACAGCCATTCAACTCCTTCGGCAGCCAACTCGTCCTGTACTCGCTCACAGTCGAAAACTTCATCAAATCGTTTTGCTTCCTGGTTGGCGCCTACAAAATTAGTTCCATTGTCGGAACGGATTCTTACGGGGACTCCTCGGCGGTTTATGAAATTCCGGATAGCCAAAATGCATGCATCAGTGGATAAGTCATACGCGATCTCGAGGTGAATAGCGCCACCCAACGCTTTTCCGTACGTCGTCCAATCGTAACCGTTAGTGGGCCGAAGAAATCCAGGCCTGTATATGAGAAAGGTCTCACAAACGGCGTAAGTCGGTCCTCAGGCAAAGGACCCATTAGTGGTGTGACTGCTGTGGCTTTAGAAATCCTGCACGTAGGACAGTTGGCTATGACCTTGCGAATAGCTTGTCGTAGACGCGGTATCCAGTACTTCTGGCGAATCTCACAGATGGTTGCTTCAACGTTCTGGTGCTTCATCCTACAGTGTCTGTCAGCAACTACAAAAGCCGTGAACTTATGCGAAGGCGGCAAGATGATTGGTCGTTTGGCTACATAGGTGAGCCAACTGGCTGCGTCGACTCTACCATAGACTCGGAGGATACCATCGCTGTCAATGTAAGGTGTGAGTTGATGTAATACACTTCCCTTTGCTAGTGCTTCGTTAGACTTGATCTTAACTCTGCAGGAAAGACTTCAAGTTGAGCCTGGCGACACAATAACCTTTCGGCTGCTTGAAGTTAACACGCTGGCCCTCGTAGTTACGGGAGCGTTTGCGGCATCGATCCGGAAACCGTAGTACCCAGGCCATTGTTCTTACTAGCCTGTTGAAGGAGGAAAAACGATTAAAATCTATGAATATTTTGGGCGAAGAACGATGACCAATGAATATTTTGGGCGAAGCTCTTCTTCATCGCCCCCACGATTGATGGAGATGGTAGTGGCACTGGCAGGCCATTTATCTTCCTTCCTCAGCAAAAAATCAGGCCCTCTGAACCAACGTGATGAAGCGCTGAAGTTGGTATGACTGGATGAGCGTGTAGCTTCATCAGCAGGGTTTTCGTCAGTCGGTACCCACCTCCAGTTGCACGAATTCGTGGATGCTAATATTTCCGCAATTCTATGCGCCACAAACGGTTTGTACCGACGATGCTCACTGCCTGTCCATTTGATAACTGTTGTGGAATCACTCCAGAGAACATAGCGATTAACACACACAGAGTGCTGCTCTTTTATAGTCGTCATCAGGCGAACTCCCAAAACTGCTGCCTGGAGCTCAAGACGTGGAATTGACAGCGACTTCAGCGGGGCACATTTCGTTTTGGAACAAACAAATGACGTTTCTACATCGTCATTCGCGTTAACAGCTCTCCAGTACGCCACTGCAGCAAAGGCATCCTCGCTGGCGTCAACGAAAATGTGAAGTTGGATCTCTTGCGGTAGACCATTTCGAAAATAAAAACGTGGAACATTGAATTGAACTACATCTGACAACTTTGACCGCCATCTATTCCATCCTAGGAAAATTTCATCTGGCAATGGCTCGTCCCATCTTATTATGTCGCCAGACTTCTCGCATCAGCAATTTGGCGGCAATAGTAAAATGGTTCAGGAACCCTATCGGGTTGAAAACTGACATTATGACGCTTAGTAATTCTCTTTTTGTGGGTTTCCTATCCCCTTTGATGACGTATTTATCGACGTGGTGAAACCGTAGCTGGTACTTGAAACTATCGCTTGTTGGTTGCCAGAACATACCGAGTATTTTTTCGGTCCCCAGACTATTTTTAGCGGTCACGAAAACAGCAGCATCATTTCCTTGCAAGGCGTTTAGAACTTCTGGCGAATTCGAGGTGAAGTTCCTTATGATGACCATCATTTCGTATATATCTGGCTTGGGGGAATCATTGCCATCACGCCAAAGAAATCTTTGAGAACACCTATCCTCTTGCTGAATCAGAATTTGGTGGAACATATCCTTGATGTCACCACACACGGCTACGGCTCCTTCACGAAAGTGAAATAGTACGGTCGGTATTGTTGAGGTCCTTTCAACAGGTATGAATTGAGTGATGTTCCCTTAACCTCGGCGGCGGCATCGAACACAAGGCGTAATTTGGCAGGTTTGTTAGGGTTTACCACTGCAAAATGTGGCAGATACCATGTTTTGGGACCAACTTCGGTGGCTTCTTCTGGCTGCAATTTACGGGCATAGTTCTTCGAGATGTAAGAATTGATGATGGAACTATAGGCGGCGGCAAAGGTATCATCTCTCCTCATTTTGCGCTCGATTCCAGCAAGGCGATTTACTGCCATGGAAAAGCTATCAGGCAGCTCGATGTTATCACCCTTCCATAGCAAAACGGTTTGAAATCTCCCTATGATCCTTTTCGTCGTTGACTGCAGAATTTCTCTAGCTCGAATATCGGCTTTGCTTTCGATTGGCGGTGAAGGTCTAACTCCAAAACTCTCAGTCTCGAAATACTCGGTAACCAGTTTGTGTAATGACTCTTCGTTCGATGGATATGTGAGGAGGCATGACGTAGTTGGGGAAGTTATCTTTGTGGTTGGCCCGAACACTATCCAACCTAGTTCCGTGTTTGCGGCGAATGGACCATTTTTATTGATCATCTGGAAATCGTTTGGCAATCCCAAGTGGCAGTGATCCAGACCAATTAGCAACTTAGGTTCGGCGTTGGAATATGGCTGCAGTTTCAATCTTCCCAGGCGACTGTTGAGATTATGAATTTCGCTCTCACTCAGGCTTTGAGTCGGCAAGTTGAGGTTTGACACTCCATGAACTTTTCGTAACATATGCTTCTTCCTTTTACCAGCTCCGCTAACGTAGACATCGACTAACATTGTATTTTCTTGAGCCTGTATACCTCCAATCCATTGCATATTTAAATTGTGATGCTGTCCACGGAGACCCAACTTCTTCAGCAAATCGGCGTCCATCATAGTTATAGATGATCCTTCATACAGTAAGGCATACGTATCGATGGCTTTGTTCGGACCATAAAGCGTGACTGGTAATACACGAAATAGTAAAATGTTGGTTTTTGCAACATCCTGCATAGCCAGCAATGTGCTGCCAGAAGTACATGGAATTGGTGGTTCGGTTGCTTGAATCTCCAATTGTTCCTGCTGCTGGACAGGACGTGTCGTTGGGACTTCATGCAGCAGCCCGTGATGACGTCTTTGGCAACCATTAATGGAACAGAGGCTCTTGCTGCGACAGTCGCGTGTTGTATGTCCGGGTTTTAGGCATGAGAAGCACAAACGATTATATTTTACCTTAGACCACCTCTCAGCTACTGATAAGTCAATAAATTGCTTACATTCACTGACCTTGTGTTGACCTTGGCATGTAGGACACTTTTGAATGGATGGATGCGTTTCTTTGGCTCTCTGTTGTCACAATCTTGCACGGTGGAAATTAAGTTAGCCATGTCACTTAACCAGTCAATGAAGTTTGCAATGGTGGGATATGGTTGCACTTGAGCAGCATATCTAGCCCACCAAGTCTTTTTGTCATTGGAAGTTTGATAACCAACTCTTCCAATAGTGTTGGATTTGACATACACGGCAAGATTTTTCACTTTAGTTGAAAATGGAATAAGACGAGTCACTGCATTTTCACTGATTGGCGCAATCTCACGTACCTGATTCAATTGGCTGCATATGAGCTGTTCTGGACGACCGAACCGAAATCGAAGTTGATCGATAATGGCATCCACATTACTACTTACTTACTTAACGGGCTCCCGACCCGTGGAGAGTCTCTGCCTGAGACACTGCAGCCTTCCATCCTCTGCGATATCGGGCACGCTGCTTCCAGTTATCCAGACCAAGCGCTCTGGCATCCGCGATGGCTTGGTCTTTGAAACGGAGGTTCGGTCTTCCTTGTCGTCTCGAACCTGGCGGCTGGGATTCGAAGATCCTCTTAGCTGGAGCATTATTGTCCATTCGCTCGATGTGGCCGAGCCAATGTAGTCGACGTATTTTGGCCTTTTGGACTACATCCACATCTTGGTACAGCTCATAGAGTTCGCGGTTGTATCTTCTCCTCCATTCGCCCTCCTCGCACACAGGACCAAAAATCCGCCGAAGAATTTTTCTTTCGAAGGAGCCCAGTATCAGCTCTCCCTTCCTGCTTATCGTCCAGCACTCGGCGCCATAAAGCAGAACTGGCAGGATAAGGGTTCTGTAAAGCATACATTTTGTCCTTCGAGTTAGGAGTTTTGAACCCAATTGCTTTGCCAAACCGAAGTAGCAGCGGTTTCCTAGGGTATTTCTTCGACGGATCTCCACTAGGATGTTATTTGTGGAGTTCATGTTTACTCCGAGGTAGATAAACTCCTTAACTACCTCGAAATTGTTGCTATCAACAATTTGTTGATAACATGTACTTAGTCTTGTCCTCATTTACTACAAGACCAACGAACTTCGGCTGTTCTTCAATCGCCGTAAAAGCCTCTATCACGGCACGCTGGGAGCGACCGATGATATCAATATCGTCTGCATATCCCAGCAGCTGGACGGATCTGTTGAAGATAGTGCCTTCCGTGTTGACATAAAACCTCCTGACGATGAATGCTATCATATGCGGCTTTGAAGTCGATGAATAGGTGGTGAGTCTCGACTTGAAATTCATTGGTCTTTTCCAGGATTTGCCTCAGTGTGAAAATTTGGTCTATAGTCGATCTGCCGGGCCGGAAGCCACACTGGTACGTGCCGATTAGTGTGTTGCAGAACGGTTTGAGACGTTCACACAGTACGTTGGATAGGATCTTGTACGCGACATTAAGCAGGGATATGCCTCGATAGTTCTTGCAAGACATAGGATCGCCTTTTTTGTAGATGGGGCATATGGAGCTGATAGTCCAGTCATCGGTCATACTTTCTTCCACCCATACTTGGTTGATGATTTGGTGCACGCGCCCTACCAAAACATCACCACTGTATTTGAAGAGCTCCGCTGGTAAACCATCAGAGCCGGCGGCCTTGTTGTTCTTTAGCTTTTTTATTGCTAAGCCAACTTCTTCTATACTGGGCGGTGGAACTGGATCTTCATTGACTGGACGTGGGTTCTCTTCTTGCCCTATCACTCTCTCTACATGATGCCCATTTAGCAGCTGCTGGAAGTGCTGCTTAAACACATCTACTATTCCCTGCGCTTCGGTGACTAGGTTTCCATCACTGTTTCGAAAAGCCTGCGTTCCGGTCTTGAATCCAGCAGCCAGTTGCTTGGCTTTCTTGTAGAACTTCCGGATGTTGCTTCGATCGCGGGACTTTTCGATCTCCTTGAGCTGGGAGACTGCGTAAGCCCTCTTCTTTCTACGCAGGATTTTCTTCTCCTCCCTCCTCCTGGCTCGATACTCTTCCCTCGCTGCCCTTGTTTTGCGCTGCAGCGCCTTCATATGTGCATCTTCTGTCACCTTTTTCCTGCGTACGCATTCATCATCATACCATGGGCTCTTTCTCTGGGGTGGCTGGTACCCTAAGGTGGTTTCGGCTACCTCTTTGATGATGTCGCGATACTGGGACCACTGGGTGTTGGCATTTGTGGTAGGTAAATGCACTGCGGAGAGTTTCTCACTCAGGCGCTCTTTGTAGACTCTGGCTACTCCAGGTGTGCTAAGGCGTCCAACGTTGAATTTCTTCTTCTGGGCGGAACGCAGCTTCTTCTTGTTGGATAGTCGAGCTCTGAACTTAGCCGCAACAAGAAAATGGTCAGAGTCGACGTTTGCCCCTCGGAATGTGTGCACGTTGAGGATGTTGGATGCGTGCCTCGCGTCGATTAGCACATGGTCGATTTGGTTGGCGGTTCGACCGTCTGGAGAGCGCCAGGTTGCTGTGTGGATCCTTAGCCTTGGAAACCTAGTGCTACTTATCACCGTATTACGAGCTGCCGCGAAGTCAGTTAGTCGGTAACCGTTGTCTGTGGTCGTATCGTGGATTCTGTGTTTACCAACTAACCCGCCAAAGATGTTTTCCTTTCCGATTTTAGCATTGAAGTCCCCGAGCACAACTTTGGCATCGTACTCCGGACAGGCTCCGTAGGCTCCATCCAGGAGGTCATAAAACTCCTCCTTGATAGGGTCTTCAGCCTCGTCGGTACGGGCGTGTGCACATATTAGGCTTATGTTTTGGAAAGTAGCTTTGATGCGGATCACAGCTAGGCGATCACTTATCGGCTTAAAGTCAATGACTTTTGTCCTAAGCCGATTTCCCACGACGAATCCGCATCCTAATACATGCAATCTTTTATGGCAGCTGTAATAAATATCGCAATTTTTCCTTTTCATCATACCTGATCCTATCCATCGTATCTCCTGGATCGCGGTAATATCTGCCTTGTACCGCGTGAGGACAGACTCAAGTTTTTGAGTAGCACCTGGGGTGTACAGCGTTCGCACGTTCCAGGTACATACTCTTAAATCGTTGTCCGTTGACGTTCCGGGTCTAGTTGCCGTTTGAGGGAAATTGTTATCCGAGGCTCCTCGTGTCTCTCTCAAAACTATTCTTTTTTTTTATATGGTCGGGAAGTTACCCCGACGGCACAACCCCCAACCTGGAGGGCCAGGCCCTTGACCCTAGGACAGCAGGCCGGTTACTCCGGTGCCAGTAACCCACTTTGGGATGTGAGCGCTGCCGTTGGCCCATTAATGGTTCATCCGCCACCAACTCTTCTCCAACACCCTGGCTCGGTATTGGAAATCCCTATAGACCTGGTATCCGAATATGTCAGAGCAGCTCTATAGGGATTACACTAAATAGTTCGGCCTGACTGGAACTGTAGACGCCACCGTTGGCTCCATCTAGGGAACTCCTCCGCTGCCGTCTGGTACCAGAGGAGGTGTCTTAGTGAGAAAACAACACTCCTCCCCCCTCTCTCGTCTGCTGCCACCAACGACCTTCCAAAGGGGTTGGTTACCCAATCTCCAGTCGAGGTACTAATCACCCACCAGTCACCACGTGGAAGTGAGAGTAGGAGTGGATAGTGAGAGGCTAGGTGAGAACGCTTGTGTTCTCATGACATCGCATCACTACCCTTCAACACCGGCGGCATCCACATTATCGGGGTGAATTAGGAGAGATTTAACAGTCTCTCTTGCTTCACCCATTAGCGCTTTCTGCAAGCGCTGGTTATTTTCCAGGTTGGTATAGTTGTAGGCGGCTGTTGACTGTTGAAATGCAGTGAGGAAGATAGGCCAGTCCTCAGGCTGTCCTCCAAATGATGGGAGCTCTTGAACCTTTCGAGAGACGGCCGATTGTGAAGAGAATGCAGAGGTTAAGAATCGTTGCTGGGGTATGGTGCTGTAAGTCGTAGACGGCGGCTGTATGTAAGTATTGTTCGACGTACAAGCAAAGCCCATGTCCCCAACAGTCGCATTCAAATAATTGTAGCTTGATGGTGGCATTGTGGCATTTATCGTTGCTGGCTGCGTATAAATGCTACTGGAGGAACTTTGTCTTGGCTGAAAGGTACATGACATTGGTTGAAGGTCAATTGGGGAACATGTTGAAATTGTTGCAACTGGCGTTATAATTGGCCGATATGACGACGTTGTTTCGTATGATGTTGATGTAGGTACGAGTGGGACGGCTAGTGGTGCCTGGCCTTGCACCCCCATTTTAAGCGCGTGGCATTGCAAATCACCTTCTTTTAACCTTTCTTGTGTATTTTTCAGCTGATTTTCCAATGCAGCGATTTGACCTTGCATTTTAAGCAAAATGTCCTCAGTTTGTGCTGTGGCGACAGTGGCTGCAATATTGGGCGACGAACATTGTGCTGTGGAAGAGGCAGCGCTGGTGGGGGCGACAACCACTGTCGCCATCATATCTGAGGTTTTCACTTCGGCGGAATTTTCCATGTGCATATGTACTGCAGCTTCTTGTTGAAAGCGAGGACTTCTTCGTGGTGGTGGCGGCGGTGTACGTTGCATTCGGCAATTAATTGTGTTATTCCTTTAACTATTACTGCGGCGGCAGTATATATTTATTTCACACAAGAAATCTGTGGCGGCGGCAAATTGCAGTGCGTAGACTGCGAAATAAAGAATTGTCGCGGCCGGCGACTGGGAGGGATGCGATTTAACTTCAATAAGACGCATTCGCATAGAATTGTTGGTTTATTTCTAGGAAGAGTAGTTTTTGACAAAAATTAAAATGCATATTTTAAGATAACTTACCGCAGTTTTACTCCCTCTTTCCTCGATGGCTGACAAATGGCAAATGCGCCAAATTAAATGAATTTCGCTCGCAAGGCGAATATTTACAAGATATAAGATAAATGTCAGAAATGAGGAAGAAGAAAAGTAAGGCTGCGTTTACATTAATTTAGCTTTACAGCTTATCCGCAATATATAACTTAAATAAATAAATCTACGTGTTAACATAATGGATAAGGGTAATTTTGATTGCGGTATGTTGCAAAAAGGCGTTTTAAACACGCTGCTAAATTGCTTCACTAGCTTTAAAAACTCCACAAAGAAGCGTAAGCAGCAATCGTATATCGTAAGTCGCCTTGAAATGCTAGAGGAGAATCTGCGAATCGCTAGGCAATATCACGAGGCAATCGTCGGGGGCGGAAGGCTTGAAGAAGACCTGAAATTGGAGGAATTAATGATTGTGTTCGAGCAAATACAGGAAATTTACCTGGAGTATAGCAGTGACTTGATGGAAGCATTGGAAAAATTCTCCCAGCCAACGCCGACTGCAAGCGCGACGTCTGGTGAACCTGCGATATACAGCAACAAAATTAGGCTTCGGGAAATCGATATTCCAAAGTTCAGCGGCTCGTACACAACATGGAGGTCTTTCCAAGGTCTGTTTCAATCCATGGTGCACAACAACGCCTCGTTGAGTGATGTTGATAAAATGCATTACCTCAAGTCGTGCTTGAAGGGTGAGGCTGAGCGATTACTACAACATCTACCTTGCGATGCGGGCAATTACGCAAGGGCATGGGAGTTGCTTACTTTGCGTTACGACCACAAACGCGTTTGAGTAAATGCCCAGCTGAAGTTGTTCTTCGGACAATCATCCTTATCCAAGGAATCAGCGAACGGGCTGAAGGAGTTGTTGGACACATCTCAGGAGTGTGTTCATGGGTTGGCGAACCTCGGCTTGCGAGTAGAATACTGGGATGCAATTTTGATATACGTCCTACTGCATAAATTGCCAATTTCTACTCAGTAGCTGTGGGAAGAGAAGTTGGAGAACCTCAAGGAGCTGCCAACGTACAAACAGTTCACCGGATTTTTGGAAACACGCTTCTGCACTTGAGGTGGTCGATCAGCAGAGTAAGAGGTGATACAGCTGTCAACGCGAGGAACCGGTCGTACGCAGAGACACCAAGGTTAGTTTTGGCAAAGGCATCTTCTCGGCAGACGATGTTCTGTAAGTTGTGTCGTCAGGGTCAGCATGCGTTGAGGAAATGTCAACTTTTTTAAATTTGAACCACATAGAGCGAAAACAGACAGTCAGGAACATCAAGGTCTGTGATAATTGTCTCGGTTATAACCACATTATGCGAGAGTGCCCTAACCAGGA
Source organism: Cheilosia impressa (assembly GCA_948293265.1). Classification (NCBI taxonomy): domain Eukaryota; kingdom Metazoa; phylum Arthropoda; class Insecta; order Diptera; family Syrphidae; genus Cheilosia; species Cheilosia impressa. The sequence continues at coordinate 60,495,451 of OX411880.1, forward strand.
GTGTTGTTATTTTTGCCAACAGCGTCATCATTCCCTTCTGCATGTCCATGATATGCAGACCGGTAACAACCACCAGAATAATAATTATTCCAACAACAACAAGGGCTACAACAATTTTCAGGCAGCAATGACACCGTACTCTCAACAGCCCAGATCAAGTAGTGCGCAATCATACCAGGTAGCCATTAATCCAAACGCACCTGCATTTCAACCATCGGAGGAACCACAGCCATCGACGAGCAGGCAAATTAACTCATTTTATTCACTCTCGCAACGTTCCAAGGTACTTTTAGCTACAGCGATGGTAAGAGTGAGATCGGCTGATGAACGTTTCCACGATTTGCGTGCTTTGATCGATCCTGGGTCAGAAGCGACTTTTATTTCCGAATCTGCGGCACAGTTGTTGAAGTTAAAAAAGCATCGTGCATTTGTCGAGTTATCATTCGACATTTGAGAGCGTCGTTAGGGCGTTTGTTTTCAAGTCACTGACTGGGCTTCTTCCCGATCCCGATTTTTATGTTCCTGCGCCAATCGACTTATTGTTTGGAAGTGACGTTTTCGCCGAAATACTTCTTCCCGACATCATGCGCAGTGAAGACTATTTAGCTCCGATAGCGCAGAAAACAAAACTTGGATGGATAATCTTTGGCAAAGTTCCAACAGAGAATCCTCAACATTTGCGTAGTTTTGTGCAGTTTACGGATCTGAGTTCCCAGTTGCAAACATTTTGGGAAATGGAAGAGCAGCCGTTCCAAACCAGGGATCCTGAAGAAGACATCATTTGTGAAGAACACTTCGATAAAAATACCAAAAGTTTGTCCAGCGGACGTTATGAGGTCATGCTGCCATTTAAGGAGGTTGATCATCCAGCGATGGGGTCCAGCAGGGAATGCGCCGTTCGTCGATTTGCCCATTTGGAGAAAAGGTTTGCTTCGGATCCGAAACTGCATGAAGATTACAGCACCTGTATTCGGAAATATATTACACTTCAGCATATGGAGGAGGTAGATCAGGTGTACGATGCAACCCTTAAGACTCCGTATCATTACTTCCTGCCACATCATGCTGTGTTTAAGGAAGCTAGCTCTACAACGAAACTAAGAGTCGCATTTGATGCAGCGGCTAAGACATCGGATGGTACGTCTTTAAACGATGGTTTGCTCGTGGGTCCAAAGTTACAAACCAACATTGTAGAATTAATTCTGCGATGGAGAACTCATCGAGTGACGTTTACGGCAGACATTGAAAAAATGTATCGTCAGATTTTAGTAAGTCCACGTGATAGTTATTATGAATTAATCCTCTGGAGAGAGCATCAAGCCGCACCATTGAAAGCCTATAAGCTAAAAACGGTCACTTTTGCTCCTTTAGGAGCAAAGGTTGTTCGTGAGGACATGTACGTTGACGACCTAATAAGTGGAGCCGATTCCATAGAAGACGCTGGGCAAAAGCGAAACGAAGCTCGGCAACTGCTAGCCTCTGCAGGATTTTATCTGCGAAAGTGGACAAGCAACGAAAAGGTGTTAGTGGACGACATACCAGAGAGGGATCGGGAAATCGATTTTGAAATTCCGTTTTTGGAGCACTGAACCATGTGAAAACCTTGGGCATTAAGTGGTTCCCAATCAATGATTCATTTTCTTTTCAGAATTTCCAACCGGATGCAGAAATCACTGCCAAAATTATGATGCAACAACTTTGGAGCTTGGGTTCGGATTGGGATGATACAATTCCTCTGCAGTTGAAAGATCAATGGGAAGCTTTTCGCCGAGAACTCCCTATGCTTGAACGTATCAAGATTCCAAGGTGGATTAACACGATGCAGAAAAACAAAGCGGTTGAACTACATGGGTTTTGTGACGCTTCGATGAAGGCTTTGGGGCAGCGGTATATATATTCGAATTTTGGACGATGACGACAACATCCACGTTCACCTGCTCATTTCAAAAACCAAAGTGGCTCCATGTAAGAGAACCGTATCGCTTCCGCGTCTCGAACTTTGCGGTGCAGTAATTTTGGCCACGTTACTTCAATACGTCCAAGAAACCTTGGGTGTCCATAAAACGTATGCTTGGACAGACTCCATGATTGCGCTGGCTTGGATTCCTTCACCAGCCTCTAAATGGGACACTTTCGTAGCCAATCGTGTTTCTGAAATACAGCGCCTTACCGACATCAATGCATGGAGACATGTACCTACGCATCATAATCCTGCTGATCACGAGGTGTTTCACCTGGGGCACTAAAGTCCCTAGTATTTTGGTGGCAAGGACCTCGATTTTTGCAAGACAGATGGGAGTTTGAAGTCCCTGAACAACCTATCAGCATCGACACAGATGAAGAAAGACGAGCAGTCAGGGTACATTGCGCTCAAAGCAAGGACTACGATTGTGTCAGCGAAGTGGTTCATCATTTTTCACAGCTTGCAAAGGTGATAAGGGTCTTAGCAACCTGCTTGCGATTCGTCAACAACTGCAAAACTATCAAAAATGAGAGAAAGACGCTGCCACTAAGCCCACAGAAGTTAAAAGCAGCAACTGTGCTCGCAGTCAAAGCAGCACAAAGAGAAATGGTTTCATCGGAGTTGATGGAACTTGGGACATCTGATAGAATTCCAAAGCATTTACGTTCACTGAACGCATTCATCGTTGGTCATGGTGTACTGCGTGTGGGAGGTCGTTTGCAAAACTCGAATCTCGACTATGATGAGCAACATCCGATTTTATTAAACTCTAGTCACCACTTTACCAGCCTTGTAGTACGCGATGCTCATAGCAAAACTCTTCATGGTGGAATCCAGCAAATGGTTGCCTACATAAGAAGGACGTACTGGATTGGACAAATTAAAAGAGTCGTTAAGTATCACATCCACAGATGCAAGGATTGTTTCCGACAAAAGGCTAAGGAGATGGAACAACTCATGGGGAGTTTACCAGCTGCCAGGGTGCGAATGGCCAGACCTTTTAGCCATACTGGAGTCGACTACGCGGGGCCGATCGAAATTAAATCATGGAAAGGTCGTGGTGGTAGATTTTTTAAAGGATATTTCGCACTATTCATCTGTTTGGCGATTCATATCGAGGTGGTGTCTGACCTAACAACGCAGGCCTTTTTGGCAGCTTTTTCTCGTTTTACGGCCCGAGGTGGAGTATGCACTCAGGTCTACAGTGATTGCGGGACCAATTTTGTGGGAGCTAACACAGAACTACGAAAGCTATTACGAGATGCTCAACACGATTGGAAAGAGGTCGCTGGCATACTGGCGAATTTGGGTACCGAATGGCATTTCATTCCTACCGCTTCCACTCATTTCGGAGGCTTATGGGAAGCCGGGGTGAAGTCGGTCAAGTACCATTTGAAAAGGGTTGTCGGCAATAAGAGGCTTACCTATGAGGAACTCACCACGCTTCTGACACAGATAGAAGCGTGTCTAAATTCAAGGCCCTTATGCCCTCTGTCCGACAACGTCGATGACTTGGAAGTCATCACGCCAGCACATTTTCTGATTGGTGAGTCATTTCACACCATACCACAACGGGGCAACACATTGCGAAAAATTGGTTACCTCGATCGTTGGAAACGATTGCAATCATTTCTGGACACGTTTTGGCATAAATGGAACACGGAATATTTATCGCGACTTCAACAACGCCCGAAATGGTTAAAAATAGAAGAGGAACCGAAAATTGTCGACTTGGTTCTAATCAGTAATGAACGTCTTCCACCATCTCACTGGAGTCTAGCGAGAATACATGAAACGCATCCCGGAACGGACGGACTAACTCGGGTTGTAACATTAAAAACAAAAACAGGATTTCTTAAGCGACCGATCGCAAAAATATGCTACCTGCCAACACACAAAAACAACGAAGACAATACACTATTATAAGAAATTATCTTGCGCTATTCTGAAAAAAAAAAAATAATAATAATAAAAATTTTATAAATATAATTAACAATTCCCGAACAAACCAGTAACCTAAACATATATTATACAGTCCACATTCGAACAAAACACAAACGTTGACAAAACAAATTCCGAAACCTGTACTGTGTGAAACATGCAATTTCAAAACATCACATTCAAACAAAACTAACCGTTCACAACAAATTTCAAAATACCTATGTACTGCAACAAACATGCAATTAAAAATCTCAACATTTCACGAAAACAAAACGCGTCGTATCAAAAACACGCAATAACCAAATATTTCATAAATGTATTCATCTACACAAATATCGAATACAATAATAATAAAAAAAAAAAATTTCATAATATCAAACACTAAGTTGTTATCGGTTATCGATTGTTATCGAACCAATCGCAACCCTAACCACTCTAATTACACAAATGCAAAAACAAAATGCACTCAACTCATAAGTCAAACACAAATATGCATTTTTTCCTTTGCGCGAATAAACATACACACACTAATATTAATTCTAACAATAATAAAATATGTACATGCAACGAAACTACGATAAATAAATCAAATTCAAGTCGAATCAAATGCATGCAATTTCGTTACATAATGCTGATACCTACCTGTTGTACAGCAACTCATCCTTATCATCGTTATCATCGTCATCATCGATCCTCAATCATCATCATCATCACGGATTATTTCTCGGCAGCGTCATATCAATCACTTTATAACATAAATCATTTTATAACAACAATAAACACCAACACTAGACACATTTTTACAACAACACTTTACAATTACTTAACAAAAAAAAATATTTGCTGGCACCGCACTACCGCCATTCATCGCAAAAAATACACACGGAACCGGATTTGGAGCGGAGCATGAGACAATCAGTGCAAGGGAGATGCACGTTGCACATTCGCATCAATGTTTATATTTTTCGTGTGTATTTCGTTATTATATTTGTCTTTGTCTCTTTTATGTGGAAAGCTTGTTATTTTTTATGTCAGAATATTAATTATCTCTCTCTTTACATGTCATTTGTGGAAGTGACGAAAGTCGGCAAAGTAGTCAAAATTGACGGGGTCGTTAGTGAGGTGGACGAATCTCATCAGCGTTAAGGCTGCATTACAATATTCACTAAAGGAAGTTTTGCGAACTACATTCACGGGCGGGGAGAATGTTGCAAAGTAATTTGATGCACATTCCTAAATAACAATTCCCACACCCATCCATGAAAGGTAGACACATCGATGACAGTTAAATACATAAACAAACAAAGAATATATTTTAATAACAGTTGACATTTACTTTATAAAAACATTATATTTTGTAAAACATGAATCATAATACATAATTGGATTTAGTGTACCAAAGTAGTGTACAATTAATTTTTAAAACTCTAGATCATTCCAATAAAACCTTTATAACGTTGTGAACGCCTTGGTCTTTTATTCTACTTTTGGTTTCTTTGTTTCACCAGTAAAAATACTCGTACATGTCATTACATGTACACTAACAAATTATTAATAGTGGGTAAAGTATGAATCAGTGACGTTTATTCAAAGGTGCGCAGGTGTTCTCTGCACACCCTATCCAAATCTATTATTATAATGCACTGAACTTAAGTTCATTATGAAAAAAATAAAACACATTTCTGTCTTTGTCTTTGCAATAATTTGTATTTTAACAAATCAGTATCTGTAATCTGTATACTTGCAATTCACATTCAACGCAACTTGGTGGTAATGAAACTCACACATCGGGGTGTTCATCTCGCTTTAGAGCACCGTCGACAGGCAAAATTGCTTACAAAAAAAAAGACAAAATAAAAAAAACAAAAACACTTTTCCCACAGAAATCTACCTGGGGTCTAATCGCGTAAGCACAAAACGATAGAACGATATCGTCTCGACGATGCTTCTCCTTCGTGTAGCAACCAAAAACGATAATCGTTGAAACGATTGGACGAGCATCGTTTTTTGTTGCTTCACGTTACTAATTTAAACGTCAAGTACTCTCGTCGAAACGATTCGATTGAACGATGGCTATTTTGCTATCGTTTCATCGTTTTTGCTGCATTTTTCACTTTAAATTAGTTCTGAGAGAAGTATAAAAATATTAAAGGAAAACACACACATTATATTCTCTTTGGAGGCGACTTGCACTTATCCGAACTGTAAAAAAAATGCATTCTTTGCCAAAAAAAAAAATGGTTATTGCACTTATTGGGAATATCGAATGAATTTCAGCTATTTGTTTTTTTAATTTATGCATTTTTAATGCAATCAGAAAAAAATGCAATCATAAAATTGCATTCATTGATTTCTTTTTACAATTCGCCCTTTACCAATAAAAATTCTACTACCAAGCTATCTATTTTTGCATAAAATACCCAATTCCATGACAACGAAGAAAAAAAAACAAATTTATTCAAGAAAAGAAAAAAAAAAAAAATCCATCCCTTTTTTCAGTTCTTTAGGTGTCAAAGTTTGTTTACAGTCATGCTCAAACTGCTGAAAACGAGGACGCTGAACGATTCGATTGAACGATGCGACGATGATGTTATATGAAGCAAACTAAAAACGATCTCGTTTAGTTCAATCGTTTTGACGACAATCGTTTCATAAATTACGCGATTAGAGCCCTGGCTTGGTGTTCTCCTACATCGAGCGCACCTCGTTGCAGTTCGCACTTGTAATTACATTTTCGTTTTTGTTCCACCCTGACAACATATTGTTGGAAGTTGGAACTTGGAAGTTCTTTTGTGCTTTTGTGCCTAATTTACTGGTATTGGTACTGTGTGCAGGAACAAAACAAGCACAATGCAAGATGATACAAGATGCAACATACAACAGCGAACAGCTAGAGTCAAAGTCCCATTTCGACCCTAGTGCTTTATTTTCCTGTTGTGTGGTCTGTGCTCTGTGGTGCGCTATAATTTGCAGAAAATGAAAGCGCAAGCTGGAATTTTGTATAATTTTTCATTCTCGGGTGGGTAAATATGGAATAGAGGTCGGTTGCTCGAATATTTGAAATCGCAACTGCTATAACTGAAAAGCTACTTGCTAAACCATTTTCACAGCTGTGTTCAGCTGAAAAATTTTAAATACGTTATTTATATGTTAGGCCAACACTACCTTCTCCAAATTTTTTAAATAAATATTTTATTAGGAACTTGAAAGAAAATATGAATTCAAGTTTTGGTTGCGTGGTTGCCATTCTATAAAAAAAGTATTCATCGTCCTCGTAGGGTCCTGGAATAGAACAACAAATTCACCATCTTACTACGGTAAGAAATATAGTGAACACCCTACTAAAAGCACCACGCCACGTCACTGGTATGAATTGATTAACAAAAAGGAAATTTGTACACTAAGCAATATTGTAAATGTAGGTCGTAAGTTGGATTCAATTAAATTATAATAAAAGGGTAGGTTCCCTACAGTACTCCCCTCGCTAGTTAGTATACCGGTACTAACGAAATCTCAATGGAGTAACTATTCTTCGACCTGACCGGGTTGTTCTTTGGTCGTTGATGGGTGATGTAAGTACAGGTGTCTTGACTCTTCCACTTGGTTTCGTTGTATTGGAAGTTGTGTACGGTATTTTCAACTGCCTCATCGTCAACAACAAATGCTGCTTTCAACCTGTCAACAGAAATATTTTTCTTATTGTTTTTAATTCTTACCAAAAAATTTTTCGGATGCCTCTTTATAACGAGGTAATCCCCTTCATATGGTTGCTGAAGTGGGCTACGAACGCTGTCGGTTCTTATAAATACATGTGTGCATTTATCTAATGCCTTCTGTACGAAGAACTTCGAGGTACCATGGTGTATGCTGTTGGTTTAATGATAGACATCGCCTTTCGCAAATCTCTACCAAAGTCTTCAGAAGCTGTAGTGCTTGGTGGGTCAGAAAAATATTGCCCAGGCAAGCGAAGTGTTTCTCCATACAAAAGTTCTGCTGGGGTGGCCTCTAAGTCCTTTTTAAAAGACAACCTTAAACCAAGTAGAACTAGTGGTAATACTTTGAACCAGTCTGTTGTTTGGTGGCACATAATTGCAGCCTTCAGTGAACGATGCCATCTCTCAACGATTCCGTTGGACTGAGGATGATATGCAGTTGTTCTACAGTCCTGTTCAACTCCGAAAAAAGCGTTGACTGGAACTGTATTCCTGAGTCAGTTGTAACCTTCAGTGGAACGCCATACCGACTGATCCAACCGTGAAGTAAGTGTTGGACAACAGTCTCTGCTCTCATATCGACCATTGGAAATGCCTCTGGCCAGCGTGTGTATCGGTCCACGATGGTTTACCCTCTACTGCATGAAACTTTCCGAATAAACAAAAAAAATAACAATCGATTGTTTTAGCTTTATTCTGCTATTACTAAACAATTTTTATTAAGAAAACTTAAAAAAACTATTTTGTTTAAAAAATAAAAAACTAAGCCATATATGGCTTCGTATGTATTAAGCGTTACATTCATTAACTGAAAATAGAAATATTGACGTTCATTAGTTGAATTTTTTGGCACATTAGATGATTGAAAAAGATGCATCATATTTCATAACAATAAATAATTAAAAACAAAATCAAAAAATTTTAAGTTTTGTTCGTCGTATGGAGTTAAGCGTCCTTTTTTCCAAAAAATTTTAGTTTTCTTTAGACCTGTTCTCTTTCCGTTTTTTTGCTTTGAGGTTGAGGCAACGACGGCTTCATTTTCGAGTTCAGACTCTGTATCAGTTTCATCCACTGTAAAGCAATCACTATCACCATCTTCAGGATTTAGTTGCGGTTCAAATTCCATATCAGAATCTGGGGCTAGATCGTCATCACTCATGGATCCATCCCCAGGAATGCAATTTACATGCAACGATTTACCATAGAATTGAAGAGGATCCATTTCTGAAGCAGAAAAAAAGTATTGAACATGTCACCAAAGGATAGAAATTAATAGAAAGAAACAGCCACCAATGCATACGAAGCCATATATGGCGTTAGTAATAAAAACCCTCACAAAGCTATACTTATAATTTGTTTTCATTCATTGTAACAATTAGAATTAAACACTTATACCAAAATATATTTCTTTATTCACTTTACTTACCAATTAATCGAAGTAACTAGCACTTAAAATAAGAATTTTTCCTCAACTTCCTTGCATGCACTTGATCGGTAGACTGAATTGCAAACATGAACATTCCTGCCGTCGTTGTTTGGCAGATACCTAGAATACCATTGTATATAAACATTATAGTACTATCACTTCGTGTATCCTACCATTGCGCCACCATCGTCTCCATACCTAAGCTCAAATATTTTGGAGGGTGAACATCATAGATTTCGTTGGTTTACTTTAGTAGGCGCAGAAACCTCGATGGTGGCGGTTGCATTGGTGTCAGCGCTGGTGGCTGATATATTTTCTAAAGGAAAAGCAACTCAAGTGGAACGCGCACATCCTGTAACGAAGCATTCGTTACTACAGTACATTTCAGTACATCACTCCATTTCCCTATGCCACTCTCTTTCCCCCACAACCGCCACACAACCAAAAATGATACACCGCATCAGTATCAAATATACACTTTCGCATGTGATCAGCCATCTGGCCGCGCCCACCTCGCCAGTTTCCTTTCGTACACTGTTCTATACCTTCCGATACCCCACCACCACTCGCTGTGCGTAGCCACTACGAAGGCAGTGCATGTGCATTACGCACAACACACTGTGGCTGTTGCTGACTTCGCCCAACCAACCAACGAACGAGCCGAGGCTACTCCCCCCATCACCAGTGCTCTCGCTCTCCATGTCGGTGTGGTGACGTGTGCATGCAACGAAGCAAATAATTGTGGTACAGGGCATTTACATCAGGGAATAGAATTCACACCGGCTTGTCGAATTAAATACTATAAGACCACATGTAAAATTACGAACAATCGAGCAAGACAGCACAGTTGACAGTACCAATCCGGTGTACCGCTGATTTTTCTCCGCAAATAGTTTTGCACTATTTTGCTAATTTTTGGTTGCTAGCAAACCTGCGGGTAGCTGGCGAATTGCCGAGTCCTTCGTTTCGAAAGACTTAGAGTGCCGGGACTGCCGCAAGGCGGACCTGTAGATTGCCGGGACTGTCGCAAGACGGACCTGTAGATTGCCGGGACTGTCGCAAGACGGACCTGTAGATTGCCGGGACTGCCGCAAGGCGGACCTGTAGATTGCCGGGACTGTCGCAAGACGGACCTGTAGATTGCCGGGACTGCCGCAAGGCGGACCTGTAGATTGCCGGGACTGCCGCAAGGCGGACCTGTAGATTGCCGGGACTGCCGCAAGGCGGACCTGTAGATTGCCGGGACTGCCGCAAGGCGGACCTGTAGATTGCCGGGACTGTCGCAAGACGGACCTGTAGATTGCCGGGACTGTCGCAAGACGGACCTGTAGATTGCCGGGACTGTCGCAAGACGGACCTGTAGATTGCCGGGACTGCCGCAAGGCGGACCTGTAGATTGCCGGGACTGTCGCAAGACGGACCTGTAGATTGCCGGGACTGCCGCAAGGCGGACCTGTAGATTGCCGGGACTGCCGCAAGCCGCAAGGCGGACCTGTAGATTGCCGGGACTGTCGCAAGACGGACCTGTAGATTGCCGGGACTGTCGCAAGACGGACCTGTAGATTGCCGGGACTGCCGCAAGGCGGACCTGTAGATTGCCGGGACTGCCGCAAGGCGGACCTGTAGATTGCCGGGACTGTCGCAAGACGGACCTGTAGATTGCCGGGACTGTCGCAAGACGGACCTGTAGATTGCCGGGACTGTCGCAAGGCGGACCTGTAGATTGCCGGGACTGTCGCAAGACGGACCTAGCCACCGACCGGGACTGTACCGCGCCCAACCCAGCCGCCAGGAAGGAACGAGCCGCCGACCACACCAGACGACCGAGGACCAGTATAGCCGTGCCGATTAAGTTAATAAACTAGTAGAGTTGTCCAGTATAGCCGTACCGAGTAAAATAATAGATTGTCATATTGTATAATTCTTTATATTGGAAATAAATTGTAATAAGAGGAACTCCTCAACCTAAAGTTCGTGTTTCTTTGGGAAGGACCTTGGCGAACCGACGAGCTAACCTCAGCCTGAGATAAAAAGCACATCACATTGGCGCCCGAGCAGGGACTTCTACAGAAGGAGGACCAGAATTATTACGTCCGGACCGAAGCCGACCGGAAGATGAACGAAGGAAACCAGCTCACCGTCCCTGAAGGATCCTCTGGAGACATGACCATCGGATGGATCTACCTACTGAAGAAGACAGAATTAATAGAGGCGATGGAAAACAAGGGGTTAAGAACTGAGGGAACAGTTGAGCAGCTACGATCCCGAATGAGTGCTTACCTAAAGACCACGCGGGCTAGATCTTCCACGCAGAACCTCTATGAAGAGTTAGAAGCGAAAACCGCTACCCGAGAGTACAGGGATACATCATCAGAGGATGATGAGAAGTCCACCACGACCGAGGGGACCGTAAAGAGCCCCGAGTTCGTGGAGATACCCGTAGCTGTCAACCACCCGATCCCCGATCAACCGTCGCCTACCCCGTCCGAGAGATACCCGATGAACCCAACCACATCCTCGTCGAGTCGAACCACCGAACCGCCAGCCCCGACCATTCCACACCGAGCTAGGCCTACCCTAAGCTATGAAGCCGAGGTAATGGACACGGTCCGGAAGTGGGGTCTGAAATTTGACTCCTCGGGGAATGCCCTCGAATTTATGGAGCGGATCGAAGAGCTGACCCGCTGTTATGACATCCCAGCAGAGTATATGTTGCGGCCTCTACCCGAGATCTTCCGAGGTACGGCACTGGAGTGGCTAAGAATCAACCGAGAAGAGTTTCAGACCTGGGATCAATTCCGTCAGGCATTCTTGCGCCACTTCCTGCCAGCCCGCTACATCCATAAGCTTGAAGAAGAAATTATGAGGAAAAGACAAGGACCTAGGGAAAAGGCCAAGGACTTTATCCGCGCCACCCAGTACCTTATCCGACAACATCCTCGGATGAACATACGGGATAACATAGATCGGATCTATGACAGCATGCGGCCTGAATACCGCCTCTACATAAGACGTAGGGATTTCAATACGCTTGACGAGCTTATGGAAATGGCCGAGGAATTTGAACACATCAAAGGGGAAGAGCGAGGCCTCCGCCCCACCAATCCGGTCACGGCCCCTGCACCCCGACCCCAAGTACCGAGTGTCCCGTACAACAGAGATACGCACTGCTGGCGCTGTAAGCAGAGAGGGCACCGTCAGCAAGAGTGTCAACGACCGTACCGTCTATTTTCTTCGTACTGCGGGGAAGACGGAAGACAGACGAGAGATTGTAATTGCCACCGCAATCAAGCAGCCTCCATGTCCAATGCCAGGTGGACCGACCCTCGGTATTTCATTCCGACCACCATTCAGGGCCAAACCTTCCATTGTCTCGTGGACACCGGCGCCTCGAAATCCTTCGCCGGCCCGAGAATGCGACAAGCTCTACGTAGCATGAAGGCACCCGTCCGGTATCAGGGGCAGAGAATCCAACTAGCCAACGGTGACACCATTACCACCCGTGAACACTATACGGTGAAGTTACAGCTGGGTAGCCAATCCCTCACTAGCGAACTCACCTATATGAAAGCGTTGGCCGAGGATGCGATTTTCGGGATGGACTTACTCGATAAAGCTAAGTTCGAAATCACCCTAGGGGGGCAAAGGTTGACATATAAAGAAGTTCTACGTACCAGCCCCGCCACCAATATGTGCGCCCTACTTAGAGAAGGAAATCTAAGCTGGGGGGAGCAACAAAGTCTAGCCGAGTTCCTGGAAGAGGAAGTACCGAAATTTAAGGAAGTGGCAGGCACCACTAATATCACAGAGCACCGAATCCGACTCACCACCGATCACCCATTCAAGCAAAGGTACTATCCACGCAATCCGGCAATGCAAAAGGTGATTAACGACGAAATCGACGAACTCCTAAGGGAGGACAGGATCGAGCGATCTTGTAGCCCCTATAGTTCGCCTATAGTCCTCGTTAAAAAGAAGTCCGGTACTTGGAGGCTATGTGTGGATTTCCGGCAGCTCAATGAGATTTCGGTCAAAGATGCATACCCACTGCCCCAGATCAATTCGATCCTTGATAAACTCAAAGGGGCACAGTTCATCTCCACCATAGACCTAAAACAAGGATACTGGCAAATCCCGATCCATGTGGCATCAAGACCATATACCGCCTTCACCGTTCCCGGCCGAGGGTTATTCCAGTGGAAGGTCATGCCTTTCGGCCTCCACTCCGCCCCAGCGACATTCCAACGTGCCCTGGATAGTGTCATCGGCCCAGACATGGAACCCCATGCATTCGCCTACCTCGACGATATCATTATCATTGGGGCCACATTTGAGGAACACCTCCGGAACCTACGAGAAGTATTCTCACGGCTACGCAGAGCGAACCTGCAGATCAATCTGGACAAATGCGAGTTCTGCCAACAAGAACTAAAGTACCTCGGCCACGTAATCAGCCACAAGGGAATCCACACGGACCCAGACAAAATCTCGGCAATAAAAGAGCTCCACCCCCCCCGCAATATCCGAGAGCTACGCCGCATACTGGGCATCACTTCCTGGTACCGCCGGTTCATCAAAGATTTCTCCACCGTAGCCTCACCGTTGACCGCTCTATTGAAAAAAGGAAGCCACTGGGAATGGGGCCAGAAACAGGAAGACGCGTTTAAGCTACTGAAGTCCAAGCTCACAGAGGCCCCCATTTTGACCTGTCCAGACTTCAACCAGCCGTTTGTACTACAGACCGACGCCAGTCAAGATGGATTGGGCGTCGTCCTGTCCCAAACGCCAAATGGGAAGGAAAATGTCATCGCTTATGCCAGCCGCACCCTGACACCATTAGAACAGAAATATGCGGTCACGGAAAAGGAATGCCTGGCAATACTGTGGGGAATTCGAAAAATGCGTCCGTACCTCGAAGGCTACCATTTCACGGTCATTACAGACCACCACTCTCTGAAGTGGCTTCACTCGCTCGAAAACCCGTCCGGTCGATTGGCCCGGTGGGCAATTGAACTGCAACAATATGACTTCGAGATTAAATACCGTAAGGGATCTCTAAACGTCGTAGCAGACGCGCTATCCCGAGACCCCCAGCCCACCAAAGAGGTTAACCCACTTCACGCCTGTACCGAACCGAACCTTGAGTGGACCCAGAAGAAGGCTCAGATCCTGCGCACCCACCCCGAAGAACTCCCGGATTACAAGCTCGTCGAAGGAAAGCTCTACCGCCACTTCCAAACCACCGATCCCCTGGCCGATCCCCACCATGGGGTATGGAAATGGTGTGTCCCGAAGCCCGACCGCCGAAGCGTGTTATATGAGCACCACGATCACGTGACCCCGGGACATCTCGGAACGGCGAAGACCATAGCCCGCATCCAAGAAAAACACTATTGGCCGGGCATGTACCGTGACATCATTAGATATGTCCGACAGTGCGACACCTGCAACCGATATAAGGGGCAACAACAGAAGCCCAGCGGTCTAATGCACAGTACCACGGATAAAGCCCCATGGGAAACCGTATGTATCGACTTCATGGGGCCTCTACCCCGTTCCGCAAAGGGAAACACCATGCTCTTGGTATTGGTAGATAAATTCACCAAATGGGTAGAAGCCGTCCCCATGCGCGCCGCCACTACGACGTCAGTCATCACGGCTCTACGGGAACGCGTGCTTGCACGGTTCGGGTACCCAAAGACCCTAATATCCGACAATGGGGCCCAATTTACCAGCACCGCTTTCCGTACGTTCCTCAGTTAAATAGGAACGCAGCATCAGCTGACCGCTCCGTATACCCCTCAAGAAAACCCAACAGAGAGAGTGAACCGAGTACTCAAAACCATGATCGCCCAATATGTGGCGGATAACCATCGACGCTGGGATGAACACCTACCGGAATTTTGCTTCGCCATCAACACCAGCAAACATGAATCAACTGGCTACTCACCGGCGTACCTGAACTTTGGCAGACAGATGAGGCGACCGAACCACCACGACGACGGGACACTCAACGATCGGCCCCGCACTGATTCACCCGAGGGACTGACCATCCGAGGGGAACGTCTGAAGGCACTATACCAACTGGTCCGACAGAACCTGCGAAATGCCACCCAGAAGCAAAGTAAACATTACAACCTGCGCCGCCGGGCATGGCGACCCGACATCGGAGAGCGGGTGTACCGCAAAGTCCGAGTACTCTCCTCGGCCACGAAACACTTCACCGAGAAACTGGCCCCCAAGTATGATGGGCCATATGAGGTCATTCGATTTGTCTCACCAGTCATCGTACTGCTCCGACGCCTGGGCAAGACCGAGAAAAACAATGTATACCGTTGCCACGTAAGAGATCTAAAAGGACATCACAATAATGATGTACTGCAGTCCATCAGTCGTCAATCAACCATGGAGCCGTCAACATCGTCCGGCACAGCTAAACGAAAAATTATTTTCTCCGCCGAACCGTGGACACGACGCGCCACCGTCCCAAAGAAGGTCCCCACCACACGGCCGGCCCCAAAGCGTGGAATAACCAAGAGGCCACCAGCACCACCAGGACCAATTCTCCCCGTACCACCCCGTCCCAGCCCGCTAGACCAACTCGCAGTCAAACGGAGCGGCCGCGAGAAGGCGAACTCCATGTGGTTCCAGCGCATAGCCACCGTGCCATGTAGCTCAACCAGCACCAACCACGAGAAGGTCTCCGCCACCGCCACCACCACTTCCGCCGGCCCTACCGACAGTAACACCACCGAACGCTCCGATCTCGTCGCCATGCCCATCACCACGACAACCCGCACCCTGCACCGGACCCCGTCGGCCATCCCAGTCCCAGTTCCCATGACCACGGCCACGGAAGGACAACCAACCCTCGGGGAACTCGTCGGCCGCATCAACCTGGATGCCAAGAGGAAGCCCAGGAAGAAGAAGAAGAAGAAGAACCAAGCCGGCAAGGTAGCTCCACCAACCGACCCCTTTGAGGGGATCGATGTCCAGGAGCTGGCCAAAAGAAGACACCGCATCATCATCATCAGGAAGCCATGGGGACCGGTTAGGATGGTCTTCACGAGGAAGGGAACAGCCGTGCTACAGTTCGAGGATCAGCAGAAGGTGGTCCCCATCAACATTACCTAGTTTCTTACCTAAAAAAAAAAAAAAAAAAAAAAAAAAAAAAAAAAAAAAAAAAATTACGAATTACAAAGTTTAAGTTAGATTGAAGAAGTTTTCATGGTTTTGTTTGTTTTTGTTTTCCTTTGCCCTACACATGTAAAAAAAAAAAAAAAAAAAAAAAAAAAAAAAAAAAAAAAAAAAAAAAAATATATATATATATGAATTACGGACCGATACCGACGATTGTTTAAGTTAATTGAAGAAGTTTTCATTATTTTGTTATTTTCTTACACATGTAAATACCTCAAAAAAAAAAAAAAAAAAAAAAAAAAAAAAAAAAAAAAAAAATTCTTTTGTTTAATAAAACCGATTATCGAATTTCGTCTAAGCAATTTGTTCTTTCCTAAGGTGGGGACAGACGAGAAGGTTCTCGTCTGAGAAAGAAGGAGGGGAATGTAACGAAGCATTCGTTACTACAGTACATTTCAGTACATCACTCCATTTCCCTATGCCACTCTCTTTCCCCCACAACCGCCACACAACCAAAAATGATACACCGCATCAGTATCAAATATACACTTTCGCATGTGATCAGCCATCTGGCCGCGCCCACCTCGCCAGTTTCCTTTCGTACACTGTTCTATACCTTCCGATACCCCACCACCACTCGCTGTGCGTAGCCACTACGAAGGCAGTGCATGTGCATTACGCACAACACACTGTGGCTGTTGCTGACTTCGCCCAACCAACCAACGAACGAGCCGAGGCTACTCCCCCCATCACCAGTGCTCTCGCTCTCCATGTCGGTGTGGTGACATGTGCATGCAACGAAGCAAATAATTGTGGTACAGGGCATTTACATCAGGGAATAGAATTCACACCGGCTTGTCGAATTAAATACTATAAGACCACATGTAAAATTACGAACAATCGAGCAAGACAGCACAGTTGACAGTACCAATCCGGTGTACCGCTGATTTTTCTCCGCAAATAGTTTTGCACTATTTTGCTAATTTTTGGTTGCTAGCAAACCTGCGGGTAGCTGGCGAATTGCCGAGTCCTTCGTTTCGAAAGACTTAGAGTGCCGGGACTGCCGCAAGGCGGACCTGTAGATTGCCGGGACTGTCGCAAGACGGACCTGTAGATTGCCGGGACTGTCGCAAGACGGACCTGTAGATTGCCGGGACTGCCGCAAGGCGGACCTGTAGATTGCCGGGACTGTCGCAAGACGGACCTGTAGATTGCCGGGACTGCCGCAAGGCGGACCTGTAGATTGCCGGGACTGCCGCAAGGCGGACCTGTAGATTGCCGGGACTGCCGCAAGGCGGACCTGTAGATTGCCGGGACTGCCGCAAGGCGGACCTGTAGATTGCCGGGACTGTCGCAAGACGGACCTGTAGATTGCCGGGACTGTCGCAAGACGGACCTGTAGATTGCCGGGACTGTCGCAAGACGGACCTGTAGATTGCCGGGACTGCCGCAAGGCGGACCTGTAGATTGCCGGGACTGCCGCAAGGCGGACCTGTAGATTGCCGGGACTGTCGCAAGACGGACCTGTAGATTGCCGGGACTGTCGCAAGACGGACCTGTAGATTGCCGGGACTGTCGCAAGGCGGACCTGTAGATTGCCGGGACTGTCGCAAGACGGACCTAGCCACCGACCGGGACTGTACCGCGCCCAACCCAGCCGCCAGGAAGGAACGAGCCGCCGACCACACCAGACGACCGAGGACCAGTATAGCCGTGCCGATTAAGTTAATAAACTAGTAGAGTTGTCCAGTATAGCCGTACCGAGTAAAATAATAGATTGTCATATTGTATAATTCTTTATATTGGAAATAAATTGTAATAAGAGGAACTCCTCAACCTAAAGTTCGTGTTTCTTTGGGAAGGACCTTGGCGAACCGACGAGCTAACCTCAGCCTGAGATAAAAAGCACATCACAATCCTTACATGAATGAATGCATATGCATAGACATTTTTTGCATTTGCATTGTTGTTTTCTGATATGCTTTCCCTTTCCGATTTCAGAGTGTGGATGAGGGTGGGTTTTGTAGTCTATTCTTTTTCTTTCTCTCCCTTTTTGGTTCGATTTCATAATTTGTCAGGTTTGTCGTCTGTTGCTTTATGAATGAGATGAGCAGGTACCTACTTTGTGTGTATTTGGGTATGCATTTCTTTTTCTTTGGAAGAATTTCTGCATTTTCGATTCACGAGATTCTTCAATTCTGCTCAAAGCACAGATTAATTGAGAATTGGATTTCTTTCTTCTATGGTGATGATTGATTATTCTGATTTACTCGAATTATTTAATTGATTATGGTTATCGGATCTTGAAGGTATTTAAAAAAAACTCATGTTCGAAATGTATGCTTGAAGTTATTAATAAGAAGTATGGAACTTTTTTTGAAACAGTCAGTTACAGTTACAAAACTATAATGAAAATTTCAAAATGTATAGCCGTACGGCGTATACTGAAAGTTTTTAAAAAGATATTAACTTTTATACCTCCCTTCCAACGTTATTTTTCATACTTCTTTATTTAACTGAAGACTCGTTCTAAAATACTTCATAAAGCCATGGAATACTAATTCATAATGTCATTCTTTGGAAATTTAGAAATAACAGAAAGCTATAACATGTCTTATATCTTTTACAACTGAGTGCTAACCTATATTGCTGCTATTATAAACTATCATATAGACGCTATCCAAGCCACTAAGGCCTATTTACTGAAAAACAGAATTCGCCGAATAAGGGTCACCGGCCAACCGCATATACATATTATGTTTTGTATATTAGTGCATTTTTATATGGGGCCATAAATCTTAAAATCCAAAAATTGTCAACTTATCTTTATAGGATTTCTCTATAATTTTACATTTTTACAAAATCTAAAAAAACCCAAGTTAATTTTATTGAATTTGAATGGGAATTTCGTAAGAATTGTGAAAACAGGTAGTTCTTTTTTATTTTGGGTAACAAAGTAGGTAGACTATTGTGTTGGTTACTCTTTTTAATATGGGCAAAAGCACCATTTTCTATTTTATTTACAACCCTATCCGTAATTTTTCTGTCGTATTATTGATATCATTGAGGCCCTTATTTAGGTTTTTCCACATTACCAAAACTTAGATGACAGCTTGGCTTATTTTTCGAATAATCCAATGAGTCGGTGTTATTTGAAGTGCATAAAAATCTGATTTCATTTATACTGGGTTCTAATCGCGTAAGCACAAAACGATATAACGATATCGTCTCGACGATGCTTGTACTTCGTGTAACAACCAAAAAACGATAATCGTCGAAACGATTGGACGAGCATCGTTTTTTGTTGCTTCACGTTACTAATTTAACGTCAAATACTCTCGTCGAAACGATTCGATTGAACGATGGCTATTTTGCTATCGTTTCATCGTTTTTGCTGCATATTTCACTTTTAATTAGGTCTGAGAGAAGTATAAAAAATTATTAAAGAAAAACACACACTTATATTCTCTTTGGAGGCGACTTGCATTTATCCGAACTGTAAAAAAATGCATTCTTTGACAAAAAAAAATTGTAATTGCACTTATTGGGAATTCAAATGAATTTCATCAATTTTTTTTTTTTTTATTTACATTGTATATGCATTTTTAATGCAATCATAAAATTGCATTCATTGATTTCTTCTTACAATTCGCCCCTTACTAATAAAAATTCTACTACCTAGCTATCTATTTTTGCATCAAATACCCAATTCCATGACAACGAAGCAAAATAAACAAATTTATTCAAGAAAAGAAAAAAAAACAATTTCCATACATTTTTAAATTTTTTAATTGTCAAAGTTTGTTTACAGTCATGCTCAAACTGTTGAAAACGAGAACGATAAACGATTCGATTGAACGCTGGGACGATGATGTTATATGAAGCAAACTAAAAACGATGTCGTTTTGTTCAATCGTTTCGACGAAAATCGTTTCATAAATTACGCGATTAGAGCCCTGTTTCCGTATAACTGAAAAAAATGGCAATACATACTTACCTATTCAATAAAATAAATAATATTGCCTATCTACCTATTTCCTGCGAGAGTGTATTATACGAATTTTAATTTGAATTTAATTTGAATAAACCGATAGATAAATAAATAAATTTACGAATTTTATAAAAAAAAACGAGGTCAAAAATAAAACCGAAATAATTAAACTAAAAAACAAATTGCCTACCTAGTTTGTGCGACAGTGTGTCATAATTATCCTATCTTGCTGGTGTTTTAAATAACATATCTAAAATAAGTAACAAATTTTATTCTGAATAGCTTATATAGCAGTTGTGATAACATAAAAGCATTTGCTTCGTTGTTGTTTGTAATATAGATCCCCATGCGAACGTTTTTATTCTATTATTTATTTTTTTTAAATGAACTGTAGTTAATTTTTAAACAGTCGCATACTTTTGTAGCATACTGTTACTATGTTAATAGAACCCGATCTAATAGTGGCCTCATGATCCTCCCGCTAATATATAGTATCCCGTATTGTACTTGGTGTTAAAAGACAGCTTTCGATTGCTGTTGAGTTCAGTTTCTAATAAACAATCGTAAAGTGATTATCACTGTCTCTTTGTTTTACTTAATAGTCTGTTTTCCGCCTACAGAACTGACCCCAAAACAATACTGTGCAACTTATTAAAGTGGTCAGTTAATTCTCTACAAAACATAGGTATTTCTTTTTTGAATACCTATGCCATTCTGATTATGACAATTGCAAAACAGATCACTAATGCATAATATTTTTGATGAAAGATCATCAGCCCATCCACCCTAAAATTCGCTCGACCAAAGCCACCTGTAGATCAAGGACGTCAATTTGATCTCCTTTCGCATATATATAATGTAACATTCACATCCGCAATTGGGGTTAATTAATTGCAGATATTATATTATATCAACAACAACACTATAATTAAATTGATGGTCATGAATTCATAACTAACAGAAATACGACAAAAATATTAACTTGAAATATACCTACTCCATTTGCATTCAAATATCTACAAGAACGAATTTTCAAATATAAAATAAAAGATCAACTGTCGTCTCATCATAAAAAGGCACACGAACAGAATCGTTTTCTTTCATAAGCACAAATATCCAGATTTGCCTTTCATACGATCGAAATTTCTCATCATGTCTTGTTCAAAGAAACTACTCATGCATGAAGAGATAGAACCTCATTGTGCGAGTAACAGAGAAAGAAACCCTTATGATGTTTTTATCCCTTTATTTGCTTTTTGCTACCTACCGAGTACCGACCAGCCACCACAACCAACCAAATGTTTCTTTTCACTCATCACAAGTGTGGCTATTCCTCTCTATTTTGGTGCTACAAGCAACTTAGCAAGACAGCAACGCCATCCGACGGTATGTCCGGCTAAGAAAATTTTAGTGTTGATGATAGTACTATAGTCTCTATATACAATGAGAACACTTATCGTTGTGTGTGATAGATAGGTTACGCTAACGAATCGCGTTGCAACTTGTTGATTTCGAATCACAGGGGAAGTAAAAATACGTCACGAAAATGCAAAACCATAAATGGCTTCGTATGCGGTAAAGGGTATCTGTAGCCGTTCGATGAGGGTAGTGGGCCAACAACATCCATGTTGATGTGCGTAAATTTTTGGGATGTCAATGTGTACGGAACAAGTTGAGCTTTGTTACGACGGCTCACCTTGGATCGTTGACACTGCAAACATCCATTTACGAATTTCGTGCAGTCTGCTCTCATCTTTGGCCAAACCAATCCCTCTTGAAGGAGTTTTAAAGTCGCGTTGCAGGTCGATGGTGGAGAATATTGTCTTTCCGTGTAGAACATTGGCGAAATCACTGATGTACGGAATCGGATATCTATCTGGCTGGGTGACGGCATTCAAAGCGCGGTAATCGCCGCATGGTCTCCAGTCTACATTGGCCTTTTTAACCATATGGAGTGGGCTAGCCCAGCTGCTTTTCGATGGCTGGCATATTCCCTGCTCCATGGATACGTAAACTCTGCTTTAGCAGCAGACAGCTTTTCTGGAGAGAGTCGTCGAGGTTTCGCAAAAACAGCTGAGCCGGATGTAATTATGCAGTGAGTGGTAAATGATGTTGCTGTGTTACATGTGTTGTTTAACGATGTAAAGTCCTTAAATGTTTCAAAGAGTTCTGCAAACGGATTTTGAAAATCAAATGTTTTGATCTCACATTTATCTGTAGTTGGTTTGCCAGTAGCAGAGAGTGACGTGGTTTTGTCGATGAGACAATTCCGCTTCATGTCAACTAGCAGCCCGTAAAACTGCAAAAAATCCGCTCCAATGATAGGTGCAGCGACAACAGCAATCAAAAATGTCCACACGAAATTTCTGCGGAGGCCAAGATTCACATGACAACGTTGGCTTCCGTAAGTTTTTATTTTGGAGCCATTAGCAGCGAACAGTGATATATTAGGATTTACCGTAGATTTTTGGCGAGGAGTTGGGGGCAACACAGAAACGTCTGCGCCAGTGTCTACTAAATACTTTGTTTGTGTTGTTATATCCGAGACATATAAACGGTTTATATGTTTGACAACAGTTGTCACATCTGGTGACAACAAGCTGTCTAGTTTTTTGAACCGTTTGAGCTTACAAAATGACAAGGTAGCTTGCAGCGGACTGCGTTATCTTTATAATTATAGTGAAACCAGCAAATGCCGTTGCTATTTTTTGTAGATTGCTGGCGAGATGACGAAATGGATTCTCTATGCCGTGCAGGTGTTCGGCGGCGACTGCGGTTGTGCGAATTTTCTAACCTGTCAAATCGCCGACAGAACGCTTCGATTTTTTGCTCCAATGACTGCTGGTGGTGAAAAGATGTTGTTTCGCGTTGTTCAATTTTAGACAGTAGATCTCCGTGACACGTTGTTTCCATTATTGTGTCTGCTACTTGTACTAGCTTTTTTACATCGTCGCTCC
Organism: Cheilosia impressa; assembly: GCA_948293265.1. Taxonomy (NCBI): domain Eukaryota; kingdom Metazoa; phylum Arthropoda; class Insecta; order Diptera; family Syrphidae; genus Cheilosia; species Cheilosia impressa. Next base: position 60,518,582 of record OX411880.1, read on the forward strand.
TGAAAGCCGCTAAAATGGCTTGCACTTCTGATGGGAGACGTTGTAACCAGATGTTTTTTAAGAATTCTTTACCTACCGAGGTTCCAGCGAGGCCTTTTAACTCGTTAAAGAGATGTGATGGTTTTTTGTCGCCTAAGTCGACGTCTGACAAAAGTTTCCTCATCTCCTTATGCTCTGAGTTTGAAAAACAATCGATTAATGCCTTCTTAAGGTTTTCATACTTCCCAGTTGTCGGCGGTTGCAAGACTGAATCTCTGACTTGCGATAGGACTTTGCCATCCATTGACCCGACGACCGTGTTGAATTTCGAGAAATCGGATGTTATGCGGCATGTTGCAAATTGTGCCTCAATTTGTGCAAACCAGATCTCCGGCATTTCTGTCCAGAAAGGAGAAATTTTTACCGAGACACGCATAACCTCACCATCGCTGCCATGTGGTTCGCCTGCTGCGTCAAGTGTGCTGGGCCCGGTGGCAGTGGTATTTCCAGATAAAATTCCACTGGATTGATCATGGTCGTTATTTTCCGTGTTCATCGTGGCCAATTGCGAATAAATGATATTTTGGAACTTAAGGTTTAAGTTAATGTATAATTAAACACTAGGGGTCACCAATTGTAGATGTGCTATCTGACTACCAAGAGCGTGAAAATAAAAATGCGGCCGTTCTTCTTAACATCTACTTTTTACTGATCTTTTCTTTTCATTCTCCAGTAATATGTACACTAACAAATTATTAATAGTGGCTACAGTATGAATTGATTAACAAATAGGAAATTTGTACACTAAGCAATATTGTAAAGGTAGGTAGTAAGTTGGATTCAATTAAATTATAATAAAAGGGTAGGTTCCCTACATGTTATATGCACGGGCTCTCAATTTAGACTCTACAATGTCCACTAGTTCCGCTTTATCGAACTCCGTTGTTTGCTTTTTGAATTGAAGGTCAATCAGTTGGATAAATCTATTCAAACCATTGCCAGAACCGTCAAACTCGGGTTGTTGTTGCTCGTATTGCTGGGGGTTGTGGTTCTGTGAGATTTATCGAAGGAGATGGATACAAGGTACCGACTTCATTAGTTAAAACTTTAATTGTTTGTTTTGATGGTACTGAACGCTGTGGAGAGTATCCGATCGGCATTGGTTTGTGGGAAGACCTAGCAAAGGCCTCGGACACTTTACTATCAGACGACCTACGGACTTTTCTGCTTGTAAGTGAAATGTTCAGGTTTAAGTTCGACATTAACTTAACCGCGAAAACTGGAAAAAATTAAATATATTTTTTTTGAGTAGAGGAGGTTCTGGAAGAGATACGTAGGTAAATAATAATAAAAAAAAATGTAGCAAACAAAATATTTTTGCTATTTTTTTAAACTTTGTAACAATAATACTCCTAGTTGCAGTAGGTATGCTTACATAATTTTCATATTGATGGATGTTGGTGTTACTCCTTATATGGCTTCATCCTCCGGTATACTTTCACTGCTGGTTTAAAGTTGGATGTTGGTGTTGCTCCTCATACAGCTTCTTCCTCCTGTTCGTTCTAGGGTTTTCTTTTTTTTCACCTACGAGTATGTCTTGTTTTTTTTTCATAGTTTTCAATCTTTGAATTTTGTTTGCACTGAATTTAAACACTTTATTCGATTCAATTCGGGAGTTAAGGTAGATGCTTTACCCTAAGCTATCCCACCCCTGCCACCATTTGTTGCTTATATCAAAACTTTTGCGAAAATCACATGAATTCACACTGAAAGTAATACTATTCAAACGTAAGTTCTCTTTCTCATTCATACTTAAAGCTTTAGAACGTATTAGATTAGATTAGATTAGATTTATTTTTCATAAATATCTGTATATAGAATTCAATAATTCAATGTGAACAATACTTCTAATTAATTTATGAAATTCATTTGACATTCTATATTTAATAATACTTTATATAATTAAAAATAGTGTTGAATGTCATTACACTTAAGATTTTAATTTAATGCATTTCTAAAAGTTATAGTATGTGGGTATTATATATATTTATTTTATCAAACAAAATTAATCAAACAATAGAAATTGATTTAAAAATAAAAAAACACTTAAGACCAAAAATTTATATCTTAAGTTACATCAGATAGTCAGTAAGAACAGACTCTATGCAAGCGAAATTAGAATTAAAAAGCCATTTTTTACAAGTTTGAGAAACATATGAGGTATGGAGATAGACCTGTACGACTGAGGAAGTTTATTGAAAAGACGATATATAATAAAAATTACGATAAGCAGTGGTATGGAATTTAGGAACAGATACTGAATATGAAAAGTTTCCACCTAAACTATAGTTATAGATCAGTCGGAAGTTGCGATTAATAGATTTCAAAACTTTCTTCAAAACTTTAAAACAGTACAAATGACACACAGGGAAATTGAAAATTCAAGTCACAGACCAAAGGGTAAGAAGGATGCCTAACAGGCTTTCGGCATAATTTTCGTTGGATATATTTCTGCATTATCAAGAGCGGCTGTATTTTGTTTTTATAAGAACCTAACCTCCCCAGCAAGTAATTCCATATTGTAGTTTTGAATGAACAATGCCATAGTTAATTGTTTCTAATAACGAAGTAGAACAAATACTGCTCTGATAAAAAAAATGCCGAAGCGTACAAAGAGAATATGTCCTTAAAGACATGATTCGAGAAGCTCAATCTTGAATCCAATGTGATTCCCAAGTATTTAAATTCGTTAACTTTCTCTACCAGGAAACATTTATCACTGCAGTTCAGGTTACTATAAAAAGTAGGAGAAGAAGAATCAGACCTTCAATTGCAACAATCAAGTTTGAATCTTTGGCACTCAGGTGCGTGAAAATAAATATTCCCATTGAAATCAAGTAGAGATGACAAGCTAAAAATCATAATTTTAGTCTTTGAGCTAATAACCAAGTTATGTTTCGAAAACAAGATTCTTAAAAGGCTTAGATCCAAGTTATGTCGGAAACCATATCGAGACGACTAGCCGAACCATAAGCGAAACCGACGTTATCTGCAAAAGCAGTTGGAACACCCTTAAAGTCAAGTGTAAAAAGAGAGTTTACTTCTTTTAAAGAGAATCGGACCTAGGACAGAACCATGGGGCACCCCTAAGTTGATAATCATTCTATCACTCTTTATGTCATCAATCTTCACACTTTGTTGAATATTTTTAAGATAAGATCTAAACCAATCTAACATAAAGCCACGAATTACCGCTTTTTCAAGTTTTTCAAGGAGAATGTGATGAGTGATGACCGACCATATCGAACGCTTTGGTAATATCAATAAATAACCCTGCAGAACACTTTTTACCATCAAGGTTTGACTTTAAATTGCTACAAAACTGCAGAAGTGCATCTTCGGTAGATTTACCCTTTTGAAATTGAGTTGCTTTAAAAAATTTAATTTTCGTAAGATATCTCATTAACCTGTTTTTCACCAGTTTTTCCAAGACTTTACTTATTACTGGAAGAAGTGAGGTAGGCCTATAATTACATATATCTGCGGCAGAACCCTTTTTAAACAGTGGAACTACAACTGCTCTTCTGGAAAAACCCTTTCAAATTACACTGATTAAAAATTCAATTCAATTCAATTCAATTTATTATAATTCTAAAATATTATGGTACATTAAGATATAAATCTTTTATAAGGCATTTATTTCACAAGGTAAAGAAATTACTTAATTTTAATTTTAATTTACAATAATTAGAAAAAAAAAGGAAAAGTGATGTGAAATGGAGATAGAAGAATAGTCATGGGAAATTTAAGGTAGGAGGGAGAAATAAAGGAGGACAGCATTTTTGAAGCGTGTGGCATTAGAAATGTTTCTTATAACAATTGGAAGAGTGTTCCACAATCTAATCGCATATATATAAAAAATAAACGAGATAAATTAAGGTACCGACAACGTGATGGAATTATGGTGAATGTTTTAAGGGATCGAGCAAAATTAATCCTTTCATACAAATACGATGGAGTCTTATTCATTACAATATTATGCAGGAAAATACAATTTCTTGCATCAATGTAGTGTTTTAGCGTACATCCCAGTAAATTTTTAGAGTACTGCGATACATGGTCATATCATCGTAGACCGTAAACCGAGTCATTAAATGCCACTTGTAGCTTACTTGTAGAGATAGGGAGTCAATATTATTATAAACAACTTCAGCATATGTTATAAGAGGAAGAATTAGAGTAGTAAAAAAGGCTTAGTTGAGTACAGCTGGACATCATCAGCATAGAGGTGGATCTTGGAATGTTTACAAGCAGAAGGTAAATCATTTATAAACAGGCAAAACAGAATTGGACCAAGGATGGACCCTTGAGGTACGCCACATTTCACAGGTTGGAGATCTGAAGAGGAATCACAAGTAACGACTCTCTGAAAACGATCACACAAATAATTTATAATAAGATTTACTGCACTGTTACCAAAAGAGAAAATTTTTTTTAATTTCCAGCAAAGGATTTTATGGTTTACCTTGTCAAAAGCCTTTGAGAAATCAAGTAAACAAAGAAGTGTAACATGTCCTCTATCAAAACTGTTAGATACTGCCTATTGGCAACACTTTAATGATTGTCATCTTATTTATCATTATATACCGCATATTGCTTAAAACGGTATCTCCTATAACAGTATGCAGAATGAAGTCACAATAAATCACTTGTTAATTAGCCAGCATAGAACAAGGTTGTGTTTTATTTCGTCTTACGAGTACATCACAATAATTGGCGACGAGAAACTAAATTTAAAGTTAAGCATACCTACAAATCCTGTTACGAATAAAATAATAAAATTGTTTTACAAATTGCTAAGTTCGAAATAATTCAGTGAAAAATGCCCGACGAATCAAATCCCGCCGCAGCAATCACGTAGTTCCAGACAGCAAGTATTCCAGAATTCTCTCCAGAAAATGAAACGTTTTCCATTTGGAAAGAGAAACTGGACATTAATTTTTGTGAAATTACTGTACCGAAGACAACCAAAAGAAAGCAGTTTTATTAAAATCGGTAGGCGCAGCTCCCTACAGTGTATTACACAGTCTGTGCAGTCCAGATTCACCTATTTCTAAAACATACAAAGAATTGTGCATAACTTTAAATACACATTACACACCACCCACAATCATTTTCCGTGAACGAACAAATTTTTTTTCATCATTTAAACGTGAAACGGAAACGGTGGCAGAGTGGTTTGCTAGAGTCAAGAGTTTGGCATTGAATTGCAAATTCAACGAAAACCTGGACGCCTTCGTATTAAACCAGTTCATCATGCATTTACCCAGTGCAATATTTGAAAGACTATGTGAAGAAGACGAAAAATTAACAGTTTCCTATGCATTAAAAAAAGCTATGATCATCGAAACAAAGATAGAAAAAAAAATCGTTACCGAAGAATCTGTCAACTTTATGAACAAACGCACATGGTCGAAGAATCAAGGAAGAAGCAATCAAATAAATAAAAGCGGGGGAAGCAGTAATACAGGCAGTGGCAGTGGCAGTAGTGGTTTTGGAGCAGTCAACGGCGGCGGTGGTGGTGGCAGAAGAAGACAGACAAAGCAAAAACCTTGCAATCATTGTGGTTGGCGTACACATGGATCACAGTTTTGCAAGTATAAAGATAGTAGCTGTCATTCCTGTGGAAAAATAGGGCATTTAGCACCAATGTGCACATCTAAAACACAAAAAACTGTAAATTATGTATCAGATTCTGATAGCAATTCATGTACTGAAATTAATAAAGATTTGTTTGATCTTTCATTCATTTCATTAGTTAAAACTTTAATTGTTTGTTTTGATGGTACTGAACGCTGTGGAGAGTATCCGATCGGCATTGGTTTGTGGGAAGACCTAGCAAAGGCCTCGGACACTTTACTATCAGACGACCTACGGACTTTTCTGCTTGTAAGTGAAATGTTCAGGTTTAAGTTCGACATTAACTTAACCGCGAAAACTGGAAAAAATTAAATATATTTTTTTTGAGTAGAGGAGGTTTTGGAGGAGATACGTAGGTAAATAATAATAAAAAAAAATGTAGCAAACAAAATATTTTTGCTATTTTTTTAAACTTTGTAACAATAATACTCCTAGTTGCAGTAGGTATGCTTACATAATTTTCATATTGATGGATGTTGGTGTTACTCCTTATATGGCTTCATCCTCCGGTATACTTTCACTGCTGGTTTAAAGTTGGATGTTGGTGTTGCTCCTCATACAGCTTCTTCCTCCTGTTCGTTCTAGGGTTTTCTTTTTTTTCACCTACGAGTATGTCTTGTTTTTTTTTCATAGTTTTCAATCTTTGAATTTTGTTTGCACTGAATTTAAACACTTTATTCGATTCAATTCGGGAGTTAAGGTAGATGCTTTACCCTAAACTATCCCACCCCTGCCACCATTTGTTGCTTATATCAAAACTTTTGCGAAAATCACATGAATTCACACTGAAAGTAATACTATTCAAACGTAAGTTCTCTTTCTCATTCATACTTAAAGCTTTAGAACGTATTAGATTAGATTAGATTAGATTTATTTTTCATAAATATCTGTATATAGAATTCAATAATTCAATGTGAACAATACTTCTAATTAATTTATGAAATTCATTTGACATTCTATATTTAATAATACTTTATATAATTAAAAATAGTGTTGAATGTCATTACACTTAAGATTTTAATTTAATGCATTTCTAAAAGTTATAGTATGTGGGTATTATATATATTTATTTTATCAAACAAAATTAATCAAACAATAGAAATTGATTTAAAAATAAAAAAACACTTAAGACCAAAAATTTATATCTTAAGTTACATCAGATAGTCAGTAAGAACAGACTCTATGCAAGCGAAATTAGAATTAAAAAGCCATTTTTTACAAGTTTGAGAAACATATGAGGTATGGAGATAGACCTGTACGACTGAGGAAGTTTATTGAAAAGACGATATATAATAAAAATTACGATAAGCAGTGGTATGGAATTTAGGAACAGATACTGAATATGAAAAGTTTCCACCTAAACTATAGTTATAGATCAGTCGGAAGTTGCGATTAATAGATTTCAAAACTTTCTTCAAAACTTTAAAACAGTACAAATGACACACAGGGAAATTGAAAATTCAAGTCACAGACCAAAGGGTAAGAAGGATGCCTAACAGGCTTTCGGCATAATTTTCGTTGGATATATTTCTGCATTATCAAGAGCGGCTGTATTTTGTTTTTATAAGAACCTAACCTCCCCAGCAAGTAATTCCATATTGTAGTTTTGAATGAACAATGCCATAGTTAATTGTTTCTAATAACGAAGTAGAACAAATACTGCTCTGATAAAAAAAATGCCGAAGCGTACAAAGAGAATATGTCCTTAAAGACATGATTCGAGAAGCTCAATCTTGAATCCAATGTGATTCCCAAGTATTTAAATTCGTTAACTTTCTCTACCAGGAAACATTTATCACTGCAGTTCAGGTTACTATAAAAAGTAGGAGAAGAAGAATCAGACCTTCAATTGCAACAATCAAGTTTGAATCTTTGGCACTCAGGTGCGTGAAAATAAATATTCCCATTGAAATCAAGTAGAGATGACAAGCTAAAAATCATAATTTTAGTCTTTGAGCTAATAACCAAGTTATGTTTCGAAAACAAGATTCTTAAAAGGCTTAGATCCAAGTTATGTCGGAAACCATATCGAGACGACTAGCCGAACCATAAGCGAAACCGACGTTATCTGCAAAAGCAGTTGGAACACCCTTAAAGTCAAGTGTAAAAAGAGAGTTTACTTCTTTTAAAGAGAATCGGACCTAGGACAGAACCATGGGGCACCCCTAAGTTGATAATCATTCTATCACTCTTTATGTCATCAATCTTCACACTTTGTTGAATATTTTTAAGATAAGATCTAAACCAATCTAACATAAAGCCACGAATTACCGCTTTTTCAAGTTTTTCAAGGAGAATGTGATGAGTGATGACCGACCATATCGAACGCTTTGGTAATATCAATAAATAACCCTGCAGAACACTTTTTACCATCAAGGTTTGACTTTAAATTGCTACAAAACTGCAGAAGTGCATCTTCGGTAGATTTACCCTTTTGAAATTGAGTTGCTTTAAAAAATTTAATTTTCGTAAGATATCTCATTAACCTGTTTTTCACCAGTTTTTCCAAGACTTTACTTATTACTGGAAGAAGTGAGGTAGGCCTATAATTACATATATCTGCGGCAGAACCCTTTTTAAACAGTGGAACTACAACTGCTCTTCTGGAAAAACCCTTTCAAATTACACTGATTAAAAATTCAATTCAATTCAATTCAATTTATTATAATTCTAAAATATTATGGTACATTAAGATATAAATCTTTTATAAGGCATTTATTTCACAAGGTAAAGAAATTACTTAATTTTAATTTTAATTTACAATAATTAGAAAAAAAAAAGGAAAAGTGATGTGAAATGGAGATAGAAGAATAGTCATGGGAAATTTAAGGTAGGAGGGAGAAATAAAGGAGGACAGCATTTTTGAAGCGTGTGGCATTAGAAATGTTTCTTATAACAATTGGAAGAGTGTTCCACAATCTAATCGCATATATATAAAAAATAAACGAGATAAATTAAGGTACCGACAACGTGATGGAATTATGGTGAATGTTTTAAGGGATCGAGCAAAATTAATCCTTTCATACAAATACGATGGAGTCTTATTCATTACAATATTATGCAGGAAAATACAATTTCTTGCATCAATGTAGTGTTTTAGCGTACATCCCAGTAAATTTTTAGAGTACTGCGATACATGGTCATATCATCGTAGACCGTAAACCGAGTCATTAAATGCCACTTGTAGCTTACTTGTAGAGATAGGGAGTCAATATTATTATAAACAACTTCAGCATATGTTATAAGAGGAAGAATTAGAGTAGTAAAAAAGGCTTAGTTGAGTACAGCTGGACATCATCAGCATAGAGGTGGATCTTGGAATGTTTACAAGCAGAAGGTAAATCATTTATAAACAGGCAAAACAGAATTGGACCAAGGATTGACCCTTGAGGTACGCCACATTTCACAGGTTGGAGATCTGAAGAGGAATCACAAGTAACGACTCTCTGAAAACGATCACACAAATAATTTATAATAAGATTTACTGCACTGTTACCAAAAGAGAAAATTTTTTTTAATTTCCAGCAAAGGATTTTATGGTTTACCTTGTCAAAAGCCTTTGAGAAATCAAGTAAACAAAGAAGTGTAACATGTCCTCTATCAAAACTGTTAGATACTGCCTATTGGCAACACTTTAATGATTGTCATCTTATTTATCATTATATACCGCATATTGCTTAAAACGGTATCTCCTATAACAGTATGCAGAATGAAGTCACAATAAATCACTTGTTAATTAGCCAGCATAGAACAAGGTTGTGTTTTATTTCGTCTTACGAGTACATCACAATAATTGGCGACGAGAAACTAAATTTAAAGTTAAGCATACCTACAAATCCTGTTACGAATAAAATAATAAAATTGTTTTACAAATTGCTAAGTTCGAAATAATTCAGTGAAAAATGCCCGACGAATCAAATCCCGCCGCAGCAATCACGTAGTTCCAGACAGCAAGTATTCCAGAATTCTCTCCAGAAAATGAAACGTTTTCCATTTGGAAAGAGAAACTGGACATTAATTTTTGTGAAATTACTGTACCGAAGACAACCAAAAGAAAGCAGTTTTATTAAAATCGGTAGGCGCAGCTCCCTACAGTGTATTACACAGTCTGTGCAGTCCAGATTCACCTATTTCTAAAACATACAAAGAATTGTGCATAACTTTAAATACACATTACACACCACCCACAATCATTTTCCGTGAACGAACAAATTTTTTTTCATCATTTAAACGTGAAACGGAAACGGTGGCAGAGTGGTTTGCTAGAGTCAAGAGTTTGGCATTGAATTGCAAATTCAACGAAAACCTGGACGCCTTCGTATTAAACCAGTTCATCATGCATTTACCCAGTGCAATATTTGAAAGACTATGTGAAGAAGACGAAAAATTAACAGTTTCCTATGCATTAAAAAAAGCTATGATCATCGAAACAAAGATAGAAAAAAAAATCGTTACCGAAGAATCTGTCAACTTTATGAACAAACGCACATGGTCGAAGAATCAAGGAAGAAGCAATCAAATAAATAAAAGCGGGGGAAGCAGTAATACAGGCAGTGGCAGTGGCAGTAGTGGTTTTGGAGCAGTCAACGGCGGCGGTGGTGGTGGCAGAAGAAGACAGACAAAGCAAAAACCTTGCAATCATTGTGGTTGGCGTACACATGGATCACAGTTTTGCAAGTATAAAGATAGTAGCTGTCATTCCTGTGGAAAAATAGGGCATTTAGCACCAATGTGCACATCTAAAACACAAAAAACTGTAAATTATGTATCAGATTCTGATAGCAATTCATGTACTGAAATTAATAAAGATTTGTTTGATCTTTCATTCATTTCATTAGTTAAAACTTTAATTGTTTGTTTTGATGGTACTGAACGCTGTGGAGAGTATCCGATCGGCATTGGTTTGTGGGAAGACCTAGCAAAGGCCTCGGACACTTTACTATCAGACGACCTACGGACTTTTCTGCTTGTAAGTGAAATGTTCAGGTTTAAGTTCGACATTAACTTAACCGCGAAAACTGGAAAAAATTAAATATATTTTTTTTGAGTAGAGGAGGTTTTGGAGGAGATACGTAGGTAAATAATAATAAAAAAAAATGTAGCAAACAAAATATTTTTGCTATTTTTTTAAACTTTGTAACAATAATACTCCTAGTTGCAGTAGGTATGCTTACATAATTTTCATATTGATGGATGTTGGTGTTACTCCTTATATGGCTTCATCCTCCGGTATACTTTCACTGCTGGTTTAAAGTTGGATGTTGGTGTTGCTCCTCATACAGCTTCTTCCTCCTGTTCGTTCTAGGGTTTTCTTTTTTTTCACCTACGAGTATGTCTTGTTTTTTTTTCATAGTTTTCAATCTTTGAATTTTGTTTGCACTGAATTTAAACACTTTATTCGATTCAATTCGGGAGTTAAGGTAGATGCTTTACCCTAAACTATCCCACCCCTGCCACCATTTGTTGCTTATATCAAAACTTTTGCGAAAATCACATGAATTCACACTGAAAGTAATACTATTCAAACGTAAGTTCTCTTTCTCATTCATACTTAAAGCTTTAGAACGTATTAGATTAGATTAGATTAGATTTATTTTTCATAAATATCTGTATATAGAATTCAATAATTCAATGTGAACAATACTTCTAATTAATTTATGAAATTCATTTGACATTCTATATTTAATAATACTTTATATAATTAAAAATAGTGTTGAATGTCATTACACTTAAGATTTTAATTTAATGCATTTCTAAAAGTTATAGTATGTGGGTATTATATATATTTATTTTATCAAACAAAATTAATCAAACAATAGAAATTGATTTAAAAATAAAAAAACACTTAAGACCAAAAATTTATATCTTAAGTTACATCAGATAGTCAGTAAGAACAGACTCTATGCAAGCGAAATTAGAATTAAAAAGCCATTTTTTACAAGTTTGAGAAACATATGAGGTATGGAGATAGACCTGTACGACTGAGGAAGTTTATTGAAAAGACGATATATAATAAAAATTACGATAAGCAGTGGTATGGAATTTAGGAACAGATACTGAATATGAAAAGTTTCCACCTAAACTATAGTTATAGATCAGTCGGAAGTTGCGATTAATAGATTTCAAAACTTTCTTCAAAACTTTAAAACAGTACAAATGACACACAGGGAAATTGAAAATTCAAGTCACAGACCAAAGGGTAAGAAGGATGCCTAACAGGCTTTCGGCATAATTTTCGTTGGATATATTTCTGCATTATCAAGAGCGGCTGTATTTTGTTTTTATAAGAACCTAACCTCCCCAGCAAGTAATTCCATATTGTAGTTTTGAATGAACAATGCCATAGTTAATTGTTTCTAATAACGAAGTAGAACAAATACTGCTCTGATAAAAAAAATGCCGAAGCGTACAAAGAGAATATGTCCTTAAAGACATGATTCGAGAAGCTCAATCTTGAATCCAATGTGATTCCCAAGTATTTAAATTCGTTAACTTTCTCTATCAGGAAACATTTATCACTGCAGTTCAGGTTACTATAAAAAGTAGGAGAAGAAGAATCAGACCTTCAATTGCAACAATCAAGTTTGAATCTTTGGCAATCAGGTGCGTGAAAATAAATATTCCCATTGAAATCAAGTAGAGATGACAAGCTAAAAATCATAATTTTAGTCTTTGAGCTAATAACCAAGTTATGTTTCGAAAACAAGATTCTTAAAAGGCTTAGATCCAAGTTATGTCGGAAACCATATCGAGACGACTAGCCAAACCATAAGCGAAACCGACGTTATCTGCAAAAGCAGTTGGAACACCCTTAAAGTCAAGTGTAAAAAGAGAGTTTACTTCTTTTAAAGAGAATCGGACCTAGGACAGAACCATGGGGCACCCCTAAGTTGATAATCATTCTATCACTCTTTATGTCATCAATCTTCACACTTTGTTGAATATTTTTAAGATAAGATCTAAACCAATCTAACATAAAGCCACGAATTACCGCTTTTTCAAGTTTTTCAAGGAGAATGTGATGAGTGATGACCGACCATATCGAACGCTTTGGTAATATCAATAAATAACCCTGCAGAACACTTTTTACCATCAAGGTTTGACTTTAAATTGCTACAAAACTGCAGAAGTGCATCTTCGGTAGATTTACCCTTTTGAAATTGAGTTGCTTAAAAAAATTTAATTTTCGTAAGATATCTCATTAACCTGTTTTTCACCAGTTTTTCCAAGACTTTACTTATTACTGGAAGAAGTGAGGTAGGCCTATAATTACATATATCTGCGGCAGAACCCTTTTTAAACAGTGGAACTACAACTGCTCTTCTGGAAAAACCCTTTCAAATTACACTGATTAAAAATTCAATTCAATTCAATTCAATTTATTATAATTCTAAAATATTATGGTACGTTAAGATATAAATCTTTTATAAGGCATTTATTTCACAAGGTAAAGAAATTACTTAATTTTAATTTTAATTTACAATAATTAGAAAAAAAAAAGGAAAAGTGATGTGAAATGGAGATAGAAGAATAGTCATGGGAAATTTAAGGTAGGAGGGAGAAATAAAGGAGGACAGCATTTTTGAAGCGTGTGGCATTAGAAATGTTTCTTATAACAATTGGAAGAGTGTTCCACAATCTAATCGCATATATATAAAAAATAAACGAGATAAATTAAGGTACCGACAACGTGATGGAATTATGGTGAATGTTTTAAGGGATCGAGCAAAATTAATCCTTTCATACAAATACGATGGAGTCTTATTCATTACAATATTATGCAGGAAAATACAATTTCTTGCATCAATGTAGTGTTTTAGCGTACATCCCAGTAAATTTTTAGAGTACTGCGATACATGGTCATATCATCGTAGACCGTAAACCGAGTCATTAAATGCCACTTGTAGCTTACTTGTAGAGATAGGGAGTCAATATTATTATAAACAACTTCAGCATATGTTATAAGAGGAAGAATTAGAGTAGTAAAAAAGGCTTAGTTGAGTACAGCTGGACATCATCAGCATAGAGGTGGATCTTGGAATGTTTACAAGCAGAAGGTAAATCATTTATAAACAGGCAAAACAGAATTGGACCAAGGATTGACCCTTGAGGTACGCCACATTTCACAGGTTGGAGATCTGAAGAGGAATCACAAGTAACGACTCTCTGAAAACGATCACACAAATAATTTATAATAAGATTTACTGCACTGTTACCAAAAGAGAAAATTTTTTTTAATTTCCAGCAAAGGATTTTATGGTTTACCTTGTCAAAAGCCTTTGAGAAATCAAGTAAACAAAGAAGTGTAACATGTCCTCTATCAAAACTGTTAGATACTGCCTATTGGCAACACTTTAATGATTGTCATCTTATTTATCATTATATACCGCATATTGCTTAAAACGGTATCTCCTATAACAGTATGCAGAATGAAGTCACAATAAATCACTTGTTAATTAGCCAGCATAGAACAAGGTTGTGTTTTATTTCGTCTTACGAGTACATCACAATAATTGGCGACGAGAAACTAAATTTAAAGTTAAGCATACCTACAAATCCTGTTACGAATAAAATAATAAAATTGTTTTACAAATTGCTAAGTTCGAAATAATTCAGTGAAAAATGCCCGACGAATCAAATCCCGCCGCAGCAATCACGTTGTTCCAGACAGCAAGTATTCCAGAATTCTCTCCAGAAAATGAAACGTTTTCCATTTGGAAAGAGAAACTGGACATTAATTTTTGTGAAATTACTGTACCGAAGACAACCAAAAGAAAGCAGTTTTATTAAAATCGGTAGGCGCAGCTCCCTACAGTGTATTACACAGTCTGTGCAGTCCAGATTCACCTATTTCTAAAACATACAAAGAATTGTGCATAACTTTAAATACACATTACACACCACCCACAATCATTTTCCGTGAACGAACAAATTTTTTTTCATCATTTAAACGTGAAACGGAAACGGTGGCAGAGTGGTTTGCTAGAGTCAAGAGTTTGGCATTGAATTGCAAATTCAACGAAAACCTGGACGCCTTCGTATTAAACCAGTTCATCATGCATTTACCCAGTGCAATATTTGAAAGACTATGTGAAGAAGACGAAAAATTAACAGTTTCCTATGCATTAAAAAAAGCTATGATCATCGAAACAAAGATAGAAAAAAAAATCGTTACCGAAGAATCTGTCAACTTTATGAACAAACGCACATGGTCGAAGAATCGAGGAAGAAGCAATCAAATAAATAAAAGCGGGGGAAGCAGTAATACAGGCAGTGGCAGTGGCAGTAGTGGTTTTGGAGCAGTCAACGGCGGCGGTGGTGGTGGCAGAAGAAGACAGACAAAGCAAAAACCTTGCAATCATTGTGGTTGGCGTACACATGGATCACAGTTTTGCAAGTATAAAGATAGTAGCTGTCATTCCTGTGGAAAAATAGGGCATTTAGCACCAATGTGCACATCTAAAACACAAAAAACTGTAAATTATGTATCAGATTCTGATAGCAATTCATGTACTGAAATTAATAAAGATTTGTTTGATCTTTCTATTTACAGTGTGGGCTCAAATTCTTCTAGTGGCATTTATTGTTTGGAGGTTATTTTAGATGGTATTCAGATGAACATTGCTTGTGATACCGGTGCTCCGTGTACGTTGGTTCCAATTTCGTTTTACGAACAACTTCCAAGTAAAAGGTCTCTTAGATCATGTAAAGTTCCTTATGTCAATTACAGTGGTGAAAGAATCCAACTCTTGGGTGAGTACGATGCAACAATATCTTATCGTGGTACTACAAAGAAAATAGTTGTTGTAGTCTCAAATACAAAAAGTCCACCATTGCTTGGTCGTACTTTTTTGAGGCGGTTTAATTTTGATTTAGTGCAAGTAAATTCGGTTTCTGTTAATGAAAATTTTTCGGCAATTGTTAATAAATTAAAATGTGAGTTTTCGGAGGTATTTCAAGAACAGCTAGGTGCATACAAAGGCGTGAAAATTTCATTGAAAGTTAGTGAGGATTCAAAACCTTTGTTTGTTAAGCCGAGGCCACTACCATTTGCATGGAAAAGCAAAGTGGAAAAACAATTGCGAAAGTTAATTCAAGATGGAGTACTTGAACAGGTTGATAACTCCGAATGGGGTACGCCCCTTGTTCCGATTTTAAAACCAAACGGTGATTTGCGCATTTGCGGTGACTATAAAGTCACAATAAACAAATGTTTAGAGAATTTTATTCATCCATTGCCTAGGATCGATGAAATTTTGGCTTCGCTAGAAGGAGGGCAATTATTTAGCAAGCTCGATCTCTCCAATGCCTACAACCAGTTATTGCTAGATGACGAATCACAACTCCTTTGTACCTGGAGTACACATATTGGTTTGTTAAAAGTCAAGCGATTACCTTATGGTGTTAAAACTGCAGCAGCCCTTTTTCAACGAGTAATGGAGAATTTATTACTCGGTATTAAAAATGTCGTAGTTTATCAAAATGATATAACTATCACTGGAACCGATATGCGAGAGCATATTGAAACCTTAAGGTTAGTTTTAAATAAACTCAGCTCAGTCGGCCTTAAGCTAAATTTAACTAAATGTGAGTTCTTTAAGCCCAAAATATGTTACTTAGGATTTTCTATTGATAAAAATGGCTTGAGCAAAAACAATGAACGGGTTTCAAGTGTCCCAATGGCACCTATTCCAAAAGATATTTCGGAACTTAGAGCTTTTATAGGTATGGTAAATTACTATTCTAAATTTATAAACAACTTTGCTCTAAAAATGCTCCCTTTATACGAACTTCTACGCAAAAACGTTGATTTTTGTTGGTCACCTAAATGCCAAAAGGCATATGAATTAATAAAATCTGAAATAACATCAGATCAAGTGTTGGTGCATTTCAATCCAAGATTACCTATAGTTTTAACTACAGATGCTAGTAACAGTACTGTAGCTGGAGTTCTGTCACATAGAATGCAGGATAGTCTTAGGCCAATAGCCTTTGTTTCGAGAGCTTTATCCAAGAGTGAAACTAATTACAGCACGCTGGAAAAAGAAG
The DNA here is from genome assembly GCA_948293265.1 of Cheilosia impressa. NCBI lineage: Eukaryota > Metazoa > Arthropoda > Insecta > Diptera > Syrphidae > Cheilosia > Cheilosia impressa. The sequence goes on from OX411880.1 coordinate 60,535,310, forward strand.
CACTTGCCATCATTTTTTGTGTGACAAAATTAAAACAATATCTTTTGGGCAACAGGTTCATATTACGAACAGATCATAGACCTTTGCTTGGCATATTTGGGGAGCATAAAGGTTTACCTATAATGGCATCAGCGCGTATACAAAGATGGTCATTGATATTATCAGGTTTCGATTATTCTGTTGAATAGGTATGTAAGAGGTTCTCTAAATAATGCTGATGGACTCTCAAGGATGCCACAGTCATCCTTTACAAAAGATCATACGGAAAGCAATTATATTAATCTAATAGAAAGGGAAAACAACCTTCTCTTGAGTTTCAAGGACATAGCTCGCGAGACAAGACGTGATCCAGTTTTGTCAAAGTTAAGTGAGGCCATTCAAAATGGAACGGTTCACATGTTACAAGGTGATGAGTTCATTCCATTTCGTAACAAAGCTTATGAGCTTTCTGTTGAATACGATTGTATCCTTTGGGGCTATAGATCCGTTGTACCGAAGAAATTACGAAATGTTATTCTCAAGCAACTCCACGCTTCACATTTAGGAATCGTTAAAGCAAAAATGCTAGCTCGTTCCTACGTTTGGTGGCCGGGAATGGATAGCGAGATAGAAGGCTTGATCCATGATTGCATTCCTTGTCAAGAATTACAACAAAGTCCTGAGAAGTCTGCTTTGATTCCTTGGAATCCTGCCCATTCAATATGGAGTCGAATTCATGTAGACTTTGCTGGACCCATTAAAAATGTTTACCTGTTAGTTGTAATCGACTCGTACTCTAAATGGTTTGAAGTCTTTAAGACAAAAGAAATTACTGCCTCGTTTACTATCAATAAAATGAGAGAACTTTTCTGTCGTTACGGGCTAATAGACGTGCTCGTAAGCGACAATGGACGACAATTTACGTCTGAAGAATTTGCAAAATTTTTAAAAAACAACCATATAAAGCATATTCTTACGGCCCCTGGACATCCGGCAACGAACGGTCAAGCAGAAAACTTTGTTAAAACACTAAAAAAATCTATTTTAGCAAGTCTTAAAGAAGACACAAACTCTTGTTTAGATACTGTTATCAATAGATTTCTGATTGACTATCGCAATACCAAACATTGTACCACTGGTGAATCACCTGCTAAGCTTTTTCTTGGACGACTTTTGAAAACACGCTTAAGTGGCTTAAAGCCTCCTACAATTAGAGAAATTATAGTTGAAAATCAAAATAAAAGTACAATGAAGTTTAAAGGAAAACGCAATACTGTGTTTTCGACAGGCCAATCCGTTATGGTAAGAGATTATAAAAATCCTAACAAATCAAGTTGGACACAAGCTACTATAAAAAAACAATTAGGTCCCCGATCGTATTGTTGCATTTTAACTCACAATAATCGAGAAATTAAGCGGCATTTAGATCAGATAAGAAATCAAAGTAGGAACCAAAATCAAGAAGTTGAAACCAATGTTCAAGACGAATCATCGGATGTTGAAAATAGTAATATAATTTCGGTGGATGGTGAAATTCCCACTACTTCTTCAAACGAAATGCCAGAAGCCGCCACTACAAGAATATTGAGACCACGCAAGGGTGGAAGAGTTATAATCTATAATAAGTAAAATAAAGACCTTAGTTATAAAACATATTATACCTACAGATAATATAAGTTAAGTTTTGAATTATAATTTGCTATTCCATGGAAACTTATTTAAATATTTTCTATTAAATTTAAATGCTTAAAATCTGTTTTGAATTCATTTGATTTTATTAATTTATAAACATTTAGTTATCTAAATTTGTAACTTTATCTTAAGGATGAACATGTTCGATACTGCCTATTGGCAACACTTTAATGATTGTCATCTTATTTATCATTATATACCGCATATTGCTTAAAACGGTATCTCCTATAACAGTATGCAGAATGAAGTCAGAATAAATCACTGGTTAATTAGCCAGCATAGAACAAGGTTGTGTTTTATTTCGTCTTACGAGTACATCACAAAAACCTTGCCTTATGTCTTCCATAATATTTACCATAGCAGTGGAGCAACTGTGGTTAGATCTGAAACCTGATTGTCCCGCATAAACAAGGCTATTAAGAGACAAGTGTTGAAGTAGCTGTTTTGCTATTGACTTCTCAAAGACCTTCGACAAGCAAGGTAAAATGCTTATTGGTCTGAAATCAGCAGCGGAAACCGGAACTGATGTTTTGGCAACTGGTACAATTCGCGCTATTTTCCAGGACCTCGGGAAAGTAGACGTTGTGATACAGTGGTTTAGTATGTGTGTTAAATGGCTAACTATAAAGGGCAGAATGAGCTTTATAAAACGCATGAGTACCCCATCTTCCCCAACAGCATTTGATTTTTTTCTGGAATATAGCCAATAACCTCGTTTTCAGTAACAGTTTCGATTTCAAACCCCCTTACCAAAGATTGGCTAAAATTTTGAGAAAAATTTAAATAAAAATCCTCAGGAATACTTTCAAGAAAATAATTGTTTAATATATCAGGATTAATCTGACATTTGGAATTCGATTTATTTGAAAGACCTATTTCACGCAGATTATTCCAAAGCTTTTTAGGTGAAAGCGACGTATTCAGCTTGGAAGCATAGAAATGCCTCTTAGCGTTTCGTATTAGAACAGTAGAATGGTTTCTCATATTTTTGTACGCAAGCCAATTGAGGTCTGAGGGCCTATGCTTCCATTTACTGAAAAGCCTGTTACGAACTTTGATGGTATTGATGACTTCCGTTGTAAACCAACTACAGCTTCTATTTCGAATTTTGACAGTTTTAGTTGGTACATATTGATTGTATAATTTTTTAATCACTTCTTGAAAATAGTTTAATTTTACATCGGGATCAGTATGCAGGCGACAATTACTCCATGGGGCATGTAAAGCAGCAAATTGGAGGGCATCGGTTTTTATTGACCGAAAATCCTTATACGTAAAAGTCAATGGGACAGCAGAATGGTTAAAGTTAATATTATATGTGCAAGAAGCAGGTCATGACCAGAGATATAGTCAAGCGAAAGCTGTTCAAAAAGAAGAATAAATGATGGATCAGAAACTATTGTCAGATCGAGAAGGCTAGGAATGCAGTCCTTAGCGAAACGTGTTGGATAGATGGCATTCAATATTTGAAGTCCTAAGGAAGACAGAAATCATCATTTTCCAGTATATCAAAATTAAAGTCACCGCAAACAATAATGTGCTCATATTTTGAAAAAAAAAAACTCAGAAAGAGTCGCAAAAAATTTCTGAGGTGAACAACTGCGGTCCGGAACATAAGCAGTAGTAATCAAGCATTTAGTAGAACCATCATGGATCTCAGCAATTAGAAATTCTGAATCAAGATTTTCGGATTTGCTAATGATTTCGCATTTTAAAGAAGATTTACAATAAATCGCTATCCCACCTCCCCATGTATTAGTTACTCTATCGTTTCTATAAAGTACAAAATTAGGTATATTATAATGCGTGTCAGAGATATTACTTTTAAACCATGTTTCACAGACACAAACAACATCAACTTTAGAATTTGAAAATAAGTATTTTATATAATCCAGCTTGTATTGATTAAGACTACGTGCATTCAAATGACAAACTCTAAAACCATCACGACAATTAGAAAGAACATTTACCATAGTGTGCGTACATTTTTGATCCACACTGTAATTATTTATAGCCCTATTCATAATATGAATTATCAAAAATGGGAACAAAACAAAAACAGAATACTAATGTCACACACTGAAAGTACAAGAAAATAAAGATAAAGAAGCGTAGAATAAAAAAGAAGATGGAAAGAATAACCAGATAGTTTACAACGTTTGTAATAAACTAATAAAAAGAAAAACGAACATAGTTCAATTCATTATCGAGTCGCAGCAGCACCAGCAGCAATAGAGTGAAGATCTTCAGAGCTTTGAATAGAAAAGCTTTTTCGGCTTGCAGTCTCCTTAGCATAAACTATGCCGGATTTAGTATAAACAGAGAACAATTGTTTTTTCCTCTTTAGCCCAAGTGCACTTTGTAGAAGAAAGCGAGAGTGTTTGGTTAAAAGTTAAAACAATTGATTTAATAACTTTCAAAAAAATATATTTTTTATTTCCCGTTCATTTCAACCCGGAGCCAAAGACAAACTGAAGTGAAGAAACGATACTTTTCTCTCGTATATATAACCAATGCATGCTGACGACGCATTAAGTGTCTCTCGTTAGTATGCATTAGTTCTTGGAATTAGGTTTACTGAAATTGTCAGTGTACTTCTTGGTATTTTGTTGTATCTCAGATTTGTAACTTGAGCAATGTCAGGTGTTCATTCGCCGGACATTGCTCCTGAGAATTTAATGCATGTCAGTGATATTCTATATCACTGACTTATACGTAGCTTCTGCTATAACTCCCCCCGCGTTTGTCTGAGGCTCCGACGAAGTTATTTTTACATTTACATTGTTATTTTTTCTTAGTTTATAGATTAATATTATAACAACAGTTAAGGTTATGCAAATTGATATACTTACTTACTTACTTAACGGGCTCCCGACCCGTGGAGAGTCTCTGCCTGAGAAACTGCAGCCTTCCATCCTCTGCGATCCCGGGCACGCTGCTTCCAGTTATCCAGACCAAGCGCTCTGGCATCCGCGATGGCTTGGTCTTTGAAACGGAGGTTCGGTCTTCCTTGTCGTCTCGAACCTGGCGGCTGGGATTCGAAGATCCTCTTAGCTGGAGCATTATTGTCCATTCGCTCGATGTGGCCGAGCCAATGTAGTCGACGTATTTTGGCCTTTTGGACTACATCCACATCTTGGTACAGCTCATAGAGTTCGCGGTTGTATCTTCTCCTCCATTCGCCCTCCTCGCACACAGGACCAAAAATCCGCCGAAGAATTTTTCTTTCGAAGGAGCCCAGTATCAGCTCTCCCTTCCTGCTTATCGTCCAGCACTCGGCGCCATAAAGCAGAACTGGCAGGATAAGGGTTCTGTAAAGCATACATTTTGTCCTTCGAGTTAGGAGTTTTGAACCCAATTGCTTTGCCAAACCGAAGTAGCAGCGGTTTCCTAGGGTAATTCTTCGACGGATCTCCACTAGGATGTCATTTGTGGAGTTCATGTTTACTCCGAGGTAGATAAACTCCTTAACTACCTCGAAATTGTTGCTATCAATAGTGACGTTCTGTCCTAGGCGGTGGACAGATGCTTGTTTGTTTGTTGATAACATGTACTTAGTCTTGTCCTCATTTACTACAAGACCAACGAACTTCGGCTGTTCTTCAATCGCCGTAAAAGCCTCTATCACGGCACGCTGGGAGCGACCGATGATGTCAATATCATCTGCATATCCCAGCAGCTGGACGGATCTGTTGAAGATAGTGCCTTCCGTGTTGACACCTGCCCTGCGCACTATCTGCTCTAGCACGAGATTGAAGAAGTCACCTGATAGTGCGTCTCCTTGCCGAAATCCGGTGCATGTTTGGAATAGCTCGGAGGAACTACTTCCAAATTGCACGTTGCAGCGTGTGTTCTCCAGCGTCATGCTACATAGCTGGATCAGTTTTGCCGGGATCCCGAATTCGGCCATCGCCACATAAACCTCCTGACGATGAATGCTATCATATGCGGCTTTGAAGTCGATGAATAGGTGGTGAGTCTCGACTTGAAATTCATTGGTCTTTTCCAGGATTTGCCTCAGTGTGAAAATTTGGTCTATAGTCGATCTGCCGGGCCGGAAGCCACACTGGTACGTGCCGATTAGTGTGTTGCAGAACGGTTTGAGACGTTCACACAGTACGTTGGATAGGATCTTGTACGCGACATTAAGCAGGGATATGCCTCGATAGTTCTTGCAAGACATAGGATCGCCTTTTTTGTAGATGGGGCATATGGAGCTGATAGTCCAGTCATCGGTCATACTTTCTTCCACCCATACTTGGTTGATGATTTGGTGCACGCGCCCTACCAAAACATCACCACTGTATTTGAAGAGCTCCGCTGGTAAACCATCAGAGCCGGCGGCCTTGTTGTTCTTTAGCTTTTTTATTGCTAAGCCAACTTCTTCTATACTGGGCGGTGGAACTGGATCTTCATTGACTGGACGTGGGTTCTCTTCTTGCCCTATCACTCTCTCTACATGATGCCCATTTAGCAGCTGCTGGAAGTGCTGCTTAAACACATCTACTAATCCCTGCGCTTCGGTGACTAGGTTTCCATCACTGTTTCGAAGAGCCTGCGTTCCGGTCTTGAAGCCAGCAGCCAGTTGCTTGGCTTTCTTGTAGAACTTCCGGATGTTGCTTCGATCGCGGGACTCTTCGATTTCCTTGAGCTGGGAGACTGCGCAGGCCCTCTTCTTTCTACGCAGGATTTTCTTCTCCTCCCTCCTCCTGGTTCGATACTCTTCCCTCGCTGCCCTTGTTTTGCGCTGCAGCGCCTTCATATGTGCATCTTCTGTAACCTTTTTCCTGCGTACGCATTCATCATCATACCACGGGCTCTTTCTCTGGGGTGGCTGGTACCCTAAGGTGGTTTCGGCTACCTATTTGATGATGTCGCGATACTGGGACCACTGGGTGTTGGCATTTGTGGTAGGTAAATGCACTGCGGAGAGTTTCTCACTCAGGCGCTCTTTGTAGACTCTGGCTACTCCAGGTGTGCTAAGGCGTCCAACGTCGAATTTCTTCTTCTGGGCGGAACGCAGCTTCTTCTCGTTGGATAGTCGAGCTCTGAACTTAGCCGCAACAAGAAAATGGTTAGAGTCGACGTTTGCCCCGCGGAATGTGTGCACGTTGAGGATGTTGGATGCGTGCCTCGCGTCGATTAGCACATGGTCGATTTGGTTGGCGGTTGATATACTATGAATGCTAAAACTTGTTGTATGCTTAAACTTGTTCTGGTATCTGATTTTTTCAATTTTATTCTTTATGTCTACATTATTTAGGTGAAGTTCCTCTAGATTTAGGTTTACAAATGTAATATTTTCTTTAATTTTTGTTAAAAAATTTGGTAAAATTTCTTGATCGTTTATTTTTGATTCTTTATTCTCAAATACTATTTCGTTAATTTCTATGTTGCAATTTTTGAATTTTATCAATTTAGTACCTTCAATTTTTATTCTTAATGTGTTGCAGTTATGTTTCAATTGTGTGTTTTGAAGGTTTTTTGTAATTATAAGTCCTGTATTAATTTCTTTAACATCTTCGTTTCTATACATCTGCATGTTACAATGAGCTTCTTTCATATTAATAATAATTGGTTATACAATGGTCTTTAATTTCGTTGAAATTCTTTTTTAAATTGTTTTTTACTTCGCTGTGATATGCTAAATTATTTTTATCATTTAGAATGTTATTTGTTAATACATGCAATGATTTGTTTTGTTTGTTTGGTATTGGTTCTATATGAATTTCGGTAAAATCCAACTCGGACATTTGAGGGATCAACAATACTATTACAATCTGATTCTTGTAAAATGTTACTGTTACTTTTATAAAAGGATATGTCTCCATATTTTGAATTAAGCTTATTTCATTAGCGGCCATATTATTCACTCCGGGTGTACCTCAGGTTTAAGTTTATTTTGCACCCGATCATAAATCCGCATTTTTTAAACCCGATAATTTAAACCTGCGTCCATATTATTCACTGAAAAACACGCATTAAACCCGCTGGATTTAAATGCGGATTTAAAACACTTTAACCCGTTTTAAACCCACGTAATGTCAAAATTCACAAATAATGTCATGTGTGTTTTGTTATTTGACACTTGGAAATTGATTTAATTTGTAGTTTTCCGATTTTAGTTTTTAGTGCATTAGTCGTTGAATGTACGTAGCCTTCAGAAATGGGCATTCTTCAGTCGGATATATTACCGAAAATCCACCACATCGTAATCGAGGACGACGTTGATTTACTATCAACACTCCATTTCATAAATGAAATACATTTTTTTTACCTCTTTGCTTCTTTTTGTTATCTATTTCACTTTTCTTCTTTTCTTATTTCTCACGTCCTGCGAGAAATAAAATGTCATAAATTATGAAATTGAGCTTTAACCCGAGTTAAAGAACTTAAACTGGTTTCCGGAGTGCGTTTAAATCCAATCGGATTAAACGCTGTCAAGTTTAAAAAAATGGGTTTATGTTCGGGTTAAACGACTGAATATTATGGACTTGGGTTTAAGTTTTGGGTTAAACTCACTTAAATCCGGGTGTAACGTTTAACCCGGATTAAAGGTAGTGAATAATATGGCCGTAGGTGTTAGTATGTTTCTTGTTAATATTCCTAGTCTGCTTGTCATTATTACTTGTTCAATGTCGTCTATGTGGTCCTTTAAAAGATTTATGTCATAGTTTAATTGGTATATGTATTGCATGTAAGTCAGTTCGTTCTCTATGTTTTTTTAATCTTTGATTTGTAAGTTTAGTAAAATTGGTTAGATAAGTTTCTATTATATTCTGTTGGTTGATAATATGAGTGGTTATATTCGTTATTTGTTCAGAAATTTCTTTATTCATTTTCATCTGTTTATTGCTTTCATATATGATGTTGTTAATGTTGGTGTCCATATTGTCTAGTCTTGCTTGTATTTCTGCTTCGTCGTCACTATCTAAGGTACCCGCGATGTTTGAGTCCTTTTCCTAATATATCTATCATTGCCCTCCTTGCTCTAAAATGTGGTTTAAGAAAGTTGATCTTGTTTTCCAAAAGGTTAAAGTTATGTTTAATAGTATTAAGCATTGTTTCATACTCTTGTTATAATATTTGAATATTCTTTTGTATGGAGGTCATAGCAGTTTCGTATTCTGTAATGTTCAAAATGTGTAAGATTTTAGTGTATTCCCTTATTAATTTCTTATGTCCTAGTTTTATTGGTATATATCCGTCATTGTTACTTATGGCGTTTTTCATTGAAGATCCGAGAGAATTGCCCCGAAGTTCAGGATTGCTCTTTTCAATAAAATTCGTTGGAGCACATTTGCAACAGTGGTAGACACCATATGTGTGATTCGATTTTCTGTTGTTACTTGTTTTTTTGTTTTTTTACAGTAAATATGAATATTTTAACAGGCCAAATCAATATATTTTAATTTCAGTTTACATTTTGCACTCATAATTGTATATTTTCGGATCACAAGCGAAAAATTTGTTTCTAATAAAACAACAAACATTTAAATCTGACATTTCGCTAGTGTGTGTTGGTGAGTTCAGGGCAATTCTCTCAAAATATTCCGGACGCTTCTTTCGTGTTAAGAATTGACCTGGAAGTGCACTTTTTTTTCGAATGAAACATAGAAAACATAGAAAGAGCACTTCTAGATTTGATCTTTTCATAGAAAGGGCACTTCTTTTCTTCAATCGAAAACGCCATTAGGTCCTGTATCTCTAGTTGTTGCGAGTTCACTTGTAGAAGGTTGATAAGAAGAAACGTCAGTATCATTGTTGTCTGAAATGAATTTGTTTTTTTTCTGTAGTTGCCTAACCTTAAATCTTGTTTTATTACAATCCTGAAATTTCCTTTTTTTCTTAATATGTGTTTTATAATATTTAAGTCCTGATCTTTTTTCTTTCACATGCTCGGTATCAAGTAGTTCTGCATCAATTTTTCTAAATTTGGAATGATTTCCCCCCCCCCCCCCCCTCTTATTTCTTTGATAATATTAATACCTGGTTCTATTTCTACATCTATTCTGTCTTTGTTTAAGTTATCTATAATTTTCTTTTTCCTTTCTACCTATTATGTTTTTGTAAATTCCCTCATATTCCTCATTTTTAACCCTGCCTTGTACAAAATCTAATGGTTTATACTTTGTAGTTCATTTGTTCTTCTAAATAAATATCTTTTACTGTGTTTCATTATTCTGAGGTGTTCGTTTATTGTATTATGCAGTCTTTCTATATCAGCATTACTACTGTGGTTTGAGTTTTAGGTAAAGTGAATTTCAATATTCCTTTCTCTTAGGAATTCTTTCATCATTTTTGATTTCATTCCTAATTCGTTATCTGTGACAATTTTCTCTATATTGCCATATAGACTTACCTATGTATTTCATAAGAGCTTTCCTAAATTCTGCTTCGCTTCTGCCATTCATTTTCACAAGCATGGCAGTTTTAGTAAATTTATCTATCATGGTTGCAAAAATTGTTTTGTTTATGGAATAGAAAACGTCCAAATGAATTATTTGGTTCGGTTTGGTCGGCGTTTCTGTCATTTTGTATGGTATTTCTATTGGGTTTCTTTCATATTTTTCTAATGCACATATATCGCAATTGTTAATAAACTCAGTGACTTTTAACTTCATATTTGGATAATAGTAATCCCTTTTCAATTCTTCATAAACTTCGCTTATTCCACGATGATTGTTTGCTAGATGTTCCTTTTGTATGAGTTTTTCTAGTTCTTCTGCATTCGTTATATCTTTTAATAATTTACTACATCTTATTATTTTGTATGTTTCAAAGTGATTAACGATTATATTTTGGATCTTTTCAATAATTTCATCGTCAGCTAGAATAGCATTTGTAGCAGTTGGATTGAAGTAATTTTTTATTATTTGAATAAGGCTTTCATTATCGATATTTTTTACTCCAATTATTTTTGGTTTTTTATCAAATATATTTTTATTTTTTATGTATGCTGAGCCTGATGTTATTTTGTGAAAAATTATTTGATATTTGTATAAATTTATTGGTGTTAAAGTTTGTGTGATAGTAGTTGTTACGTTCTCTACGACATTTACTTCTATTCGACTTAAAAAATCCGCTACTTTATTTTCCTTTCCTTTCTTATGGAAGGTTTTAAAATTATATTCTCCTACTTGTAATTTCCAACGAATTAATTTGCTGTTGGGTTGTTCAATGTTATGCAACCATACTAGGGGTTCATGATCTGTATAAAGGTGTATTTTTCTTCCATATATGTAGGGTCTAAATTGTTTGAAACTCCAAATTATACTAAGAAGCTCTTTCTCTATAGTGGAATAATGAATTTCATGTTCATTCAGTGTACGTGATATATAGGAAATGGGTTGATTATCTTGTGATAATACAGCTCCAATGGCGTATTGGCTAGCATCGGTTGTGATTTCAAAGGTTTTTGAAAAATCGGGGTATATTAGTATTGGGGTCGTGATTAATTTTTCTTTAAGAGTTTCAAAACTTTCTATGTATTTTATTTCGTTAGTATCAACCTTTGCATTTTTCTTGAGGAATTTTGTCATTGGTTTTGCTAAATCCGCAAAGTAATTTATAAATTTGCGGTAATATCCGGCTATACCGAGAAAACTTTTTATTTCTTTCTGTGTCCTCGGTAATTGATATTTTTTTATAACTTCGACATTCTTATTGTTTGGCTGTATACCTTTTTCGTTTACTAAGTGGCCTAAGAACTCGACTTGTTTTCTTAGGAATTCACATTTATCTAATTGTATTTTTAGCTAAGCTTGCTTAAGTACTCCTAATATTAATTTAACATTTTTTATATGTTCTTCGAGACCATTTAAAAACACTATTATGTCGTCCATGTAGACTAGACATATTGTACCTAAGTGTTTTCTTTGAATATTTTCTATAAAGCGTTGGAAAGTACTAGGGGCATTTTTTAGTCCAAACGGCATTCTACAGAACTCGTAGTGACCGTTGTCAACAGTAAAAGCAGTCTTTTCTATGTCTTCTTCTTTCATTTCGATCTGATGAAACCCGCTTTCCAGATCGATCGCCGTAAAGTAATTACTCTTCCCTAATCTGTCTAGTATGTCTTCAATTTTGGGAATGGGATGGCATTCGTCTACGGTTTTCTCATTAAGTTTTCTGTAGTCAATGACAAGCCTCCATTTAACTTGTCCAGAAGCGTCTTGTTTTTTTGGGACGACCCAAACAGGACTGCTATATGGACTGATACTTGGTCTTATGATGCCTTTTTCTAACATCTTCTAGATATGATTTTGTATCTCTACTTTAAGGATATACGGATATCTATATATGTATCTTGCTTTTGACAGGTATATCGTCAGTTTGTTCTTATTTGGTGTTTTATAGGGTTATTAGAAGGTATAAATGCCTGACTACGAAAAACTTCTTTGTTTTCAATTAAAGCCTTTATTAATTCGTTTTGTTCTTCCTTATTTAGGTGGTCCATTCTAATTTTCTGTTTGATATCTATTTTTGATTCGCTTTCGGTTTCATCGGGTTGAAAATGATTGAATTCATGGATTTCTCCAATTTCGGTTGTGGTGAAAGGTTACACTTGATGTCTCTCTATATGTTGTTTTTAGTAAACCGCTTAACAGTTCTTATGTTCTGCCTAGATTGAAAGATGTTGTCCCCTTTTTTATAGAAAATTGTTTCTGGAAGCACACACACTGAAATATGTTATCTTTTTCGTAGATAATTATTTCTTTTTGCACACTGAAATATGATGTCTTTTTCGTAGACAATTATTTCTTTTTACACACACACTGAAATATGTTATCTTTTTCGTAGATAATTATTTCTTTTGCACACTGAAATATGATGTTTTTTTCGCAGACAATTATTTCTTTTTACACACACACTGAAATATGTTATCTTTTTCGTAGATAATTATTTCTTTTTGCACACCGAAATATTTTGTCTTTTTCGTAGACAGTTTATTTCTTTTCACACACACTCTGAAATATGCTATCTTTTGCGTAGATAGTTATTTCTTTTCTTTTGCGAATAGTCGTGTTTTCGAATCCTTAAGACTGCGCCAGTTAAAACAATTGATTTATCTAATAACTTTCCAAAAAATATATTTTTTATTTCCCGTTCATTTCAACCCGGAGCCAAAGACAAACTGAAGTGAAGAAACGATACTTTTCTCTCGTATATATAACCAATGCATGCTGACGACGCATTAAGTGTCTCTCGTCAGTATGCATTAGTTCTTGGAATTAGGTTCACTGAAATTGTCAGTGTACTTCTTGGTATTTTGTTGTATCTCAGTTTTGTAACTTGAGCAATGTCAGGTGTTCATTCGCCGGACATTGCTCCTGAGAATTTAATGCATGTCAGTGATATTCTATATCACTGACTTATACGTAGCTTCTGCTATAACTGTTAAACTCTCATTCAAATAGCAATTGCCGTTTGATGCAATACAAATGTCTGTCTGTTTCTGCACTTCTTTGTTGTGTTTGCGGTAATTTGCAGCAGCTATGAGAACAGCATTTCGTTCATATGATGAGTTGAATCTGATTACAATTGATGGCGGAGTAATCAGTGCAGTGTTGTTGTTGGTGGTATTACGCCTTTTTGCGCGAAAAGCATGAACTAATTGTGGCTGATTACAGTTTATAGTATCACAGAGTTTATGGACCAGCTGTGACAAATTTTCGTTTGGAATCAAGGGTACCCCAAATAACACAGCATCACATGCGACTTCTTTTTTCTCGAGCACATTTATTTGTTGACGAAGGGCGAGTATCTCAGAGCTATACATTTGAGCAGTAGCAGAGGAGAGCTCTTCCATTTTATCAACTCGAGCGATTATGGCGGAGATAGCAATGTTCAGACAGTCAAAACGTTGAGCCCAGCTTTCTTTGACTTCTTCAATTTTGTTGAAAAATTCAATTCGCTTCTTATCCATTTCCTCAACAAATTTTCGATGATTAGATGCTAATTGCTTGCCTAATTGTTCTTCTTGATATAGATTTTGAGAGAGAGAGAGTGTGCGTAAAGTAAATTTTTTTCGAGCTCCAGTTTATCACAAGAAAATTTTAGTTATTTTGCAATATTAATTAGTTTTGCCATAGTTAATCCAAACGCAAGTGTTTAAGTTTTTATTTTGAACAATAATTTTTAAGTGTGAGTCAATTTTAGCCTCAAAAAAAGCAAAGCAGACTAAACTACATGCAAAAAGCATGTCATTGCAACGGACCCCGACTAAACTCACCGAAAAAAACAACAGCAAGTCTCCAACAGTGTCAAACAAAAGAAGACTAGCGGAAATCTCACCTGAATTCAATCAACCGAAATTATCAGACAATACCAGTAATATGTCCGTTGGCAATATGTCGATCAACGATTTACAAACGGTTATAGTTAATGCCATGGTCCCGCTTTTGGATGATAAGCTGAAAGATATGCCAACAAAATCCTACTTGGATGGTATTTGCTCTGAGATTTACGAGCTTAAGCATACCAATATGGTGTTGGCAGAGCGTCTCACAATCATGGAGAACTACTGTCAACAGCTGGAGAGTCAACTGGAGCTGCTGACAAGGAAGTCTAACGAATGCAATGTTGTCATGCATTTTCCTTCAGACGGAAGAACTAACAGGCTGGATTTCGCTAAACAGTCCTGCTTAGGCCTTCTTAATCTAAACGAAAACGCTGATTTACCTTTAACCGTCACTAAGGAGTTCACGAACACGAGCACAAACAAAATCACAATGGTACTGAGTTTCCAGAATGAACAAACTGCCACAAGAATAGCTGTTTTTTATTATCAGCTATGATCCATATAGATCATCGATTTACATGCAATTACAACAACAGGACATGATCCTGCTTCTCATCAAGATCATGAAACATGATCTGAAAATTATTTCCACTATTTCCCACTAGATGGCTTGTTTCATTTTTAAGTGTTGGTGTGCCTGCAAACGATAGCCACACAATCACGTTGCCAGACTAAAAAAAAACAAAAAAAATCAATTGATTTTTTCGCATTCGAGTTCCGAGTTATTTTTTTTCGTTCTTTAAAGGTATATGCAGACCAGCCAAACACTTGATAAACAATTAAATACCTACATATTTCATAAATATTTCTTAAACATTTATTAACAAAACAATTTTTATGAAATGTGTTGATGGTTTGAAAACATTTATGAAATGTTTCACAGTTTCCAAATCGTGATGGCAAATAATTTTTGTTTTACAAGTTTCCCTGCAGAAAGTAAGTGCTGTTTTTCGATAATTTTTTTTGTAAATAAAATACAAATGTCAAGAAAAGCTTGGGATACCTACGTAATGAGAAAGTGATGAATGAGCAATTATTTGAATTAAACTGCGTGCCGCGTGATTCCCTAATCTAATTATAATCCTACCACATATTTTTTTTTTTATCCAAAAAAGGATGAAATTTAAATATTTCATAAACATTTAATAAATGAATTTCAGAAATCTTTTACAAAAGTTTATGAAATGTGTCCGATTTGCTTCATAAACATTTCTGAAATGTTTGGCTGGTCTGGACACACCTTAATATGCCAAAATAAACTCAAGTGCTAGCTGCAAAATATTGTTTATGTGTTGCATAATTGTAAATATATGTAATAAATTTGTTATTAAAAAAAATTTGGAAAAGATAAATTATCCAAATTCCATTAAATATGGTAACACCCCAGATATTTCAAGTGAAATGTCAAGTGCCTTGTGTGACGTCACGTTGAGCAGAATATTTGCAATATGGCTGGCAGCAATATGAAGTTTGTAATACCCCTCTATTATCTGCTTTGTTTTTGAAAGCAACTGTTGCCACAATTCAGAAATTAAACTTTTCAATGATCCGTATTGTTTTATTATCGTGATCTGATCCGGATCAGGTTTGAAAATAAAATCAAAACAAGAGCTAGCGTTTATTGAGGAGAAGTTCGGTGATAGTGGAATCGGAGTGTGCTCTTTTGACAACAAAGGACAACCGTCAACAAAACTACCTAACGCCACGTCTGCCATCTGTATGCCAGGGGCACGTGCCCCCCCCCCAGACACAGGCCAGTCGAAAAAAAAACACTAACAATTGTATACCAACTGCATTATTACTGCTTCCTTATTCCATAACGAAAACATAACAGACACTTCGCCTATAGGCAAACATAAAAATAGCTTTTCCAACAAATGATGATAATCAAGACGAAAAATTACCCAAATCTATGTCTGCATATGCTAGATATGTCTGCTTCCCGATCCTCCTCTTCACCACTGCTACCGACCACCGCTTATCTTTGCGAAAATCTTTAACTAAAGCTGACTCACCAGTACAAAATTCTTTCCGATCCCGTCTCCCTCTGCTGTTTTTGTCATCTGTCCGTATTTCAACGTCCTCCTCAATCTCCTCAATCTCCGGTCTCAATAGGTCCAATCGCATCCGTAAATTTCATCCGAACATCAGATACCCAGGTGACTGGCCTGTTGTAGAATGTTTTGCCAATCGATGATGAAATAAATATCTCGCTAACGCCGTCGATATCGACTCCTTTCCTCCCTCTAAAATTTTGTTTAGTCCCATTTTGAATGACTTTACTGCATTTTCCGCTAAACCGTTGCTTTGTGGGTGACCCGGGGGTGATGTTATGTGCTTTATCCCGTTCCTTTCGACAAACGCTTGAAATTCGCTTCCAATAAATGTAGGCCCATTGTCTGTCACCAAGGTTTTTGGCAGACCAAATCGTGCAAATGTTTCGTAGAACTTTTCAATTGTGGATTTCGCGACGATGCTGTTCATCGGATAAATCTCCACCCATTTCGTGCTGGCATCTACGATGATCAGGAATTGACGATTGAGAAAAGGCCCCGCGAAGTCAGCATGTACCCTCTCCCATGGTTCTCTCGCCTCTTTCCATTTGTTAATGACAGCTTTTGGCGGATTTGCATTGTGAACTCCACACGCTAAACAACTTCTCACCATATTTTTAATGTGCAAGTCCATTTTTGGCCACCACACATACGATCTCGCCAATGATTTCGTTTTTGACATGCCCAAATGCGCGCTGTACCTCCAGTACCTTCGACTGCAACTGTTGCGGTACTAGAACTCGAAACCCCCACATGATGACGCCCTTGACGACCTCAAGCTCATCCCTTCTTAACCAGTATGGTTTTAGATTTTCCTCGACTTTGTTTGGCCATCCTTCGATAGTGTTTTTAATGACTTCTTTAAGAACTCGATCTTCTCTGGTGAGCCCTTGAATGATATTAAAATTAATTACTTTTGTTTCTGTAATTACCCTCTTGATGATTTCCTCCACTGCCTGTTCGCTCCTATCAGCTTCGTCCTTGTATGAGAACCTGGATAGCATGTCGGCCACCTTGTTGTCCTTGCCTTTTATGTATTCAAACTTGTAGTTGAATGCTGCTAGGTATGTCGCCCACCACTGCACTCTTTTAGCGGCCATCATCGGAATGCTGCGATGCTCACCATATTTTGCGAGAAGAGGTTTATGGTCGTTTCTTATTAGGAACTGCCTCCCATACAGGTAATCTGCAAACTTTTGAACTCCATAGTACACCGCCAGCGCCTCTTTATCGAGCACACTATAATTTCGCTCCGCCGACGATAGAACCCTTGATGCAAAGGAAATTGGGCGTTCCTCTCCAGACGGCAACCTGTGTGACAATGCCGCAGCGATTCCGTCATCGGATGCATCACACTCCAACACAACATCCCACTCTGGGTGATAATGCACCAACACCTTGTCCGACGCAATTATACTTTTGACCCGCTCAAATGCTGATTCGCACTCCTGCGTCCAAATGAAAGTTGCACCAGATTTCAACAGGCTGTAGATTGGTGCCATAATTATAGAAATATATCTTCCGTAGTAGTTCACTAGACCAGAGAATGCTTGCACCTGCTTGACATTCTTCGGCTGCTCAGCTTTAAGTACAGCTTGTACCTTCTGGATTCTTCCTTATGCCGGTTTTATTAATTATTTAGCTCAGGTAGCAAATCTCTTCCTTAAAAAATTCGCACTTGCTCAGCTTTACCGTCATTCCCGCATCCTGCAATCTCTTGAAAACACGTTCAAGATTTGTAATGTGCTCGTCGTCGTTTTTACAAGTGACCAGGATATCGTCGACGAAAACCGTGACATTATCAATGTCGTGAAATAGTTTGGCCATAATTCTCTGGAACTTTGATGTTGCCGGTGATACGCCGTATGGCATACGATTTACCAGATACACCCCTTTTGATGTTGACCATGCACATAGCTTCTTGCTCTCATCATCCAGCTCCACCTGTAAGTAAGCTTCTTTTAGATCGATTTTCGAATATTTCTCACCTCCGGATAATTTTTGCAATAGATCCTGGATCCTGGGTAACGGGTATGTATCCGCCTCTAGATACTTGTTTAGAGTCGACTTGTAATCGCATAGTCTTATGCGACCATCAGATTTAATTACAGGTACTAAAGGTGTTCCCCATTTATTGTACTCCACCGGCGTGATGATACCTTCTTCCGTCAGACGATCGATCTCCTTCTCAACATCTTCTTTCATCGCATATGGTAATGTTCTGGGTTTTACAAACACTGGATTCACTGTTCCTTGTCCGTCCTTTAGCTTTAGATTAATTTTTTCGAAATTAAATTTCCCCAATTTATTTGCAAAAACATTTGTAAACTTGTTTTCTAGCTCTTTTATTTTATATTCTGTTAATTTCGTTATTTTGTGCACCTCGTTTTTCACTGACCAAATTAATCCAAACTCCTTACCAAAATTTCTTCCCAACAACGCACTTCTCCCCGGCTCCGTTACGTGTACCTCCAATTGTTTTTGTAAATTGTGATACTCAATTGTGCACTTAATTTTTCCATACAATTTGATATCTTCGCCTCCATAGCCCTTTACGTTCATGTTCGATGCTACTAGTTTCTTCGTTTTTAATAATCTCTCTAGTGCACACTTTGGGATTATAGTCAGTGCACTGCCCGTGTCGAGTTCCATGTGGAAATTGCTGCCATCGATTTTTACTTCCAGTAATATTGGTGGATAATTATTTGATGTATTTGATGTGATTTTCTTTAGCTCTATATACTCTGCATGCTCCTGTGTCTTTTCAGCCTTTGTGATGTTATTTATGTGTTTACTCCGTGAGTACTTGTTCCTACACATAACCTTCAGATGCCCGCGAACTTTGCATATGTTACATACGAATTTTTTGTAAAAGCATTGCTCGCTGTTGTGTCCCATTCTACCGCATCGGTAGCATCCATCATTCTTGTTCGTCTTTTCAACATTGCTTTTATTTTTTTCTGTTGCAGACCTCTGTCCGTATGACTTTATTGTTTGATCGTTGCATGACTTTCGCGTGTGCATGTACCTTGTATTTACTTTATTTACTGTGCAGGTGGTAGCGTAGCGGCAATTCAGTAACGTTTCTTTTTTTCTTGCGGCTGTCCATGCATCATCAAGAGATATTGTTTCGTCCTCTTCTAACAACTTCTCCAGAATTGGGCCATCTCTCTGACCGGTTATGAATATGTCACGCAGCGCCGTGTTTAGCTGGTTACCGAATTTGCAAGTAACTGCCGATTTTTCACTCTTGTATACCACTCATTTATGTTTTCGTTTTCAATCTGTTTTAATCCATAAAATATTCGCCGCTCCACAAAAACTGCCACCTTTTTCCCGTAGAGTGAGATTAGTTTTAATTTCCGTAAATTTTAATTTGTCGACAGTCTTCGGGTATACGCTGTCTCTGAGAAGCTTGAAAGTTTCATGATGTAGCTTTGTTAAGAGGAACGCTGTCTTTGCTCATCCTCTTCCCCAACGCTGAGAAAATACTGCTCCAATTTCGCTTCAAAAACTTCGCCTTTGGTGCATGACGGGTGGAGTCCCCTTGCTACAACACGATGTGGCCTTTCAGACTTTATTTCGAAAGTATACCACTGGATCTTCTCGGTATTTAGCTTTTGGGATACTGCCCGATAATCATAGTGGATATCGACGTTAATTTTCCACGCATTATTCCTTAAAGATGTAACCTTAAATTTCGATGTTATCGTTCCTTTAAGGAGGCTATGCAACTTATTATATTCCGTTACCCCAACGACGTTTATGGGAGGCGGTGCGCGAATTTGCGATCGAAGTTGTTTTTCTTGCTGTTCTTTACGCTTTTGTTCTTTTAGGGGCTCGACTTCGGGGGAAGAACCGGCTCTCCTTTTCTTACTAGGTCTTTTCTTAGCAACCTGATTCGTTTCGCGTGCTAGTTCTTCTTCGTCGGTGTGGTACTCCTGACTAGCAAAGCGTGGTGGAGTACATTCGCGTTCTTTCAGCAAACGATTGCTCCTTAGAACCTTATTTTCTTCTTTTAGCAGATCTATCTCTTTCTTAAGATCTTGATAGAGTAGGTCCATTTCCTTAAGCTTGATTCGGAGTGCTTTATTTTCTTCCTCAAAACTTTTATCTTTTACTGAGTCCTGTTTTTCACGCGCTGGCGCTCCCGGCGGACTTCATTTTTGTATACACCATAAGCTCGGTATACGGAGGTTGGATTTTAGTCGACAGGCATGCCTACCTCGGGTATATTCTTTCCCCTACCCGAAGGGGTAATATATTCTGTGGAATCGAGAATAAAAAATAACAGCAAAGCGTTTTGGGTTTTTATAAAATCAAAACGCAAAACTACTGAAATTCCTATTGGTATTGAATATGAGGGGGTTCGCTCGGAAAATGTTCAATTATCTTGCGAACTTTTTGCCTCATATTTTCAGACTGTTTATTTGGATGACGTTTATACTTCTGTGGTAAACCAATACGATGATATTTCTCCTATCACTGATTCGGGAATAATTTTCTTGACTGAAATTGAAGTATTGACATCATCTCAAAAACTTGAACCCAATTGTAATCCGGGATTTGATGGTATACCATCCATATTAATTTTAAAATGTAGTTCATCTCTCTCGATTCCGCTCACATTAATTTTAAATTTATCCCTTTCGACTGAATGTTATGACAAACTATCGTCCAATTTCGAAGTTGTCAACGAATCTTTGTCCACCAATAAACATGGATTTATGAGTGGCAGGTCCACAGTAACGAATTTATCTGTATTTACTAATTTTGCCTTAACGGCAATTGAAGAAGGTGCATAGGTTGATGTAATCTATACTGATTTCGTTAAAGCATTTGATCGGGTAGACCACAAACTGCTTACAAGAAAATTAGAAGCACTTGGTATCCATTCAATACTTAACAAGTAGATTGCATCCTACCTAAGTAACAGAAATCAGTTAATTAGAATAGGAATATGGTTACTCCATAGCTGGGCACTTAATAACTAGATCTGAGGAAACAAAAGACTTGGGCGTTACGTTTGATTCGAAATTAAATTTCAATAAACATATAGAGAGCACAATATCCAGAGCTAACTCTATTCTTGGATTTATTAAAAGGAATAGCAAGGATTTTGCAGCCATGCAAACTCTTAAAACCTTGCATTGTTCTTTAGTAAGATCTGTTTTAGAATACTGTTCTAATATTTGGTCACCAGCATATCAGGTGCATAAAAATCGGATTGAACGCATACAAAAGTCTTTTTCAAGATATTGCCTTCACTTTAATGGGTCAGACGAAATGCCCAGTTATGAAGAAAGATGTCGGATAATAAACTTCAAGTCCCTGGAAACGAGAAGACTTATTCAGGACATAACGTTTGTAAAAGACGTCGCTTCTGGAAGAATAAACTCACCGTTCTTACTATCCAATCTCTCTTTTTACGTTCCGGGAATACCGTTACGTGAGCATGGCTTGTTTTATGAACCTAATCATTCAACAAGCTATGGAATGAATGAGCCTTTAACAACGTGCATTAGGAGTTTTAATTCAATATGCAACTCCGTTGATTCCAGTGTCGATATTTCGATCAACAGAATTGCATTTAAAAAAACATTAAATGAATTGTTATAATTGCTCATAGGGTTTTTTTACTTTTGCTTAGAATTTTACTAATGTAATTATTAAAAGCACAAGTTTTTCCCTTAGGGTAATTGATTATATTTTTTCTTCCACACTAAGTGGAAGTTTTTTTTCCTCATTTCTTTTCGAAAAATTTTTAAACTTAATTTTTTTTTCTCTTCACTTGAAGAGTTTTTTTTTACTATAATATATACATATATTTACTTATTATTTATTTTTGTTTCTGTTTTTTTTTTTAAATATTTTTTCTCTTATGTTAAGAGTTTTTTTTTTTTGGTTTTTAAAAATCATCTAATTATATAGTCTGTAAATTGTAAAATGGTAGACTTAAATAAATAAACAAATAAACAAATAAATAAAATGAAAATCACTCAACCCAACACGGAAAACGGTCGCGCTCTCATGCACCACATACACTATCCAAACCCAACACAAGCAGAAAATACAGTCCACTTCCATTCTGTTTCTCAACAAACAAACGACACAGAAAACCGAATGCACACAGCACACCAACGAGGGACACACGACACAATCATAAAGCACAATACAATTAAAAGATATTACGCACAAATTCCAGAAAAAAATTATTTCTTAGGCAATGCCTGCTTTATTACCAATATTCAATGATTACAATCTTAAGACTAACTTTGTTAATATACTCCACATGCATTTATAATAACATATTCGGCCTTAAGCATAATCAACTTTAGTCTGGAAGTTTACGCAAAGACCCCACACTTTAAAAAATCCCTTTACCAATAAACAAATATAGTTGCCAGAATATCGCTAACTGTAGGGTTAAATGTTAATGTTGAGAAACCCATGTTTATCTCGGGCATTAGCTAAATAAATCTTCCCGAAATGTCATTTTGAAGAGGAATGTTGCCCAACTATCCTAAATGATGGTATAGAATTTCGTAATAGGAGCAAATTTACATACGCTGTTGTTCAGCCTGAACGTTTATTATTATAAACTAATTTTAGTAAATTGTAAATGTTTTCTGATTTTATTCGTTGGAATACAACAATGCAAGTGGTTTTTAAGTCTAGCAAACACAAATTTGTACAAATGTATCCATAAAATTGAAAAATAATGCATTTTTGTTTTATTTCTTCACAATTAACCCCGTATTAATTAACAAAAATGTGCACAAGTAAGTTAGCTAGTAGCCATCAGATAGCATACAAAAATTTGACATAACTGCTAAATAACGAGTTGATAACTTTTACGCAGCGTTTATTAATATTTGGATAAAAATATGTACTTCGAATATTTTGATTAAACGAAATGGTTAGTGCTTTTCTCTGCTTTATCTTGGTTAACAGCTAGTGCCTGCTTTATGATTGATTTTCATTTTAGTTTGTAACGAATGCATGCTGAGTAAAAAATAAATTTGATATTAGTTTGGGATCTTTCCGAGAATTTCTTGAGAGTAGTCGCTAAGAGAATAAAATATATGTTCATTTAATATTGGACAGCTCAATGAATACCTTTTTTTTAAATTCTCAGTACCTTAGGCGGCAGGTAGATTTTGGATGAAGATCTCAAATATTGGTGTGGAAATGGTTGTTGTGAAAAGGTTGACTTCGCGGAAAATAGAGGAATTGTTAGCATTCAGCAAAATCCAAGCAAAATAATAAACTTGGGAACTGCTGGAGAAATATCAGGTAGTATGTGCGAATTTAAGATATACAAAGTTCTGTATTACTTGGTGCGAATTCATCTAGGAGAAAACATGACAGCTTTATATTTTTTTCCCGAATTAAGTAATATAAGCTATGCAATTTTTAAAAGATCCAATTGTATTTATTTTCACACCTCCATATACTTTTGCAAGTACTGCTTTTCAAACGGAAATGAATAACCTTAAATTTCGATGTTATCGTTCCTTTAAGGAGGCTATGCAACTTATTATATTCCGTTACCCCAACGACGTTTATGGGAGGCGGTGCGCGAATTTGCGATCGAAGTTGTTTTTCTTGCTGTTCTTTACGCTTTTGTTCTTTTAGGGGCTCGACTTCGGGGGAAGAACCGGCTCTCCTTTTCTTACTAGGTCTTTTCTTAGCAACCTGATTCGTTTCGCGTGCTAGTTCTTCTTCGTCGGTGTGGTACTCCTGACTAGCAAAGCGTGGTGGAGTACATTCGCGTTCTTTCAGCAAACGATTGCTCCTTAGAACCTTATTTTCTTCTTTTAGCAGATCTATCTCTTTCTTAAGATCTTGATAGAGTAGGTCCATTTCCTTAAGCTTGATTCGGAGTGCTTTATTTTCTTCCTCAAAACTTTTATCTTTTACTGAGTCCTGTTTTTCACGCGCTGGCGCTCCCGGCGGACTTCATTTTTGTATACACCATAAGCTCGGTATACGGAGGTTGGATTTTAGTCGACAGGCATGCCTACCTCGGGTATATTCTTTCCCCTACCCGAAGGGGTAATATATTCTGTGGAATCGAGAATAAAAAATAACAGCAAAGCGTTTTGGGTTTTTATAAAATCAAAACGCAAAACTACTGAAATTCCTATTGGTATTGAATATGAGGGGGTTCGCTCGGAAAATGTTCAATTATCTTGCGAACTTTTTGCCTCATATTTTCAGACTGTTTATTTGGATGACGTTTATACTTCTGTGGTAAACCAATACGATGATATTTCTCCTATCACTGATTCGGGAATAATTTTCTTGACTGAAATTGAAGTATTGACATCATCTCAAAAACTTGAACCCAATTGTAATCCGGGATTTGATGGTATACCATCCATATTAATTTTAAAATGTAGTTCATCTCTCTCGATTCCGCTCACATTGATTTTAAATTTATCCCTTTCGACTGAATGTTATGACAAACTATCGTCCAATTTCGAAGTTGTCAACGAATCTTTGTCCACCAATAAACATGGATTTATGAGTGGCAGGTCCACAGTAACGAATTTATCTGTATTTACTAATTTTGCCTTAACGGCAATTGAAGAAGGTGCATAGGTTGATGTAATCTATACTGATTTCGTTAAAGCATTTGATCGGGTAGACCACAAACTGCTTACAAGAAAATTAGAAGCACTTGGTATCCATTCAATACTTAACAAGTAGATTGCATCCTACCTAAGTAACAGAAATCAGTTAATTAGAATAGGAATATGGTTACTCCATAGCTGGGCACTTAATAACTAGATCTGAGGAAACAAAAGACTTGGGCGTTACGTTTGATTCGAAATTAAATTTCAATAAACATATAGAGAGCACAATATCCAGAGCTAACTCTATTCTTGGATTTATTAAAAGGAATAGCAAGGATTTTGCAGCCATGCAAACTCTTAAAACCTTGCATTGTTCTTTAGTAAGATCTGTTTTAGAATACTGTTCTAATATTTGGTCACCAGCATATCAGGTGCATAAAAATCGGATTGAACGCATACAAAAGTCTTTTTCAAGATATTGCCTTCACTTTAATGGGTCAGACGAAATGCCCAGTTATGAAGAAAGATGTCGGATAATAAACTTCAAGTCCCTGGAAACGAGAAGACTTATTCAGGACATAACGTTTGTAAAAGACGTCGCTTCTGGAAGAATAAACTCACCGTTCTTACTATCCAATCTCTCTTTTTACGTTCCGGGAATACCGTTACGTGAGCATGGCTTGTTTTATGAACCTAATCATTCAACAAGCTATGGAATGAATGAGCCTTCCCAAGTAGCATTCGAATACACATTTTAGGCCTGGCGACGTTCTGGTGTCAATTCGTGATCCCATTTAGGAACATATGTTTCAAAACAACGAAGTAACAGTTCCTATTTGGTTTCGGAAGTGGCGCAACACAAAGTAGGAATTGTTTTTGACGCAAATCCTATGTACACACAAATTGGGAAGAATGCCATACCATATAATTTGTGACGCTATAATACGTCATTCATTTTGTGTACCTGTGTT
Organism: Cheilosia impressa; assembly: GCA_948293265.1. Classification (NCBI taxonomy): domain Eukaryota; kingdom Metazoa; phylum Arthropoda; class Insecta; order Diptera; family Syrphidae; genus Cheilosia; species Cheilosia impressa. The sequence continues at coordinate 60,560,892 of OX411880.1, forward strand.
ATATACCAATATAATATTCTGACTGCATCAAACATTTCATTATTAAACAGAAAACTGCTACTGAAATTTTATGGGGAACATCATTTTGCCTTGAAATGTTACTAATGTACTTCGAAAAAAACCATGATCCTTACAAAATATGCTGTATTTAATGAAAACTTTCTTTTAAAATTGTTTATGGTATTTTAAATGCTGATAAGGAGCATTATAAAATCAGTATAAAATAAATCTACGATGTGTATACAGACATAATAGTAACATTTTAACCTATTTAATTACACCATATCCACCAAAACAGTAAATTTAAAATTTCTTATCTTCCATATACATTTTTTTTTCAATGCAAAATGGATACCTAACAAAATATTCCCAATTAGGAATTCGTTCTTATTTGTGTAGCAAATAATCTATTGGGAATTGTGTTTATTCTGTGTGCCACAAACTTCCCAATCGGGAATCGCGTTTAATCTGTGTTGACAGTAAGTTTTTAGGAATTGTGTGCATGAACACGCATCTCCACACATTTTACACGCTGCGGACATAATGTTTCATTGAAGAAACAATTTTGACACAATAAAGAATCTGTGTAGACATAAAATCCCTAGATAGGAATATTCCTAAATGGGAAATGTTACCTAGCATTTGTCGAAAATGTTACTCATTGGGAATATTTTCTGGTAACAAAACCGTCTTAACGACGTCGCTCATGACACATGACACATGAAGTCGCAAAATGCTCCTTGGGTTTAACAACGTGCATTAGGAGTTTTAATTCAATATGCAACTCCGTTGATTCCAGTGTCGATATTTCGATCAACAGAATTGCATTTAAAAAAACATTAAATGAATTGTTATAATTGCTCATAGGGTTTTTTTACTTTTGCTTAGAATTTTACTAATGTAATTATTAAAAGCACAAGTTTTTCCCTTAGGGTAATTGATTATATTTTTTCTTCCACACTAAGTTTTTTTTCCTCATTTCTTTTCGAAAAATTTTTAAACTTAATTTTTTTTTCTCTTCACTTGAAGAGTTTTTTTTTACTATAATATATACATATATTTACTTATTATTTATTTTTGTTTCTGTTTTTTTTTTTTAAATATTTTTTCTCTTATGTTAAGAGTTTTTTTTTTTTGGTTTTTAAAAATCATCTAATTATATAGTCTGTAAATTGTAAAATGGTAGACTTAAATAAATAAACAAATAAACAAATAAATAAAATGAAAATCACTCAACCCAACACGGAAAACGGTCGCGCTCTCATGCACCACATACACTATCCAAACCCAACACAAGCAGAAAATACAGTCCACTTCCATTCTGTTTCTCAACAAACAAACGACACAGAAAACCGAATGCACACAGCACACCAACGAGGGACACACGACACAATCATAAAGCACAATACAATTAAAAGATATTACGCACAAATTCCAGAAAAAAATTATTTCTTAGGCAATGCCTGCTTTATTACCAATATTCAATGATTACAATCTTAAGACTAACTTTGTTAATATACTCCACATGCATTTATAATAACATATTCGGCCTTAAGCATAATCAACTTTAGTCTGGAAGTTTACGCAAAGACCCCACACTTTAAAAAATCCCTTTACCAATAAACAAATATAGTTGCCAGAATATCGCTAACTGTAGGGTTAAATGTTAATGTTGAGAAACCCATGTTTATCTCGGGCATTAGCTAAATAAATCTTCCCGAAATGTCATTTTGAAGAGGAATGTTGCCCAACTATCCTAAATGATGGTATAGAATTTCGTAATAGGAGCAAATTTACATACGCTGTTGTTCAGCCTGAACGTTTATTATTATAAACTAATTTTAGTAAATTGTAAATGTTTTCTGATTTTATTCGTTGGAATACAACAATGCAAGTGGTTTTTAAGTCTAGCAAACACAAATTTGTACAAATGTATCCATAAAATTGAAAAATAATGCATTTTTGTTTTATTTCTTCACAATTAACCCCGTATTAATTAACAAAAATGTGCACAAGTAAGTTAGCTAGTAGCCATCAGATAGCATACAAAAATTTGACATAACTGCTAAATAACGAGTTGATAACTTTTACGCAGCGTTTATTAATATTTGGATAAAAATATGTACTTCGAATATTTTGATTAAACGAAATGGTTAGTGCTTTTCTCTGCTTTATCTTGGTTAACAGCTAGTGCCTGCTTTATGATTGATTTTCATTTTAGTTTGTAACGAATGCATGCTGAGTAAAAAATAAATTTGATATTAGTTTGGGATCTTTCCGAGAATTTCTTGAGAGTAGTCGCTAAGAGAATAAAATATATGTTCATTTAATATTGGACAGCTCAATGAATACCTTTTTTTTAAATTCTCAGTACCTTAGGCGGCAGGTAGATTTTGGATGAAGATCTCAAATATTGGTGTGGAAATGGTTGTTGTGAAAAGGTTGACTTCGCGGAAAATAGAGGAATTGTTAGCATTCAGCAAAATCCAAGCAAAATAATAAACTTGGGAACTGCTGGAGAAATATCAGGTAGTATGTGCGAATTTAAGATATACAAAGTTCTGTATTACTTGGTGCGAATTCATCTAGGAGAAAACATGACAGCTTTATATTTTTTTCCCGAATTAAATAATATAAGCTATGCAATTTTTAAAAGATCCAATTGTATTTATTTTCACACCTCCATATACTTTTGCAAGTACTGCTTTTCAAACGGAAATGAATAAGCAGGTTCATATTTCTATCGTAAATATTCACTTGCAAACTAACTAAATGTGATCTTTAGACTACCAATAAGTTTTAATTTGCATTATCAGCCAACAAATAAATCAAAGCATTCTAATAAACTGTGTTCCGTTTATTGAATTATTTAAAAGAGACCTTATTACGACACAAATTCACTCATAAATCAATCGTGAAGTTATAGAAAACAAAGGAAAGAGTACTATAAAAAGTACCGAAAATTGTGTCCGATCGAACAATAGGGCATTACTGATTTGCATACGATATTTGACAGATCAGCGAATATTTTGTGCATTTCCTGTTTTGTTTCTTGCTTATAATAAGCTTCAAAAAGCCTTCTGTTGGACAAATTAATTTTGCAATTTATATATTCCTTTTTTTAGAATAAAATCCTTGTTGTGAAATAAACCATTGACCTTGTTTTTCACGAAAACAAATTATGAGATTTTAATCCTGCTATGACAAAAAATGTAATAGTTTCTAAGAAAGTTGTTGCACTAGCAAATGCGGAGGTCTAATTGTTTATTGGTACCATTTCACTAATGCTGTTCATTTTTACTAAAGCTGGCAACCAGCTAATCGTCGACATTAGTGGTTGATTATTAGTAAGGCCGATTGCTTACTCATCATTGAATGCACCGACAAGTGCTCCAATTAGAATGCATGTGGAGTAGGTTAACAAAGTTAGTCCTAAGATTGTAATTATTGAATATTGGTAATAAAGCAGGCATTGCCTAAGAAATAATTTTTTTTGGAATTTGTGCGTAATATCTTTTAACTGGCGCCCGATCCGGGACCGTGCGGTTTCATTAAACAGTCAATACGCGTACGAGTAATAAAGGCAAATCTAATTGTGAAAATAGTGCTATAGTGGAAAAAACATAGTGGACACCAAGCCGCGAAAAAACTAGTGCGTGTTAAACATAGTGGACAGCAAGCTACGAAGTTTTCATTGTAGCGCGTGTAAACAACATAAGTGGACACCAAGCCGCAATTTGTATAACGTGGACACCAAGCCGCAAAACTATCGATAGTGCGTGTTAAACAACAACCACCACCGAACGATTATTGCAGCGATTGAAGCCAACTGACTGATTTTAAATTTTTTTTTGCCGATACGCAATGCACCGCACACCGAAGATTCACACAGCAACAGTAGTGAGCAGCGTAATCATCATCGTTGCGATCGACACCAACAAAATTATAAAAGAGAGCGCAAGAACGGTTTCTTGCGTAATACAAACGAATGAAAGTTTTGTTCCAATGTCTGTTTATTCTTCTGTTCGCAGTGCTGTTTTGCTATTGTTTGTCCATATGTAAACAAATTAATCATAAGTCTTCTCTTTTCATGTACTTAAACGCATGGGCATTGATGTATGTACGTAATTAAGAGTTTAGTACTATGTTCCCACCAACGTGATTTAGCCGAAGTGATTTATAAATCACGAAAGGCGTCTCCACCGAACTTTACGTGTTTAACTGTGACATTTTTGTCAACTTTCGGAGCAGATAGTTTTTTTTTTTGTTTTTTCTGTTTTGCCATACCTGCCATGAATAAACGAATTTTTGAATGTATGTAATTAATAAAAATATCAAAACCTCACCGAAACATACGAACAAAATTAGAAAATTGAATTTGCAATAATTTTTTTGGCAGTTTTTTTTAATTTTTTCTTTGCTGAATAAAGTGCTGAAGAGAAAACAGGTATGTTCGATTTTATTTTTTGTGGATTTGCGATGACAGATACGTAATTAAAAATTAAACACGTCTAAATCACGTAATTATTAATCACGAAAATGTATGATAAATCACGTAATTTATGAGAGGATTTAGCTAAATCAAGTCGATTTAGCAAAATCACGTGGGTGGGAACATGGTATAAGCAGCAACATAGATGAAAGCACAGTGGGACAAAGCAATACCGGCAGAAACTATGTACCTATTTGATGATCCTCGCTCATCGGCGGGGGAGAATGTTGGGTTCCACAAAAACGACCGTGATGACGTCACAAAGGCCAACAGCAAATAAAATCAATAATACCTTGTCGCATGTGATAGCTTTTTGTATATAAACAATTTTTGTTATATAAAGTCATGTCTTTTGTGAAATAAATTAATTCTGTTTATAACGTTCTTAAGGAGCAGTTGGTTTTTATTTCAACCGTACTTTTTACTGAAAAATAACAGGACATTTTATTCTTTCTTTAAGTTCAAAGTCGAACAGGGACATTTAAGGGCAACATGTTTGCCATCGATAGCTCCTATACAGTTCGGCAAATTCCACTTTGCATTTAAATATTTTTTTTGTTGGAAACCATGTCATAAGGCTATCAGCCTTATTTATTAGAATTTGCTAAACACGCTTAAAAAATTCTTATTTATAAAACATTTTTCCATGCATACTAGTTATACAGGGCTTGTGTCACAAAAAGTACTGAAAAAGAGGAATCTATTACATTTATCTGTCCAAAAAGATAAAAAAAAAACCTAAGCAGCTTGTGGGAAATGTAAATTCAAATACAAATAGGAATAAAAAAAATGGAAAAGTAAAAAAAAAAGGTGTGAGATTTGGACTCATGAAACTGTAGTCTTACGCAAATTAAAACAAATATATATAGCGATTAAAAATATCTCATGTCTGCCCATATTTCTAAGGCAACTTATCGAGGATACTTGCAGAATCTTATAAATTGAAAATACAAACGTCGATACATCCAATTTATTTTTGATTTCACTTCAAATAAAATGTGACAATTTTTTTAAGTCGAAATGACTATTCCACCTCTATACAAGCTCTAAACCAGACAAACCATACTGAGACCCCCAACTCCACAATCCTCTTGCCGCTGGCCCCCTCAGTTTTTTTTTCAAATTCGCCATTTTGTTTTCCTATCGGTGTTATGTCAATTCGGAATCCGAATGACATGCAAAAACATACAAAAAATACAAAAATAAATCCTGCCAACCTCGGCAGCAGTGGGGAAATGTGAAAGAGTTCGGGAATACCACATTTTAGCATAACTGAATGCCATTGGTTAGTTATTATACATTTTTAAAAGGTGAATAATTTTATTTATGTGGTTAATAAAACTATCTACAGGAGATGTTTTATATACTAGAAATATATTGGGACAAATATGGTTGTGTATTTCCCGCTTTTGGATAAAATTAACTTCGGTTTCGTGTGTAATTTTTTCTTAAATAATAAAGAAAATTTGCTCAAAATGTTTTTATTTTCCCTCAACCAACATACATTCTTAATTTTTCGTAAATATTTTAAGCAAATGTACACTTTTTCCTAAAAAAAATTATTATTCACACGTAACGAACAATTTCAAATTTAACGGACAAAATTCTTTGAACACTGCCAGCAACTTTGCCCACAGCGGAAGTGGCTCTTATTTTTTGGGAGTGTATTGGTGACTCAGAATTTTTGAAGTTTCGTGACATTTGTCAATACGAATTTCTATGTAACAATACTAGCGCAGTAAATCGTGACCACTCCGAAAAAATATACCTTGTAGGCTAAGTAACGGGAAATCGGCCGAAGTTGGGGGTCTCAGTATTGTCGCTGCTCTAAACAACGTCCAAGTGCGTTTAGCTTATACAAGCTCTGTACAACGTTGAAACATTTTTATAAATAAGGTTTATGCGTTTAGAGGCATTTTAGAGAGTGCATAACTTTATACGCTCTTTATAATGCGTTTATAAATAAGCCTGTATGTGTATAAGTCAATTTATGTCGTTTTCGATTTGGCAAAAAGATACATTTTTTTCAGAAAAAAATTGCTTATTTGACTTAATTATTATTTTTTCGAGTATGGAAACGATTTTTTATGTTGAATTATTTCGAAATGAGTTATTATAAATGTGTAAAAATCAATTGAAATTGATTTCCAATAAAAAATATTTTTTTGCGGCCAACTCAATACACACAAGAACCAATAAAATTCGGATTTTATGTTCGATTTGGCAGCCAAAATCTGAAATCTCAGATCAAAATCTGAAAAGCCAAATCGAAAACGACATTAGTTTAGTTAGGTACAACGAAATCACAAAAAAAAGTCCTTTTGCATTCCTCTCCTGCAGATATGGGTTGACTCTTATAAAAGGGTTCCTTTTCTTTCTTTTTTTTGTAAGAAGCAAATTGAGAAATGCGGATGCAAAAGATATTATTGTTGTTGCCATTATATCGTTTTCAATATCATCGTTATACATTTTAATAAATTTATTAATTCTCAACACAATTCAATTCCTTTCAATAACGAAATACAAAACTCATACAAATGTTGTCAAATGCCACTTGTATTTATTTGTGTGTCAGCTGATGTAAATCTCCACAAATTATTTTCCGCTGCCTTTTTGCAGACATTTCGCTGTCCATTTGGAGACCACCGGAAAATTCTATTCTGCGAACAACAGCTAATAGGGCCCATAAACTACACATGCCTGAATGCGCATTCAGTGCTTGCGCATGCAAACTGCAGTTTTTTTTTTTTTTTTTGGTTGCGCCAATGGATGTGGTAATCTTCTAAAGATGCAGTAGCCCATGCTGCCAACATGCACGATTCGCAAGCCCGAATAATCGATGCCAGGAATGCGCTTACGTACTAATCCACACCCAACACACTTCAACCACTATCCCCACGGGACTGCCGTTAGGTATTACTTCGCGGGGCTGGTAAGCATTCAAGCTATTCGTGTTGTGTCACCTGTTTCTGGTGTTTCTGCGGCCTCTACGGCTTCTACTGTGGCTTTTCTTTGCCTTTCAATTCTCCGTAGCTCATTTTGTAGGATGGTTATAAAATTACATAATTCCGCCCAATTCTCCTGTGATTGCAACATGTGGTTGACGGTTTCTGACGGGCTGGGCAGAGTAGTTCTCCATGCCATGAAGCGGGGGCAATAAAATACTGCGTGCTCGGTATCTTCGTATTCATTTATGCATTCGGGGCAAAATGGTGAGCTGTCATGTCCGAAACGGTGCAGATATTTTCGATATCGATATCCGTTCCTGGATTACCGGTATAAGTCGGTATGTCCATCTGCCTTTCGTTGTATTATTCCAGCGAGCTTGCCACATTGCTATTGACGCTGCCTTTTCTTCAATTTTAATCTTCTTGATTTCACCACCATTGTATTAGTTTAAGGCTCTTCTACTATACATATATCCTCAACATTTCGTCAGCAAGAATATCGACAGGAACCATTCCAGCTATTACAAAGGCAGCCTCGTCCGATATGGTTCGAAAGCCGCTAATTGTTCATAGCTTGGAGAGTCTGTATGTCGATAATAGTTTCCTTTTAGTCTCCTTTGTTCTCAGTGCCTGCGTCCAGACTGGAGCTGCATACAGTAAAACTGATGTAACAACTCTGGAATGTAGGATCCTTCTTGCGTATCCAGGTCCACCAATGTTGGGGAGTATGCGTGAGAGAGCACCTTGCATTTGCGATGCTTTCTTGGCTATATAGTCCACGTGTATTTTGAATCGCAATCTATTATCCAGCATTACTCCAAGGTATTTTACCGCTTCTTTGGACCTAATTATTTGGTTACCGACCTGGAAGTTGGCGAACTCTACGGTTTTACGACTTGTTATGAGGACAGCTTCTGTTTTATGATATGCTAGTTCTAGGCTGGCTGTTGCTAGCCAATCCTTTATCCGGGCAATTGCTTCGTTTGTAGTGGATTCAACAGTATGAATCTGTTTACCTACTGTCACAACGGCAATGTCATCGGCGAATCCAATTACCATCACTACCTCAGGCAGCGCCAATCGTAGTACTCCATCGTACATGATGTTCCACAATAAGGGCCCTAAGACCGATCCCTGTGGAACTCCGGCAGTGACATTGTAGTATCTTTCACCTTCATCTGTGTTATATCTCAACTTCCTGTTGTTGAAGTAACTTGCCACTATACGTAGCAGGTAGTACGGTGTATCCATTCTGGAGAGGGATCTTCTAATGAAAGACCAGTTCGCCGAGTTAAAAGCGTTTCTAACGTCCAACGTTACTATCGCACAATACTCCTTTGTCCCGTGGAGCCATCTTTCGCCTTCGATGGCGCCTTTTGCGATGTCAACTACTGCTCTTATGGCATCAACAGCGGATCGCATTTTCCTAAAGCCAAATTGGTAGTCTGAGAGGGCTCTTTTCTCTCCTGCCACTGCAAGTAATCTATTGTAGATTATCTTCTCGAGGATCTTTCCCATGGTGTCCAATAGGCATATTGGCCGATAAGAAGATGGTTCTCCTGGAGGCTTCTTCCCTTTTGGTAGCAGGACCAAATGCTGCATTTTCCACTTTTCGGGAAACATTCCTTGTTGATTACATCAACAACAATAATGTGAATGCCATGAACACAATCAGCATTCTCTTGCACTACCAATAATGCAACCACAAGCACTTGGCTTCGTGACCCATATTCCCTTGCACTACCAATAATGCAAGCACAAGCACTTGGCTTCGTGACCCATATTGGTCAACGAGCTACCAATTCTCTTGCACTACCAATAATGCAAGCACAAGCACTTGGCTTCGTGACCCATATTGGTCAACAAACTACCAATTCACCATTAAATACGAGGTAGCAATATAGGTAGTGTTGTTGCATAGTAAGCTAAATTTAGTGTATAAATAGTCAGTAAGAAGAATACAAATAAACAGATCAATTATTACAGTAAACAAGGTGGTCTATTCTTTATCAGCTATCCCCCCACCAGTGGTAAGGTGGCTGAAAGGAAGAATTTACATGGTCCTTCGAGCCGGATTAGCCGGAAATACAGAAAGCAAGGGAAATTATTCAATCAGTGTAAACCGTTAAGTGAAGGCTAGGGTTGCATTGGAGCAGACGAGGATCACGGAGGAGATGCAGCGATTATGGACAAACTACAGAAAGGATGGGGAGTCCCGATACAATAGCGAATATCTTCGAAAGAGACTGGAGCAACTGGAGACTTTCTGGGTCGATTTCCAGCTTAATAATGGATATTTGGAAGGCCTAAAGAAGACAGCTTCGCAACACGATTATTTTAAGAAAGAGTATTTCCGCCAGTTTGAGAGAAGGTATGTTGAAATCAAAGACGTCCTTAAGGCGAAACTGGAGAGCGCAGAGCAGAGAGTGCTGGCGCCAAAGATCATATCTTCAGCCGATCAGGCGTCTACCTCAGCCGCTTTAAGGACACAGGGAGCAGCGGCCTCAACAGAGAAGGCAGAGACGTTTGACAACACGGCTTGGTCACCAAGAGTTAAGAATCTCAATCTCATTAAGGGAAATTTCTTACGAATAACAGATAACTTGGATCTGACTCAGAATACAGTCTATCTCAGATTCAAGTTAGAGCAGTTAAGGGAATGCTGGACAAAGCTGGTGGACATAAACGAGGAGATTATGTCCTCACTAGACGATGCCGACCAAGGCCTGGATTACGTGATCATCAACGAGTTCATCACCTTGGAACATAAGTATCAGGATGCATACATTCAAATCAAAGAAGCAGATCAAGAACAGCAACATTCAGGGGCTGTAACACCACGTGCCACCTCTCAACAGCAAATCAAACTTCCAACCATTGCCATACCAACGTTCAGCGGACGGTATGAAGAGTGGACACCATTTTGGGAGTTATTTGAGCAACTAGTGCACCAAAATGAGTCCCTAAACAACGTTGAACGGATACAATACTTGAAGGGCAACCTCAAGGGAGAAGCAGCAAGGGTTGTAAGCCATTTATCGCCAACAGCTACTAACTATCTCACGGCAGTTGAGCTCCTCAGGAAGCGGTTCCAAGACTCAGCAGCATTAGTCAACAGCTACATACAGACTTTGCTTACATTGAAATCAGTGAGAAACGAAAGTGCATTTGACTTAAAAACTATATTGGACACGTCAAGGGAAGTATTGCATGGCATTAACAACTTAGGAGTCGATGTCAAGTCATGGGATGCGTTAGTGATTCAGTTGGTACTGCCAAAACTTGACCCTGAATCTAGGAGACTATACCACCAATCACGAGGAAGTTCTACAGACATCCCAACTCTTATTGAATTCTTCGACTTTATCGAGAGAAGGTTCCGAGGACTGGAAGGCAGTCGTGAAGTTAGCCGGGACCACCAATTTCAAGGAACGAAACCAACATCCTCAAGAACCCATCTGACCACAGTGGCGCAGCCAATATGCGTAGTGTGCAGCGAGTCCCATCATCTGTTCAATTGCAGAACATTTTTGGGCATGAAGGTGAAAACCCGAAAGGAAGTGGTTCGAAGATCAAGGCTGTGTTTTAACTGTTTACGGGATGAACATGATGCAAAGGAGTGTCCATCAAAAAAGGGATGCAAAATGTGTGAAAGGCAGCACAACTCACTACTTCACTATCCGCAAGGAGGAGTTCCAGCTGGGCCAGAAGCAGAGAAGTCACCATCGAAGGAAAGAACAACAGGTCTTGCTTCCGCAGCTACCAAAAAAGAAGAAAGGACAGTATTACTTGCCACAGCCATGGTAAGGATCTGCATTAAGGGGCAAGTCAAATTAGTTCGAGCCCTAATCGACCAAGGGTCGCAATCGTGCGTTGTGACGGAGAGGCTAGCTCGTCAGTTAAGGTTGCCAATGACCAAATACGAATCAAGAGTCAACGGAATAAATGGACATGCTACACCCGTTATTGCAATATGCAAGGTCAAGATCCAATCGATTCACGATGAAGAGGTCAACTTAACACTGGAGGCTTTAGTAATGCCTACTATCACATCAAAGATGCCAGGACAGCAAGTTACAACTACCAAGTGGCAACGCATCCAAGGTTTAAGGCTAGCGGATCCATGGTACTCTCAACCAAGGGAAATTGAACTATTAATCGGGTCAGACATTTTGCCGCAATTTTTGTTGCAAGGATTAATTAAAGGTCCTACAAAAACTCCAATGGCACAGAACACAATGTTCGGATGGATCCTATCAGGACCAGTCATGGCGCCAACCTCAATAAAGCAGACACAGGTAAACGTAATCACCTCATGTGCCAGTGTTTGCAGTGAAGACGAAGAGCTGAAAAAATTTTGGGAACTAGAAGAGGTTCCTAATGAACCGGCCAGGTCTGCTGAAGATGAAATATGTGACACTCATTACGACAAGACGCACAAAAGAGATGAAACATGCAGATACATCGTCAAACTTTCACTATCAAAGGATCGCATGGCTTTAGGAGATTCCCGAACAATGGCGCTCAAGCGTTTTTTTACATTGGAAAAAAGATTCGCCAAAAATGAAGAACTAAGGCAAGAGTATTCTAAATTCATCCAGGAATATCGTGATCTTGGTCACATGGAGGAAGTACCGGAAGAGAAAATTCAAGAAACTTACTATCTTCCGCATCATGCAGTAATAAAAGAGCAAAGCACCACTACCAAACTGAGGGTGGTATTTGACGCCTCAGCAAAAACAACCTCTGGGGAATCGCTGAATAGCATCATGATGATAGGACCAACGATTCAAAGAGATCTGTTCTCTCTGCTACTAAGATGGAGGAAATTTGCAATCGTATTCACAGCCGACGTCGAGAAAATGTACAGGCAAATTCTAGTCGACCAAGAAGATCAAAACTTGCAACGTATCTTGTGGAGAGACAATCCTAGAGGAAAAATTAAGGAATATGCACTAAAAACGGTCACTTAGGGAACAGCATCAGCACCATATCTGGCAGTCAAGACTTTATGCCAGCTACCTAAGGACGAGCAGCAACAATATCCACTGGCAAGCAAAACAGTGCTTGAGGGATTCTACGTAGATGATTGCCTTGGAGGTGCGAACACTCTAGAAGAATGTCTGGACACTCAGCACGAATTGACAGAGCTACTGCAGAGAGGAGGTTTCAACCTACGAAAATGGACATCAAACAGCCAAGAATTTATAAATTCATTGCCAAAGGAAGTCATAGAGATGAAGCCAGAATATGACTTTTACAATGACATCACCTTCAGCATTTTGGGAATAATGTGGTGCCCCAGGACAGACTGCTTCCAGTTTAAGGTTAGTTCTTCATCATTTAGCACAAAAGGTACTAAACGAGCAATATTGAGTGAAGCTGGAAAAATCTTTGATCCTTTCGGCTGGTTATCACCCATAACAATAAAGGCAAAAATTATGATCCAACGTCTTTGGCTATTGGGGATCGGTTGGGACGAAGAAGTTCCATTGACAATTCGTAACGAGTGGCAGGAATTCAAGACAAGGCTATCAATGCTGGAAAGCGTGAGAATTCCAAGATGGACGCAACAACTACACGAATCTCAAATAGAACTACACGGATTCGCAGATGCCTCGGAGTCAGCCTATGCAGCAGTGGTATATGAAAGGGTAAGCAACTGCAACTCAACGACAACATGCATAATTGCCTCCAAAACAAAAGTGGCACCTGTAAAACAAGTCTCGTTAGCCAGGCTGGAACTGTGCGCGGCGGCTTTACTCACAAAACTAATGAAATACATCAGAAGGGAAACGGACACAAAATACAGCAGAATCTTTGCCTGGTCTGACTCCACCATTGTATTGCACTGGGTAAAACATCACCCAGTGAAATGGAACACATTCGTCGCCAATCGGGTATCTTATGTGCAGCAAAACTTTAACGGACAATGGAGGTTTGTGCCCGGAAAGGAAAATCCTGCCGACATTCCTTCTAGAGGGACCAATGGAATACTGCGAGTGGGAGGCCGCTTAAAACATGCAAATTTATCAAGAGTTCTGCTCTCTGATTTTGATTTTGTCATCGTCGCATCCCTTGACAAAATGAATTATCCATAAAACACATATTGATACCCTTCACGGTGGGGTAAAACTAACACTGAATCACATCCGGAGGAAATTTTGGATCACCCGAGGAACCAACACTATTAAAGCAATCATAAATCAGTGTATCAGATGCTTTCGGTTTAAGGCCAAGGAATCAAGTCAGCTTATGGGACAACTTCCAGAAGCACAAGAGAAGTTCTCGCGGGCATTTACTCATTGCGGAGTGGATTATGCAGGTCCAATCAATATTAGATGCTCACAACTTCGAGGTATAAAATCGCACAAGGCCTACTTTGCACTGTTTGTCTGCATGGCAACCAAGGCAATGCACATTGAGCTTACTTCGGATCTAACGACGGACGGATTTATGGCAGCATTAAGACGAATGATCAGCAGAAGGGGCTCCGTACATCATCTGTACAGCGATAACGGGACAAATTTTGTTGGGGCAAAGAACGTTATTGATGCACTACAAGCACGTCTTACCAATAAGGGAATCCATTGGCATTTCATACCGCCAGGCGCCCCTCACTTTGGTGGGCTCTGGGAAGCAGGAATAAAATCGGTAAAGTATCACTTAAATCGCATCATAGGAGAACAAAAACTAACATACGAAGAGATGAACACTATTTTGGTGCAAATAGAAGGCTGTCTGAATTCAAGACCACTTTGCCCATTAACAAATAACATTGAAGATTTGGATGCCTTAACGCAAGGTCACTTCATTGTTGGATCACCATTACTTACACCAGAGTGTGATATCATTCTGGATCTGACTCAAGGTAGTTTAAAAAGATGGAAACTCATTCAAAAACTTAAACAAGATTTTTGCAATCGCTGGTACGAGGATTACGTGAACAAAACTCAACAAAGGCACAAGTGGAAACAAATGACCAAAAATCTGGAGATTGGCCAACTAGTACTGCTGAAGAACGAGCTTTTGACCCCGTCGAAATGGCCTTTGGGGAAAATAATTGAAGTGCACAATGGAGCTGATGAACTTACTAGAGTGGTAACAGTCAAGACTGAAAGAGGAACTTTCAAGCGACCAATAGCCAAGGTGTGTTTGATTCCAACAGATGATAATAAGGACGAAATTCAGCCACAGAAGCAATCATCAAGATCATTAGCATCAAGCAGGCCCGAAAGGAACTCAAGAGATAAAAAACATAAGACAGCAATCCTTTCATCAAAGCTGCCGACTGCACTGGTGATACTATCACTAATTACATTTGTCATGCCGGTATATACAAGATACACAATCACTAATCCAGACGTTGGAGTATTTGTCGAGCAAATTGGAACAGCCAAGATCCAACGAGGAGTACTACGCACGAGTGTTCAATTTCCGATCGTAGACATCATACGCGATCAAGTCAATCTGAACAAGACAAGAGATCAAATAACTCAGCTGTGTAACAGGGCCAAATCCTTGACAACGGAGAGTCAATGTGATGAATTACGGTTTCACATGGATGAAGAGTGGAATAATGTACTCTCGATCTTTAAAAGGCTCCAGCTAACAAACCTACACAGGCAAAAACGAGGACTTCTAGGGACCGTGCTGAACTCAGTATTTGGAGTCAATGACGAGGTGTACCATGACATCGAGGATCTGGACAATAATCAGAAGGAATTAATCAGAAGTACTAAGGCAAACACCAAAATCATGCTATCTACAATTTCCAGCATTAATGAGACAGAATCTCGAATCTCCAAGAAAATCAACAGCTTCACCCAAAAACTGAATGCCGGTCTAAATGAAATCAACAAGATGGAGTCGTGGTACAGACTGACAGATGAAAACAAAGTCAATATTCATGTAACGAACGCCTACTTAATAGCTCTCAGTTACATACGAGAAATTGAAACGAAATACAACAAACTATTGAATGCCTATCTAAAACGCAGTCATTTGTTTGAATTCCTGCCCCACAAAACATTAGAAGAAACGATTAGCAAGTGTGAGAAAAAACTCGGTCCAGAGATGAAGATACTACCCGACCCCATGGACAAACTGGAAATGACCAAAACGGCAACGGAAATACTAGTGACTGGATATCTAATGATCACCGATGCTGATGAGTATGACCTGATCAAACCAAATGCGGTTCCTGAGAAAATAGACCACCAAACCTTTCGTGAGGTCAATGTACAACAAACGATATTAGGAATCAACTACAACCTGCAAAGATATTTCGAATTACCACTGGACGATGTCAAAAGGGCGCCAGCACTCAACGAAACAGTATTCATACTCCGCCCGTTTATATTGCACAGTATTGAACAGAGTGACAATTGCATTGTGGATCAACTGTACAAAAAATTATCAGTTAAACGATGCTCTACGAGAACGCTAAGGTTGGGGCACACCATATGGAAGGAACTATGGACTCATAACTCATGGATGTTCATCACACCAGATGTAGCCACTGTATTTGTTACTTGTGGATCAACTCGAGAAGAAGTTCTCTTAAATGACACAGGCATTATTCATGTAACGCCAGACTGCGTCATTCAGTCAAACTTCATCCGACTGGAGGCAAAATTGGTCAAGGAAACGAGAATAGTTATGCACTTCAGCAAAACAATTGCTGTTATAGACACGCCACGATAAACACAGATCCCTGTTTACTTCACCAATGAAACGGTCATTCCATTAAATAAGGATCTGATGGAGGCACTAAGGGTTAATGACAGAGAAGCAACCGAAACGCTCAACCGGCTACATGACCACAACTGGAACATCATAAAACGGCACCAATATTGGACAATAGGATTTTGATCCTCTCTTGCGGCAGCGATGATCATTATGAGTCTACTGGCATTAGTTTTGAAATACGGCAAAAATAAACATAGGAACAACAACCCTGTCGCGATCGAGCTAACGAACCATAGGAAACCAAATCCCGAATTTAAAATCAATTGGGAAATAACGCCGGAGGAGGCAAAATGTTGATTACATCAACAACAACAATGTGAATGCCATGAACACAATCAGCATTCTCTTGCACTACCAATAATGCAAGCACAAGCACTTGGCTTCGTGACCCATATTGGTCAACGAGCTACCAATTCCCTTGCACTACCAATAATGCAAGCACAAGCACTTGGCTTCGTGACCCATATTGGTCAACGAGCTACCAATTCTCTTGCACTACCAATAATGCAAGCACAAGCACTTGGCTTCGTGACCCATATTGGTCAACAAACTACCAATTCACCATTAAATACGAGGTAGCAATATAGGTACTGTTGTTGCATAGTAAGCTAAATTTAGTGTATAAATAGTCAGTAAGAAGAATACAAATAAACAGATCAATTATTACAGTAAACAAGGTGGTCTATTCTTTATCAGCTATCCCCCCACCAGTGGTAAGGTGGCTGAAAGGAAGAATTTACATTCCTTCTTCGAGGCACTTTTGCATAGTCCTCATGAACAGGACTGGTCTTCTTTTTATAGCCACTTTTATTGCCTTGTTCGGGATGCCGTCGGGTCCTGGGGCCTTCTTGTCGCCTATCTTGATGCATGCCTGAAACAGCTCATCTTGAGTAATTAGTGGAATGTCCACTGCCCTGACTTCTCTCACGATGGTGCACATAGTAGTTGGTATTCGCGGGAAAAGATGCTCCACTATGGATTTCAGTATTTTTGGACATGTTATTGGAGGGGTTCTGTAGCCCTTCAGTTTGGTCATAACCATTCTGTATGCCGATCCCCATGGATTAATTTCAGCCTCTTCGCAGAGACGTCTTAAACAATTGGTTTTGCTCTCCTTGATGGCTCTATTTAGACTGCGCCTTACTTACTTACTTACTTAACGGGCTCCCGACCCGTGGAGAGTCTCTGCCTGAGACACTGCAGCCTTCCATCCTCTGCGATCCCGGGCACGCTGCTTCCAGTTATCCAGACCAAGCGCTCTGGCATCCGCGATGGCTTGGTCTTTGAAACGGAGGTTCGGTCTTCCTTGTCGTCTCGAACCTGGCGGCTGGGATTCGAAGATCCTCTTAGCTGGAACATTATTGTCCATTCGCTCGATGTGGCCGAGCCAATGTAGTCGACGTATTTGGTCTTCGTCGGATCTCCACTAGGATGTCATTTGTGGAGTTCATGTTTACTCCGAGGTAGATAAACTCCTTAACTACCTCGAAATTGTTGCTATCAATAGTGACGTTCTGTCCTAGGCGGTGGACAGATGCTTGTTTGTTTGTTGATAACATGTACTTAGTCTTGTCCTCATTTACTACAAGACCAACGAATTTCGCCTGTTCTTCAATCGCCGTAAAAGCCTCTATCACGGCACGCTGGGAGCGACCGATGATGTCAATATCGTCTGCATACCCCAGTAGCTGGACGGATTTGTTGAAGATAGTGCCTTCCGTGTTGACACCTGCCCTGCGCACTATCTGCTCTAGCACGAGATTGAAGAAGTTACATGATAATGCGTCTCCTTGCCGAAATCCGGTGCATGTTTGGAATAGCCCGGAGGAACTACTTCCAAATTGCACGTTGCAGCGTGTGTTCTCCAGCGTCACGCTACATAGCTGGATCAGTTTTGCCGGGATCCCGAATTCGGCCATCGCCACATAAAGCTCCTGACGATGAATGCTATCATATGCGGCTTTGAAGTCGATGAATAGGTGGTGAGTCTCGACTTGAAATTCATTGGTCTTTTCCAGGATTTGCCTCAGTGAGAAAATTTGGTCTATAGTCGACCTGCCCCGTAAGCCACACTGGTACGTGCCGATTAGTGTGTTGCAGAACGGTTTGAGACGTTCACACAGTACGTTGGATAGGATCTTGTATGCGACATTAAGCAGGGATATGCCTCGATAGTTCTTCCAAGACATAGGATCGCCTTTTATCCTATCACTCTCTCTACATGATGCCCATTTAGCAGCTGCTGGAAGTGCTGCTTAAACACATCTACTATTCCCTGCGCTTCGGTGACTAGGTTTCCATCACTGTTTCGAAGAGCCTGCGCTCCGGTCTTGAAGCCAGCAGCCAGTTGCTTGGCTTTCTTGTAGAACTTCCGGATGTTGCTTCGATCGCGGGACTCTTCGATCTCCTTGAGCTGGAAGA
Organism: Cheilosia impressa; assembly: GCA_948293265.1. NCBI lineage: Eukaryota > Metazoa > Arthropoda > Insecta > Diptera > Syrphidae > Cheilosia > Cheilosia impressa. The sequence continues at coordinate 60,579,504 of OX411880.1, forward strand.
CTGCGCAGGCCCTCTTCTTTCTACGCAGGATTTTCTTCTCCTCCCTCCTCCTGGCTCGATACTCTTCCCTCGCTGCCCTTGTTTGGCGCTGCAGCGCCTTCATATGTGCATCTTCTGTCACCTTTTTCCTGCGTACGCATTCATCATCATACCACGGGCTCTTTCTCTGGGGTGGCTGGTACCCTAAGGTGGTTTCGGCTACCTCTTTGATGATGTCGCGATACTGGGACCACTGGGTGTTGGCATTTGTGGTAGGTGAATGCACTACGGAGAGTTTCTCACTCAGGCGCTCTTTGTAGACTCTGGCTACTCCAGGTGTGCTAAGGCGTCCAACGTTGAATTTCTTCTTCTGGGCGAAACGCAGCTTCTTCTCGTTGGATAGTCGAGCTCTGAACTTAGCCGCAACAAGAAAATGGTCAGAGTCGACGTTTGCCCCTCGGAATGTGTGCACGTTGAGGATGTTGGATGCGTGCCTCGCGTCGATTAGCACATGGTCGATTTGGTTGGCGGTTCGACCGTCTGGAGAGCGCCAGGTTGCTGTGTGGATCCTTAGCCTTGGAAACCTAGTGCTACTTATCACCGTATTACGAGCTGCCGCGAAGTCAGTTAGTCGGTAACCGTTGTCTGTGGTCGTTTCGTGGATTCTGTTCTTACCAACTAACCCGCCAAAGATGTTTTCCTTTCCGATTTTAGCATTGAAGTCCGCGAGCACAAATTCGACATCGTACTCCGGACAGGCTCCGTAGGCTCCATCCAGGAGGTCATAAAACTCCTCCTTGATAGGGTCTTCAGCCTCGTCGGTAGGGGCGTGTGCACATATTAGGCTTCTGTTTTGGAAAGTAGCTTCGATGCGGATCACAGCTAGGCGATCACTTATCGGCTTAAAGTCAATAACTTTTGTCCTAAGCCGATTTCCCACGACGAATCCGCATCCTAATACATGCAATCTTTTATGGCAGCTGTAATAAATATCGCAATTTTTCCTTTTCATCATACCTGATCCTATCCATCGTATCTCCTGGATCGCGGTAATATCTGCCTTGTACCGCGTGAGGACAGACTCAAGTTTTTGAGTAGCACCTGGGGTGTACAGCGTTCGCACGTTCCAGGTACATACTCTTAAATCGTTGTCCGTTGACGTTCCGGGTCTAGTTGCCGTTTGAGGGAAATTGTTATCCGAGGCTCCTCGTGTCTCTCCCATAACTAGTGTTTTTTTACATGGTCGGGAAGTTACCCCGACGGCACAACCCCCAACCTGGAGGGCCAGGCCCTTGACCCTAGGACAGCGGGCCGGTTATTCCGGTGCCAATAACCCTCTTTGGGATGTGGGCGCTGCCGTTGGCTCCATCTAGGGAACTCCTCCGCTGCCGTCTGGTACCAGAGGAGGTGCCTTAGTGAGAAAACAACACTCCTCCCCCCTATCTCGTCTGCTGCCACCAACGACCTTCCAAAGGGGTACCTCCGAAGGGGGACCCTCTTCGGAGGTCGGCTCTACGGATTCTGGGGAGAGCCGCTTATTGCAATCCATTAACCCTTTTATTAAATGTTCAAGGGTATCTCGATCTCCTCCATCAAAATCGAATAACCCCGGGAAAAAAAGTCCGCCGGGAGCGCCAGCGCGTGAAAAACAGGACTTAGTGAAAAATAAAAGTTTTGAGGAAGAAAATAAAGCACTCCGAATCAAGCTTAAGGAAATGGACCTACTCTATCAAGATCTTAAGAAAGAGATAGATCTGCTAAAAGAAGAAAATAAGGTTCTAAGGAGCAATCGTTTGCTGAAAGAACGCGAATGTACTCCACCACGCTTAGCTAGTCAGGAATACCACACCGAGGAAGAAGAACTAGCACGCGAAACGAATCAGGTCGCTAAAAAAAGACCTAGTAAGAAAAGGAGAGCCGGTTCTTCCCCCGAAGTCGAGCCCCTAAAAGAACAAAAGCGTAAAGAACCGCAAGAAAAACAACTTCGATCACAAATTCGCGCACCGCCTCCCATAAACGTCGTTGGGGTGACGGAATATAATAAGTTGCATAGCCTCCTTAAAGGAACGATAACATCGAAATTTAAGGTTACATCTTTAAGGAATAATGCGTGGAAAATTAACGTCGATAACCACGATGATTACCGGGCAGTATCCCAAAAGCTAAATACCGAGAAGATCCAGTGGTATACTTTCGAAATAAAGTCTGAAAGGCCACATCGTGTTGTAGCAAGGGGACTCCACCCCTCATGCACCAAAGGCGAGGTTATAAACGACCTTCAAACCAAAGGGTATAAAATTCTTGATGCCGTAAATATCATTAAGAAGGAGAAGCAACAAACGGAAATCGATAATGATATCGTGGTAAGACGTGGACTTCCGCTCTTTATGCTTACATTCGATAGGTCAGATAATATCGAAGATATCTACCGAATTAAAACAATATTAAATATCGTGGTAAAAATCGAACCCATGCGTAGAAATGCAAAAATAGTTCCACAGTGCAAACGTTGCCAAGGATTTAATCATACGCAAATGTATTGCTAAAAAGAACCACGATGTGTGAAATGCGCCGGAAATCACCTCTCCCAAGACTGTGGAGTTAAAAAACAGTCCTCCGCTACCTGTGCTAACTGCAAGGGAAAGCACCCGGCAAATTATAGAGGCTGTGAAGTAGCTAAGGAGTTGCAAAAACGGAGAGATGCGCTCCTTAAGCCCGAAAAAGCTAAATCAAAACCGCTAACTAAGACAAAGCGTAAGACTGTTCAGGGGATAGTAGACAATCTAAAACCTCCGGTTCCTGAACGTAATAATTTAAAAAAAAAGGGAAACGGCAGAAATGCCCTCTGTAGTGTTCGCTCTATTAAATAAAAGACAACCGTTCAATATGAGTTCTGTTTATTGACTGCTCGTCATCAGCTAGCTTAACATACAGTGTCCCTACATTATATAGAGTAAGAGGGAGAGAGAATATAATAACCGTGGAATGCAAGACACTCCACATCTCCCCCAAAAGTGTAGTTCATTATCAATTTCATTTATTTATTTATTTTTCTTTCTCTTCTCGAGATCGCTTACTTCATTATAATCATAGTGATAGATAGATATAAGATAGCATAGTAGATTATATATTTATATATATAGTAGATAGTATAGTGGTATATTCATAAAGCAATAGTTAAGTATTTCAAATTCAAATTTTTTTTTTCAAAGGAACATAGTATCTAGTATATATAGGATATAGTGTATAGGTATACATTACTTCGCCGAATACGTCCAGCGCTCTGGTACTTTTGTTGCTCTTCCGAATCTTGTCGTGTACTGTCCTGTAGATGTTGTAGGTAAATTTACTTTTGGAGACTCTGATACTCTGTCGCCATGATGTACCTTCATCTCCTCCTTCGAAGTGTTCGAGCTTGTAGCTTGCAACTCTCCTTCAGCTACCTCCTCCGGCTTGTAAGGTATGTCGTTTCTGTGGGCATTGTTCAGATGAAAAATATTTCTTCTGAATATTCCTGTATTTGTTTTAATATAGAAGGACCGAGGCTCGTCCGCCTTGTCTTGGATACGACCCCATTGTTGAATATCCCGAATCCACACCACGTCGCCAATTTTGAAGTTTCTGGTGTCGCAAACTCCATGCCGCCTATTAAAATTGTCTGCTTGTTTTTGTTTTAGCAGACCTTCCGACTTCCGTATCTGGCCCATGTTTGCGATTTTTGGTACCAAACGATCGCTTGTCAGAGGTAACTTTGAACGAATTTTTCTACCCAATAGCAGCTCTGCTGGACTAAATCCATTTGAGAGTGGCGTGGCACGGTACTCTAATAGAGCCAACTGCGGATCTTCTTCGTTTTTCTTTAAAATCGTTTTTACAATTTTAACTGCTGATTCAATGAACCCATTGCTTTGAGGGAAACGCGGGCTTGATGTAATATGCTTGAATCCCCACGACTTAGCAAATTGACGAAACTCTGATGTTTGGACTGCGGCGAACTGAGGACCATTGTCGGTTCTTACTACTTCTGGAATTCCAAACCTGGCGAAGATCGATTTCGAATGATTGATGACACATCGCGATGTCTGGCTTTGCAATTGAACTACCTCTGGATACCTGGAAAAGTAGTCGCTTATTACTAGAAATGTCTTACCATAACACACGCAGAGGTCCATTGCTATCATCTGCCAAGGTCGTTCTGGCAATGTTGAAGTAATGAGTGGTTCGTGCCTTGGGACCAGATATTGTATACAGGTAGGGCAGCGCCGAACAAATTCTTCCATTTGCCTAGATCCTCCAGGCCACCACACCGATTGACGCATCCGGCTTTTGCATTAAACTATGCCTAAGTGTCCGGTGTGCATCGTCACTAGCATCTCCTTCCGCATGACTGGTGGAATGACCAATCAGTGTCCGTGCATCAGCAGCTGGTCGTTAATCGAAAGATATTGACGATCGTTGTAATATTGCCTTCCTTCTCGTGATATCTTCGAACGATGTGGCCATCCACTTTGGCAATATTCCATGACCTCCTTAACGATCGGATCCTCTCGCTGTGCCGTTCGAATAGCGTTCAATTTGTCCGATGATGCCGGCAGTTCTTGGATGATGCTGTTAATAAAGGTATCGATTTCTTCCTCTTCCTCATCATGTTCTTCTTCCTGAATGGGATGACGCGACAATGCATCCGCTGCTACTAGGTCCTTCCCTGGAGTGTAAATAATATTGAATGTGAGAGCCATCATTTTCATTCGAAAACGCTGTATTCTTAATGTTAAATCATCAAGGTTTTTGGTCGTAAATATGGGGATCAGTGGCTTGTGATCCGTTTCAATTGTGAACTGAATGCCGGTGATGTAATCCCGAAATTTATCGCATGCCCACTTGATGCCCAAAGCCTCCTTCTCAATTTGCGCATACTTCTTCTCGCTCTCCGACAAGGTTCGAGAGGCATATGCTACGGGTTTCACGATTCCATCCGAGTCCGTTTGAAGAAGAACTGCCCCTAGGCCAAATGATGAAGCGTCAGATGATACAATGGTCTTGTGTGTAGGATCGTACGCCTTCAAAACTGGTACTGATGTAAGTGCCCGCTTTAATTCCGTAAAAGCCTTTTCTTGCATTGGCGTCCAAATAAAATCTGTTTGTGATTTCAAAAGTTCGTTTAGTGGATGGCTAACTGAAGACAAATATGGAACGAACTTACCCAGGTAATTGACCAATCCTAGAAACTGTCGTAGTTCTTTTATATTTTGTGGCTGTGGAAACTTATCAATTGCCTGACATTTTGACCTATTCAGTGTGACTCCCTTTTGTTCCAGCCTCTTAAGAGCAGAACGCAAATTTCGGTCGTGTTCTCGAATGTCCTTCCCTGTGACTAATATGTCGTCCATTTGGCAGATGACTCCCTCCAGCCCCTCAAGAATAAGTTGCATTCGTTTTTGGTACAATTCCGGAGCCGTACAAATGCCAAACGGCAGCCTTAAGAAACAAAACCTTCCAAACGGTGTGAGGAAAGTCGTAAGTGGTTGTGATTTGTGTGCCAGCTTTATCTGCCAAAATCCATATTTCGCGTCTAGCTTCGTGTAATATTTAGCACCTTCCAATTGAGCCAATGAATGATCAGCCACCGGCATCGGGTGGATACCCCGTTGAATTGCCATGTTAAGTTTTGCTAAATCAACACAGGGACGAATATCTCCGTCCGGCTTTGTAACAATCACCATGGGTGCACACCACTCCGTCGGTTCATCCACCCGCCTTATCACTCCTAACCGCAACATTTCTTCGAGTTTCCCTTTGAGTTTTTCTTTTAGGGGTATAGGTACACGCCTGGCAGTAGTGATCGCATATGGTTTCGCGTTCGACTGTAATTGAATCTCATACTCGCCTTCTAGACAGCCCAGTTTGTTGAATAACTTTGGGTATTCCTCTTCGATTTTTACGCTTGAAATTTGGTCTTTAATGCCAATGGTATTGAGTGCATTAACGCGTTTTATGAATTGCAAATTTTGACAAGATTTTAAACTCAAAAGTGGTGATTTTAAATTGTTCACTATGTAAATCTCTGATTTACACTCACGTAAACCGTATTTAAGATCACAATGCATTATTCCCGTGACGTCGAGTCGTTCTCCAGATGGGCCACATAACTTTTTCTTTGATTTGCTCATTTTCCCTCGTGGAAATATCACATTAAACTCTTGAAGTGGTAAAACATCAACCGGTGCGCCCGTATCCAACATAAATGTGATTTTTTCTCCATTTACCGCAACGTCCGCTGTCCACCTATCAGCATTTAAATTGTCGCCTGTCAATGTACCGATAAATAGGTTTTCGTCGTCTGAGTCTCCTTCCTCTACATGGAATATTTTTTTGCTACTCTTTGATGATTTTCTACACATACTGCTGAAATGATTCCATTTCTTACATGAACGGCATTGCTTTCCCTTTGCGGGACACTTTTGCTTTTCATGCTGCCCCTGCGAACCACACCATTGACATTTCACTTCTTTTGTCTTTGTCGCACCTTGCGAATTTTGGAAATGATTCTTTGTGTATGATGACGTTTTCTGCTTAGACACGCGAAAACTGTTAACATGTAGAGAACCGATTGGGTTTGCGCTTGATGTGGACAGATCTTGTTGTTGTCTCCTAACTGCGTCGTGTTGTCTGACCGTCTGTATAGCCTTTTCTAACGTTAACTCGGCTTCCAATTGAAGTCTTTCCGACAACCGCCTGTCTCGCACTCCGACAACTAATCGGTCTCGTAGCATTTCGTCGCGCAGATTACCATACTTACAATTCTCCGAAAGCAAATATAGGGCCGTTATGAAGTCTTCGATGGTTTCCCCTTCTAACTGACAACGAGAATTGAACTTTGCCCGTTCATAGATCACGTTGTGTTTTATTATAAAGAAGTGTTCAAATGCGTTTAACACAGGGGTAAATTTCTTTTGATCAGCGGCAGACAGGTTAAATGATAGTACAATATCGTCTGCTTGATCGCCCATGAGGTACACTAACGTATTCACCTGCTCCTCCTCGCTTCTGTTATTCAGCCTTGAAGCTATTCTAAATCGCTCAAATCGACGTTTCCATCGCGGCCAATCTGTTGGGCTAAACGAGAAATGCTCTGGTGCTTGAACCGTAAAATTATTGATCGAAGCCGACTGCTGCGCGTCTTCATTTAACATTTTTTTTCTTTTTATGTGAACGACCGAGTATACAAAATTATTTTTCCGACACCGCTGCCACCATGTAGTGTTCGCTCTATTAAATAAAAGACAACCGTTCAATATGAGTTCAGTTTATTGACTGCTCGTCATCAGCTAGCTTAACATACAGTGTCCCTACATTATATAGAGTAAGAGGGAGAGAGAATATAATAACCGTGGAATGCAAGACACTCCACACCCTCGACCTCTGTTGTCAAAGGAAACCCTATTCAAAAATTGCCATCAGGAAAGCCACCGAATAGTGGCCCTCGGACAGCCAGAGTGCAGACCTACGCTCAGGCTGTGGCATTCGAAGAACCAAAAAACGTTGAAACTTCGCCAGACAGTGTTTCTCATGTTTTCTCAGTAATTCTCGGGAAACTTGAAGAACAAAGCAAATTTTTTATTTATTTATTTATTTATTTTATTTTAACGTACAATCTATTGTCAAAGTGACAAGTGTTGAGTGTACAAGTAATCTACCAAATAAATTTGCACAAATTTGTTGATGGGGAATAACATAAAAGAAAACAATGGCAACAATTATGTATTATAAACGACAATGAGAAAAAAAAGAAATAAACACCAGACATTCAATAAACAATATTTATAAAAAAAAAACTATTTATGACTGAATAGTCTAAGGACAACAACCATTTCTTAACACCTTTCAAAAATACATTTTTATCCCTCCCACACCTAATAATATCTGGAAGTGAATTAAACAAACGGGGTGCGGTGGCATAGTAAAATCTTTTAAAGCATGCTTTATAAATTGTAGGAACAATTACCAAATTTCTAGTATTGACCCGCAAACTGTAGTTATCTACGTTTCTTACAAAGTAAAAACCCGAGTTTTCGAAAAATATTTTTAAGACTTTGTAGCAGTAAAGATGCCTTAGCGGAAGAATTTCAAGGTTTCTGAACAGCAAAAGACTTGGAGTTCTGCGATTTACTTTACATACAATCCGTATTGCATGTTTTTGTTTTATCAATAGTGGTTCCGTTTTATTAAAATATGCACCACCCCAACAAGTGGTATCTCTTGTAGCTGTAGCTTTGATTTTAAAAGACTATTGTATACAAGCTCAATGATTGATTGTGGACAATATAGACTAAGGTGATACAGTTGCCTTACCACTTTATTAAGGTATTGTTTAAGATAAAGTGTATGATTATTCCAACAAAGCTTGTTATCTAACACTATACCTAAATATTTAAAATTGTCAACACACTCCACCCTGAAACAATCATTGGAACAAGATTTAAAGTTGTTGAATGCTATAAAATTATCATTTAGATTGGTAAAACAAAATTGTTTGCAACTTGGAGAGTGATAATAAATCGGCAAATCATCGTAGATATTACGTTTAATATCAAATATCATAAATTTGGTTTTATCACTGATTACGAGTTTGTGTTTTATGAACCATTTTCTCAATAAATCGAGGTCATAGTTAACATCCGCAAAAATATTGAACAAACTAGCATTTGAGTATGAAAGAGCAGTATCATCAGCAAACGCTGTAACTTTACCTTTGAAAGGTTGGACAAACAATGAGTTGACATATATCAGGAACAAAATAGGACCCAAAACTGAACCTAGCGGAACACCAAGTTCAATGTAGTTCGGAGCGCTGAAAATATTTTTGATCTTGACCATTTGGCTTCGGTTTTTCAAATAAGAAGCAAACCAATCGTATGTATTACCTCTAAACCCTATATTAAAAAGTTTGTCGAGTAATATTGTGTGATCCACCATGTCAAAAGCTTTAGTGATATCAATAAACAAGGAAGCCGGTATTTCTGATGAATTTAGACTGTTGTACAATTCGCCAGTTAATTTTAACTAAATTCCTAAAACCAAATTGACAATCACTAAGGAAATGTATTCTATCTAGAAACGACAACATTCTTGATTTAGTACCTTTCTCAAATACTTTTGAAAAAATCGATAGCAGAGAAATAGGGCGATAGTTGTTTAAAATAGTATTATCACCTTTTTTGTGGAGTGGCATTACTACTGCTGTTTTTAGAGAATGAGGAAAAATACCTAGCTGAATACTCTTATTAAATATTAAACATAAAACATCAGAAATTTGAAACGAATTTTTTTTTAAAATAGAGCTTGATATATTATCAAAAGAAGTAGAGTTTGATGTTTTAAGAGAACAAATTATTTTATGAATCTCCAGAGATGGTCTATCCGTACCATTGCATGTATCAAAACTAAGATTATTGTGTGTTGAGCTCAGACAAGGACTTATATTACAAAAATAATCATTAAACAAGTTGGCAATTTCCAAAGAGTCAGAGACGGATGAGTTGTTGACATTCAAAACTATATCCACTTCGGAAGCTTTTCTATTGAGAATTTCATCAACAATTCGCCATTCCTTCCTGGAATCTCCAAGACTTGCTAATAATTTACTACGGAAATAATTATCTCTACGCAGAGGGATTTCCACTTTAAGTTCATTACTTAGCTTTTCGAAGTACGTTTTGAGTCTTATATTATGTGGATGTTTTCTCACACGAACACAGAGCTTATTTTTTTTTCTAATTTTTTTAAGGAGTGATAGAGTCATCCATGGCTTCAGACATTTATTTTTGCTATTTACACTATTTATGTACTTGCTATTTGAAATGTGAAAATGTAGCTTATTAAGAAATAAATTGAATCCAATGGATGGATCACTTGCGATAAAAACATCTTCCCAGAACTCAAAATTCAAACGGCTTCTAAGAATACCAAAATTGATTTTTTCATATGTTTGACACTCAGTTGCTTTGGTACACGACACATTACAACCAAGTTGAATACATGTTAAATTGTGGTCAGTAAGTTTCAGGTCATATGACGCAGTCTTAAACTCTATTAAATTACTACGGTGAACCCTTGCAAATATGTGGTCCAAGCACGAACTTAAGCTAGTAGGTTGATTCAACAAGGAGTCGAAACCGAACGCAGACAGGGTCGACAAAAATAAATCAACATCTGATGAGTCAGATAAAATATTAATATTAAAATCACCGAGCAAAATAATATTTTTGCACGATTGCGACTCCAGAAACACAGAAAATTCTTCAGTAAAAGTTTTTGCTGTACATTTGTGCAATCTATATACACATATAAAACAATAGCAAATACTAGAAATTTTGCAACTGAAACTAATTATGTCAGCACTCTGTAAATTATATTTTTTAATTTGTTTGCCTACTATGCCACTGTTAAAGAATACACCAACACCGCCAGCAGCATACAAATTATTACATGTTCCATCAAATAAATAAAGGGTGATTTTTTAGCTGGTTTGGTTTTGGCAACACTGGTTTTGACAGCTGACGTGTGTTTAGTACCTTGTGTCACTGTCAAACAGCTTCAGTTTGGTTTGCAATTTAACCATGGATCGTCTTACAAATGAACAACGCTTGCAAATTATTGAATTTTACTATCAAAATTCGTGCTCGGTTCGAAATGTTCATCGCGCGCTGCTTCCATTTTATGATCGGCATTCTCGACCTTCTGAGCAGTCTATTCGGAAGATTGTGACCAAATTTCGCACCAGATTTACTTTGTTGCGTAGTGAAGAAAATATTGCGGCCGTATCAGCTAGTGTGACAGAAGACCGCGAAATGTCGATTCGGCGCCGTTCCCAGCAGTTAGGCCTTTGTTACAGCACTACGCGGAAAATTTTGCGGAAGGATTTGGGCGTAAAGCCTTTTAAGATACAGCTGGTGCAAGAACTAAAGCCAGCCGACCTACCACAACGCCGAATTTTTGGTGAATGGGCTCTTGGAAAGCTGGCCGAGGATCCGCTTTTTTATCGAAAAATTGTGTTCAGCGATGAGGCTCATTTTTGGTTGAATGGGTACGTAAATAAGCAAAATTGCCGCATTTGGAGTGAAGATCAGCCAGAAGCATTGCAACAGCTACCAATGCATCCCGAAAAAGCCACAAAGGTGCGGTTTATGGGCCGGCGGCATTATTGGGCCATATTTCTCCAAAGATGATGCGAATCGCAGCGTTACTGTCAATGGTGAACGCTACCGAGCGATGATAACAAACTTTTTTTTGCCCGAAATGGAAGTTCTTGACTTGCATGATATGTGGTTTCAACAAGACGGTGCCACATGCCACACAGCACGCGAAACAATGGCGCAATTGCGAGGCGAGTTTGGTGAACAGTTAATTTCACGTTTCGGGCCGGTCAATTGGCCGCCTAGATCGTGCGATTTGACACCATTAGATTATTTTTTGTGGGGGTATGCCAAGGCTAATGTGTATAGGGACAAGCCCGCTTCGATTGACGCACTGGAAGCCAACATCCATGCATTCATTCGTGAGATACCGGCCGATATGTGTGAAAGAGTATGCCAAAATTGGACTCAGCGGATGGGCTACCTGAGACGCAGCCGCGGTCAACATTTGCATGAAATTATCTTTAAACATTAAATTGCAAGGTTCAAACTATCGATTCAAATAAATATTTCATTAATTTTTTAGAATTTTTTGTGTTTTTTTTTTAAAAAAAGTTCTAAACCTCTTAAAAAATCACCCTTTAGTTAGGAATATTAAAATCAGAAATTTCATTTTCAAAAATTCAGATTTCAGAAACAAAAATTAAATCTGGTAAATGATTTAGGGATGACAAATGGGATAAAAATGTATCGAAATTCATTCTAAGACTTCGAATGTTTTGATGAATTACTGAAAACCCAGAATATTGTTTATTGATTGAATGATCTATACAATAGCAATTGGAATGTTCAGATAAAGAAGTGTTATTTATATTAGTATTACCAATAATTATTGAAGAAGATATACAAACATTATCATTTAAATTCTGATTTAGATTATTCATATTAAAAAACAAAAAAAGGAAGCAAAAAACAGTAGAAAAGTAAATTAATAACACCCTGAGTTTGTAGATCTTCAAACGAACTTATTTTTAATACTTTTTCGCCTTCTTTAATTCTGATTAGTACAGATGAATTTCTCACCCAAACGAACTTGCATTTGTTATTAAGTTTGAGTTCTTTTGCTTTATTAAGAAGAGATCGTGTAAAGCCTGTAAGGCAATCATTCATGAAGATTTTCCTATTGCTGCTTTGTTTTCTATCTCCACAGTTGTTGCTTTGTCCACCAAAGATTTCTTTTGAGATTTTGTCTCTATTTGCACGCATTTTCGCCATAATATTGTTCTTCCGTGAAAGCGATGAAAACGTCAAACGCACAATATTTGCCGATTTGCCTTTGCTAATTTCTTTCGTGCGTTTGACAAAGCACGAGATGATTTCTTCTGGGACGCTCTTTTCCCCCACTGTAGTAAACAAGTGCTCCACTTTTTCTCTTGCATTGGACGTGGTTACATCAGGTAGGCCGACAATGTCTACAACGCACTGTTTCTCTTTCTGCTCCAGAACATTGATTTTATTCTCCAACATCTCCACTTTTTTGCAAAGAGATGCGTTGTTTTCTTGGAGATTTTGAATTTGCACCAGTGCCTCGGTATTTACACGCTTAAGCTGCATAATTTCCATATAATAACATATGCCGAGTAATTTTCTGTACATCCGCATTTTTGTCACCATGGATGGACAGTAATGATGTTGTTGGATTAACGTTGCTTTTCGTTATTTGAGGGAGAGTAGATGTTACACTCTTAGATGCACTAGCACTATCAGCAGAAATATTCACAGGAGAATCGATGAGAATAGATTTTCTCCGTAGAGTAGCACAGTTAATACATTTAAAATTTTGATTGCTCTTTTCATAAAAGTCAATCTCTTTTTTTCAATTTTGGCGCACTTTGCGTGGATATATTCACTGCAGTTTGTACACTGGATATTTAGTTCATGTCTTTCAATTTTTAATTTACATAAGCCGCACTTCATTTTTATTGCACTTTTGATCAGTTGTATGTTTAAGGAAATAATACTCAGTAAAAGAAGTTAAACAACTTTATGTATTTTTTTTATTTTTGAATTTATTGATGAGCTTTCTCAATGTGTGTCTCCCCATCAACACTCAAAGAGATGATAAATAAAATTATTCTCCACCGGTTGGTTAAGCTCGAAAATAATTCAAGGAAAACGCGTACTTCAAATATAATATGAATGAAAAACCAATGTTAAAAATATGTACTTGGAATGCAAACGGACTTTTGCAAAAACTCGATGAATTGGAAGTATTCATGCGCGAAAAGGATATTGACATTTGCTTGATTTCTGAAACCCACGTAAAAGAGCGATCAATTTTAAAAATAAAAGGCTACAATGATTTGCACGCTTGTCACCCATCGGGAAACGCGAGGGGTGGATCATCATTGTTTATTAAAGACTGCATTGAACACTACGAAGACCTGAAGATAAAGCTTGAAACTATGCAACTGTGCACGATTCGAGTAAAAAATAATCAGCGTACTCTTAGAATCTCATCTATCTACTGTCCACCAAGCTCTGCGCTTGAAAAAAGTGATTATACTAACTTAATTAAATCGCTCAAACCAAATTTCATTATTGGCGGCGATTTTAATGCGAAACATACGTTCTGGGGTTCTAGATTCATCTCGCGAAAAGGTAGAATGCTCTATGGGGCAGGTATGGAGTACAATTGTGATTTCCACTCGACGGGCAAACCGACCTACTGGCCAACTGATACTTCAAAAATACCTGATCTGATAGATTTTTTCATCGTAAAAGGAATATCTACCAACCACATTAAAGTTGAAGAGAGCTTTGATCTGTCATCTGATCACTCACCGGTTATTTTAACATTGAGCGCAAAACTAGTCAATAACCAAGAGCCAGCGAGACTAACTGGGAAGACTTTAGGAACGAAATTGAAGAGAATGTTGGACTGAGCGTTCCACTTACGACACCTTACGAACTTGAGGTTGAAGTGTATCGCTTCGTTGAAGTCGTTCAGCTCGCTTCCTGGAATAATACGCCTAACCCAAGAAAAACGCCGGCCAAATAAGGTTTACGATATCCGCCCGAAATAAAAGAATTGGTCAACGAAAAAAGGAAAGCGCGTAAAAAATGGCAACAGAGTCGCGCTCCGCAACATAAAGCACATTTGAATTATTTGTGCAATTTGTTGAAGACAGCTATTAAGGATTTTAAAAATCGGGCGATAGGTTCTTACCTTGAAAGTTTAACAGCGAAAAAAGATTCCAATTATTCAGCTGTAAAAGGCACCAAAAGGCCCAAAATCCCAGCGCAGCCAATAAAAATAAATCAAAATGAATGGGCAAGGGAAGATAAAGAAAAAGCGGACGTTTTTGCCGCCCATCTACAGGAAACCTTTAAACCGTACGATGGTCGAGCCGCTTACGGCAGTACCAATGGTGGGACGGAATTACTATCTAACGATTTTTCACGCACATATGCAACGCTAAGGGAACTAAAACGTGAAATCGAATCTCTAAAACCTAAGAAAGCTCCTGGTTATGAATTGATCACCGGAGAAGTTCTCAAATTTCTACCTCGAAAAGCATTAATTAGCTTCTATATATTATAAATGCTGCGCTCAGACTTAAACACGTGCCGAGCCAATGGAAAGTCGCGGAAGTCATTATGGTTTTAAAACCAGGAAAACCGCCAAATGAAGTAAAATCGTATAGACCAATTTCGCTTCTTCCAGTCATATCTAAAGTTTTCGAGAGGATTTTACTTAGGCGTCTACAACCGGTTATAGGAGATAATAATCTAATCCCTGACCACCAGTTTGGGTTCAGAACCAAGCAAGTGCATAGAATTACTGACGTAATAGAGAAAGCATTTGAAGGAAAAAAGATATGCTCAAGCGTATTCCTCGACGTCTCACAAGCCTTTGATAAGGTGTAGCACGACGGCTTAAAATTTAAATTACGACAAATTCTCCCCGTAAAACTATATGATATCCTAGAATCATATCTCGGGAACAGACTCTTCCGTGTTAGACATGGTGTAGAATACTCGGAGCTTAAAGAAATTTCGGCCGGCGTACCGCAAGGTAGTGTCCTTGGGCCGCTTCTGTATCTGTTATATACTCGCGATATACCAAGAGAAGATGGCACTATCCTTGCTACCTTCGCCGACGACACCGCTATCCTTGCAGTAGGTAATACGATCGAAGAAACGACTGCAAAGCTGCAAACCACACTGAATAAAGTAAATGAATGGACGAGGGACTGGCGGATCGCCCTCAATGAAACTAAATCTGTTCACGAAAATTTCACATATAGGAAAACTAATGACTTGCCAATTTTCCTAAACTTGGCTCGAATACCCTTTGCTAACGAGGCCAAATACCTGGGAATGACACTCGACGCAAAGCTGAAATGGAATTCGCACATGAAAATGAAACGTAAAGAACTCGATATCAAATATAGAGAAATGTACTGGTTACTCGGAAAACATTCCCAGCTCAGTACCGAGAACAAACTGCTTTTATACAAGCAAGTGCTAAAGCCGGTGTGGACCTACGGTATACAACTTTGGGGTTGTACCAAGAAAACAAATGCCAATATTTTACAAACTTTTCAAAATAAAGTACTAAGAGAAATTGTCCAAGCTTCGCGCGAAAGCATAGAAACCGACTAATCGGGCATATCAACAATACAGTCCGACAAATTTTGGATGAGAGTAATTTATTGCGCCGACTACAAAGAACGAAACCTTTCGACTTAGCAAGATAAGGATTAACCGCGTCTTATACCATGTTCCCACCAACGTGATTTAGCTAAATCGACTTGATTTAGCTAAATCCTCTCATAAATTACATGATTTATCATACATTTTCGTGATTAATAATTACGTGATTTAGACGTGTTTAATTTTTAATTACGTATCTGTCATCGCAAATCCACAAAAAATAAAATCGAACATACCTGTTTTCTCTTCAGCACTTTATTCAGCAAACAAAAATACAAAAAACTGTCAAAAAAATTATTGCAAATTCAATTTTCTAATTTTGTTCGTATGTTTCTGTGAGTTTTTGATATTTTTATTAATTACATACATTCAAAAATTCGTTTATTCATGACAGCTATGGCAACAAAACAGAAAAAACAAAAAAAAAAAAAACTATCTGCTCCGAAAGTTGACAAAAATGTCACACTTAAACACGTAAAGTTCGGTGGAGACGCCTTTCGTGATTTATAAATCACTTCGGCTAAATCACGTTGGTGGGAACATGGTATTAATTGCGGAACATGCAGGATCTTTGAGTGGAAAGTAACCTGTCAAAAGTGTTTTTATTTCGTTATAGAAAAATTGCTTGATAAGTTTTATCTTAGTTGCAGTATCTAACAATTTATCGAAGGGTGGTGTTTTTAGTCAGTAGAAATCTGACACTACTATGAGCACGCGCTTGCTATTCTCATAGTGTCTTTGGAAGATTTTCACCTACCCTCGGGAAAAAAAAAAAAAAAAAAAATTTATAGGGTTTACTAATCATGATGACGTCCGCCCTTTCGTCCTTGGCCGTTTGTGCTAGGATGTCCTGGGCTATTCTACAGTGATTAAGGTTTATCTGTAGTATTTATCTTCATGGTCTTTTGCTAGTAGATAACACTCCGAAAAACAGCGCATTTGTTACTGCCAGCTACGTGTTTCGCGTCATCTGGATGGTCTTTCTTGCAGAGCATACAGAATGGTTCCTTGTCGCAGTTCTTTGCTATGTGGCCTTCTGTCCCACATCTCCTACATAGCTTGGAGTGGTCTTCTTCGCTTTTGCATTGCCAGGCTAGGTGACCGAACTCTAAACATTTGAAACATTTTTTGCCTGATGCATTTTTCTTTTGTTTGTCCCTGGTCACTGGAGTCTCAGCGCCGGTTTTTCCATCTTTCTCCTTGGTTATTTGCTTACGGTCACGTGGATGTTTTTGTTTACGTTTCTCATTCGGCTGTCGTTTGTTCGTAAAGATTGTTTCAGCATTTACTTCTCTCCGTTTTGGTTCCGGAAGTTCGTTTTCTGCAGTACCATTTGGTAGGTATTGATGCATCCGTTTGGGCTCCGGGGGCTCGTCGTCTGCACTCTGTCTCTTCTTGGGCTCTATTGCTGCCTTTAGCCATGGGGAAGTTTGCGATGAATTTTTCCGACGAATAACTTCCTTTGCTTTCTCGTCGTGCAGTTGAATCGCCGAGAGCTCGTAGAGAGCCCTGATACTTTCAATAGCGTCTCTCATCGGTTGGTGGATCGAACGTCTTTTACCATCTTCCAGCATTTCCACCAGCCCTCTTATTTGCTCACCTAGCTTGTGGAAATCAGATTGCTGGTCGGTTGGTTCGGCCGTTACCATTCTTAACGCTGGTGACTCACGTCGTTCCGTGCTTCCTTGCGGTACTGGTGACCGCAGCATCCTTGATCCTACTTGGAAGGGATTATCAATGTTCTCTTCTGTTAGTTCTCCGGTGTTTTTGTTTATGTTGATTGAATTCATTTCTATTTGGTCCCCCCTCAAAGCCGCTATCAATGTTCGAATGTGTAGTCACCTAAGGATCCCATGGTTGTCTTTGCAAGCAGTGAGGCCATGCGAGGGTTGACACAATCCCTTATGGGGTTTTGCGCCAGAGCTGGATCGGTGCTAACCAGGAATGTTACATCTCGACCTACACCACCAACTTAATGGTGACGAAACATTGAACGTACTTTGAGGCCTGCCAAGGTTTTAATGGGACGGGGGCGCTTGTAGCATTAGCCTGAAAGCCATTTCCGCAAGATTTCACTCTTGCTTACTCAGGTAACAGAATACTACAAACGTCAGCACTCATAGCAATCGTTCCAATTCGTTTTTTCCAGTATGCCATAATTAAGACCTTACTGGTCTCGGTCTTAATGTTTATGATAGTTTTCTACAGTATATTATATATATGTAAGAGCAGTCGGTTCCGGATTAGGGAAGCTGCACATATTTACGGTGTGACGGGTGCCGCCGGATCTCGCCATTTGTTTCTAGCTTTATCCCTCGTTGCCACCTTATGAGGTGGGAAGCACTTACTTGGAAGACGGTGCTTGCTCGTCTTGTCGCAGAGAGTTCATAGGGGTTCCTTTGACCTTTTCAGCCACTCCCTCCTTCTCCGCCCCTCTGATTGAGGAGGACTGCTTATTGGATATTCGCAGTTAACCTCCAACTCCGTTTACGATGCTGTATTGCTTTTATATCCCCAGCATCGTGAGGGCTTCAGCGTGGTTGGTTTAAGGCTTTTCCCTTGGGATACGAGTGGATTGTAGTCGCCTCTTACGACAGGCATGCCTTACCTCAGGCCTATTCTAACCCCGAGCCTGTAGGGGTATGCAAACTGCAGTGTATGGTGTGAACTGTGTGTTTTTGTGCAAGCGGCATGAGCAATATCAAAAAATGTTGATATATTCTTGTTTGTGCATGCAAGTATGTGTGGTATGTGTGCTACATTTGCCCAGTCAAAGGATTATTTTGTTAGAAGCGGACGTCGGAGTTTGACATTTTTTTAAAGTTTTTCGGCCTTACTAATAATCAAACACTAATGTCGACGATTAGCTGGTTGGCAGCTTTAGTAAAAATGTACAGCATTAGTGAAACGTTACCAATAAACAATTAGACCTCCACATTTGCTAGTGCGACAACTTTCTTAGAAACTATTACATTTTATGTCATCGCAGAATTCAAATTTCATAATTTGTTTTCGTGAAAAACAAGGTCACTGGTTCATTTCACAACGAGGATTTTATTCTTAAAAAAGGAGTATTTAAATTACAAATTAATTTGCCCAACAGATTTCTTTTAAAGGCTTTTTGGAGCTTATTATAAGCAAAAAACAAATCAGAAAATAAGAAATGCACAAAATATCCGCCGATCTGTCAAATATCGTATGCAAATCAGTAATGCCCAATTGTTCAATCGGACACAATTTTCGGTACTGTTTATAGTACTCTTTCTTTTGTTTTCCAGAAATATTAACCTGCTTATTCATTTCCGTTTGCAACAGTACTTGCAAAAGTATATGGAGGTGTGAAAATAAATACAATTTGATGTTTTAAAAATTGCATAGCTATATCACTTAATTCGGTTGTTGTGATCCGCACAACCATACCCTACTCATGACCTACCCTAATCATCACCTTCTCACTAGCAATCCATTTCATACATTACCGGAGCATACGGCTATTGATAGGTCATTTGCGTTGTTTTCATTTTTTCTTCCATTTACCCAAAAACGCCACCCAAGCGCAATGAGTCAAGTGCATACCTACCCAATACGATACACACGTAACCCAACTCCGATTGCACAGCGGCACGCCGACATATGGCAAAACTGCAGTGGTTGCATATCGGAGGAATACTACGTTGTGCTATCGGGGAAGTAATAATAATTTATGAATGGATGACACTTGATACCAGCGTAAGGCAAATGACACCCAAGATGTCATTTGGGTACTTTTAATGGGAACGGAAAACAATTAAGCAATACCTAAAAATAGTGCGTATGCACAAGGGCGGATCCAGGGGGGGGGGGGCACAGGGGCACGTGCCCCCCCCCCCCCCCCCAGACACAGGCCAGTCGAAAAAAAAAAACACCAACAATTGTATACCAACTGCATTATTTCTGCTTCCTCATTCCATATTGCAAACATAACGATAACAGACAGTTCGCCTATAGGCAAAAATAAAAATAGCTTTTCCAACAAATGATGATAATCAAGACGAAAAATTACCCAAATCTTTGTCTGCATATGCTAGAATGTGAATGTTGGCGTGCGTGAAATTTATGTGCACGTATCTCCTCATGCAGAATCAAGTGCGTAAACGCATGCGTGAAATATGCACATATACACATGATTTCTAGCTTTAAGCCTAATACGGACCTATTTCGGAACGAAACCTGCGAAAAGGCAGCGGAAAATAATTTGTGGAGAATCCCATCAGCTGATACACAAATAGCAGTGTTAGCAGCGCTGGCTATTTATCTTTGATTTATGATTTGACTCGAACTTTTCACTGGTTCCCTAAAATTGTCATTTGGGATTTATCCAAATTTATGCTATTCACTTCGAAGTTTAGCGATTTTTAGGAATTACCGGCTTAGGAACTTGTAAAAAAAATTCATACTTCTATTGCGAACGTACTCTTTTCGTATAAGTGACTAAAACTTTCTAAAGGGTTATGTCGTTTTCGATTGGGCATTTCAGATTTTTGCTGCCAAACATTAAATCCGATTTGTACTGATTTTTTGTATATTGAGTTGGCCGCAAAAAACACTTGTTTTTCATGTACACTGGAAATCTATTGTAATTGATTTTCACACATTTATACCAACCAATTTCGAAAATATTTAATATGAAAACTCGTTTCCTTAGTCGTTTTTATTTTGTTAACATTGGAAAATGGAAACTAAAAAGGTCTCTCAACTTTGAATGTGTTTATTTAATTTAATATTGTCGTCTTTAAAAAGCAGAATAAGTAACCCTAAAAAACTGGAAAAAAATGCGCAGTTTTGATCTTTCAGTTTGATTTTTCAAATGTGGGTCCATAACTGTTATAAAAGCTGCTAACGCATTACAAATGTCAAATTTTCTCTAGCAAATAATGTCGCGGACAATAAATATGTGCGAAAAGCGAGTAGATAATTGTACCAAACAATCTGCTACAGTTACCCACTTTTCGTCATCATTTCGCAGCAGCAGCGTACTGCAAAACGAAAAGGACATTCGTTGTGTCACTTTTGTATGGGATTTAGATGCGAAGTTATATAGACTACACCAACACAGAAACTTATTTTGGATTTAGTTCTCTGAGGTAAACATAGAGGTGCTCAACAGATTTATTATTTATTTTTTGTAAGTGAGGCAACAGTGTTGGAGACCCACAAAAAAACGCGTTATTTTTTTAATGTGTACAAGTTATAGTCTTACGGTAGACGAACACTCCATGAATTTTGCGAATAATTAAGTTCAAATGAAATTAACGACATAAAAGAAAACTGTCAATACCTATTGAACATGTAATTTTGTGTTATTAAACCTTTATAAAAAGTATTTTTGATAGTTATTTTTGTATGTCATTGATAAAGAATGGCTCCCAGAGATAAATTGCAATGCAATACAATCTTCACCTATCTGCCCTTTGTGCCCCTCCCAGAAATAAATCCTGGATCCGCCCCTGCGTATGCACATATGGCACCAATGGCGCGTGGAGGGGAAAGATAGGAGATGGGTCATGACCAAATAATAGTATAAAAGGCAAAGGTTGTGACAAGGAAAATCAGAGTAGAATTTGAGAACTAAACATACGAGCCCAAACGCAAAATAGTTGGTCTATGCTATTTGATTACGAATAAATTCTGTTGAGAAATTCAAACTTGTTTTGTTTCTTCAAATAAAAAGTTTTGTTAATGAAAATAAATATGTATTTATATTTCTGCTACAATTAAAAAGAAAGTTTAATGAACAAGTTGTAAGCATTTGAAGTTATTACTGAATAAAATATTTGGTCATCTTTCGTTTGAGCGCAAAATAGATTTAAGATTTAAAAATTACTTTTTACCACTGCGTCACATCACCTTTCTTGGATATGACTGCTTGAATTCGCTGTGGCATTGTATCCACGAGTTTTTGGCAGTCATCGGTTGTAAACGATTGCCAAATATCATTAATTGTTTGTCGTAGATCTTTGCGAGTCCTTGCTGGTTGCTGTCTTAACTTTTGCTTCATTTTGTGCCATAGAGTTTCGATGGGCGAAAGATCAGGGCTACTGGATGGCCATTCCATTAATGGAATGGCTTCAGTAGATAGCCAGGCTAGAGTTGACTTTGCCGTATGACAAGATGCACCGTCTTGCTGAAATACGTAAGCCCCCTCGGTTGACTGAAGCTGTGTTATTGATGGAAGCAGATGATCTTGCAAGATGTTGCGATACTTTACTGAATTTACAAGGCCGTCAACAAAACATAAACTACCAACACCACGCCCAGACATGCACCCCCATATCATTTGTGATGCTGGAAACTTGATTGTTCGTTTCAGACAGTCTTTATGGAACGCTTCTTTGGAGGTGCGAAGTACACGCTTTCGCTCATCGCCAACACAAACCTCAAATCTTGATTCATCGCTCCAAATTACTTCCCGCCACTGCTGTAAGGTCCAATCCTTGTGCTCTTTAGCCCATTCAAGTCGCCTTTTCTTTTGCCTTGGTGGAAGAAGGGGCTTTTCTTTGGCCTATTAGAATGGGTTGAAAAAAACCACAATATAAAATTAACAAAAGATGTTTAAACAAACCTTGTAAAAATTATAACCCATTTTGTTGATGTTGCGTTTACAAGTGTCGACAGACATTTCTTTTTTGATGCGGCTTTTCCACTCTACAGTTACCCCAGAAGCAGTTTGACGACGATTTTCCTTAATTATTTTTTTTAATACCCTACAATCGCGGGCTGTTGCTATTGGCGGCCGCCCAGTTTTCTTCCGGGTTTTAATGTTACCCATCTTATTGGAGAGCGAAATGATATTTTGTACCGATGAACGAGGGAAATTAAAATTTTTGGCAATTTTGTAGCTTGAAAAACCATTTTCAAATGCTTTTACAATCGATTCTCTGAGATCTTTAGATAGGGGAACACCACGCGCCATGATCAACCAACAACTGAATTAGAACTAATTGCACAAGTACATTAATAAGCTGACAAAGCAAGAGTACGTTTGTTTTTGCTTAATTTTTGCTAACGGTTAACTTAATCATACGATTATGTGGAGTAGACCAAGTCTTTTGCATCACGAATGACGTAGACCAACTATTTTGCACTCATTAACAAATGAGAAAGCATACAGTTTTAACGGTACTCGTTGTAATTTTGCTTATTTTTGTCATTAATTCAATTAAAAAAGCATATTGTCTATGATATGTTTTTGCTGTTTTTGTAAAAAAAATAAATGCGTATATATGACAAACTAATAACATAGAAGCTTCCAAGTGCAAAAGTGGGTGGACCAACTATTTTGCGTGTGGGTCGTAGAAGGTCGCAGCGACGCTAAAGGCGGCGGACCAATTATAAGTATTAGAATATCAAGTATTATAAATCAATAAATAAAGTAAACTCAGAGTCGCAGCCCAGCACAAGACAGCGGGCTCTGCAGTAAAAACTCAACAAAAGCATTTTATTAAATTTTACTCTCCGTCCGATACTCTTCTCCCATCGGGAAAGCACGGTATCGCCGACGTAACATTGGTGGCAGCGGTGGGATACCCAAAAGGTCCCAACTACCAAAACCAAAACAAGACAAAGATCTTGAGGCGTCTCTCTGGGGCTATACACCAGAGAAAATAAAAAAAAAAAAAAAAAATTTATATAGGTAGTGGTTAAATAAAGTGAAGCGTCTCTGAGGCTAACACCAGAAAAAGTGAAAAAAAAAACAAAAATTTCATCATCAAGGATCAGCAGCCATAACTGGACATCAGCTCAACGCCAGCAACAGTACCAGCAATACAACAATATTTACAAAGAAACTAAGGTATTTAAGTATTTAAGTATTTAAGCATATAAAACCAAAAAAAAAAAAAAATATACACTTAAACAATTTTTGTTATAAAATTTTTTTACACATTTCCTGCTATACATCCAATCTGATTTCCCATCATTAAATCTCATATTTATTCAATATTCTCACGCGGAACAATCGTCGCTTAGCGGAATTATTCAAATTCCTGCCCTTCCCAGAGCCTGAAAGCATAATGGAGTACAAAATTAATGTCAGTGACATTTATCAGATCGTCCCCCTATTCAACGGGAATCCAAAAGATCTGAACAGGTTTATAACCTGTGGAAACACCCTTTTCTCTTCAGCTAAAACCACTGAAGAACAAGCTTTCTATCTGGAGATTATTAAAACCAGATTAGAAGGTCCCGCTTTCGAACTTATACAGTTCAAGTCCTTCAAAAAATGGATGGACCTCGTCCAGGAGTTGGAATCGCAGTACAAGGAGCAAAAATCACGCTCCTCTGTACAAAACGACCTTTTATCCGCGAAACAAAACACCCGGGAAACAGTCAGAGAATTTGGCGACCGAATTAGCGATCTCCTGAGTCGTCTTAATTCAGCCACCTACGCATCTATTACCGAAGATGCGGTAAGAACGTTTCTCGTTAAAGAAAACGAAAAAATGGCAATACGAACTTTTGAGGACGGCCTAAAAAACGAAAGCCTTCGTCTGATGATCCAAGCGGTTGGAGAATCAGATCTTAGAAGGGCCATTTCTTTTGCCGAGGAACATTCTACCCGCATTGAAAGATGTGCAACGGCACATAGAAACACCACTGAAAGACCCCCGTACAATTCTTTTCCTCCTAAACCAATGTGCCAACTCTGCAACAAAATTGGCCATACGCGGGAAACATGTTTTAAAAACCTTCCAAACTTTGCGAATTTTCACCCTAAGGTTAAAAGGGAAATACAACACTTAACGTGCAATTATTGTAATCGTCGAAACCATACTCTGAAATCTTGCAGACTTAGAATTGCACACCTAAATTCAGGCCAAACTCTCAACCCTAATCAAGGGACTGACCCCAGAAACCACTACCCCTCAAATAATAATAACACTACACAACCTTACGCGCAACATATTAGAGAGCCACAAAATAGGTATCACCCTGACAATAGACGCCAAATAAATCTTCAGCAGATACCACACCAAACCTATCAAACTGCCCCTACCCTTCTGGAAACCTCCCCTAATAACGCGGGAAACGATTACTCTCGGGAAGGAACGACCGGCAACCTCTCTCGAGTCACGACCGAAGCCGAAGTCCACCGAAATTAAACCCCGAGCACAAATTACACGTTTCCCTCATACCAAACAAGGAACTTTTTATGATCAGAGTTCCGCTCCAAAATGGCGAAGTAAAAAATTTTTTAATAGACACCGGAGCGGAAATATCCATCATAAAATCAAGTTCCAACCGAACCAAAACTATACACAACAATATGATTATCTCCAACATCTTCGGAGAAAATATAATCGAATCCACTTCCACTTTAGAAACAATAATATTTCAATCAGAAAGTCATCGATATGAGTTAACACACCCCTTTCATATCTTAGATGGTAAACTTAGTACGGATTTCGACGGAATAATCGGTAACGATTTCCTGAAGAAATACTCATGTTCCATCAACTACGTAAAAAATACTCTGGAAATATATCCATTCACTATATCCGGTTCCACCGTTGTATTCAACACTTCTGAAGGAGAGACTATTGTTGCTCGTCCGCAAGAACAGAGTGATAATACTAAAACGAAAAAAGGAATGTCGGGTGAAATAAGGATTAAACCCAGGAGTGAGCAAATAGTAGAAATACCATTTAACTGCAATAACGATGTAGTGGATTGGAATGGGACAAATTGGACGATTTTGATTGTATTTATGCTCACCCTGAGCAAGGCCCTATCCATAATCGATTAAAGAAACTAGAATCCCAACTCAAACTAGATCATTGCAATTCGGAAGAAAAAACCGAAATTACAAAAATCTGCAGGAACTTCAACGATTTATTCTTTCTACCGGGCGACGCATTAACATACACTAATGCAATTACACACGTACTTGAAACTGAGCCAAACAAACCGCCTATTTTCATACGACCATATCCACTTCCCGAATCTAGCAAAGCAGAGATTCATAAACAAGTCAAGGAAATGCTAGACAACGATATTAAAGGGTGATTTTTTAGCTGGTTTGGTTTTGGCAACACTGGTTTTGACAGCTGACGTGTGTTTAGTACCTTGTGTCACTGTCAAACAGCTTCAGTTTGGTTTGCAATTTAACCATGGATCGTCTTACAAATGAACAACGCTTGCAAATTATTGAATTTTACTATCAAAATTCGTGCTCGGTTCGAAATGTTCATCGCGCGCTTTTTTATCGAAAAATTGTGTTCAGCGATGAGGCTCATTTTTGGTTGAATGGGTACGTAAATAAGCAAAATTGCCGCATTTGGAGTGAAGATCAGCCAGAAGCATTGCAACAGCTACCAATGCATCCCGAAAAAGCCACTGTTTGGTGCGGTTTATGGGCCGGCGGCATTATTGGGCCATATTTCTTCAAAGATGATGCGAATCGCAGCGTTACTGTCAATGGTGAACGCTACCGAGCGATGATAACAAACTTTTTTTTTGCCCGAAATGGAAGTTCTTCACTTGCATGATATGTGGTTTCAACAAGACGGTGCCACATGCCACACAGCACGCGAAACAATGGCGCAATTGCGAGGCGAGTTTGGTGAACAGTTAATTTCACGTTTCGGGCCGGTCAATTGGCCGCCTAGATCGTGCGATTTGACACCATTAGATTATTTTTTGTGGGGGTATGCCAAGGCTAATGTGTATAGGGACAAGCCCGCTTCGATTGACGCACTGGAAGCCAACATCCATGCATTCATTCGTGAGATACCGGCCGATATGTGTGAAAGAGTATGCCAAAATTGGACTCAGCGGATGGGCTACCTGAGACGCAGCCGCGGTCAACATTTGCATGAAATTATCTTTAAACATTAAATTGCAAGGTTCAAACTATCGATTCAAATAAATATTTCATTCATTTTTCGAATTTTTTGTGTTTTTTTTTTTAAAAAAAGTTCTAAACCTCTTAAAAAATCACCCTTTATAAGGCCCAGTCATAGTCCGTGGAATTCACCCCTATTACTTGTTCCGAAAAAACCAGATGCCCAAGGTAACAAACAATGGAGAGTAGTCGTAGACTTCCGGCGATTAAATGACGCAACCGTAGGAGATGCATACCCATTGCCCAACATAACGGACATATTGGATCAATTGGGTAAAGCTAAATATTCCACACTCGATCTAGCTAATGGATTTCATCAAATCCTTGTTGAGAACTCTGACCGAAGTAAAACCGCATTTAGCACTCCCTCCGGACATCTATACATATAATAAAACTGTAGCTGTTTTCATGTGTACGCGGTTGGCGTGAAAACTACTGCACAGATTTCGATGAAATTTTTTTTGAAATGTCCCTTAAGATCTGGAGAAGGACATAGGCTATTCATTTCATTGCTATGCCTATTTTTTTTGGAGCGTTTTTGACCAAAATATGTTTTTTTTTCTGACTTTACTGCCTTTTTATCGCTTTTACTCAAACAATTCTTAACCAATGCAAACAAAACAAAATACCAAAAAGAGCGAAAACTTCCGTAATTATTTTAAGCCATCAATCAGCTTTCTGTGTTATCTATAAGCGAAGCTACAACCCAAAATCTAACACGAAAAAACTAAATTTATTTTCTCAAATCGAAAATTATCAGCAACCATTGTTTTTGATCGCTGTTCTGCTTTGGGGTGGGTGGGTGGCGCACATCGCACAAGCACATACATGCAGTGGCGGACTAAGGGGGGGGGCGGTGGGGGCGGTCCGCCCCGGGTGGCAGACTAATAGGGGGTGCCATCAGTAACAGAAAAATAACTTTGCACACTACTAGTGTGTAGTTTCAACTCTTGAACTCCTTTGGGATCCTGAAAAGGAAAATTTAGATACAAGAGGTGCTGCAACCATACTCTTATCTGCTGTATGCGACTTTACGTTTTTATGTTATCTTTCATTCTGGTTCGATATTTTGGAAGAAGTTGATTCAGCACAGAAATACTTGCAAAAATCCGGGCTCACTCTAGAAAAAAGTGTAATAAAACTTAAGGCACTAGCGAGTTTTCTTCGTGAACACCGTGATGAATCCGTGAAAAAGGCCGTAATATACGCAAGAGAACAATGCACCGACCTAGAAATTTCAATTGAAAGGCGGGGAAGAAGAAAAAAGAAGAAAATTATGCCAGGCGAAAAGGCTCAAGATGCTAGTTTGACGTTGGAAGAGGAAACACGAAGAGCCATGTTAGAATGTGAGGATACATTTTATACTGAACTTGTGCATCGATCTAAGGCCATGGAAGATATTGCGTCAGTTTTCTCAGCTCTTCAACCGAAAATATTGCTGTATGGAACGGAAGAAGAACTGCGGGCTGTGGTTCCAATGCTTACCTCGACATTTACAGAACTTACAGACAACAGTATAATATTGGAAATCCAGCGAATTCGGCGTCACATGGTAGCTTCAAAGATAAATTTAAAAGATGCAGAAATTTGGACAGCCTTTGAATTTTTAAGCTTCATTGTTAAGTGGGATTTTTCAGACTCTTTACCGAGTCTGTCATTGGCGATGAGAATTTATTTAACAATTTGCATCTCAGTGGCATCGTGTGAACGAAGCTTTTCCAAATTAAAATTAATAAAGACTTATCAAAGATCAACGATGAGCCAAAATAGGTTGACTAATTTGGCTATACTTTCAATCGAAACGGAGCACACAAAAAATATAGATTTTAATGATATAATCGAAACATCCAGTACAATAAAAGCACCTTTAAATAAAATATTTGTTCGTGTTTTTTTGTTAAATTTTTCAAGGGGTGAAAGCTTGCTTTACCGCCCCGGGTGTCACTGCATCTTAGTCCGCCACTGCATACATGTCAAGAAAAACTGCGTGAAGTTTTCTCCGATTAGGTGAAACGAAAGAGAAGTAGGCGAGGTGAGTGTGGATGTAATCAACAGCGACAATGTTTTTCTGAGGAAATGCGCAGATGGCCAATGACTTGCGATGACGGGCGTATGGTGGTGTAAATATGTATATTGAGTTTAAGGTTTTTGTTTTTGGGGGTTGTAATACTACCTACATTGATATCTACAGTAAAGAATTGAAGAATTCAAGAACTGAAGACGATATAGGTGAATAAATTTGTTTGAATCATTGTTGATGTGAATACAATGCACTCTATATTATTTCTGTAGTTTCTATAGTAGTATATTTACCTCCTGCGATTCACACGCTCAACCAAATTTAACAAATGAAGTGTCAAAAAAAAGAGATTTTCTTGCTTCTTATTTTTGCATTTTTAGTTTTTTTCAAATATTATCAATTGAAAAAGTCGAACATTTAGTACATTAAATTTCAACTACGCAGTTGTGTAAAAACTATAGGTACTTTTCTTTCATTCATCATGCCCGTACAAGCGACTCCGACACAGACTGTATGACCGTTGCAGCATTCTGAAAAGTCGTATGAAAAAGGGCCAATGAGAAAAAAAGGAGTAATTTCTGCTTATTTCAAATTCGTGAACGATATTTAACAAGTATTGGTTCGTTAAACACTATAATAAAGTTGTGATAGGCAACTGCGTTACATTTGAAATGTTTTTATTTGGATATAAGAGCTTTTGAAATATTTTTAAAGCGCCTTCTCCAACTACAAAAGGGCTTAAATAGCAAAAAGTTGTACCAGGCTCTCGAAAAAAGTTTCAAATCGCAACTTTAGTCGCATAATGGTCACGCTGAATAGCAATTCACAGTAGAGATAGAAAAACTAAGAAAGAATTTTATTTTCAAAATTAGCGGGGGAATTGGATAGGAACGCTAAAGGCTGACGGGCTTTTAATACTTAGTTTATAAATAAAACATTGGGATCCACTTAACTGCGAAAATAAGATTGTTACCTTTGAAATGTTACCTTTTAACGACCGCAAAACCAATTTTTATCAATTTTGGTATAGGGATAGATGGGGGACCTCTGAGAATGACATTCGCTACTTTTTGTCGTGAAAACAAAACGTGAAGGGGATGAAGAATTGGATGCAAGTTTAAATGACGAACCAATTATTTCTCAAGTTAGGGATAATAAAATTCTATACTTTTGGTATAATACCAATGAATTTAAATGTGTTGGCTTAAAAGATAGGATAGTTTTGGACCCGATAAGTGGCGCTGTTGTTGATATAAATATTTTAATTGAGTTACTCGAAGTACCAATTGTACGCAGACTAAGTCGCGGGTACCAGCTATATAAAATAAAAATGTGCAACCGCTGATTTCGAAAGTTGAGTTCATTTAAATTTATTTTCTGACATTCTCGATAGTGAATATTATTCGTTCGAATCTCAAAATACACAAAGTTCATTCGAACGAATACAGACATTCGTTAGAATTGACTATTCGTTCGAATCTGAAAATAAGCATGAATACATATTGCTCTGATAAGCAATTGGTGTGAAACCACGTTTTTTTTTCTGGGACGAGTTCTCGAAGGTTCGGATAGAACAATTTGGCGACGAGGATAAAAAGAAAAAAAAAAAATAGTAAAAAAAGAAAAAAAAAAACAGAATGGCAAATGAAAACGAGCAAAGCACAACATCAAACCGAAGCCGTGGCGGTAATATTGCTCAACATTTCGCGTTTGAAGCATTTGACCGGAGGAAAATTAAATGGAGCAGATACGTGGAACGGCTCGAGACAGCGTTTTCCATGTACAGCGTACCAAAAAATATGGAACTCATTTATCTATTGCACCACATGGGAGCTGAAACCTACGACACATTGTGCGACAAAATCACGCCGGAGAAGGCTACATCAAAGTCGTATAAAGAGGTGGTGGAGCTCCTTGAAAAACATTTCAACCCAGTTCCATTGGAGATAGTGGAAAACTATAAATTTCACATGCGGAGACAGCTAGAGGGCGAGACAATGGAGGACTTCGTTGTGGCACTTAAGAGACTGTCGGCAAATTGCGGATTTGGTGATTATCTAAAAACAGCGCTGAGGAACCAGCTAGTTTTTGGATTGAGTAACAAACATATTCAAAACAGATGTCTCGAAAAGAAGGACCTTACGTTGGAATCAACCCTGGATTTGGCGCGCGGAATGGAAGCATCCGAAAGGGGTGGAGCGGTGATGGGCGGCAAGCTGAGAGATGTGGTGGTGGTCAACAAAATGGCGGCAACATGCAGTAATCAAAATTTAGCTAAAGGTAAAAAGAAATTTGATAATAATAATAATAAATTTAATAGACCCGGTACCAGTTCGTTAAGTTTAAAGTGCTTTAGATGTGGAAACACAAACCATTTAGCAAACGACTGTTTTCATAAGAAATCCATTTGCTCTTTATGCAAAAAAGTCGGACATATTAGAAGAGTCTGCAAGCAAATTCCACAATCAAATTTCTTGCAAGATAAGGAATCTGATGGGGAAATTTGTGAGGCAGAGGTCGAATGCATTTGCAAAACGAAAATTTCCAAAATAAAAACTTCAAGCAGCAACGCGCTTTCGGAATCTTCAAACAAAATGATAATTGTTCTTAACGTTCTGGACACTGAGGTTAAGTTTGAAGTAGATACTGGTTCTTTAGTCACAATTGTAAGTAGAGATAATTTTATTAAGTATTTTGGAAATGATAACTTAAAATTAGAACAACCGGATATACAACTTAAAAGCTATTGCGGAAATATCATAGAGATTTTAGGCTTTCGAAATGTTAAGGTAAAATATAATAAGAAAAAACTATTCTTAAAACTGTATGTGGCAAAAACGCAAAAACATAGTATTTTAGGTAGGGATTGGATTAAGACCCTCAATATAAATCTAAACGAATTCTTGTGTAATATTGAAACAATTTGTAATAAAAATATCAAAGATATGTTAATGGTAAAATATCCCAAGGTGTTTGACGGGTCGGCAGGTAAAATTTTAAATTTTCAAGCAAAATTAAATATGCGCGGAAGTGCTAAGCCTGTGTTTAGGAAGTTTCGGCCTATACCCTTTGCAATTCGAGAATTAGTGGAAAAAAAAATTGCGGAATTGGTCGAAAACGGAATCTTAGTCAAGGTGAATTACAGCGAATGGGCCACACCGATCGTCCCGGTCATGAAGTCGAAAGACAAGGTCCGTCTGTGCGGGGATTATAAAGTTACTGTCAACCCGGAACTACTTATAGATGAACACCCACTTCCAACTACGGAAGAGCTGTTTGAGTCGATGAGTGGAGGGGAGAAGTTTTCTAAATTGGATTTGTCTGGGGCGTACCTACAAATGGAAATAGAACCGGAATCTCAAACGATCTTAACGTTAAACACCCACCTGGGCTTACTTCGACCAACGAGGCTTATGTACGGGGTGGCGTCGGCTCCAGCGATTTGGCAAAAATACATGGAACAACTATTACACAGGATTCGCGGGGTAAAAGTTTTTATAGACGACATTAAAGTGACAGGGAGGACTGATGAGGAGCATTTAAAAAGCTTACACGAGGTTATGAAACGTTTAGACGAACAAAACATGAAAGTGAATTTGGAGAAATGCGCTTTCTTCGAGGATCAGATAGAATATTGCGGTTTCCTCATCGACAAGCGCGGAATACATAAAGCACAATCAAAGATCGACGCGATTCAGAACATGAGACGCCCCCGTAACAAAGACGAGGTTAGAGTATTCGTAGGGCTTATAAATTATTACGGCCGACTTTTCAAAAACCTAAGTACAGTGTTATACCCTATAAATAACCTCCTGAAAAATGATGTTAAATTCCGCTGGGACGGGAAGTGTGAAGAGTCTTTCAAAATGGTAAAGGAAGGAATGCAGTCATCAGATTTTGTAGCTCATTTCGACCCGTCGTTAGAACTTACATTAGCAACGGATGCCTCGCCATACGGGTAGGTGCGGTGTTAAGTCATATATATCCGGATGGCAGTGAGAGACCGGTTATGTATGCTTCACAAACGCTGAACAAAACCCAACAAAAGTACTCACAGGTAGATAAAGAGGCATATGCTATAATTTTTGGAGTCAAGAAATTCTATCAGTACCTGTTCGGTCGCAAATTTACTCTGATCACTGATAACAAACCTATCTCGCAGATATTTTCCCCACATAAGGGCCTCCCAGCGTTATCAACATCAAGGATGCAACACTATGCCGTGTACTTGCAATCATTCCAGTATGACATCGTATTTCGTAAAACTGGCGACCATGGGAATGCCGACGCAATGTCCCGTTTACCAGTGACGGATGAATCTAAATATAGGATGGATGAGGCGGAGGTCATGTGCACCGAACAAATAAATACGTTACCGTTGACTGTGGATGAGCTGGGGAAGGCAACGTTAAACGCAAAGGAGACTGCTATCTTACTGCAAGGATTGAGAACAGGGAAGACAGTGGACAGTGTATATCGATTCGGGATTGATCAAGCAGAGTTCGGACTAAAAGAGAACTGCATTTTACGAGGAATGCGAGTTTATATTCCTAAGTCTTTGAGAAATAAAGTTCTTGAAGAACTACATTCTTCACATTTTGGAGCTACACGGATGAAGGCGTTGGCTAGGAGCTACTGCTGGTGGGAAGGGATTGATAAGGACATCGAAATGACATCTTCAAATTGCCGATCTTGCTTAGAGGTCAGATCAAATCCTAGGAAGGACCAAAGACATTGTTGGCAAATACCCAAGGGGCCTTTCGATAGAGTTCACGTTGACTATGCGGGGCCATTCATGGGAAGACTTTTCTTCATTTTGGTCGATGCCTACTCGAAGTGGCCTGAGGTTTTCGTCGTTCGGAATATGACTACGGAAACAACTATCAACAAGTGTAGGGAAGTGTTCAGTCGATTCGGAATTCCTACAACCTTGGTAAGTGACCATGGTGTCCAATTCACTAGCTACGAATTCCAAAATTTCCTAAAACAAAATGGAGTGGTACATAAAATGGGAGCCCCATACCACCCCGCCACAAATGGACAAGCCGAGAGGTACGTCCAAATAATTAAACAAAAACTTAAATCAATGAAATGTTCACCCGACGAAATCGAAAAGGAACTTTGTAAAATCCTCTTGGACTATCGGAAGACGACACATCCGGCAACAGGGAAATCTCCATCGACGATGATCTTCAATAGGCAAATCCGCTCAAGACTCGACCTAATGATTCCTGGAGATAACAAAACAAGTTGTTTGGGGGCTGGAGCCAGGCGCTTTGAAATTGGTGACCGAGTCATTGCCCGGGAGTACTTGAATCAAAAACAAAAGTGGCGGTTTGGTACGATAATATCAAAATGCGGGATGCTACATTACGAAATAAAGCTGGAAGATGGTCGGATCTGGAGGAGGCACATTGACCAAATTCGGAAGGCTGGGGAAAAATACGATGATTCAAAAGATGATACACCTTTTAACCGCGTGGAACGAGAACAACTACCACACTTGGACTTCAAAAACACAACCGAAACCAGTATTACGGAACCACCCGAGGAAACTGGAGATACACAACCCGAACATCCTAAAACACAGGCTGGCGCACAAGTCGTAAAAGATCATCAGTGTAACCCTAATTCAAATATCGACGAACCGTGTGAACAACCTGGGACCTTAGATATTTCAAATCAAATTAATAGCGATGTTAGTACTAAAGAACCAATTCAGGAGGTTAGCTTAAGACGTTCAAAACGAACAATAAAACCCCCAATAAAACTTAACCTATAAATCTATTAAGAGGGGAAGAAATGTAATGACTATGTAACATACCTGAGCAAATACAAATGTAACTCTAGCTTTAATTTAGCCGCAAGCTATAAGCAATACACCCGTGTAACAGATGACAATGAAATAAAAAGATGGCTTTCTGTTCTTTTTTTTGCTCTGATAAGCAATTGGTGTGAAACCACGTTTTTTTTTCTGGGACGAGTTCTCGAAGGTTCGGATAGAACACATATATTCATTTCATTAACGAATTTGGGCGGAACGAAGTTCGCCGGGTCAGCTAGTTATGAATATAACAGAATGCCGTTCGGATTAAAAAATGCCCCGGCTACTTTTCAAAGAATGATGAACAATGTCCTAATGGGAATGATCGGAATAGGTTGTTTCGTCTATGTAGACGACATTGTCATTTACGGGTCAGATCTCGCCGAACATAACGGCAAGCTAATAAGTGTTCTGACCAGGTTACGACAATATAATCTCAAACTACAACCCGAAAAATGCCATTTCATGCGAAAAGAGCTAATGTACCTAGGACATGTAATAAGCGAAGAAGGAATAAAGCCAGATCCCGAAAAAATTAAGGTAGTGAAAACCTACCCTATTCCTAAAAACGCTAAAGGCATAAAATCCTTCTTGGGATTCACTGGCTACTACAGAAGATTCATAGATAATTTTTCAATTATAGCAAAACCTCTTACAAAGCTCTTGAAAAAGAATGCCCCTTTCAAATGGGACACATTTTGCGATGAAGCATTCACAACACTGAAAAATAATCTGATGAGCCCCCCCTCCTTGCATACCCTGATTTCAGTAAAGAATTTATCATTACAACGGATGCAAGTGATGTTGGTCTAGGAGCCGTTTTGTCACAAGGTTCCATTGGCCAAGACAACCCAATTTGTTTTTCGAGCCGAACCCTTAATGACGCTGAAACTAGGTACACCACAACAGAAAGTGAACTTTTAGCTATTATATTTGCAGTGAAACAATTTCGACCTTACGTATATGGGCGAAAATTCACCATATGTGCGGATCATAAACCACTTCAATGGCTCATTAACCTAAAAGATCCTACTTCAAGATTAGCCCGATGGAGAATTTTGCTAGAAGAATACGAATACAACATAATCTACAAAGCTGGCAAATACAATTCTAATGCTGACGCATTAAGTCGAATACCAACCGTAGCAATGGTAACAACTAGAGGACAACGCCAAAACAACGCAATCCAAAATGCGACAAATCCCTCACAGAGTGGAGATATGCAAATTCAAACACTTTCCAGTTTCACCTTACAAGAGGAGCAGGGGTCTATAAACAAAAACAAATTAATTAAATCCAAAATAATCATATTACCCATAATTGAATCTAAGGAAGAGAATATTATAAAACAAAAAATACCCCAGTTTGTTAAGCCCTCAATAGGAAAAACTATTCCATATCCACAAAACGACGACACAACAATATACATCGCCACCCTTCCCATACCTTATAGAAGCCCCACTGACAGAAAAACTACGGAGGCATGTTGCAAAGAAATAAAAGACCTCTGCAAGAAGGATAATATTCGAATCCTGGGCATAGCACTCCCAGTCATGGAGATCTCATCAAAAAAAATTATAAAACTCCTACTGGAAGACACTTTCCAAGACCAAGATATAAACATTCATATTTTTTTCGACGACATAATTTCTCTTAACAACCAGGAGGAAATAAAAAAGGTTTTGTTTGAATATCATGATTCCCCTCTCGGAGGTCACCAAGGGATTACACGAACTCTTAAGAAAATAAAACGGAAATACTTCCGGCCGACTATGAGTAAGGATATAAAAACCCATATACTTCAGTGTAAATCATGTCAGCAAAACAAATTAAGTAAAAACCACAGGGTACCAATGAAGATAACCACTACAAGCTCCACCCCTTTCGAGCGGGTAGCCCTAGACATTGTAGGGCCCTTGCCCGTGAGCCATGATAATAATAAATATCTGCTCACATTTCAAGACGACTTAACAAAATTCACGGAAGCCATACCGCTCCAGAATGCTGAAGCTTCTACAGTGGCTAGAGCATTCGTCGAAAAAATATTATGTCGTTTTGGCTTTCCAGAATCACTTCTTACTGATCAAGGCACTAATTTCTTAAGCCAACTCTTTAAAGATACCTGCAAGCTTTTGAAAATTAAGAAACTTCAAACTTCCTCCTACCACCCTCAAACCAATGGAGCTCTAGAACGAAGTCACCGTACTCTAACAGAATGCCTTCGACACTATGTCAACAAAGACCCCCTATCATGGGACACATGGATACCATACGCCATTTTTGTTTTTAATACAACCAACCATAGCAGTACTGGTTATACTCCACATGAGCTACTTTATGGATATCCAGCAAGGATACCGAATCCTCTAGAACAAAACCCCCAAATTAGTTACAATTACGAAAAGTATTCTAGCGAGTTGCGAGCACGTCTCCAACACAGTTATCAAATTGCCCGCGAACGACTGCTAACAAAGAAAGAAAAATCAAAAGACTATTACGATATAGGAACTAATTACAAACATTTTAATATTGGCGAGAAGGTTCTCTTAAGAAATCATGTACGAAAGAACAAACTCTCATCACTGTGGGAAGGACCTTACGACGTAACAAACATTATTTCTTCAGAAAATACAGAGATCCAGGTTCGGAACAAAACTAAAATAGTCCATAACAATGACCTTAAATCCTTCACGGAATAAGTCCTATTAAAACTATTCTCAGTTTCCACAAACATACACACTCACAACTCCCTTCAACTATACGACCAACGTCAAACTGGGAAAACCTCATCCTTTCATTATAACCCCTGACCAGCTAGAAATCATATTAACAACAATACTTAAAGAAATACCAAATAACACTAAACTACCCATGACAATAAAACAATACGATATTCATTTATATATTTATACAAAATATGTCCAATAACAGCCTCAATTCAATCTAAAAGGATCATCCACGAAATAAAACTACTACTAGCGTACCCGTGTGAGAACTCTCACATATGGAAACCGGAACCCATCACTTTCTTCATACAAGTTAGAGATGTTAGCAAAACATTTATTTAATACTATAAACTTTTTTAAATTTATATATTTGCGAATATATAATATTTTATTTACAACACTTCTTTAAAAACAACATTAGAAGTAATAATAAAATCTTCCTTAACAATTTGTTTTTCGCTTTCCTTAATGGATACAAATATATTTGAAAATGCTTTTACCCTAGAGAAAGCTACATAAAGTTGCCCATGAGAGAACACGGGATCTGGTAGGTACAAACCTGCTCTCTGCAATGTCTGACCTTGTGACTTATTAATTGTCATAGCATAGGAAATCTTAATTGGGAACTGTTTTCGGGTCATATTGAACGGGATTGTTGGATCTGATGGTGTTAGAGATATTCTTGGAATAATAACAATTTTCCCGGAATCAATAAGTTTGGCAGTAATAGTGAATTGATTCATTTGACTAATGACCATTCTCGCTCCATTGATAAGACCTTCTCTAGCGTTAAGGTTTCTAATCAGCATAATAGTTGTGTTTTTCTTTAACACTAATTTGTGTGGTGGAAGGCCTGAGTGATTCACACTATTCAGGAATTCAACAGGATAAAGTTGTTCTGCAGAGTTATCCTCACTCTGAATGGAATCACAACTGTAATAAATTTTTGCTTCGCCTTGAACAACATTTTGTACAACGTAATCGTTAATCTTGTCGCAACTTTCATTTTTTGGACACAAAATAGCACGATCTAGAAACTGCATAACATTGCTTTCATTTATAAAATGAGTATCAAAAACTTTATATACTAAGTCGCTATCAGGAACATAACAATGCTTAGGAATTTTTATTGCATCTGAAGATATATCTGTCTGAAGTTCAAGGTCTCCATTTCCCAACTGTAATAGCCAATTGCTGAAGGTGGGATCATCTTTTGCCCGCATGTTTTGGGTTAATTTTCTATTTTGAATTTTGGACCACAGATGAGATTGCTTCACATTACTTTCAATGATAGTAGTTCTGTTGCCGTGCCTTACAACTGGAAGGACCTGTCTGAAATCTCCACCAAAAAGAATCATCTTTCCCCCAAAGGGAGATGGGCTGTTACAGATTTCTTTCAACAGGCGATCAACGACTTTCAAAGCATCTTTAGGGACCATAGAGACTTCATCCCAAATAATTAAATAAGCTTGTCGGATGTCGTTCGCTTGCTTTGAATACCCTCGAATGCTTGATACTGATGTATCCAGGATTGGCACCGGCAATTTGAACAGTGAATGACATGTTCGACCACCTTCTAACAAACTTGCAGCAATACCTGTCCAAGCGACACATAAAACAATCTTGCCTTCTCCACGCAGGATACAGCATAACGTGCGGTAAAGAAACGTTTTTCCTGTTCCTCCTGGTCCATCGATGAAGTAAGATTGTCCTTTGCCGCGTTTCAAGTCCAACAAAATTTCGTCTGCAAATTGCCGTTGCTCGATATTCAGCTTGTGGTAAGCTAACAGGCCTTCCGTCTTTTGATCGTCGACATTATATGTATTATTTCCCTTTTCTTCGCAATAAGTTGGTTTTGGTAACCCAAATTGTTCACATGCTCTTCCGTGCTGCCGAAATATTTGTTCCAGATGCCCTAAAGCTCGGTCGGCACTTATTTTTTCATCATGTTGTCTTGCGAAATCTTCAGATAAAGGTAGTCGAAATTTTTCCCAGAGTTGAGCAACATTTCCCGGCGAGCAAAAAAGACAGATAACAGCAAAAAGTTGACGCAGGTGAAAAGGCATCTTAAAGCTCACTGCCTCTTGTAAGCATTGAACCCATTCTTGATCATTTTCTAACAAATGCAACCTTTCGGCAGCTTCTTGAAATGATTCACAGAGTGCTCCATCAATGGTTCTGAGATTTTCGTAACTCTGCGGACCCTTAACATGCAGAAGTAGGAGCCGTAAAGATTGTCTATCACGGTCAATGGGGCTTACAGTGAACATTCGTCCAATAACGTTTGAAAGACGTTTTCGCGTATTCCACATGCTGTTGGCCCAAGTATAGTGCTCCGGTATTTGGTGGTATAAATATTGTCGAGCAGCCTCATCGCACTGACACAATTTGAAGAAAGCTGTAAGCTTTGTTTCTTTTTCTAAGTTTGACTGCAGTTCTTGTCCTTCTTCAAAGTAAACAGTTTGTTCGTTAGGTAGGTGCACAGGCAGTCGTTGAACAGAATGAGAGCGATCGAACAAATGTCTCTCGTGAAGCCGCCACATCGCCTCTGGGGGACTAACATAACGACAATTTAAGAAGAGATTAACCTCATCCAAAGTTATGTGTTGTTGACCTTCTGCATTAGTTCGCAAACATACAGAAGCACAGTCATGTCCTTTGTATATATATTTATATAAGTATTTGACTGACCTTATTGAAGAGCATACCTCAACATTGATATGTGCTTCGTATTTAAGTGACAGATAAGCATTATAAGGCACAATCCAGCGGTTATCAACTTCATGAATCCCAACAGAAATTGAAATCCCATTATCTCTTCGGCGGTACATAGGATAGCCATTAATGTTTACATTTGTTTCACTGGCAAAATTTTTTGGATATCCTTTGCTACACTTTCCATCTCGCATGCAGGGACTATTTAAGTTCAATGCTCCGCAGGGACCATGTACCATGCTTTGCTTGACAATGTTATATAACCGAGGATTTTCGTCGTAATTAGGAATTTCAGCGCAGACAATTAAATCTACATGTTCTCTGTCACGCATCTTATCTTGTTCTCTTAACATAAAAAGAATATGAGCATGGGGTAACCCTCTTTTCTGAAACTCGATTACATATACAAAAGCTATAACAACGCCTAAAATATCATTTTTGAACAGATCGTTTAGCAAAGACTTGAGCTTTAAATGAAATATTCGAGTAACCATATCTGGCCTGTTCTCTACCTTTTCATATGGCTTTAATTCCGATGTGATTTCTGTCCACTTTGGGTTACACGTAAATGTAAGAAAAATGTCTGGTTTACCAAAGCGAGTTACTATAGTCATTGCATCTTGATAATTTTGCAGCATATTTCGTGGACTCCCCAAAAATGTAGATGGAAGCACCACAGGAACTCCTGCTTGAGCACCAATTCGATGTGCATCACTGTTTATAAAATCAATCAATCCTTTGTAACTCTCTGCTCGAAGTTCCTTTTGACGTGATCTTATAAAAGCAATGCGTGAGCCTTCCACTTTGACATAGCTATCCACTACGTATTGTTGGAATAGTTTACCTGATGAATGAATAAGGTTAAAATTTCCTCTTACAGCAAGCCGATAGCAGTAATATTGTAACTGCGTCGTTGCATATCTAACCGTTGTCCTAAAAATATCAACATGCTGCATACCAGGTCTCCATCCACTATCACCACATGGAAATAACATTGGGTAGCACATTGGATCGCAGTGAGGATTTAGATATGATATCTTAATTAATGACCCGGATGACTTTGAATATACGACAAAGTCGAATTTTCCTGGTGGGGCACCATCTGTACTTGTAAATATAGCTGCGACTTCACTTTCTCGAGGAGCATTATATCGTCTTGGATCAAACGCATTATCAGTGGAAAATATCAAATCAACATTAGACGCACCCACATCAGAATTCTTTATAAACTCAAAGAGTTGAGCATAAGGATTGTTACGTTCCAACATTGATTGCAAAGTTCTCATTATCTCCATATCACAGGCTTTGTTGGCTACATGATCTAAACGGTGCTGCAATGCCTCCTCTGCATCTAAAATAAATAAGCCTGCATAAGACGGAGTTTGTCCTTGAAGGGGTTGTAAGCTACCAGCGAAGTGATATAATTGACCATGTATTTTGAAACAAAAAGGTCCTCTTCCTGGCAAATTTATAAAGTTTACTTGAATAGAAGCAAATGCAAGTGCATTGTTGTATTGGCGTATGTTTTTCAAGTAATTATTGGTTTTTTGATTGTTTGCTTCAATTAAATTCTTTAGAACATCACAGACAGCAATCTCAGGCAGCTTTACCTTACCCTTGTGGCAACAAATAGATGAAGATTCCCCAAAAAATAATTTAGCACCACAGTGAATGCAAAGGATGTTCATGGAGCCAACTGAGTGTATATTAACCTCATTGTCATTGCGCATAATCCATGCAGAACAATAACTTACCGGTAATCTTTGCTGAGCACGTTTTCGGTTTATATCATCTTTCAAGCTGTTGTTAACTGAATGTATTGGCTTATTTGATACAGCTGATATAGAGGTCTGTACTATTGGTTCATTTGATGCTGTTGATGTAGATGGCTGTTCTGAAATGGTTATAGGTGATGTTTGGGGTACCGGTTGTTTATTATTTATATAAGGTTTCTTGTAGCGACGCATGTTGGTTAGCCTCCACTGTCTTTGAGATGAATCTTCGTTCTTTACTATCTGCTTCAAGTGAAGTCGTTCAGTAGAAATGCACAAACGTTTTCTTCGGGGCATTATGAGAAACGTTGTGAAATAAAATATTGCTGTTGAATAAGTAAATGATTGAGTTTGAACCATTTATGTGTATCGCTGAACTTACTAATTGAATTTTGATTAGTTATTTATTATTTTTGTTAACCCAAAGTCGTAACTCAAATTCCGTCAAAAGCATTACAAATAACCGAAACAATTTACATTGAGAAAGTAAAAATCTTCAAGCTCAAGAAAGTGGCAATGTCACAACCGCAATCACACTTCACACCTACAAATTTGTACACAACTGCGTAATTGAAATTGAATGTAGTAGAATTGAACTTTTTTAATTGTTAATAAATAATAATCACCTAGAATCTCTTTTTTTCTGACACTTAGCTTGTTCAGATTGGTTGATCGTGTGAACCATAAACTAAGTATTAAATACATAGACCGTCAGCTCCCGCGCACCTACTCGATTCCCACCGCAAATTTTGTAAAGAAAATTCTCTCTTAAATTTCCTGTCTATGCATACGTGTGCAGCAGCAAAAAAAGAAATTCTAATTGGCGGGAGAAGTAAAAAAAATAATGACACTCAGCAGTGTTCCTACATCGTGGTATTTCTACCTTTTTGTGGGAATTACGATTTCCGAAAAGCTTTCCACGCGTTAAAGGAAAAAACATCAAAATTGTGTGAATATCAGCAATTTGACTACAAAACATTCAAACTACATTTCACCATGAATATAAACGCACTAAATGTACATAAAAAGGAGATTTGCCTTTAGCAACAATTTCTAGTACCAAAAAAATTCATTATATAATTAGCAAACTGCGATTTTAATACTCAAAATTAATTTAATGTGATTTTCTTTCCGAACAATACAAATTTTACTTTTAAAGTACGGTTTGTTTCATTAAAAAATCGAGGGAATTTGAGTTTAGTGAAAAGGGAACTATTAATACGCTTCGTGGTAAAAATAAAGAGAGAGCGCTAAGAACACTGCTGAGAGTTAGTGTATTTGGTAAGTTTCTGTCAGCTGATGGATGCGTTCTGAGAGTTTAAATTCGTTGTTTTATTTCACCACGAAAACATGCATTTTACAAAAAGCTTAAAGCGGATGTAATATAATGGAATAAAGTGTGAAAAATGCATTCGTTAAAATAAAATAAGTTATTTTTGTTCCTATAATTATTATGTCCGTTTTCGTTTATTGTTGTTGGTAAGAAATTATTTCGCCTAAAATGTCGACAGAAAAACGGTAACCAATATAAAGATAAGCATTGATTAAGAACATTCAAATTTAAAATATGCTCTAGGGAAAGATATAAACATTTCTGTGTGGGTATGATTTTTGAGTTATACTGCGCGTAATAATAACAAATTTAATATCGACTTTAAATTTACGGAAGCTCACATTTGCAAAAATTTGTATGGAACATATATAACCACTGTGAACTACTCGTGCTTAAATTTAGTAAGGCCCAATCTTTTCATGAAAATTCCGTTTATTAATGGGAAAAAAAATTAAAATTTATTAAAAAAATTGATACAATTGACATAACTAAAAACTAAATTTGATATGAATTGCGTGAGCCCAGAATATTAATAATTTTGTATATATAATAAAACAAAAAGTCTAATAGACACAATCAACGAAAATTTATTTTCTTTCATTTATGACCATTGTTCTGTAATTATAACATCGATATATTTATCACAAAAATGATATGAATTGAAAGAAAATGCTTAAAAAGTATCGATGCGAAAATTTATTTATTTAACTCAGAAGCATTTTCTTTCAATTCATATCGCTTTTGTGATAAATATAATTATCTATGTGATAATAACAGAACATGGGCACTGATATGTCTCACGCATTTAAGTTTTGCTGCTTACAATTTTCTTTTAATTCCTACGATTCAAAATCATTACCTAGTAATCAGATTATATTTTTATATCAATAAGCTTTTTTTTATTTTTGTCAATGATTCATAAGTTCATCGATTTCCATTGTTTACAAAAAAATGTAAACATCCCGTACTATATAGATTATCTTGGTAAAATGAAAGCAATCCTAATAGTATATACCTACCATGCGTTTTAATATAATTTTTTACTAAATTCACCACACCATACCCACCGTTTTCTTAACACGTCCCGATAACGGGCAATTATTTGAATTATTTGAATTTTTTCCAATGTTACCACGGAATAAACACCGAAAACAGCTTGTAGGCAAATTCTCTTAAGTTGAAAGAGCTGACGCCTGACGGTCTATTTAATACTTAGTTTATGGCTCTGTGTCTGTCTGTCATTTTTACGACTGTACTCTCTTCGGCCGTCGACTCTCTTTTGTGGCGTCATTTGAGGGTATATTATGATGAATGAAAGAAAATTTGTACAAAACTATTGCGTAGTTGAAATTGAATGTAGTAAAATTCAACTTTTTCAATTGTTAATATTTAAAAAAAGTAAAAATGCAAAGATAAGCACCTAGTAAATATCTTTTATCTGACGCTAAATTTGTTAAGATTGGTTGAGCGTGTGAACCGCAAGAGGTAAATATACGACTATAAAACTACAGAAATAATATAGAGGGGATTACCATTTAAAGAAACATACCATTTATTTAAGGTAGTGCCATTTCCCTCTAAAATTCAAGACAGATTCGTATACATTCAACCCCGCATAAACTACCTAACTATAGACTTTGACAAAAAACATTTTTATGACTTAACGTCTACTGATATCAACAACTGCATCAGGCAAACCGACAGCCTACTATTGTGCCAGATGACACACCCACTATACGACTTCAGCTCTAATCAAGACCATTGCGAAATCCAACTCTTGCGCAGAGATATTAAACCACAGACCTGTATCGTACAAGAATCCACTCAAACAGCTGTGTGGATACAACTCTCACAACCAGGCAA
The DNA here is from genome assembly GCA_948293265.1 of Cheilosia impressa. Taxonomy (NCBI): domain Eukaryota; kingdom Metazoa; phylum Arthropoda; class Insecta; order Diptera; family Syrphidae; genus Cheilosia; species Cheilosia impressa. The sequence continues at coordinate 60,624,472 of OX411880.1, forward strand.
ATGGTTATTTTCCACGCGCGAAGATTACATAATGGACGAGGTCTGTGGAAATCAACTAATCCCACATACACTTTCCGGCACCGGTGTAGTAGAACTGTCAGGACAATGCTACCTTCGCAGTAAATATCTAACTATTTTTGGCCATAATTTAGGAAAAACTATTCTAAGAAACGCATATATTCCTGCTATAAACATTTCCGTACTGGCACCAATAGGCAAAAAACCTGCTCAAATTTGCGATAACCCAGCCAACTTTTTAAAATACGATGACGACAATATGTTAAAGAAACTAACCGCAGATATCAAAAACTTAGAAAGTGGTGAAAGAGCAGGTATAGAAACATTAAGCAAACATGATATACATCATTATACGCTGACTTACACTACTCTAACAATCCTATTACTCGCAATATGTATCATAATCAGATACCTCAGGGGCAGGAATATTGAAACTCCAAAAATTGACAATTTAGAAATGCAGATACCTCATACAAGCATATTCCCCGATCCTAACCCTAGTGTAAATATAAAAACCACCCCAACAAATCTTTCTCCAAATCCTATTCCCAGAATGGTACTTACTACCAGAGATAAAAAAAAAAATAAAAAATATATATGCTAAATATTTATATAATTAAATGAAATTTTATAAATAAGTAATTGAGTATAATCAAAATTCTTATATTATTTAAAGTATATTAAAAACATTATAAAGTAAAATGTTACACAAAAATAAACTGTTATATGACTAAATAATATATTTTAAATAAAAGTTTATTAAATAACATATTCTATCTCTTGGGATAAGAAAGCAGTTAAACTCTCCCTTGGGAAGTACTGCAAATAAATTAAAAACATTATGAAGAAAAATGTTGTGCTAAAGATTACAATTATAAGAAAACGAAACAAATACTGTAAAACCACAAACTTCTTCAAGGGTGGAATTGTTTTTAACTCCTAAGTTAGTTCTTTATTAATATTATATATTTCTTCTAATTTTACTCCAAATTTCTGCTAATGCAGAATTTTATTAAATTATTGTTAGTTTTTCCTCGTCACACCAAAGCCTACTTGCAGAAAATTCTAACCCTTCAGGTAAGAATTTTCTTTTTCTAAGGGGGGTGGGATGTTGTGATCCGCACAACCATACCCTACTCATGACCTACCCTAATCATCACCTTCTCACTAGCAATCCATTTCATAGATTACCGGAGCATACGGCTATTGATAGGTCATTTGCGTTGTTTTCATTTGTTCTTCCATTTACCCAAAAACGCCACCCAAGCGCAATGAGTCAAGTGCATACCTACCCAATACGATACACACGTAACCCAACTCCGATTGCACAGCGGCACGCCGACATATGGCAAAACTGCAATAGTTGCATATCGGAGGAATACTACGTTGTGCTATCGGGGAAGTAATAATAATTTATGAATGGATGACACTTGACACCAGCGTAAGGCAAATGACACCCAAGATGTCATTTGGGTACTTTTAATGGGAACGGAAAACAATTAAGCAATACCTTAAAATAGCGCGTATGCACATATGGCACCAATGGCGCGTGGAGGGGAAATATAGGAGATGGGTCATGACCAAATAATAGTATAAAAGGCAAAGGTTGTGACAAGGAAAATCAGAGTAGAATTTGAGAACTAAGCATAGAAGGTCGCAGCGACGCTAAAGACGGCGGACCAATTATAAGTATTAGAATATCAAGTATTATAAATCAATAAATAAAGTAAACTCAGAGTCGCAGCCCAGCACAAGACAGCGGGCTCTGCAGTAAAAACCCAACAAAAGCATTTTATTAAATTTTACTCTCCGTCCGATACTCTTTTCCCATCGGGAAAGCACGGTATCGCCGACGTAACACGGTGAAAAAAAAGCTGTGGACATTCTTTGTTGCATTCACCTGCGGATGTAAAAATCGAAATTAATACACCATTATTAATTATTTAAATAAACTTACCCAATTTACCTTCTTCTCGTCGTCTTTCGTTTCGTCCGATTTGTTTATTGTCCTCATGTCATTTTGACATCCCAACAAAAATTCCCTGAAATACCCCCAAGGGAAATTAAACAAAGTGATGCCAAGTCGATGGTTATTTCAGGTCCTATAGCTAAGAGAATATGAGCAGGATAGGCTTAGAACAGGTTATAGGAAGATTGGAATTACTCTCTAGCGGCTTATTTTGATAGACTGCATGGAGAGTTAGAGGAACCATATAATGAGAGAAGCGGAACCGATTCTTATATGATTCTGACCTAGTAAAGACACTGTATGCCCAACCGCCGCACAGTAAAGTAGAAGAGTGCAGTGACAGTGCAATTAGCCAAATTTAATAAAATATAGTTTGTACAGTGGTGTTAAAAGTATTGGAAATTTTTAAATTTTTATTAAATTCTAAAACAAATTTATCATATAATTAAAAGGAATCCGGTAAGGAAATTTTGTTTTGTATATTTTGATTGCCATATATTTGAAGTCTGCATTTTAAAACAGGTAGTGCGAATTATCTACGAAACTCATCAAGGCGATCACGGACTAGTTCAACAAAAGAACCGTGATCGCCATATTTTTTTTAATAAGTGCCATAGTTCGAAATTCATCGTTTAACGAATGCCATAAAATCGAGGTGTAAGAACGCGCCATAAAATTTGTAAATGCGATACAATTCGTGTTAAGTGGAACAAAGACAAACATTTTTTATTTTAATTAATTGCAATCGGTTGTAAGAAATTTCGTCTCCAGGTCATCCCGAGTTATTTTCCTTTTTTTTTCGCGTAAAAGCTGTCACAAAGAACAGTAAAACCACCTAAGAAGAGCTCATTTTAGGTAGGGCATCGGTAGAGTTATTTAGGGGCTTGAAAGTTACACATGATCGTGGGATCGACGTAGGAAACTTAGTTTCATTCCTTTTATTTTCGCATTTCCTTTTTTATTTTTAATTGTTCGTTGTAGTTTAATTAGTTCATTATTTTTAAGATTTTAGCAAAAATGTTTAATTTTTCTTTATTGATTTTCATGTAATTATTTATTAATTTATATGTATGTTGTTTCCTTTTTTTTATAAGTCTTAGTATTTACCAATTTTATGAATAAATCACGCTTTGATTATGAAAACGGTCTGTGTCCATTTTGAAGCGCCACAGTGCCAGATGTCGTGGTAAATTTTGAATTTTCAGGGGGTGCCTAGGAGGTGACAGATATACTCTGGCGACGATGGGGTAACCGATGACATAAAGGTACTGTTCTTTGGGGAAATCCAAAATGGCCGCCGGATTTCCATGGTGGGGAGGGACAAGGCCATCGCTGAATAACACCACAGCGCCCTCAGTGTGGTAAGACCAGTCCGTCCGTTGTATTTAGATTTTGTTTTATTGGCATGTTTTATGTTTTGTCGTAGGCTTCGTCGTGTAGCGGGGACAAGAACCACCCCATTCGGCGAGCTTAGCCGTGCTTCGCCAGCATGCCGCGCTCTTCGCTCTCGACCCTCATTCCCTTTCTATTCCGATCCTATCCTTAAGTCCCATCCACATCCTTGCTTCCGATCACACATCCGCTCCCAGCGTCCTCTACATTCCACCAATAGGCCTATTACAAATGGCGCCCAACGTATTTTTTTGTTTGTTCTTGTCCAATGTTCGTCCTAGTGTTTTGTCCACAATTGTTCTTGTTGCCATCATCAAGGGATCCGTTAGTCTTTAATTGGATAGTTCTTCAACATGCCATATTGAATTGCGACGGATGGCATTGATGATGACAACAACAACAATTGGCATCTGTTTTCGTCTTGTCTTTCTACTCTTTACTTTTAAATGTAAATTTTACTTTCCTATCCAAAAATTTTAAATTCTTTTTCTATTTGTTTCGTCGTAATTTCACGAGTATAGTGGCCGTGTTTGATGTCTTTTTAGTTATAACATGTAGCACTGTCTCATCTTTCAATATTTTAACTCTCTCTTTCATGTTTGTATATTGGACCATCTCATGTCTTCCAACAAATGTCCTTTGGCATGTTTGGAATTGCGGGGATGTGAAGACATGCAGTTTGTGCGTCCTAGTCTATATAAGTTTGAACTTTTATCACACTGAGGGATCCGCAATAACATCGTCCGTCCGCAGTCTTTTATCTCAGCTATTGTCATCGGTTTGACCAGCAAAACCCCTCAATACCGCCAGAGATTACAATCCGAAGCACCCCTAATATGACATATACACACCGATTAAATCGAAATACAACCATATTATTTTATTATATCGCTTAATTAGCACACCAATACTTAAATATTTTATTTTTAGTTCAATATAGTAGAATATTTCTTCTTATATTAAGATCATTTTATATAAACCAATTAATCCTAACTATAGATAGATATATTTTCTGCACTTAACTACACTTGCTTGGCAACATTTTGTTTTTATCGTCTTGGTCGTCCTTTTGTTGTCTTTTGTCTTCGATAGTTTTGAAATGAGTTCATCTGAAAGAGATAGGAACAGGGACAACCAAAAGAATAGAAGAAGTATTGAATTTGATGAAAATAGAATACTTACGCGTTCCGCTACTGCACAAAAAAATCAAACAAATTCTAGTACAATGCCGAAAGTTCAGCATAGTCCCCATGCTGATTCCACTGCACAAACAGCGTCAGTACGGCAGTTCGCCTTTCCTCCCCCAACTCTCGTATCGTCTGATCAGAGTAGCTCTTCAGAATCTATACCCGCTCCATCTTTTAGTAGCCTGAGTCAAATGGGTGCGGCTAGCATTGAAGCGCAGGACCATAGCCTCGATACTATAGTCGACCTAAGAGAAACAGGAAACATTGTGAAAGATAATCAAGAAAACAATGTCCAGAACAGCGATAAAGAAACTTACCTCATTTCACCCGCATTGACATCTGCTATAAATTTAGCAGTGGCTAATGCTTTCGCCGCTTGTCATACTTCTCTTAGAAATGAGATTTCGGCTAATCTAAGAAGAGATATGAAAATTAGTATATCAGATATAAGCAAAGATTTAGGTAAAGTTAATTGTACACCCCCTCCACATGCAGAGATAGTAGTGCCGGCAGCAATGCCAGCCAGTATTCAAACCCAGGTTCAGCATCCTCAGCCACAACATGCACACTTATTATCGCAGCTTAATGCGGAATCAAGACCATTCGTTCCAGCTGGTTCGCACAACCCTAGGAGAAATAACCATTCTAGGGGAAGCAATAGGGCATATCACCGAGAGACCAACCAACAACATCAGGTGAACTCCCAAAATTTCACTCCGGGTTTGTACCCAAGTCCTCCGTTGTACGCTCCCAATGTAAATCCCCAACTAAACGCACGAGGTCCGATTAAAATTGATAAATGGGGTATATGTTTCGACGGGAACCAAGAAACCCTAACAGTGGAAGATTTCATTTTTCGGCTGGAAGTTCTCCAACGCCAATATGAATGTTCATGGTCTGAGATTTTGCGAGATTTTCATCTGCTACTCTCAGGTACCGCCTACGAATGGTATTGGCAATATCAGAGAACGAATTACACGCGCGGAGTGGCCAATACTTCGGGAGTCCTTGATCCGACAGTTCCATAATACAAAATCGGACTTTGAGATTATCCGTGATATAATGGATCGCAGGCAAAGTATCTGGGAGTTGTGTGACGATTTCTTCGCTGCAATCTCGAAACTCAGATCACAATTACGGGTACCAGTACCAGAGGCTGAGTTGGTTAGAATAGTAAAAAGAAACCTCAACGATAAAATAGGCAAGTTGATATTTCCCATGTCGATATTCTCCATGGATCAACTCAGACATGCATGCAAGGAGGCTGAAAACGCTTTTCCAGTAAGGGATGTACCCAAACATCATAGGCACCCAGCTAAATATGTAACACATGAGATTGAGTATGTCGAAGATGCTGCTTATGATGGAGATGAACAAGTTGCGACAATACAGTATGCTGGTGCCCGGCCAAAAGCCTATGCCAAATCCGCAGAACCAAGAGTGCTAACTTGTTGGAACTGCAGGGCTGAGGGACATACATTTATGGATTGTTCATCTACAACGCGTAACATTTTTTGCTATAGGTGTGGAAAAGAGGGTGTAATAACTCCTAATTGTAGGAAATGTATTTCGGAAAACAGGGTGAAGAACGTGATATCATCGGGGGAGTCGCGTTCGACCCAGTTCCCCGAGAAATAGGCAAACAAACAGAAGAAGCAATTCCGGAAACACCGCTGGGTCAAATTAAATTACTGAGAAGAGAAGAAAAAGCTGATTTAGAGGACACTAAGAGGAAAAGTTTTGTAATTAGACCACTTCATGTTAGACTTAGGGAATATAATAGGATTAGAGATAGAATTTTTAAAGTTAACGTCAAAAAAGTGTCCCAAAGAATCTTAAACACAAGAAAGAGATACCAATTGAGAAAGGAAGCTGGAAAGAGCATATCGTCAACGGTAATAGATACTTCTCAACAGACCCGAGACCATATGCCAAGATTAATATCGCTGGGAAAGAAGTTTTTGGCTTACTAGATAGTGGTGCCAGTATAAGCATACTAGGTAAAGGGTGTCTAGAATTTGTTAAAACGATCGACTTACCAATTTACTATTTTAGATCCGAGGTTAAAACGGCGGATGGAAAAAATCAGTCCATCAATGGTAAAATCCTGGCTCCAGTGGTGTACAAAGGTCACAGCCAGATCATAACATTTTACTTGGTCCCTAGTTTGGACCAAGAACTTTACTTAGGGGTGGACTTTTGGAAGTCGTTCCAGATAGCACCTAATATAATAAGCTCAATCTCAATTTCAAATATTTCAAACGATACTGATACTCACCAATTATCTTTTGAACAACAGGGTAGGTTGGAAGCAGTCAGTTCGAAGTTCCTCTGTTACACCCAGCATGGGCACGGAAAAACATCTTTAGAAGAGCACGTCATCGATACCGGAGAGTCGGAACCTGTAAAGCAGCGTCACTACCCCGTTTCTCCAGCGATACAGTCACTTTTGTATAATGAAATCGACAGGATGATAAGTCTCGGCGTTATTGAGGAGAGTGAAAGTCCTTGGTGTTCACCCGTTGTCCTTATACGGAAGCCAGGCAAAAATCGACTTTGCCTGGATTCTCGTAGGGTGAACGAGCTAACTAAGAAGGACGCATACCCTCTCCCCCATATCGACGGACTTCTCAGCCGACTTCAAGACACTTATTTCATCAGCAGTGTCGATTTAAAGGATGCCTTTTGGCAAATACCGCTGGAAAGGCGGAGTAGGGAGAAAACTGCTTTTACGGTTCCTGGAAGACCCTTATACCAATTCAGAGTCATGCCTTTTGGGCTGTGTAATGCGGCCCAAAGGATGTGCCGACTGATGGATAAGGTTATTCCTTCGCGGTTGAAAGATCGTGTCTTCGTGTACCTCGATGACTTGCTAATTATCGCGCCCGATTTCGAGACCCATCTCGCGTTGCTTGAGGAGGTCGCTCAGTGCCTGCGGAAGGCTAACCTAACCATCAACTTGAACAAGTCGAAGTTCTGCTTCAAAGAGCTCAAATACTTGGGTTTTATAGTTGGTGGTGGGATGCTCAAAACCGATCCCGCTAAGGTTGAAGCGATCGTCGACTTTCCGGTTCCGAAGAACCCAAAACAGGTACGCAGGTTACTTGGCCTCGCTGGGTGGTACCGACGGTTCATAAGGGACTTCTCCAGCCTGACTGCCCCATTAACTGACACTCTGAAAAAGAGAAATGATAAATTTAAAATAACTGAAGAGGCTCTGGAAGCATTTGAAAGGCTAAAGAGAGCATTAACTACAGCTCCAGTACTCACCCATCCAGATTTTGCTAGAAGATTTTTTATCCAATGTGATGCCTCTGATCTGGGAATAGGTGCGGTCCTATTTCAGATAAATGATGCCAAAGAAGAATCCCCTATAGCATACTTTTCCCAAAAGCTAAATAGTTGCCAGAAGAACTACAGCGTTACGGAAGAAGAATGCCTGGCTGCGGTAATGGCTGTCCAAAAATTCCGTCCCTACGTTGAAGGAATGGCATTTACCATAATTACCGACCATTCTAGTCTAAAATGGCTGATGGCGCTTAAAGATTTAAGCGGTAGATTGGCGAGATGGAGCCTTAAGCTACAGGCTTTCAATTTTGAAATAGAGCATAGGAAGGGCTCATTAAATGTAGTACCGGACACCTTATCGCGGGCTTATGTCGATAGCTTGGACATTGAGGAAATTGCTCCACTCATTGACCTCAATTCCAAGGAGTTTGAGTCAGATGAGTATCTTGATTTGATCGAGACCATCAAAGATCATCAAGAGGAACTGCCAGATCTGAAAGTAGAGGAAAACTTCGTATACAAGAGATCACTGCCACCTACGGGAGACGAGTCCACTGTTGAACATACCTGGAGGTTATGGATTCCGTCGGGTCTCACCGAGGAGCTGATTTCTCGGGCGCACAACCCTCCAAAAGCGTCCCATGGTGGCATCGCGAAAACCTTACACAGAGTTCGCCAATACTTCTACTGGCCTGACATGACTGTTCAAATTCGTCGATACGTGTCCGATTGTGATATCTGTAAACAGTGCAAGCCGTCAAACCTCGTGCAACGTCCTCCAATGTCTTCTACGTTTTGTACCGATCGTCCATTTCATAAATTGTACATTGATTTCTTGGGACCGTACCCGAGGTCCAAGTCGGGTAACTCTTATGTTTTCGTAGTTCTCGACCATCTGTCCAAGTACGTTTTTCTGAAACCTCTGAGAAGCGCAAATTCTTCAAGTATTGTCCGTTTTCTGAAAGATGAGGTATTTAACATGTTTGGTGTTCCTAAAGTTATACACTCCGATAATGGGAAACAGTTTCTGTCAAAAGACTTCCAGAACCTTTTGTCACTTTTCGGAGTGCGACACTTAAAAACTGCAAATTATTCGCCTCAATCGAATGCGTCGGAGAGAGTCAACAGAACTCTTTTAGCAGCCATAAGGTCTTACCTCAAAGAGGATCAACGCAACTGGGATCTTCATCTCAGCGACATAGCATGCGCTCTAAGAACTTCTGTCCATAGCTCCACCGGTGTGTCACCATATTTCGCCCTTTTTGGAGTAAATATGATGACACATGGAAGTTGCTATGAACTAGCAGAAAAACTGAATGCAGTCGAAGACGGCGAACTGTTGACCCTCTCCAGACAAACTCGTTTGCAGTGCCTGCGTGATAAAATCAAACTAAATATACAAAAGGCAAATGAAAAAAGTGCAAGGATATACAATGTGCGAACTCGAAACACTCGCTTTGTACCAGGGCAAGAGGTTTTCCGAAGGAATTTTATCCTTAGCGATTCCTCAAAATACTTATCAGCCAAACTGTGCCCAAAGTATGTGAAGTGTCGAGTTGTTAAGTTGATCGGACAGAACATGTACGAATTAGAAAATCTTTCTGGGAAAAAAGTTGGTATTTTCCACGCGAAAGATATAAAGCAATAAAGTGACTTGCAAGCGCAACGTATTATGTATCTGTTTCATAAGTTTATCTCATTCTATATCTATTCGGCTTATAATCATCATTATCGTTTATTTTATTTATTTATATACTTGTCGTTGCATCTACGTATTATAATAATTACTTCTGGCGTATAACTTTATGTATCTCTGTTGTATATTGAGCTTTGTTACTTTTATTATAAATGTATTCTTTTATCTAAAGGGTGATTTTTTAGCTGGTTTGGTTTTGGCAACACTGGTTTTGAAAGCTGACGTGTGTTTAGTACCTTGTGTCACTGTCAAACAGCTTCAGTTTGGTTTGCAATTTAACCATGGATCGTCTTACAAATGAACAACGCTTGCAAATTATTGAATTTTACTATCAAAATTCGTGCTCGGTTCGAAATGTTCATCGCGCGCTGCTTCCATTTTATGATCGGCATTCTCGACCTTCTGAGCAGTCTATTCGGAAGATTGTGACCAAATTTCGCACCAAATTTACTTTGTTGGACATTAAACCACCAACACGTTTACGTACTGTGCGTAGTGAAGAAAATATTGCGGCCGTATCAGCTAGTGTGACAGAAGACCGCGAAATGTCGATTCGGCGCCGTTCCCAGCAGTTAGGCCTTTGTTACAGCACTACGTGGAAAATTTTGCGGAAGGATTTGGGCGTAAAGCCTTTTAAGATACAGCTGGTGCAAGAACTAAAGCCAGCCGACCTACCACAACCAACCAACAATGGCGCAATTGCGAGGCGAGTTTGGTGAACAGTTAATTTAACGTTTCGGGCCGGTCAATTGGCCGCCTAGATCGTGCGATTTGTCACCATTAGATTATTTTTTGTGGGGGTATGCCAAGGCTAATGTGTATAGGGACAAGCCCGCTTCGATTGACGCACTGGAAGCCAACATCCATGCATTCATTCGTGAGATACCGGCCGATATGTGTGAAAGAGTATGCCAAAATTGGACTCAGCGGATGGGCTACCTGAGACGCAGCCGCGGTCAACATTTGCATGAAATTATCTTTAAACATTAAATTGCAAGGTTCAAACTATCGATTCAAATAAATATTTCATTCATTTTTTCGAATTTTTTGTGTTTTTTTTTTAAAAAAAGTTCTAAACCTCTTAAAAAATCACCCTTTAGTATGATTATATTTTTTTTGTATGTATCACTATCAACTTAATATCGTATTTTATGTAACCAATTTTTATTCACTTATTTGTTTGCAATTACACCTATGATTAAGTATTCACATATGTAAATGTCCTCTGGCACTGTGATATGTATGTTTATTTATTTAATTAGTTCTTAGATTTATTTATTTATTATATTTATTATTTTACATATTTTGTCCCTTAATTTTGATGTTAATTTATTATTAGTTTAAGTGGACTTATTTTCTTTTTATATATGCATAATAACAAAACCGCACTGTGATATTCATATTCATCAGCACTGTGATATGAATGTTTCCTTCGTGCAAAATCGTTATTGTGTTTACCTTATTTATTTATTTGCGTATTGTCCATTTAGGTAATTTAGTGTTAATTTATTATTATTTTTAAGTAGGTATTCACTGAGGCTTTACCGATTTTTTGTTTTTGTACACACCTTCCAGTACGCTTCGCACTGTGATATACATGTATATTCACTGGTACTGTGATGTTTGTTTACACTTTTCCGATATTTTAGGTAATATCCACTATTATGTGGGGCTTTAGTTTATGTTTACCTTTTTGTTCACAGAGTTAAGTTAAGTATTTGGCGTTACACAAGCACACTTTATATACTAACCAGCTGATTTGATGGAAAGTTCACTGCACTTTTATACATAATGTACATACCTTCCTACAATGTTTTGCCCGGCTGTCATATAGTGGGATTCTTCACCACGTTTGCTCACTAATGCAGGTATCTTTTGCTCTGTTCCTGTTGAGCATGTTACTCCGCCAAGCCCAGAGATTTGTTGCATTCACCTGCGGATGTAAAAATCGAAATTAATACACCATTATTAATTATTTAAATAAACTTACCCAATTTACCTTCTTCTCGTCGTCTTTCGTTTCGTCCGATTTGTTTATTGTCCTCATGTCATTTTGACATCCCAACAAAAATTCCCTGAAATACCCCCAAGGGAAATTAAACAAAGTGATGCCAAGTCGATGGTTATTTCAGGTCCTATAGCTAAGAGAATATGAGCAGGATAGGCTTAGAACAGGTTATAGGAAGATTGGAATTACTCTCTAGCGGCTTATTTTGATAGACTGCATGGAGAGTTAGAGGAACCATATAATGAGAGAAGCGGAACCGATTCTTATATGATTCTGACCTAGTAAAGACACTGTATGCCCAACAGCCGCACAGTAAAGTAGAAGAGTGCAGTGACAGTGCAATTAGCCAAATTTAATAAAATATAGTTTGTACAGTGGTGTTAAAAGTATTGGAAATTTTTAAATTTTTATTAAATTCTAAAACAAATTTATCATATAATTAAAAGGAATCCGGTAAGGAAATTTTGTTTTGTATATTTTGATTGCCATATATTTGAAGTCTGCATTTTAAAACAGGTAGTGCGAATTATCTACGAAACTCATCAAGGCGATCACGGACTAGTTCAACAAAAGAACCGTGATCGCCATATTTTTTTTAATAAGTGCCATAGTTCGAAATTCATCGTTTAACGAATGCCATAAAATCGAGGTGTAAGAACGCGCCATAAAATTTGTAAATGCGATACAATTCGTGTTAAGTGGAACAAAGACAAACATTTGTCCTTCAGCATATGACCTTAGGTCACAGTGATAATCGCCATCAATATTAACGGCCTTATTCTTTATGCCCTTGAGCATTTGACCCCAGGCATTAACGACCGTCAGTAATAATAACTGCCACCATAATTCAAATCGATTTCTAGGCACAGAAATGCAGAAATTAAACGAGGCAGCTTTGAAAGCAAACCGTGAAATTTTATAGCAAGTACCACTACAGATACTTCGCCGGAGTAGATTCCTTCCATGCGCTTCATATGTTCCTGTTGGTTCCTGTTACTTAATTTATTTAGTGTTAGTAAGCGTGATTTATGGTTTTTATTATTTTTTTTTATTTTAATTAATTGCAATCGCTTGTAAGAAATTTCGTCTCCAGGTCATCCCGAGTTATTTTCCTTTTTTTTTCGCGTAAAAGCTGTCACAAAGAACAGTAAAACCACCTAAGAAGAGCTCATTTTAGGTAGGGCATCGGTAGAGTTATTTAGGGGCTTGAAAGTTACACATGATCGTGGGATCGACGTAGGAAACATAGTTTCATTCCTTTTATTTTCGCATTTCCTTTTTTATTTTTAATTGTTCGTTGTAGTTTAATTAGTTCATTATTTTTAAGATTTTAGCAAAAATGTTTAATTTTTCTTTATTGATTTTCATGTAATTATTTATTAATTTATATGTATGTTGTTTCCTTTTTTTTATAAGTCTTAGTATTTACCAATTTTATGAATAAATCACGCTTTGATTATGAAAACGGTCTGTGTCCATTTTGAAGCGCCACAGTGCCAGATGTCGTGGTAAATTTTGAATTTTCAGGGGGTGCCTAGGAGGTGACAGATATACTCTGGCGACGATGGGGTAACCGATGACATAAAGGTACTGTTCTTTGGGGAAATCCAAAATGGCCGCCGGATTTCCATGGTGGGGAGGGACAAGGCCATCGCTGAATAACACCACAGCGCCCTCAGTGTGGTAAGACCAGTCCGTCCGTTGTATTTAGATTTTGTTTTATTGGCATGTTTTATGTTTTGTCGTAAGCTTCGTCGTGTAGCGGGGACAAGAACCACCCCATTCGGCGAGCTTAGCCGTGCTTCGCCAGCATGCCGCGCTCTTCGCTCTCGACCCTCATTCCCTTTCTATTCCGATCCTATCCTTAAGTCCCATCCACATCCTTGCTTCCAATCACACATCCGCTCCCAGCGTCCTCTACATTCCACCAATAGGCCTATTACATCTTCTACACGAAAGCTGTCATGTTTTCTCCTAGATGAGTTTGCACCAAGTAATAAAGAACTTCGTATATCTTAAATTCGGAGATACTACCTGATATTCCTCCAGCAGTTCCTTAATTTATTATTTCGCGTGGATTTTTCTTAATACTGACAATTCTTCTATCTATATTTTCCGCTAAGTCCACCTTTTCACAACCACCATTTCCACACCAATATTTAAGATCTTCATCCAAAATCTACCTGGGGCCTAAGGTACTGAGAATTGTAAAAAAAGAAAAGGTATTCAGGTATGAGCTGTCTAATATTAAATGAACAGATATTTTATTCCCTTGGCGACTACTCTCAAGAAATTCTTGGAAAGATCCCAATCTTATATCAAATTTATTTTTTACTCAGCATGCATTCGTTACAAACTAAAATGAAAATCAATCATAAAGCAAGCACTAGCGGTTAAACAAGACAAAGCAGAGAAAAACACTAACCATATCTTTTAATCAAAATATTCGAAGTACATATTTTAACCCAAATATTAATAAACGCTGCGTAAAAAGTTTTTCAACTCGTTAATCAGCAGTTATGTAAAATTTTTGTATGCTATCTGATGCCTACTAGCTAACTTACTTGTGCACATTTTTGTTTATTAAGACGGGGGTAAGTGTTTAGAAATAAAACAAAAATGCATTATTTTTCAATTTTGTGGATACATTTGTACAAATTTGTGTTTGCTAGACTTAAAAACCACTTGCATTGTTGTATTCCAATGAATAAAATCAGAAAATTTACAATTTACTAAAATTAGTTTATAATTATAAACGGTCAGGCTGAACAACAGCGTATGTAAATTTGCTCCTATTACGAAATTCTATACCATCATTTAGGATAGTTGGGCAACACTCCTCTTCAAAATGACATTTCGGGAGGATATGACATCAGATAAACATGGGTTTCTGAACATTAACATTTAACCCTACAGTTAGCGATGTTTTGGCAACTATATTAGTTTCATGGTAAAGGGATTTGGGAAACTGTGGGGTCTTTGCGTAAACTTCCAGACTAAAGTTGATTATAGGTGAGGCCGTTTATGTTCAGCGGTGAACACACGACTGAATATTGTACAGTTTGCATGCGTAGTGTATTTTTATTTATTTTTTTCTTTTTCTTGGTTGCGCCAATGGATGTGGTAATCTTCTAAAGATGCGGTAGCCCGTGCCACTAACATGCACGATTCGCATCACCCGAATAATCGATGCCAGGAGTGCGCCTACGTACTAATCCACACCACTACGTCCTTCAACCACTCTCCCCGCGGAACTGCCGTTAGGTATTGCTATCGTGTCCGAATCGGTGCAAGTACTTGCGATAGCCGCCGTGACCAGATAGGAACTGTGTAAGGATGTAGTTGATATTCCCATGTGCTCGTTTTGTCCAGATCTCGATTTTCGGGATCAACTTGTATTTCCATCTGCCTTTTGTACTATTATCCCACCTGGCTTGCCAGAGGGCTGCTGAAGCCGCTCGCTCTTCTTCTTTCATTCTTGCAATTTCACCTGCATCTTGTCTCCCTGGGGTTCTTTTGTTATAAATTCTCAATATCTCGTCCGCGAGAATGTCGATCGGAACCATTCCTGCTATCATGAAGGCTGCCTCATCCGAGATTGTTCGAAATCCACAGATCGCTCTTAATGCACTGAGTCTGTATACGGACGACAGTTTTCTCTTGTTTGCTTTAATGGCGAGTGCCCCGCCCAATCCGGAGCATCGTATAAGAGGACTGAGCTGACTACTCTAGATAAGAGAATCCTCCTAGCATATTCAGGTCCACCAGTGTTTGGTAGTACTCTGAAAAGCGCTCCTTGCAGCAGTAGAGCCTTGTTACTGGAGTAGTCTACGTGCGCTTTGAACTGTAACCTGTTGTCAAGTATTACTCCCAGGTATTTAGCACTCCGTCATACATAATGTTCCATAGAAGTGGACCGAGTACTGATCCTTGTGGAACCCCAGCTGAAACGCTGTAGTATTTCAACCCTTCATCGGTTTCATACCTCAGTTTTCTGCTGGTAAAGTAGTTTACTACTATCCTCAGCAGGTAATATGGCGTATTCATCCTGGATAGTGATCTTCTGATGAACGCCCAGTTTGCCGAGTTAAAGGCCTTTTTGATGTCCAAAGTCACCACTACACGGTATTTTTTTGTACCATACCGCCATCTTTCTCCTTGTATCGCTTCGGCCGCAATGTCGACCACAGTTTTTTACGGCTTGAACAGTAGACCGTGATTTTCTGAAACCAAACTGATAGTCTAAAATTGGTCCTCTCTCTTCTGCTACTGCGAGCAATCTAGCATATATTATCCGTTCCAGTATCTTTCCAATTGTGTCTAAAAGGCATATTGGACCATACGAGGACGGTTCTCCAGGTGGCTTGTTTCCCTTTGGAAGCAGGACTAGGTGTTGTAGATTCCAAGCATCCGGGAAAACTCCTTCTTCAAGACATTTTTGAATTGTGTCCATAAACATGTCTGGCCGCTTATGGATAGCTGCTTTTAAAGCTTTATTTGGTATGCCATCAGGTCCGGGCGCTTTACTGTCGCCTATCTTCTTGCATGCGTTTATGAGTTCATCCGCTGTGACTATTGGGATATCCTCCGTGTTGGTCTCACTAATGATGTTGCACATAGTAGATGTACTTCGGGGGAAAAGGTGCTCTACTATGGAGCTTAGCATAGTTGGACCACTTATATGCGGCGACCTGCTGCCCTTTATCTTAGTCATGACGATCCTGTATGCTGTACCCCAAGGATTTATGTCGGCTTATTCACAAAGTTTTTTAAAACATTTTGTCTTGCTCTCCTTGATTGCCCTTTTTAGGTCGCGTCTTGCTATTTTAAAACCACTAAGGTGTTCCTTAAAGCGTTCTCTTCCCCTAGATCTTTGAACCTTGCGTCGGGCTTTTAAGCACTTTGCTCTAAGGTTTTTAATATAGTCATTCCAAAAGTAGCATGGTGTTCTTCCTTTAGTACCCGTTCTTCTAGGCATTGATGCATCGCACGCAGTAGTGAGAATGCGGACGAGTTGTTGCATACAGGCTTCAGCTGTTCCGCTTTGAATGTTGCCGGTATTTATCATTTCTTCGAACGCGTCCAGGTCGAAGTGCGTGTCCTTCCATTTTGGGCCCGTCCGTTTAGCGCGTTGCACGGTACTCTTCTCCTTCGTCTCAAAAAAGACTGCTTGGTGGTCACTGTGCGTGTATTTCTCACTGACTCGCCATTTTATATTTCGCAAGAGGGTGTTGCTTGCGAACTTGATGTCAATAATCGAGCCCGTTCCTGCTTTCCGATATGTATTTGCACGACCTTGGTTTGCAATGCCTATGTTAAGAGTTGCAAAACTTTCTAGCAGACTACGTCCTCTGGCGTTTGTAAGTCTGCTACCCCACTCCGTTGCAAATGCATTAAAGTCAACGCTAATAACCACAGGGGTTCTACCACGACCATCGGCGGATAGGTTGTCTAGCATTGCCTGGTACTCGTTCATGGTCCAGCTTGGACGTGCATAGCAGCTGCAAAAATATATGCCTTTTATTTTGGCCCGTACAAAGCCCTCCGCAAGTCCGTTAGTTTCTTGAAAGGCATGCCTTCCACATATCCATATGGCAGAATGTTTTGTCCTATCACAGATCCATATATTGCTGTCAAGAGTTTTATACGGTTCACTTATCAAAATAACGTCCGCTTTTTCTTCTCTAGCCGTTTGTGTCAGGATATCCTGTGCAGTTCTACAGTGATTTAAGTTTATCTGTATTATCTTCATGTTTTTTTGGCCTTCCTAAAAACTAGACACTTACTGCTTCCGGCTACATGCTTCGAATCTTTTGGGTGTTCTTTTCTAACAGTTTCTTTGCAAATCCGACGGGAAGACCAATCGTTGCTGTTTGGGTTTTACCGTACGCTTTTCGCAAGGATAATATGTCTGCTGATTGTAGTTCCACCCCGAGTTGAGTTCTTATTGCCTCCTTTCCAGGGACTTCGTCGATGTCTTTCAGCTCGATGGTGGTGCGATATGTGAGTGTCCTCACATTCGCTCGCTCTCCTAAAACCTCGCCAATGACACTTTTAAACTCTTCTGTCTTATTTCCAGTTTCTTTGAGCGGTATGAGGAGTTCTCCTTTCTGGGTCCTTCTTATCCTGGATACCGCTTTTCCAATAGCTTTTAGTTTGGGGTCTGCTTTTACGCTACGAAGAATCTCCGCGTAAGTTAGTCCTTCACATGCTTCGATGATGAACGCGTCCGGCTTACGAACGCGTCAAGCTTCTTTTTAATCTCCTTCTTAGCTTTTTTCAGCTGCCTGCCATCGTTTGGCTTCTGGTTTGTCGGAATGACGGTCTTTTTCTCCTTGATCCTTGGAGTTATGCTTCCATTATCGTTCTTTTCATGTTTCGACTCTACCGCCTGGGTTTTTTCTTTCCTCTTTGGTTCCGGGGTTTCGCCATTTTGACCCTGCCTTTTCTTAGGTTCTTGGGCATTTCTCAGCCAGGGAGAGGTTTGTGAGTTGTTTTTCCTGATCACTTTTTTTGCTTTTTCGTCCTGCAGTTGAATAGCAGAAAGCTCATATAGGGATCTAATGCTTTCTATTGCGTCTCTCATAGGTTGGTGTATTGAACGCCTTTTCCAGTCTTCTAAAATTTCCACCAGTTGCCGTATCTGCTCACCTAGTTTGTGGAAGGCAGATAGCTGCGAAATTGGTTCAAATGTCATCTCTCTTATCTCCGAAAAATCACTGCTTTCAGTGCTTCTCCCTCAAGGTGCTGGTGCGGTATCTGGTGACCTTAGCATCCTTGAGCTCCTTTGAAAGGGGTTTTCTTCATTACCTTTCTGTTCCACTAATATTCCCTTAGTAGATTTGAATTTTGTTGAATTCATTTCAATTGGGTCCCCACTCAAAGCCGTTATCGATGTCCGAGTATGTAGTAACCTAACTATTCCATGGTTGTCTTTGCAAGCAGTGAGGCCATGCCTACACCATCAACTTAATGGCGACGAGGCATCGAGCGTTCTTTGAGTCCTGCCAAGGTTTTAACGGGACGGGGGCGTTTGCAGCATTAGCCTGAAAGCCATTTCAGCCGGATTTCACTTATGCCTACTCAGGTAACAGAATACTACAAGCGTCAACCCACATAGCTTTAATTCCAATCTTTTTCCAGTATACCGTAATCAAAACCTTACTGGGCTCGGTTTTGATATAATAGTCCATATATATAAGTATAATGCTAGTTTTGTACCATTTTACTGCAGTTATAAATATGTGTGTGTGTGCAGTCACTTCCGGGTGGAGAAACTGCACCTTTCACCTTCTGGCGGGTGCCGCCGGATCTCCCCATTTATTTCTTGCTGTATCCCTCGTTGCCACCTTCTGGGGTGGGGAGCACTTACTTGGAAGACGGTGCCTGCTCGTCTTGTCGCAGAGAGTTCGTAGGGGTTCCTTTGACCTTTTCAGCCAAGCCCTCCTTCTCCGCCCTTATGGATGGGGTGCTGTTTATTTGGGTTTCGCCGTTAGTCCCATCAGGGGTGTTCCGTTAGCTATTTGGTACATTTACCTCAGCATCGTTCAGGCTTCAGCACAGTTTAACGCTATAATGCTGTGCTATGCCTTTGGAACACGTATGGATTTAAGTCGCCTCTTACGACACGCATGTCTTACCTCAGGTCTATTCTAACCCCGACCTGAAGGGGAATGCGTAGTGTATGGGAAAAGTGTGTTTGCGCATTTTTGTGCTTGTGAATGCAGGCATGTGTAGTGTATGGGCCCTATAAGGTCAGTTTCAGTTGCAAAAAGTAATAGATTTCAGTGTTTTTTGTAATAGTTTATCGAAATTCTTACCTATTTAGACACAAACCTCGTTTAGTAAAGTTACCGCGGAAAAATGTTTATAAATCACAATTTCAGAAAAGCCACGTAGAGGCTGCGTAAATTCTTACTTGATGTTTAACTGAACAACATCGTAGAGGAGTCGTTAGGGAATCCATTTGTTTTTTTTTAGATGTCTAATCGAACATAAAAACGTCGCTTGCTCATATCTTTGTTGATATTCGTGCGAATGGAATATGTGTAGCCTTCGACACTTTTGTAAGCGTTTTTCATTCACTGAGTAAACTTTTTATTAAAACTTTCAAAGTTTGCGCCAAAATTGATTTCTTGACCTTTGTACATAAATAATTAAGAAAAATATATCAACCGGATGCAATGCGTTTCTTTGCAGTTGAAAAGTTTCACAAAAACATATACAAATTCTACTAGTTGTCAAACTATTGCTCTGAGAGCAAAAAAAAGTGAATACCATATTATAAATACGGCTGTACGAGAGTACATCTGCGACTGTGAAATTTATTGAAAAACATATCAGTGGAATTATTTTTTGAATGATGACCAAGGCGAGACAGAATACACGGAATTGGCTGCTATACGAAGGAGTTTGCGAGACGCATCTAAACCTTTGAAACTGAAAAACCGAAGGTAACTAATTTAATTTCCAAGGAATGAAATTAAACTTATTCCTAGTTCTATTTCAGTTTTGTACAAAACTTTCGGCTTTCCAAAGCTGCATTCGTTGACTTGATGGAAGATATTTGACCCAAACTTAAACCGATTAGAAGTTAAAGAGCAGTACCGAACATATTAATACTTGCGTAAGGCTTGCGTTTTTGTGTTTTCTGCTAAATGTTTAAAGTGTATCTAAAAATGTCCCTTGGCTTCGCTGCTTTTGTTAAAAATGTAAATATGATTAACTCCTTTCGCGGATTCAATATTCCTAGAAGGCGCAAAATATATAAAGCCAGGTTCAACCCCATGGACCTAAGAAAAAGATTTTCGAAATAAATATCGATTCTCCAAAGCAAATATGTGTAAATTGATCAATATTGTGCGCTCTGATCTTCGTGGGAATAAAAGAGGTGATTGGATACCTGTAGAGCTTCAGGTTATGGCAGCCATAAGATATTGGGGTAGAAATGAGGCAATTTGAATTGGTTACTTGTATTTGGCAATATGTATTAACAAATATTCTTAAGATTTAAGATGACGGGGCAGACAACCATAGGTTCAGCCAACCCACTCTTTGAGTAATATGTGTTGTAAAATAAAAAAGTGTTCCTAGTTTAACAAAAAGTATTTATTTAAAAGAGCTGCTTCGTGCACTCGCAAAAAGGAAAAAGAAGAGACTGGACAGTCAATTTATATAAAAGTATCTACATTCTACAGTGCGTATATAAAGGTACTGCCAGCATTGAACTACATGAACAAAATAAAAGAATTTCAACAATATGTCAAAGAGTGGCACTCGCATTCGCTTCGAAAAATATCGCGCTATGTTAGTATGCCATCATCAGTATCCGCCCAAGTTAAGGAAATTATTGATTTTCAAGCCATTAGCGGCTTTCCGCAAGTAATTGGTGCAGTTGATTGCACCCACATCAAAATTCCTAAGGTTGGTGGAACATCGGGCCAGTATTACATAAACCGAACAGGATACTACTCGGTAAACACGCAAGTAGTATATGACTCGTCATTAAAGATTAGAAACATTGTTTGCCATTGGAGGGGAAGCACACATGATTCGAGGATTCTTAGAGAAAGTCGAATCAAAGAAAGATTTGAAAATGGTGAGTTTAAAGGCCGGTTGCTTAAAAATGGAGGATATGGCTGTTCAAACATTCTGTTAACTCCACTACTAAATCCTCGAACCAGTGCCGAATGCCAATATAATACTGCTCATATATCTACTCGCAATGCTGTGGAAAGGTGTTTTGGCGTTTGGAAGCAAAGATTCAGGATCCTACTAACTGGTATGAGATGTTCGTTAAAGAATATAAAGATCACAGTTGTACCTTTAGCTGTTTTGCACAATTTGGCAATCGAATTTAAGGATCAAGCTTTAGGTATAATTTTGAATCAAATTCGCTTTATTTGATTGCACGTTTTTATTTGATCTTACTTTCTCAAATTAGATGGTGATGAAGAAATCGAAGCTGAAGAAAACGATTTTAAAGAAATATCGCAGCCGATTCATAACAGTGTATCACGTAGTATATTACACCAACATTTTCAATAAAAATCAACACAATTTATACTTAAAATATCACATTATCATATTTTTTACAAAAAAAAACAAGCAAAAGAAACGGAATACAAGTAATTGCATCTTTTCTCCTGCTTTTCCAGCAGCAACTGCATACGCAAATGGTTTTCTTGTTGACTATTCTTGAAGGCTTCTTGCTTATGCTGTCCCTCCAGTTTTAAAATTTTAATTTTTTCTGTGTGCTCTGCCTCCATTATCTGCAGTTCCCTTCTTTTGACTTTCATAGTCAGCTCATATAAACCTATTTTCATTTGTTCATCAGACTTTTGCCTGAAAGAAACTTATTTTATTTCACA
Organism: Cheilosia impressa; assembly: GCA_948293265.1. Taxonomy (NCBI): domain Eukaryota; kingdom Metazoa; phylum Arthropoda; class Insecta; order Diptera; family Syrphidae; genus Cheilosia; species Cheilosia impressa. Next base: position 60,646,400 of record OX411880.1, read on the forward strand.
TTTTACACACAAGAATCCATTCTTTTTTTTTATGCAAAAGGATCTGTTTCTGCCTTCAAAAATGATACATCCGCAGGATCATCCTCTGATTCATCGAGCACTATACCTTCTTCAAAGGAAATGTTTGGAGATTCTGCGTCTAGTCTTTTTTGTACTACTTACCAATGGTGGGAATTATCTATTTTTGACATGATTATTTACATCAAGTGGCAGTGGCTGAGGTATTTCTATGATGGAGTACTCCACTGCAATTGCAGTACTACCATTAAGAACATTTTGATATATTATAAATATTTAAAACTTTTTTATAAATTAGTTCACGTTTCCTCATTCTTTATGTGTACAAACCATTGACTCAGCCGCATCACAATCGAACTCATTGTGCATTTATTAAATCTAAAATATTTGAATAGTTAGATATAATGGTAAAATACATTTTTGAAAACATAAGAATCAATAATCTCCTTCCAAGCCTCCCGTTTTGATTTGGAACCTAGTGTTCGTTAAACATCGATAGTTTAATTTTTCGATAGTATCGATGTTTTCCAAAAGTCTATCGATAGTATCGATAGGCCAAAAATATTAAATTTTAAAAATTTGTTGAAAGAAAAAAGGTCTTAGGCCGGCCGCACATTGGATACGTTTTCGAACTAATTTGACTCGTACGAACACTTACGAACAAGCACGAACAATCCCAATCCCAACCTTCAAAGTACTATGAGAGTGCGCACATTTATGTTCGTACGTTCAAATATTGAAAATGGACGTAGACATTGAGCCACTGCCTATTTTACGGAGAAAATTGTATTCAATGTGCGCACTCAATTCGTACGAATGAAATTCATATCCACTGTGCGGCCGGCCTTAAGAGATGTGGTGGGGTTTAAATATTTATTTTATCTAGACCAGCGGCAAAATCGCTTAACCCTTCATGCTCATGGGCTCATCCTTACGAAAAGGCTCCATGTCTGTCGGAATCACCCAAACATAAAGGTGGTCTACGGACTTCTTTCGTTTGTATGTTTTAGTTTTAAATGGTCTGTTAAATTTTAAGTTTGTATTTCTAATTCTTTGTTCTTTTGGTAGAAACTCTTAAATGGAACACTTTTAAAAAACCTTCCACTATGTGATATGTGGCACTAATCCTAAACTTATTCAGCTGGAAAGCTTTTAGAAATAAGCAGTTCTTATAAATATTATGTATCATAATTCATAATACAGTCAGTCAGTTGTTTGTCCTCGCCAGCATGAATCACATGCTAACCCTTGGTGCTATATGAATTAATAAATAACTTTAAATCCTAAATTTATACACCGCGTGTTTACTTGGGTCATCACAGTGGCAACGAGGAATAAAACGTTATTTTTGTTTTAAATTGAGTTCAAGTGAATAAAAGTAAAAATGTCTATTATCGGATCGGTTAAAAAATTTGATTTTAACCATAATGAATGGGGTATATTTAAAGCCCAGTTGGAACAGTTTTTCATCGCAAACGACGTTGTGTCAGAAGTGAAGAAAAAAGCGATTATAATCAGCGCTTTATCGGAGCAATCATATAAATTAGTGAACAATTTGATACATTCAGTGAAAATGGTAACGCCTTCATACGCAGACCTAAGTACGGCTTTCGACGATCACCTTAAACCAACAGTTTCTGGATTCGGAGAACGGCACAAGTTCTACTCCGCAGTTAAAGATCATCACGAGACAGTTAACCAATGGGCAGCACGAGTGGGATCACTGTCTATAAGCTGTGAATTTGGCGACGAGCTTTATACAGCTCTTCGCGATAAGTTTGTGATGGGACTGCAGAAGGGAGCGGCGAAAGATAAGCTCTTCTTGGAGAGCGTGGATAAATTAACATTTGACAGAGCGGTGGAAATCGCAAATGCAGTGGAGTGAGTCAAGCACCAATATGAGCTTGACGTAAGCGTAAAACAAGAACCAAGTTCATCCGACGAAATATATCAAATTGGGCAGGCGCGGAAAAGGGGCAGCAGTGGACAAACGACGGCGAAACAACAGCAGCAGCGTGGACTAAAACAGCAAGGCGGCAGTAACAACTATAATGGTAGTAAGTGTGGAATTTGTGGACTAGCAAATCATGCGGAAAGCTTATGTCGATTTAAGAACTACCGATGTACGCGGTGTAAGAATAGAGGACGTTTGCAACGGATTTGTCCAAATAAACATGGTAATTATAATTCGCAAAAGGATTTTAATTTTATTGAAAGTTCTGAGTTGTCTTTGTTTAATGTTTCTTCTAGCTTAAAGTCAAATGAACCCATTAGAGTAAAAGTGAGCAGGAATAGTATTCCTATGATGATGGAAATGGATACGGCGGCTTTTATTTCTGCAATATCATTAAAAACTTACCGTGAACATTTTAGTTTGTTTAAATTATACCAATCTAATTAAATTTTTAGTAACTACAACGGCACAAAAATAAAACCTATTGGTGTTTCTATAATGGATGTTTTATACAATAACATCTGCAAAAAAGTCAAAGTTGTTGTTGTTGAAAATGGCGGTCCACCATTGCTAGGTCGAAATTTTTTAAATGAATTTGGCATTCAATTTGCAAATCTTAATTATATAGAGAAAAATATTTTACCAGAAGTGCATGAAATTACAGGAAAATTTGGTGAATTATTTACTGGCAAATTACTTACTTACTTAAGGTGGCGCTACAGTCCGGGGTGGACCTGGGCCTCAACCAATACGCCTCTCCAGTTAGCGCGATCTTTTGCTAACTGCCTCCAGTTGCGCACTCCAAGTTGGTTGATGTCCCCTTCCACTTGTGCGCGCCACCTAAGGCGAGGTCTTCCTCTACTGCGTTGTCCCTCCGGGTTGGAATCGAAGACTCTTCGGGCCGGAGCGTTGGTGTCCATTCGCTCTACATGTCCTAGCCATCTTAGACGACAGATGCGTATTTTTCTGACCAGGTCGGTGTCGTTGTACAGCTCGTAGAGTTCGCTGTTAAATCTTCTCCTCCAAAGCCCGTCAACGCAAACGGGACCAAAAATCACTCGAAGAATCTTGAGTTCGAAACGGCCAAGAAGATCTTCATCCGCCTTTGTTAGGGTCCATGCTTCTGCGCCATAGAGCAGGACTGGGATGATGAGGGTCTTATATAGAATCGACTTAGTGTTTCTTGACAAGGCCTTACTAGTCAATTGCCGTCTTAGACCAAAGAAACAGCGATTGGCAAGTGTAATTCTTCGTTTGATTTCTGCTGTGGTGTCATTATCAGAGTTTATAGCGGAGCCGAGGTAGACAAAGTCCCTAACTACCTCAAAATTATAGCTGTCTATCGTGACGTTCTGTCCGATTCGTCGATGTTGTGCGTCCCTTCTTGTTGATAGCATATATTTTGTCTTGCCCTCATTCACCACTAAACCCATTCTTGCCGCTTCCGTACTAATACTTGCAAACGCGCCAGTGACAGCTCGCTGTGTTCTGCCAATAATGTCAATATCGTCCGCGTATGCAAGCAGTTGCACAGACTTATGGAAAATTGTGCCTCTGGTGTTGGCTTGTGAGTTGCGCACAATTTTCTCAAGAATGATGTTAAAGAAGTCACATGACAGCGCATCACCTTGTCTAAATCCTTTTCTGACATCAAAGGTCTCGGTGAGATTGTTTCCGACCTTAATGGAGCAGCGAGCGTTCTCCATCGTCATTCTGCACAATCTGATGAGTTTGGCAGGGATGCCAAAACTAGACATGGCTCTGTATAGCTCGTCTCTATAAATGCTGTCATATGCGGCCTTAAAATCGATGAACAGATGGTGGGTATCGATTTGGACTTCTTGGGTTTTCTCCAGGATCTGCCGTAGTGTGAAAATTTGGTCGGTTGTGGACTCTCCGGGCCTAAAACCGCACTGATAGGGACCTATCAGATCGTTGACGAATAGTTTAAGGCGTTCACACAGTATAGCAGATATGATCTTATACGCAGTGTTAAGGAGACTGATGCCTCTATAGTTGGCGCAGTTTAGAGGGTCTCCTTTCTTGTGGATCGGGCAAACGTTGCTGAGGTTCCATTCATCAGGCATACTTTCTTCTGACCAAATCTTGGAAACGAGTTGGTGTATGCTCTCCACCAAGATATCTCCCGCTGCCTTAAAAAGCTCGGCAGTTAAGCCGTCCGGTCCAGCAGCCTTGTTGGACTTTAGCTTAGATATTGCTATCCTTACTTCACTTTGGTCAGGTGAACGGAAGTCTTGGCTGTCATCGTCCAGGTTGAATGGTTCATTCTGCCTGACAGCGGAATTTGTGTCGTCTTCGCCGTTTAACAGTCTGCAGAAATGGTTTTTCCATATCCTCAGCACCGACTGTGATTCTACTACAAGGTTTCCTTCTTCGTCTCTACAGGCTTCTGTTCGGGTTTTGTTGCCCTGACACGTTCTTTTTACCTTTTGGTAAAACTTCCGAACATTATTCCTGGAGTAGCACCTCTCTATATCCTCGATCGCGCGCTTCTCATGCTCTCTCTTCTTTCTCCGGAGAAGCCGGTGTTCTTCCCTCCTTTTTTGCTCGTAGAGCTGACGAGCTGCTCTCGTCCTTCTGTGCAGCGCCGCTTCGTAGGCACGTTGTTTTGCTGCATGCGCTTGCCGGCATTCTTCATCAAACCAGGGGTTTCGAGGGGGTGGACTGGTGAAACCGAGCACATCAGTTGCGGCATTTTTGATGGCTTCTTGGCATCGGCGCCACTGGTCTTCGGCACTTGATGCTGGCAGCGTAGGACTTCTCGAGAGGTTTAGGGATACGCGATCGGCAAAGGCTCTGGCAGTTTGTTGCGTTTGTAGCCGTCCAACGTTAAATCTCCTCACAGTATTATCTCGTTGTTTTGGCGTTTGGGATATCCGCATCCGTACCTTGGCTACAACCAGGTAGTGGTCCGAGTCAATGTTGGCCCCTCGGAAAGTTCGGACATCTAGAATACTGGAGGAGTGCCTTACGTCGATCGCAACATGATCAATTTGGTTGACGGTTTGATGATCTGGTGACCGCCATGTTCCTTTATGTATATCGAGGTGAGGAAACCGTGAGCTAGCTATGGTAACATTACGTCCCGCAGCAAAATCAATCAGCCTTAGTCCGTTTTCAGACGTGGTGTCATGTAGGCTGTATTTTCCGATTGTGCTACCAAAGAGGTCCTCCTTTCCTATTTTGGCGTTAAAATCACCTAAGACGATTTTAACGTCATATTTAGGACATTGCTCATATGTTTTGTCGAGGAGCTCGTAGAAACAATCTTTGGTAGCATCGTCTTTATCTTCTGTGGGGGCGTGAGCGCATATTAGGCTGATGTTGGCGAATTTAGCCTTGATGCGAATAGTTGTAAGGCGTTCACTCACGTGTCGAAAGCTCAAGACTTCTTGCCTAAGTCTGCCGCTTACAACAAATCCGCATCCGAATAAACGCTGCTTTTGTTCCCTGTAGCAATCACCATAGTAGATGTCACAGTTTTTCATCTTCCTTTTGCCCGGCCCATCCCACCGCACTTCCTGGATGGCGGTGATATCTGCTTTGTAGCAGTCTAGGGCCTCCGCTAGTTGTTCGGCTGCACGCGGTCTGTTCAGGGTTCGAACATTCCATGTGCAGATCCGAACGTCATTGTCCTTATTTCGTTTGTCCGGGTCGTCAACAGTAAATCCATCCTTATCCGAGGCTATTGGTCGCTTCGTAACCGATGCTTTTTTCCGCGGTAGGGTTGTTAGCCCCACGCACAACCCCCAACCTGGAGGACCAGGCCCTTTCTGCGAACCCTTGGACAAAAGGAGCCGGAATACTCCGGAGTCAGTAACCCGCTGCGGGGATGTGAGAGCTGCCGTTGACCCATTAAGGGCTCTTCCGCCACCATCTCTATTTCAACACCCTGACTAGTGTTGAAAATCCTCAATGACCTCAGCTCCAAATACGTCAGAGTAGCCCATTGAGGTATCTGCCATGTTGACTGTTGACGCCGTACGTCCTCTTTCTGAGGGGCTCATGTTAGACTTCTGAGACTCGAACAGACAGTCAATCCGACAGAGCATTATAGTGTTGCTATTTTCTTCGTGTTCAACACTCGCGCTTATAAGTTTAGCAAGTCAAGTCCGGGTGGACATAGACCAGTACCCGGTGGTGACCACGGGGAGGTAAAATAAGCACAATTGGTGAGTGTGAGATAGTTGCGACACTGGACATCGCCAAGTTGATGCCAATCAGATGCCCATCCCTATTCACACAACACCCAACCACCTGGCAAATTGGGTAAATTTAATAAAGGCATAGTAGTATTGCATGTCAAAAGGGACTGCAGCCCAAAGTTTTTCAAGCCACTTCCAATACCATTAGCATTGAAAGAAAAGGTTGAGACCGAGATTGACAAGCTAGTTCGATTGGGGGTATTAGAATCGGTGAATTTTAGCGAATGGGGAACGCCTATAGTCCCTTTTCTAAAAAAGTCCAGAGAAGTTAGCATATGTGTGGATTTCAAAATCACTGTCAACCCTCAATTATTAATCGATAAATACCCCTTACCACGAATTGAGGAATTATTTGCACAGCTGCGTGGTGGCGAAGAATTCACAAAGTTGGAATTGATTTGACAATGGCGTACCAGCAGATGGTTCTAGACGAAGAATCCTGAAAATTGACAACGATTTCCACGACAAAAGTACTATTTCGGTATACACGTTTGGTGTATGGTTTAGCATCTGCGCCAGCAATATTTCAAAAAATGATCGACGGGTTGTTGATGGCCAAAAAGGGGGTGGTTGTTTTCTTGGATGACGTATTAATTACAGCTCCTAACAGATAAATTCATGTCAAAAGAGTTAAGAATATACTTAGTGTTAAGATAAGCTAAGTTGAAGCAATGTAAAGTATTAATAAGGGTGATTTTTTAGCTGCTTGGGTTTTGGCAACACTGGTTTTGACAGCTGACGTGTGTTTAGTACCTTGTGTCACTGTCAAACAGCTTCAGTTTGGTTTGCCATTTAACCATGGATCGTCTTACAAATGAACAACGCTTGCAAATTATTGAATTTTACTATCAAAATTCGTGCTCGGTTCGAAATTTTCATCGCGCGCTGCTTCCATTTTATGATCGGCATTCTCGACCTTCTGAGCAGTCTATTCGGAAGAATATTCGGGCCGGTCAATTGGCCGCCTAGATGGTGCGATTTGACACCATTAGATTATTTTTTCTGGGGGTATGCCAAGGCCAATGTGTATAGGGACCATCCCGCTTCGATTGACGCACTGGAAGCCAACATCCGTGCATTCATTCGTGAGATACCGGCCGATATGTGTGAAAGAGTATGCCAAAATTGGACTCAGCGGATGGGCTACCTGAGACGCAGCCGCGGTCAACATATGCATGAAATTATCTTTAAACATTAAATTGCAAGGTTCAAACTATCGATTCAAATAAATATTTCATTAATTTTTTCGAATTTTTTGTGTTTTTTTTTTTTTAAAAGTTCTAAACCTCTTAAAAAATCACCCTATTACCTAAAGTCAGGCGTGGGACCAGACATCGAGGTGTCACCGTATTAATGCTATTCTGTATATATATCAGATGTACTGACCCAATGTCTGTTCCCACGCATTGTTTAATATCTAAAATGTCTTATCAGAACTAGCATTATTTAAGTGTCAGCGTGAGACCAGACATAGAACTCGCGCTTCACGCGTATTACATTTCGGTTAATGTTTGGTCTTACGCTCACCTGTATGTATCTAGTTACAGTCGATTTAATATTGTATTTTTTGGGCTGAGTCTCATTCGAACCTTCGGAGAATAAACTTGTAATTAAATTTTATTGCGCTTCTTAGTGATTTTTCTTTCCAAGACAAATTTAGCTGAACATTGGCGACCGTGACAGGACACTTATATCAAAGTGAAATTTACAGTTCAGTGCAGCGTGGTGTTTTGTTTACTTTAGTTTATTATTTCAAAACTTGGTGAAGTGATAGGCAAAGAAAAAACGCATTAAAATGTCGTTAGAAAGTGAAATAAGTGAGTTGACGCAGTACACCAAACAACAGGAAATTGTGGGCGAAGAAATTGTAATTCTGGCTCGCAATTACAAGAAGGATGGTGACGTAAGGAAAACGCGCGCATACCTGGAGAGTCGGTTGGAAGAATTGGATTAAAAGTGGGAACAATTCGACAAGACCGATACCATCATCAGAGATGAGTTTCCTCAGGAATTAGAGCAACCTTACTTCAAAAAGCATTATTTGGAGGGCGTACGTAGGGTCGCAGAGCAATTGCGCAACGATGTCGTGCTTCGATTAAATGCCTCTAATTGGGAAGGATCGGAAGACGTTGGTGCGACAGGTGGAGCAGCTAAAACGGGCACAATACCAAAAGGCTTGGATCGATCAGGTGCATTATCAAAAGGTTTGGATTGCTCAGTTGCACCCAAGCAGGTGGCAACGAAGAGCATACCCGAAAGTCAACCGATGGTGACACCAAGGACGATGGGGGCGAAAGAAAGGTTCCGACTTCTTATAAATATTCTGCAGAAATCGTTGGATAAGTGTGTATTGGAACAGCAGCAAAGACTTTCGGAGCAGTTTTGTATAATCAAAAGAAAAACAATCCAACAGAATTGGGATGAGATATCCATGATTTATATGAGATTGGAGGACCAGGTAACTGTTGAAGATGTGGTCACTTATTTCGACATACAGGAGCGTGTGGAAAAGGCGTTACTTGATCTCTATGAGGACATAAAGGTTCCACAAACAAATTCAGTTTCCAGCAATCCAATTAGCTGCCAAAAATAAAACTCCCCAAATTCGATGGGGAGTATTTGAATTGGCGGCAGTTCTATGATCTCATTAAGCAACTTATTCATGATCAGCCCATACCGCCCGCTCAAAAACTGTACTTCTTGCGAGCAAATGTTACAGGAGAGGCACATAGATTGATCCAACATTTTCAAGCAACCGATGACAAGTAGTCGCCTGGCGATTACTTCTGACGGCGCAGTTGAGCAGATTGTTGGGGCAGAGTTCTTCCCCTGGAACAGCGGCAAGCCTTCGGAAGTTGCACGACACAACAAAGGGGGCAATGCAGGCGGTAAGCAATCTTGGCTTTAAGGTTGATCAATGGACCCTTTGATCGTCCACCTTATGCTGCAGAAGATGGACAAGGAGAGCAGAACCCTTTTCGAGCAGTCGCTGGATGATCCGAGAAGCAGTTCAACCATGAAGAGCTTCTACAAGTTCATGGAGTCACGATTTCAGACTCTGGAGACCATCAGCAGCCGAGACGAAAGAAAGAAGCAGTCGGTAGTGGTTGTATCGAACTCAATGGATAAATTTAATTGCACTGTGTGCAATTCTGGTAAGCATAAGATTTACAGCTGTTCTAAATTTCTCTCTATTTCAGATGAAGAGCGATATAAACTTGTACGCAGGTTGCAGCTGTGCAGAAACTGTTTGAGGGCGGGTCAGTACTCTCAATCATGCCAGTCTCGAGGTTGCCAGAAATGTGATGGCAAACACAACACGCTGCTACATCAGGTCAAACGGCAGCGACAAAAAGGCGTTTGGTGTATCTTGCTACGGCAATAGTAAATGTCATTTCCTCGTGTGGTACGCGAGTGCCCTGCCGGGTACTTTTGGATTCTGGATCCCAGCTGCATTTTGTAACAGCAGATGGAACAGCAGACATCGGATGGATATTCCAATAAGCAGAATAGGTGCACAAGAGTGCAGGGCTGAATTTAGCAACCATTGAAGCCGGTATCATGTCACGAATCAGCGATTATCGGCCATGCCACGAGGTGGACATACCACATTGGAATATACCATCAAACATGAAACTAGCTGATCCCTCCTTTACAAAGACTCCTCACATTGATATGCTGCTAGGAGCGGACATCTTTTCCGAATTTCTCATCCCAGGGGAGTTCAAAGTGTCGGATGATCTCCCGATACTACGGAATACTAGTTTGGGTTGGATTGTGGCTGGCAGTGCTCCGGAAGCCCATGTAACTAATAAGAAGTCATGTTCGTATACCCATATTGCGAACAAGCCGTCACTAAATACATTGGAAAAACTTGTACGAAGTTTTTGGGAGTCAGAAGGACATGACACTCCCGTCAACACTATGAGCGAGGAAGAGCATGAGTGCGAGGAGCATTTTAGAAACAACACGACGGTTAGTGAAAATGGTCAATTCAGGGTGAAATTGCCTTTCAAAGGCGATCCAGGAACGCTTCTAGGAGAATCCCATAAGATAGCGAGAAAACGATTCCTATCACTAGAACGGAAGCTTGAAAATGACGCACAGCTAAAGGACTTGTACGCAGAATTTATAAAAGAGTATATGTCGTTGGGTTACATGAGCCTAATATCTGAACATATGATACCTGAAGTCCACTATTTTCTTCCTCATCATTGCGTCATGAAACCTGAAAGCTCAACAACAAAGCTCAGGGTAGTATTCGACGCATCAGCAAGAAGCACATCCGGTCGGTCACTTAATGATATCTTAATGGTTGGTCCCACAGTTCAACCAAATTTATTCTCTATCATAGCAGATTTTCGAATGCACAGATATGCATTCACTGGAGACATCAGCAAGATGTATAGGCAGATCCTAGTAAGTCCTGAAGACCGGGCGCTTCAGCTAATACTATGGAGATCGGAACATGATCGGCCATTACAGACATACCAGCTGAATACACTAACTTATGGTACAGCGTCTGCATCCTACCTGGCCACGAAATGTCTTCAGAAGTTGGCGGACGAAAATACGACCTATTACAATAAGGCTTCTAAAGTGATTAAAGGCAATGTCTATGTGGATGACTTTCTCACTGGAGCCGAAACAATAGAGGAAGCAAAGGAGCTGCTAGAAGAAATAATGCTTGTGCTGAAGTCTAGAAACTTTGAACTAAGAAAGTTTTGTGCTAACAATCCATCGATTTTGGAGAAAATTCCTGAAGAGCATAAGGAAAAGTTAGTCGCACTTCATCAATCAAAAGTTATCAAAACACTCGGATTAATTTGGGATCCGGTCCTTGATAGTTTCAAGTATAGCTTTAAAGTTGATAAGCCCGAAAAGTTAGAAATGCAGATATGTGAGAGAACTGTTCTCGCTGATCTGGCTAGATTGTTCGATCCTTTGGGACTGCTTGGACCCGTGATAGTACTCGGCAAACTTTTTCTTCAAGAGCTATGGAAGACAAACTTATCGTGGGATGATAATCTTTCAGAAGAACAATTGAAAAAATGGAATAACTATATGAGGCAATTTTCAACCTTGAACGAGTTGCGAATACCACGGCATGCACTAATCTCATCGGCAAAGGTGATTGAATTGCATGCATTTTCTGATGCCAGTTTAAATGCATTTGGGGTCTGCGTTTACCTTAGATCGATTGATGAAGATGGCAAGATCTTTTCGCAACTGTTGTGCTCCAAATCAAGAGTTGGGCCGCTTAAAACAACAACTGTTGCACGATTGGAGCTACACGGGGCTGTCCTTATGGTGGAATTAGTCGAAAAACTGCGTATTATCAAAGAAAATTGATAAGGTGTGTTATTACACAGACTCGACTCTTACACCTGGGAAATATACGTGGAATGTCACACAACAATGGAACTACATAAAGGCGGATCTTAATCCAGCTGATATCGTCTCCAGAGGGTTGACTCTTGCTGCTCGTACTCAGTCAACGGTGTGGTTCAACGGACCAGTATTCCTCAGCCAGGATGAGGAATCATGGACGAAGGAGTCCTATAAAATCTCTGATGAAGTTCCGGGAGCGCATAAAACAAAATCGGTGTTAGCTGCTTGTTTATCTTCGGGCACGGATTTAGTAGGGTCTGTTAGTCACGAAAATTCATTTTATGTTCTTAAAAAAATATTTTCATTCTGTTACAGATTTTATAGGAATTGCAGGGCGACAAAACCCTTGCGAAACGTAGGGCGACTATCTGTGGAAGAGTTACGACAAGGGAGTCGATTAATATTTATTTATAAGCAAAGAACAGCCTTCGCAGAGGTCTATCAGCGGTTATTGGAAGGCAAGTCGTTACACAAAAGTTCGAGTATAGCGTCGTTGAGTCCTTAAATCGATAATGAAACTAAATTAATTCGGGTTGGCGGAAGAATAAAAAATTCCCACATTTCGCCGGATGCTAGACATCAAATATTGATGCCAAAGAACCACATTGTAACCAAGCTGCTGCTAATGCAGTTGCATGAAAAGTATATGCATGCGTCGCACAGAGCATTGATTGCAATATCAAGGCAAAGTTATTGGATTTTGAGCGTTGGCAGAATAGCTCAACAAATAATTGGTAAATGCGTAAAATGTTTCAGATCGAGGCCAAGAACTATAGAGCAGTTAATGGGCAATCTGCCGAGCGGAAGAGTGAATCCATCTCGACCATTTTATCACACAGGAGTTGATTTTTGTGGGCCAGTAAAAACACAAAATAAAATCAGAGGAAAAGCCCCAACCAAATCCTATTTAGAAGTGTTTGTTTGTTTCGCCACTAAAGCGGTACATTTATTGAAGTTGTTGGAGATTTGACTTCTGAAGCGTTCATAAACGCGCTGAAGCGATGTATAAGTCGAAGAGGAGTGTGCCACTCCATATTCTGTGACAACGCTACCAATTTCGTTGGAGCAAAAAATGAGCTTATAGAGCTAAAAAATACCTTCACCTCAAAGCAAATGCAGTCAGCCATCGAACCCGCATGCTTGCAAGACAGCATAAATTGGAAATTCATACCACCTAGATCACCGCACTTTGGAGGACTGTGGGAGGCGGCCGTTAAATCTGCAAAGGGAATGCTGATTCGGTATCTCGGAGAAGCCTCGTTGACATACGAGCAATTATTAACAGCAGTCAATCAAGTAGAGGCAATATTGAACTCACGGCCCTTAACACCTATCTCTTCAGATCCCAACGACTTTAAAGCTCTTACTCCTCGACATTTCTTGATAGGTGCCCCACTAACAGCACTGCCGGAGCCAGATGTCACTGATGCGTAATTGAGCAATCTTACTAAATTTCGTCAAATACAAAATATACAGCAACATTTTTGGAAGCGATGGTCGACAGAATATCTTCATCTGCTACAGCAAAAAATTAAGTGGAAAAGCGAATTTCACAATTTAAAACCTGGGACACTGGTTGTGATAAAGGTGGCAAACATACCCCCAATGCGATGGAAATTAGGTCGAGTAACAGAAGTAATTAAGGGCGCAAATAATCTAGTTCGCGTAGCAAATGTCAAAACACAAAGTGGCACTTATCAACGAGCAGTACATAATTTATGTCCTTTGCCAATCGAGAATTCGAGTGCTGAAGAAAATGATAGCGGGATAGAACCAAGCCCTAATCCAGTTGCTATTACTGGGAAACTGCAATCGCATAAAAGGGCTCTCCGAAGCGGCAAATTATCAAAAGTCGCTCTTATTTCTACAACACTGTTCATATTTTTTGCCGTCCCAGGATCATTGGCACAGACGAACGACCAAGTTGTTGTGAAAAATTTAGACAATGCCGTCGGAGTCTACTTCGAAGATATAGGTAGATACCAGTGGCGTGGCGTCCATATAACCCGATTCCTACCGACTTACCTTTTCAAATCTCCGCCAGTCAACACTATCTATCTACCAAAAACAAAATATACCTATACATGAAACACAAATGAATTTTTATTCACAAAATGGTACACACACATAACCCTGCAAACCAAAAGTCAGTTAATAAATAATATTGTGTGTATCCATTTTCATACAATAACAACATCGTCATCGTCTCGTCACGACATCGTCTCGTCACCCAAAATATGTCGGGTTATTAAAGCTCTCACTTGATAGTTGATTTTGAGAGAATATAAGCTTGTTATCTCTTTTTTTCTTCCCTGAGCACTGTGTCTGACACCTCTTTGTTCAACACCCACTTGGTTATGTAGAAAATAACGCGCTTTTCTTCGAGTTATTCTCAGTTCTTACTACTTACTGCTACTACGTTAATTTTGAGTGCTGACTGCTGACGCTGAGTGAACATTTGTATCTATCTCTTTTTTTCTTCCCTGAGTACTGCGGTGGGTTTTGGGTATGTGTTTTACACCCACTTGGTTATGATATGAACAAAATAACACGCTTTTCTTCGACTTATTCGATTTTCCTTTACTTCTTCTTTTCTTATTGTGTCTTGTGTGGATAATTATAGGTACTATGTTGAGGTAGGTAGGGTAGGTGTTTTGGTTTACAAATACAGTTGGCAGATTGCAGGGCGCAAATTGGAAATTTTAAATATTGAATAAATATTGACTTGAAGTATAAAAAAGGTCGCTTGAATTGATTTTGCTTAGTTGATGCAAAGCAAATGAACAATGTATGATTTTGTTTCAAGGTACACAGATGTAGAGTTTTTTTTACATTTGTATGTGATTAGTTTTGCTTCGACTTCCCATTTTAAAATGTTCACGCCACGCTACTGGTAGATACATTTTGGAGTATATATATTTACTACATCTTAACAACATATTGGCACGAGTTTGAAGAAATAAAATTGCATCTTGAATTATTAGATGGATTATGTGGAAAGGAAATGGCTGAGCAAATATACTGCAGACCAATAGCTGAGTCTTTACAACACAGAGTCACTGTAATTAAGCACAATAATGAACTTCTTCACAGTTGGCATGAGCCAAAGTATGAAAAGGTAAGGATGGTTAGATCTCCATTTGATATAGTTGGCACCTTAGCAAATAGTTTATTTGGTGTTCTAGACCAAGAAGACGCCAAGCGCATAAACGAACAAATAGTTAACGTAAAGGAAAATAAGCGTCATATGACAGAGCTTTTGCAAAAACAAAGTTCCATAGCCGATTCTACAGTTAACATATTATAGCGAAATACTTTAGAAATCCAGAAGCAATTTAAAGCACTTCATACATATCTGAGGAAAACCATTGACTCAATTCAATCAAAGCAGCAGTCATCTGAATTGAGACACTATTTGGCATCGCTGACTTCTTACTTGAGTTTAATTGTAACAAATTTCGAAAAGGTCCAAGAAGTGTTTTTAGATGTGATGTTAGATTTACATCTTGCGAAGATTAATCCCCAACTTATAACACCTAAACAATTCAATGAGCAGTTACAGTTGATTGGAAACAACTTACCTTCGACTTTAAGATTGCCAAAGGGAACTATTGTAGACATGTAGAGAATGCCCTCTGTCAAAGGTAGCAGTCTAAACGACTCTCTTATATTCGAAATGCGACTACCATTAACAAACAACGAGGAATTTCAAGTGTTTAATTTGATTAAATTGCCAATATTACATGGAAATGTTAGCTACTTAGTGGAGATATCGTCCCCGTATCTGGCAAATTCATTAGCCAGAGATAAGTTCTTCTCACTCACGGAAATTGACTTAGCATCGTGCAAACTGGTACCGCCTCGAAACTATTTATGCACTCAGCCACATCCAACCAACACGCAGCGAGGAAAGTTAAACGGATGTGCGATGGATCTCCTAAATCACGCGAAAAACGCCTTATCGGAATGCGTATTGAAACCAACTGCTACTCAAGACCAATGGAGATCTCTAAAAAACTCTAATGGCTGGATTTTTTCCATGGCATCCAGTACAACCGGTCACCTTGTGTGCGAAGGCAACACCAGAAGTATAGCCGTAAGTGGAAACGGGCTAATGGAGTTTCAAAGATCCTGCGTACTAAAAATGCCAAACACCATTATCGATGGAAGTATAACATATAACAACACAATTAGCAACTCATTCATTCCGAGTGCTAACATCAGCAATTGGATATCTAACCTAAATGAAACAACTACGAATTCCGTACCACCCGAGGTTAATGACATTGACAATACACAATTCGACGCCAAGGCGTTACCAGCTGGACCAGCATATACGACAATATTAACGCACACGACTATCACCACTACGGACTAAGTTATCTCCTTCTGGCTGGCATGATTGGGATGACCGGTGTCTATTGCTACCGTCGACGAGTGCCTAAGCCGGCACCTAGACAGAGAGCGTCGCGTTTTGAGGTCAACGTTTAGATATTAAGGTTTAGAGTGTTAGAAACCCTCAAAAGGGGGGAGTATGTTAAGATAAGTTAAGTTGAAACAATGTGAAGTATTAATATTACCTAAAGTCAGGCGTGGGACCAGACATCGAGGTGTCACCGTATTAAAGCTATAATGTACATATATCAGATGTACTGACCCAATGTCTGTTCCCGCGCATTGTTTAATATCTAAAATGTCTTATCAGAACTAGCATTATTTAAGTTTCAGCGTGAGACCAGACATAGAATTCGTGCTTCACGCGTATTTCACTTCGGTTAATGTTTGGTCTCACGCTCACCTGTATGTATCTAGTTATAGTCGATTTAATATTGTATTTTTAGGCTGAGTCTCATTCCAACCTTTGGAGAATAAACTTGTAATTAAATTTTATTGCGCTTCTTGGTGATTTTTCTTTCCAAATTTAGCTGAACACTTAGAATCTTACAAGCCGCGGGACTTAA
The DNA here is from genome assembly GCA_948293265.1 of Cheilosia impressa. Lineage (NCBI taxonomy): Eukaryota > Metazoa > Arthropoda > Insecta > Diptera > Syrphidae > Cheilosia > Cheilosia impressa. The sequence goes on from OX411880.1 coordinate 60,662,950, forward strand.
ATTGAACAAGGACAAATGTACGTTTCTATCGAAATCCCTTAATTATTTGGGCCATGTGATCGATAAATCGGTGTTAAGAACTTGTCCGAAAAAGATTAAACTTATTAAAGAAATTCAAAACCCCACTTGTTTGAAAGAACTTCAATCGTTTCTGGGGGTGATAAATTTTTATAGGAAGTTTTTGCCACATGTGACAACACTTTGTGCGCCTCTATATGACCTCTTAAAAAAGACGGCGAAATTTACGTGCAAGCAATGGACCGAATCAAAAAAGAATTCACATCAGCAAGAGCGTTAGCGCATTTTGATCCACTTGCGATGGTTAAACGGTGGATGCAAGTCCGATTGGTCTAGGCGCAGAGTTGTCGCAAGTGTATAAAAATGGTATGAAAAGGCCAATAGAGTTTGCATCACAGAAGTTGTCTGAGGCAGAACAGAAATATTCCCAGTTAGACAGGGAAGCGATTGCGATTCTTTTTGGAGTTAAACGTTTTGCATCACTACTTGTATGGAAGAGAGCTCACATTAGTGACCGATAACAAGCCGTTGATGCATATTTAGGTTCCAAAAAGAGAATACCACAGATGGCAGCGAATCGTTTGCAACGAATTGCGTTGGTTTTGGCAGGTTATACATTTAAAATTGAATGTATTCGGTCAGGTGCAAATGTTGCCGATTATTTTTCTCGATTACCAAATAATGCTGAAAGTGATTCTGCGGGGGAGCAAGTAGTCGATTCGAGTTCTTACATAAATTATGTTAAGGAAAACATTAAATGGCCAATTACAACAGACATGGTAGGAAAAGAATCGCAAAGCGATTCCATATTAGCAAAGGTTATGAAATTCGTTTAATATGGATGGGTACAAGACCAGGTTGATATTGAACTAAAACCATACTTTCTGAGACGAAATGAACTAATCGTTGAGTCAGGTTGTCTGTTCTGGGGTTATCGCATAATAATCCTTGCATCACTGCAGTTTTTGGTGGTAGCTGAATTGCATAACACCCATATGGGAATAGGGAAAATGAAAGCTATGGCAAGAAGTTATTGCTGGTGGCCAAAGCTCGATAGTGAATTGGAAAGCACGGTTAAATCGTGTCAACAGTGCTTGACAACTAGAACTGATCCTCCGAAAGGAAAGCTTATTTGTTGGAAATGGCCTGAAGAACCGTGGGCTCGTGTTCACATCGATTTTTTGGGGCCAATATTTGGATATGGGTACTACAACAACGAGTAGAGCCACTATAAATAAACTTAGACCTATATTTGCGCGTTTTGGTGTACCAAAAACATTAGTTTCTGATAATGGTACCGCATTTGTTTCAAAGGAATTTGAACAAATTTTAAAAAAGCAATGATATAAAACATTTAACAACGGTCGTAGGTAACCCAGCTACAAATGGGGAGGCCGAAATTTTTTTTAAAACTATTAAAAATGCATTAAAACGATTATTGGGATCGGATAAACAAATTGAAATTTCAACTGCGTTAAATTCATTTCTATTAGATTATAGAAATACTTTTCATTCTAGGACAGGTGTATCTCCATTTGAGTTGATGTTAAGTAGAAAATTAAGAACTAGGTTAGACTCACTTAATCCTAAGAGGAACTTGCACGTCGATTTGAGTAAAATTAAATCAACAATTCAAAAACAACAAGAAATCCAAAAGAAATTATAAATCCAAAGAAAGAAAACAATTTTAAATAAATGAAATTGTAATGGTAAAAGATTAAAGCAGAACTAATAAAGAAACTCTGACTAAGGCTGAAATTGTAAGACCGTTGGGCATATTTAGTAAAAGTAATGGAATCTAACAAAATATGGAAAAGGGATTTAAATCAGATAATAAGTGCATGCGCCAAGATGAATAATCAGTATATGCCTACAACCTTAAGAGATGAACATGATAACTTAATTATAAGCAAAACAAAACCTATTGAACATACAGTAGAACATAATTTAGAAGAGGAAGAGTTAGTTCAGGAAAAGGAAAAAGTAGAAACATTGGAGAGTATAAATGTAAACGTAAAAAATTGAGGTAGATCTGAGCAAACTGTAAGAATTCCATATAATTTAAGAAGTCGAAAAAATAGTGTATGAACTGTGCCACAACTATTGTAAAATTTTGAATTGTAAGGGACAACCAACTGAAGGGGGATATTCTGATATGTGGCACTAATCCTAAACTTATTCAGCTGGAAAGCTTTTAGGAATAAGCAGTTCTTATATTATTATGTATCATAATTCATAATACAGTCAGTCAGTTGTCAGCGCTGCCACTTTGCTACGATCGTAGCAAAACTGCTACGCAATTGCCCGTTTGCTACGCTGCTACGCACTCTCCCTAAAAACGCCTATTTTGCTACTTTTTTTTTAAGCACGAAATGAGAACAAAAATCTTGTAATTAAGGCAATGCTTACATGCAAAGCGCCTTTTAAGTGAAGTTTTTAATGTTTTTTTTGTTTGATTATAGTTTTGTAAAATATATAGTTTACCAACTATACTTGTACTAGTCCTTAAAAAAATATTTACTTTGAATAAAGAATTAAGTGTTTTTTGTTTATTTTCGAAAAAAAATTTATATTTTGGACTTTTGAGTTTTGCTACACAAATTAAGTTTTGCTACGCAAATTTGCTACGCAAATTTTTTCCCTTGTGGCAGCACTGTCAGTTGTTTGTCCTCGCCAGCATGAATCACATGCTAACCCTTCGTGCTATATGAATTAATAAATAACATTAAATCCTAAATTTATACACCGCGTGTTTACTTGGGTCATCACACACTATTAATTAATTAAAAATATATTATTGCTTCAATTAATATGATCGAAACGTACTTAAAACTAAAAACGAAGTTACTTTGTTGACAACCATGGTAACACCACCTATACGAAATTAACGAACAAATTCCTCATCAGGATTATCATATATAATTTCCATAGTAACGGCAATACATTCACATTCATGAGGAATTAAATTTATTAGAATGGGTTTCCCCAATTTTTTTTTTAAATTAAAATTTAACTTCCCTAGAAACCTACATAAAAAAACTATCGATGTAATTAATAAAACATCGAGGTTTTCGATAGTTCATAACTATCGATACTATCGATAGTACCTACTATCGATGTTTAACGAACACTTGGAAGTATTTGTATCCACACATTTGTTTTCGATTATGTATATTTTCTCCTCTATCAATTGTTTAGCACTGTAAGTAGGGTATACACAATTCACTTTGTATAGCTAACCTATGTATATTTACCAAACAAGAATAATAATTATTACCTTATCAGTAGAATCCCAATTTTCATATCGTTTTCTTTTATTTTTGCATTTTTTCCATTGTACCTATCCGTTTGAACTATATTCTTATTTACAAAATAAATCTGTCAACAGCTAAGGTCAGTTTTAGTTACAAAAAGTAGTAGATTTCAGTGTTTTCTGTAATAGTTTATCGAAACTTTTACCTGTAACAGTTTACTTACACAGTTTACTTACAGCTAAAATTGTTGGTCCTAAGAAAGAAGTCTTAATGCTATGGTAGTAATTTTTGTACAACATTTAAGATAAGAGAAAACTTACTTACTTACTTACTTGCGGTGGCGTTACAGTCCGGGGTGGACCTGGGAATCAAACAACAACCGTCTCCAGCCACAAAAAAAGCCAGACAAAATGGTGGATATCCATTAGCTGCATTCCGCATAACACCTTATCGGAATGCTGAAACAGTATCTCCACAATCAAGATTCAACAAAAAGCAAGACAGAAATATTGTGGAATGAACGTTTGGTGTGCTGAGAAGCAGATTAGGCGTTTACTAGCAGCAACCTAGTGTTCCTTAAACATCGATAGTTTAACATTTCGATAGTATCGATAGTTTCGGAATAAAACTATCGATAGTATCGGTAGTATCGATAGTTTTATATACTCACGATTTTGTAAAGACGGGGTTGTAAATTTGTCCATAATTTATTAATAAAAAACATTTAAAAACAAACATTATTTATTAGTCGAAGAAAAAAAACATATGAAGTCATTCATGCATACCAAGTGTATCAAAAATATTTATGTTATATTTTATGAATAAAAGCGCATTTATATTTTTGGCTTTGAGTCTATTTCTTTTTTTGTCATTAGCACCTGCTTTTGAGAAAACTCATTCCGTTGGAACTGAGGTTGCTGGAATGCATTGTATTTATAGGCGATTTCCTTTAAGCTAAAATTAGACTGTATGCCAATAATGCATATGAATGCCAACAGACAATTAGATTAGTTGTCAAATGACCAAATGTCATGATTATTAAAACTGTATATTAGACTATATGACCAAAACTACAATTATGGTCATATTTGCCTTGATGTTCATTTAAGTCATTTGTTATTTATTAGCAAATGTTAAAGTAGGGTAATGCTGTAAAGAAAAACAAGGAAAAAAGTTGAAGTTGGAACACCGATGACAACAAAATAATTCTTGTTTCATCAAAAATGCCAGCAATGCCATAACAAAATTTCAATAAAGTGCATATGGGCTTATAGGGCTTTATGCTGGCATTCGTGCTTATTGTCCGATTACACTACATGCTATTTGGGCATTTTTATCTGTCAAAATCAGCCTGGTCAAATATGGCATTTAGGTCATCAGAGCATAGAGATATGCCCATTACATTGTACGACCATATTTTGACCGGAAAACTGTCAGAAAGTGGCAGATCGTCTAACTTGGATGATGTAGATGTGCCTGGTTGTGGCGCTGATGGCGCAAGAGACATGCTCGACTTATTCATTGCAATTAAGGAAGAATACTCCTTTTGCAACAATTGGACGTTGAGCACATTACCGAAACCGACGCAATTAAGGGCTCTACTCCTCGAAGACGATGCGCGAAGCTGGTGGCAAGGAGTTAAGACTGGAGCACAAACATGGGCTGACGTTCTCTCTTTGCTTCGAAATGCGTTTGCACCTTCCAAACCCGCATACAGGATTTATCAAGAAGTCTTTGAGACTAAGCAAAAAATTAAGGAACCTACAGACGATTTCATTCGAAAGAAGAGAGCGCTACTTTCACAGTTGCCTAACCCTTAACCAGGCGAAACAATGATGCTGGACCTAGTCTACGGCTTACTCCACATTTCCATTAGAGATAGGACTCCTCGTGAAAGCATCTCTACATTTCAAGAGCTAATAGACAAAGCTAGAGCTATAGAGCATAATATGGCTGAGAAGCAGCAATATGCTGAGAAAACAGAAGGAACGAAGCGTTGCAGTTACTGCACCCATATAGGTCATACAGTAGCAGAATGCAGGAAAAAGGTAAAAGTGAAACAGAAGCAGCACGGCAGTGGAAATCACCTTCAAGTCAAGGTATTTACTGCTACAAATGCAAAACTCCTGGCTTTCAAAGATCCAACTGCCCTACTTGTAAAGAATTGCCAAAAGGACCTCTAACCGTATCATTGAACCTAATAAAAAATAGTCTCGGTAACGATTTACCAACCATATCCATAATGTCACATGGTGAAAAAGGATTGGCATACATTGATACCGCTGCAACGACTAGCGTAGCTGCCCGTCACCTGTCTGAGCACCTCTTAGGCAATGGCACAAAATTCCAGCAGTTAAATGCTGACGTTAGATTTGCTGATGGAAGTATCCAACACAGCGATGTATACATGGTTTCCACAACTATTATTTTTGGAAATCCAATCAGACCAATTAAGTTTATAGCGCTTCCCAAGGCAAAAGAAAGCAGGACACAAGAGATTGGTGTTGGTTTAAATTTGGGACAACGATGTTGGCATTTCTTGGACCAACCTAGGAGAACTTTTGATTTCTTCGACACATCCAACACTGTTGTTAGTCCTTCCCAGAAAATGTCTAGTGAGTGTGAAAAATACAACCAATGGTTTAAGAAAATACAAGCGATTTCTCCATTACAAAGAACGCCCACACCATACGTTGTTACTCCCCCCCAGGAAATGTCTGACGAATATCAAGAGTACAATCAATGGTTCAATAAAATTCAGCCGATTTCCCCATTGCAGAGGACGCCCAAACCAAACAAACACGGGTCAAAATCACGTTCAGCTCAAAGCAAAAAGAAAAGAACCGTGATCCATACTGCTTATTGTCCAATAACCCCAGGACATTTTTCGCCTAATGAAATAGAAGAAGGATATGGACCAGAACCATGGGAAACACATACAACCCGTGTGTTTCAAAACAACGACTATTCGCCTCATTCCATACACAGCATTTTTAGTGACGTAACGAAACAACTCCTAAAAGGAAGAATAAGGAAGAAGATTTGTTTCCAGACTTACGTCAAAATGAAGAGCGAATGAATACTGATGAGTTCTGCACTGAAATTGTGCTAATGTCAATCGATCTATCTCTTAGAGAAGATGAAGGAGCAGACCTTAGTACCTCCAAACAAGATCAGCTGAACCAATTGTTGACAGAATTCCGGTTAATAATTGGTTCAGTATTCGAACCTTTAGCAGAGCCAATATCATACGCCGAACACCGAATCAACACCGGCAATCACCCACCAATAGCAACAACACCATACAGACTTTCCATAACACGAAAAAGTCAAGTATTAGAATAAGAAATTACGAAGTAAATAAAGTTGAAATTATTGGAAAAGGTTAAAAATTCGTGTGTTTCTTCCCCGACTGTTCATTACCGGTTGTTTAGATATTCCGTTGTTTCCCCCGGTGCTTAGATTGAAGAACCCGGACATTTCCACTCACCTACCCAGGCTGGGAAACTCGTTATACCACTACAGTATGCTTTTTCTAAAGGTATTATAAATGTTGAATCTCCTTTCCAAACTCAGATTTGTCTATTTTAATTTTTTATCTTTTCTGTGGTTGTCATTATTTTCTTTATTTTGCTTGTATAGTTTGAATTACTTTGTTTTTAGCTTTAGAATTTCGGCATTATGCTCTTGCACCCGTTAACATTTTTTCTTCGTATAGTACCTCGATGGTCTTCATACTTCTTCTTATGTCAGCCATTATATTTGTCATGTTATCATAAAACTGTTTTTGAGCAGATGTTTGATCTTTGTCATGCAAACTTTTTACTTTTGTCTTTACTTTTTTTTTGCTTTTTAAGTGATATCTGTTGCTTGAACATTGTTTGCATTGGTCTGTGCTGGCATGCTAGTTCCCTCAATTAGCTCGTCGGTGGGCGTGGGACTTGACAATTTGTCTAGCAACAAGAAAAATCATGCCAGTCTTCGCGCCTAGGTGGCATTGACGCTGCGAGAAAATTTTCCTACCCACCCTACCTTGACCACTACTCTCGCCTAAGTAGCCCCTTAAGTTGCCGTCTTTCACTTCCTACTTTTCTTCGCCATCATCATCCTTCCCTATCCACCCATCCTTATCCTTTCCCGCCTTCTCTTAAACCAAACACATTGTTAATGTTCTGCTATTCAGTTTGAAACAAATTTATTCATTTTGAATTGACTCAAATATGAAAAAAAAACTATCTTTGCACTATTTCAAACAAATTTACTTTAACCGCACTTAACTTTTAAACATTAGCAAAACCATAAAACAAAACAAGTAAAAGTGTTATCATCGGCTTGGCCGATGCGTTGATACCCTTGTAGTGCAATGACATAACATTCAAAAATATTTATAAACACCCAATAATACATGTAATGACGTAACATTCAATAAGCATTCAACAGTATAAGCATTCATTGATACATTAGAACACAACCCAATTTTGTTTCTTGCCTTCAACATAATGCATTGACACCACGTCGATGACGATGCATTACGGTGCCACACCTTAATTAGCACAATTGATATCTGATCACACTACACCCGATTGAGTCATAAAGCTGAACCCAATTTATGTGTATAAATAGTCATAAGGTTTTGATAATAAACACAGTCGATTTATGTCCACACTGGATTACATTCCATTGGCTTTCATTTCTAACTGCGGCAGTAATATGACATATGGATTTAGCGAGAAAACAGCTATTCTAAGCGTGTGAAAGAGAACATTTGCTAATGTTCGTTGCCTTCTCAGATTAGGAAGCTTTTTTTTTTCCCCGAGGGTAGGTGAAAATCTTCCAAAGACACTATGAGAATAGCAAGCGCGTGCTCATAGTAGTGTCAGATTTCTACTGACTAAAAACACTACCCTTCGATAAATTGTTAGATACTGCAACTAAGATAAAACTTATCAAGCAATTTTTCTATAACGAAATAAAAACACTTTTGACAGGTTACTTTCCACTGAAAGATCCTGCATGTTCCGCAATTAATACCATGTTCCCACCAACGTGATTTAGCCGAAGTGATTTATAAATCACGAAAGGCGTCTCCACCGAACTTTACGTGTTTAAGTGTGACATTTTTGTCAACTTTCGGAGCAGATAGTTTTTTTTTTTTTTGTTTTTTCTGTTTTGTTGCCATACCTGTCATGAATAAACGAATTTTTGAATGTATGCAATTAATAAAAATATCAAAAACTCACAGAAACATACGAACAAAATTAGAAAATTGAATTTGCAATAATTTTTTTGACAGTTTTTTGTATTTTCGTTTGCTGAATAAAGTGCTGAAGAGAAAACAGGTATGTTCGATTTTATTTTTTGTGGGTTTGCGATGACAGATACGTAATTAAAAATTAAACACGTCTAAATCACGTAATTATTAATCACGAAAATGTATGATAAATCACGTAATTTATGAGAGGATTTAGCTAAATCAAGTCGATTTAGCTAAATCACGTTGGTGGGAACATGGTATAAGACGCGGTTAATCCTTATCTTGCTAAGTCGAAAGGTTTCGTTCTTTGTAGTCGGCGCAATAAATTACTCTCATCCAAAATTTGTCGGACTGTATTGTTGATATTCCCGATTAGTCGGTTTCTATGCTTTCGCGCGAAGCTTCTAGTTTCAGCTTCGATTGTAGGAATTCCGAGATCCCTGTGGATATCGTCGTTTCTAGTATACCACGGTGCTTGGACAATTTCTCTTAGTACTTTATTTTGAAAAGTTTGTAAAATATTGGCATTTGTTTTCTTGGTACAACCCCAAAGTTGTATACCGTAGGTCCACACCGGCTTTAGCACTTGCTTGTATAAAAGCAGTTTGTTCTCGGTACTGAGCTGGGAATGTTTTCCGAATAACCATTACATTTCGCTATATTTGATATCGAGTTCTTTATGTTTCATTTTCACGTGCGAATTCCATTTCAGCTTTGCGTCGAGTGTCATTCCCAGGTATTTGGCCTCATTAGCAAAGGGTATTCGAGCCAAGTTTAGGAAAATTGGCAAGTCATTAGTTTTCCTATATGTGAAATTTACGTGAACAGATTTAGTTTCGTTGAGGGCGATCCGCCAGTCCCTCGTCCATTCATTTACTTTATTCAGTGTGGTTTGCAGCTTTGCAGTCGTTTCTTCGATCGTATTACCTACTGCAAGGATAGCGGTGTCGTCGGCGAAGATAGCAAGGATAGTGCCAACTTCTCTTGGTATATCGTGAGTATATAACAGATACAGAAGCGGCCCAAGGACGCTTCCTTGCGGTACGCCGGCCAAAATTTCTTTAAGCTCCGAGTATTCTACACCATGTCTAACACGGAAGAGTCTGTTCCCGAGATATGATTCTAGGATATCATATAGGCTTACGGGGAGAATTTGTCGTAATTTAAATTTTAAGCCGTCGTGCCACACCTTATCAAAGGCTTGTGAGACGTCGAGGAATACGCTTGAGCATATCTTTTTTTCTTCAAATGCTTTCTCTATTACGTCAGTAATTCTATGCACTTGGTCAATCGTCGAGTGCTTGGTTCTGAACCCAAACTGGTGGTCAGGGATTAGATTATTATCTTCTATAACCGGTTGTAGGCGCCTAAGTAATATCCTCTCGAAAACTTTTGATATGACTGGAAGAAGCGAAATTGGTCTATACGATTTTACTTCATTTGGCGGTTTTCCTGGTTTTAAAACCATAATGACTTCCGCGACTTTCCATTGGCTCGGCACGTGTTTAAGTCTGAGCGCAGCATTTATAATATATAGAAGCTAATTAATGCTTTTCGAGGTAGAAATTTGAGAACTTCTCCGGTGATCAAATCATAACCAGGAGCTTTCTTAGGTTTTAGAGATTCGATTTCACGTTTTAGTTCCCTTAGCGTTGCATATGTGAGTGAAAAATCGTTAGATAGTAATTCCGTCCCACCATTGGTACTGCCGTAAGCGGCTCGACCATCGTACGGTTTAAAGGTTTCCTGTAGATGGGCGGCAAAAACGTCCGCTTTTTCTTTATCTTCCCTTGCCCATTCATTTTGATTTATTTTTATTGGCGGCGCTGGGATTTTGGGCCTTTTGGTGCCTTTTACAGCTTTCCAAAGTGAATAATTGGAATCTTTTTTCGCTGTTAAACTTTCAAGGTAAGAACCTATCGCCCGATTTTTAAAATCCTTAATAGATGTCTTCAACAAATTGCACAAATAATTCAAATGTGCTTTATATTGCGGAACGAGACTCTGTTGCCATTTTTTACGCGCTTTCCTTTTTTCGTTGACCAATTCTTTTATTTCGGGCGGATATCGTAAACCGTATTTGGCCGGCGTTTTTCTTGGGTTAGGCGTATTATTCCAGGAAGCGAGCTGAACGACTTCAACGAAGCGATACACTTCAACCTCAAGTTCGTAAGGTGTCGTAAGTGGAACGCTCAGTTCAACATTCTCTTCAATTTCGTTCCTAAAGTCTTCCCAGTTAGTTGTTTTACCAGTAAGTCTAGCTGGCTCTTGGTTATTGACTTGTTTTGCGCTCAACGTTAAAATAACCGGTGAATGATCAGATGACAGATCAAAGCTCTCTTCAACTTTAATATAGTTGGTAGATATTCCTTTCACGACGAAAAAATCTATCAGATCAGGTATTTTTGAAGTATCAGTTGGCCAGTAGGTCGGTTTGCCCGTCGAGTGGAAATCACAATTGTACTCCACACCTGCCCCGTAGAGCATTCTACCTTTTCGCGAGATGAATCTAGAACCCCAGAACGTGTGTTTCGCATTAAAATCGCCGCCAATAATGAAATTTGGTTTGAGCGATTTAAGCAAGTTAGTATAATCACTTTTTTCAAGCGCGGAGCGTGGTGAACAGTAAATAGATGAGATTCTAAGAGTACGCTGATTATTTTTTACTAGAATCGTGCACAGTTGCATAGTTTCAAGCTCTATCTTCAGGTCTTCATATTGTTCAATGCAGTCTTTAATAAACAATGATGATCCACCTCTCGCGTTTCCAGATGGGTGACAAGCGTGCAAATCATTGTAGCCTTTTATTTTTAAAATTGATCGCTCTTTTACGTGGGTTTCAGAAATTAAGCAAATGGCAATATCCTTTTCGCGCATGAA